>OX243950.1:969538-2169538 GCA_945859725.1 Drepana falcataria | reverse complement strand
CCATATATTGACACACTCGGGAAACAAATCCATCTTGTACACTGGTATAGATAGTGCCATCCACGAAGACGCGCCCCACCAATTTCTAGTCGAGGTTGCGGGATGCGGGGAGTATGACCCGAGTCTATTAATTGTAGTGTGCGTGTGCACTCATAGGTAATCAGTGTGTACCGATAATACTCACACATTAGTGAAAGGTTGCACACTTACACTATCTATACTAATATTATAAAGAGGAAAGATTTGTATGTAAGTATGTTTGTATTGAATAGGCTCCGAAACTACTGGACCGATTTGAAAAATTCTTTCGCCATTGGAAAGCTACATTCACCCTGAGTGACATAGGCTATATTTTCTTTTATAAGAAAATCTTATGTCCAGCCGGGATGGACCGCTAGGAAACGATAAGGAAGAATAGTGGGGCGCGTCTTCGCGGATGGCACCATTTATATATCTAATTATGAAATCACCAACAGAGCTAGCTGGACAGCAGAACTGGACTTAACAAAGTGCTTAATTTCGACCTTAATTCTGGGGTCATATGTACAACAATGCGATCACAAGGCGTGAAGAGTGTTGATTATTTTTTTGGGAACATCAAACTCACGGGACTTAATTTGCGCGTGAACGCTGCGTTATTTCTAACTTCCACATTTATAATTATCATTTAGTAGGATGGACAGATTATAAGCAAAGACGTGCTACACACTCTGACGATATGACGGCCTTCTGATCTAGCGGTAAGAGCTCCTGACTGCGAAGCTTGAGGTTGCGGGTTCGATTCCCGCTGAGGGCAGATAGTTGTGTGTTGAACAGTGTTTGTACCTTAATCTTGGATGTCCTATGTATTTATATATATATCTATATAAGTATGCATATCATTGCTTAGTTTGGGACTAGGTAAATTTGTGTGGAATTGCCTATCTATATAAGTATGTATATCGTTGTCCAGTTCCCATAGTACAAGCTTTGCTTAGTTTGGGACTAGGTAAATTTGTGTGGAATTGCCTATCTATATAAGTATGTATATCGTTGTCCAGTTTCCATAGAACAAGCTTTGCTTAGTTTGGGACTAGGTAAATTTGTGTGGAATTTCCTATCTATATAAGTATGTATATCGTTGTCCAGTTCCCATAGTACAAGCTTTGCTTAGTTTGGGACTAGGTAAATTTGTGTGGAATTGCCTATCTATATAAGTATGTATATCGTTGTCCAGTTCCCATAGTACAAGCTTTGCTTAGTTTGGGACTAGGTAAATTTGTGTGGAATTGCCTATCTATATAAGTATGTATATCGTTGTCCATTTCCCATAGTACAAGCTATGCTTGGTTTGGGACTGAACCAATTTGAGGGGAATTGCACCAAAGTATTTATTTATTTATCAATATGTATATGCACTTTTCACTATGTTTTAATTCGTTGCATGTTTTATAACACTATTCTAACGCTTTACTTTAACGTAAAAAAAAGCCTGTTATAATAACAATAAAATTATATATGCGTAGATTTTAAGTACTTAGTTTATATCCAGTTGTCCTGACGGAGTGACATAGTCGATGTGCGACAAAACTCCTTAAATAAAGAGAAAAAAAAAATTAATTAGTTATCTTGTTATTGATGTTGATGATGTTAAAACAAATCAATAGCTGTAGCTAGTAATCTAGACGGCCGCCACAGCAACAAGACTTCGTGTGTTTTCATTTGAATTCTGAACACACAGTTTTGATTTGAAACAAAGAATTCTGCTCATTATACTCTATCGTTTCCTTTGGTTGAGCTATAAATTACAATTATTGTGTGTTTAAGGAAACCAGTATCCCAGAGGAATCCGCGACCTCGTCACGCCGGTAGGCTGAATTATGTTACATTAATTTGATCTATCTCGTAAGGTTTAGCCAGCGTTTGCGATATAAGCGCACAAAAATATGTTTGTTACGACATCACATTACAAATCTTACTAATATTATAAATGTGAAAGTTTGTAAGTTTGGATGTTTGCGGTTCTTTCACGGCCAAACGGCTGAACCAATTTGGCTGAAAGTTGAAATGGTGATAGCTTATACCTAGGAATAGGACATAGGCAATTTTTTTTTTAACCTGAATAATGCAAAGTTCTTATATTATAATGTATGATGCTGTTTCACGGCCCAGCAGCTGAACCGATTCTAAGAGGAAAATTTCCAAAGCTACTTTTTCGAACTCCACGCGGGCGAAGCCGCGGGCATAAGCTAGTAATTGAATATTTCCGCTTTTCTGTACTGTAATATGATAAGAATACAAATATTACTTACTATAATATATATATAATTTACTCATCATTTATTTGTATTATATATTAAGATGTTTCTGGTAAATATATGTTTATGTATGTAACTTATATATGTATGTTTTCTTTTTGTATACTTATTTAATTCCTATTCAATTTTGCATGCTACTTATTTTGATGTCCATTCTATGCTATGTAATATATATGTATCCATCAACAAATTAAGCTAATTCTTCTGTGCACACCCGCTTCCATGTTTCTCCTGTCAACGGTGGTTGACTGGTAGAAAATGCTTTAGCATTAAGTCCACCATTGTACTTGAATTGTGCATAAATATTAAATAAATAAATAAAATATGTATGTATTACATATCTATACAAATAAATAAAATCGGAGTGCCTGTTTGTAATATTAAAAAACCTTTTATACGGTACATACAGCAAAATCACATTTGCAAAATGTTTTGTCTGTCTGTCGGAACTGTCTGAATAAACATTCCGACTAATCTCTGAAACGGCTGGACCGATTTTGACGGGACTTGCACTGGCAGATAGCTCATGTAATAGCATAGGCTAAGAAATTGAACAATCACGACAAAGTCGCGGACACAGCTAGTATTACATAAACCTTTTGAGGGCACATCTATCAGTGATAATTAACACCAGTGTTGTAGATATAGGAGGACTAGACGGGGCAGTGCCCCGGGGCCCACAAGCTAAGGGGGCCCTTCGGACCCTGACTTATATCTATATATTGAACTAGTGAACATTTCTCCCACATTTGGAATGTAAAGAAACTACGGAATCCTATGCGACTTTAATTATGGCAACTAAGTTTTAATTTGACAATTAAAATACGTTACAATTTGTCTTTGGTACTTAATTTTATTATGGTGTCGACTGTATTATGACGTACCTAGAGTAAGACGAATTCATCCCCATACCTTGGAACCACAAAGGTCTCGCACTGTGCGCTTCCAAAGGAGTTTTCTTCCGCGAACGCTCAGGCTGTGGAATGAGCTCCCCGTTGAAGTTTTCCCTGGAGAGTACAGCATGGAGTTCTTCAAGAAGGGTGTGAAAAGATTCCTGCAGGGTCGGCAGCGCGCGAGTGATACCCCTGGTGCTGCAAGCGTCCATAGGCGGCGGTAACCGCTTACCATCAGGTGGACCGCATGCTTGTTTGCCACCCTTGTGGTATAAAAAAAAAACTATGCAAATGAGAGGAGTCATACTCTTGTATAAATAGGTAGTACAACCGTATAAAGAACTCAATTATTCAAGCAAAAGTGTGTGCAAGAAGAGGCAGAGGAAGGCCACGTTCCAACTACCTTGATCAAATAGATCGGACTCTCAAGGACGGGAACGTTAAGAGTACTCGAAACCGACGAGCATGTATGAAGAGACTGATGAATGTGGACGAAGCGAAAGAGGTATGTAAGTCTAGAGAGAAGTGGCGCCCTATACTCTCTGCCTACCCCGTTAGGGACTTGGCGTGATGATATGTATGTATGTAATTATTCCAGTTCCTCCATTAACATGCACCAACATGTAATTATTATTTAATTAATTTATTAACTAATTTTAACGGAACTGTCATTAGTGTAAGCGTATGAATCTTACCCTGAATTGTAATTAGTGGAATAAATTAACTGATATTTATGACTATATTACGTCATGATCGTTTGTATGTGGATGTATTTGAGTTAAATAACAACCTTGTTTTTTTATATCGCGATTACATTGAAATTGTGCACTATGTGAGTCGTAGAAGTCGAGTGGAAAATTGCAAATTTTTAATCCTATTGTATTAATAATAATACATTTGTTTTTAAAAATGTAGTTTAAACCAGTTGTGCCCGCGACGGAGAATTTAACTAATAAGATGTCGTTCAATTTCTTACAATAAAAGTAGCCTAAGTTACTCCTTATGACATCAGCTATCTGCCAGCGAAAGTCCCGTCAAAATCGGTCCAGCCGTTTCAGAGAGTACCCGGAACAAACAGACAGTGAGACAGATAGATAGACTGATAAAATTGCAAAAAAATATATTTTGGCTACTTCCATATGCATTTAGTAAAACGCGTTTTTTTTTAAATATTACAAACAGACACTTCAATTTTATTTATTTGCAGCCGTATATAAATAGGACATCCATATCTGCCCTGCGGGAAACGAACCTGCGACCTCAAGGAGCTCTAAGCAGAAGACCAGACGGCCATCTATAATAATATGTGTCATCGCATGCTAGCAACAAATTGAAGTATTGCAATTGAATAATGGAGATAGCTAACAGTTTCTGGGTTAGAATCAAAAGATCGAAACACTAACAAAAAATTTCTTCACACGTAGAGAATTGCAATTTTTATATCTTGCAATAATTGCATCGCATTGGGTAGCTGTGAAACTTGGGATACGGTATTATGTGTAATAGTCTAGATTGATATCCTTACAGCTTTCACGAACATCTCTAAATTAATATAATAACCTTGACATAGCTACCCGAAGGAGTAGGCAGGTATGTCGTATTCCCAAATGACTATATAAGTCTACACGAAAAGATACGGCAACAACGGTACTAAGACTCCCAAGGTGGTAGGCAGAGGTGTTAACAAAATCCTCTTTTCGCCGTGCCAATATAGTTTTCAACGTGCCAGATGGTGAGGCCGTTTCGTAAGCACGACTATACATACGCCTTTGAAATTGAATATCTTCTTAGAGGTAAACAAGTTTCCTCTCGATGTTTCCTTCACCGGAAAGCTCGTGGTGTGACTAATCACTGTACTTAAGTTCAGATAAAAAAAAATTGTTGGCAACTATACAACTCCAACCACTCTGCCACCATGGCTTGACATACATATTTAAATACATAAATAAAAATATTTGTTTTAATTTGGGGAGTATGACCCGAGTCTATTAATTGTAGTGTGCGTGTGCACTCATAGGTAATCAGTGTGTACCGATAATACTCACACATTAGTGGAAGATTGCACACTGACACTATAAATTATGAGAAAGAATAGTGGGGCGCGTGTTCCTGGATGGCACTATCTGTGTATGTATAATAATGATTCGCTTCGAGGTTTTGGTGCCTTTGAAGGAACTTCACAAAATGTCTTAACTTAACACTATACCGTAACTCATATAGGAATTAATTTACATTGTCTTTGCATACAATAAGTTTGAATCGATCGATTGTGCGTGCAAGTCGACAATAGAGAACCGATTACAAAACAATTAATTGCGTATTCAACTGTCTAGACTTGAGGTCAGTTCCGAGATTTTTAACTTAAATCGTATGTTATCAAAGGATGCTTGCTTGAGTAACGGCGACGTACTGGCTATCTGTCACGTTCACCTAAAATATATCTTTGGCGTGTGTAAAAGTGGATATTACTCATACACTTCTGCCTACCCCTTCGGGGACCCTTGTGGGAAGGCGTGAGGTACGTTATGTGTTCATCATAAATTAAATTGAGAAAGTTCATTCTAGAGGTACACACTATTTTCGTCGCAGATATATTTAAGTGCAGACGTGAAAGATGGCGAGTTCATCGCCGTTTCTGAATCACAACTACACGGCTTTGAATTTCTTCTCAAACAGGTATCTTCTCCATATTGCATCGTCACGCTCGTGGTGTGATTAATCACTGGACTTAAAATCAGAAAAACATTGGTACAGTCGGGATTCGAACTTGCAATCGTTACGTTGTAGGCGACTACTCGAACCACTCGGCCACCGCGAAGTTACGAATTGTTTGTTCGTCAAGGTGATTCGGTGTTGTGATGTGATATTCTGAATTTGAACCCTGACATTTTGTGTGACACGGTCGAGAAACATCTGGGCCCGTGGTGACTCGTAACCGGTTTAAACCTGAAATAACCTAACCTAACCTGAAATATGACTGTTGCAAATAATGATAACACCTAACAATTGTGTTTTGCGAAACAAGATAAGTGCATGTTGTATTATAAAATGAATCCTAAAAATGTATTTTAGGAGTTGTAGTATTGTGAATATATCCTCATGACGATGCAACAAAACATATAGCTCCAAAGACAACAAAATGACAACATTATTAAAGGGAGTAATACTCTCTCCAAAGCATTGTTTAATGAAACCGTGGGCCACGGATTCACTCGCATAATATTTGATTCTATTGATAGTTCTGGTCTAAAATATCCAATGTGTTAACCCAAATAATAATCTATCTCTGTGCCAAATTTCATTCAAGTCTGGTCAGCCGTTCTAGCCGGATTGAGTAACAAATATCCATACATACTAACAAATATCCGCATTTGTAATATTAGTAGGATCCTATAAACTGATCTGAATGAACTGAACTGAACTGATGATCTGAAACTTATAAACATAATATTTATTTATTTATTTAACAAAAACGGGTTAACCAATTACATTTGTTAAAAGAAAAACAAAAAAAAAGGACACAAAGACAATATACAATAATACTTAAAAAATCACAATATTAATAAAATCATACATCCCTTTCACAAAATCTCAGGCACTCGAGTGATATACGACCACAGTCATCCGCAAAGAGGTCGCACTGAGGATTTGCGCTGAGGAGAGCGTTGAGCGCAGAGAGGGAGCGCGGGATAGGGGAGTTGGTGCGAGCCACGGTACGGTACGGTACGGTACGGTACGGTACGTATAATAACCGTAGTTAGATTCAAACGTGTAATACATTACAAGAGTTATTTATACGAATATAAGGTTATAAATTGTCAAACCGAAACGTGATTTTCTTATGTCATTTTTATATATCATCACGCCGAGTCCGTAAGGGGGTAGGCAGATAGATAAGCCAGTTCTCTCTAGACTTACATACATACATACCTCTGTCGCTTCGATCCCATTCATCAGTCTCTTCATACATACGCCTTTGAATTGCTTCTCAGACGTATGCAGTTTTCTCTCGATGTTTTCCTTCACCGTAAAGCTCGTGGTGTGACTAATCACCGTACTTAAATTCAGAAAAATTGGTACAGTCTGGATTTGAACTTGCGATCTTTATGTAGCAGGCTATTCAAATACACGGTATATTCAGCACAAATTGAGCAACATTGTAACACCAACAAGACAACCCTGACGTAATACTCATTAAGTTATCAAATAGCATCGTTACAGCACTAACCGTGTATGTTACAGGTCTTTGAGCTTAGCGCTACATGCCGCCGAGTCTACAAAGCATGCCGATTTTTTAGTGTTGTCTCTCGTAGCGTGAGTTCCGGTAACTTTTGCTACTTAACCAGGCAATGGTGAGACGCTTTAATGTGCTAAGCAATACAGCTAAGGGCACCCCCTGTGGGTACGGACCTCAGCTTAGCGTTGCTGGATCGCGAGCAAGGGAGCTGGTCTGGACTACAAAGCATGCCGACAGACCAACGGCAGTTATTGATAGTGCCATCCACGAATCGCCCCTCTATTCTTCCCTATAATTTACAGTGTAAGTGTGCAACCTTCCACTACTGTTTGAGTATTGTCGGTACACACTGATTACCTATGAGTGAACACGCACACAATTAAAAGACTCGGATCATACTCTCCGCATCCCGCGACCCCTCGACTAGAAATTAGTGGGGTGCGTCTTCGTGGATGGCAGTATTTATAGAAGACTCTTTGTATTTGTAAGATTTCCACGCCTGCCCACAAGGGTCCTTCTGTTAAGGCGAGGAGGAGACTCACCGTGGATTTGTAGTCAGTAGGAGTCTGACACGCCCGTCGCTGTCCCCCGACGGTAGCGGGAGGCCTATGTAAAGAGTAACCATGGAGTTTCTTGCCGGTTCTTCTCCATGGAAGCGATCAACCCGAATCGTGCTTCTTCTTTTTGGACGTTTTATAAGTGCCCACCTGGGCCTATTTGAATATAAAAAGATTTTGATTTTGATTTATGCAGAATATTCCCACGTTACAAAAACAAATCTGGAAATATCATGCGAAAACTAGATTTAGATGTGGGTGCAACTTCTTGTCTAATGTACAGTTTTTGCGTTTTCTTTAGCACAGCGCCATCTATCGCCTGAGGCTCGTAACAGAATGGCAACTGAAACGTAATAGGGCTGTCCTTGCGAAAGTTGATATTTTTTGTTTTGTCCAAAGATTACAATGTATACTGTGTTTTGTCATAGGTACTACCGTCACGGTTCTTGACAACGGATGAGCAGACCTTGACTCGAATGGCCAAAAACTGTGTCAATTTATAGTGAACTAAATTTCAATGTGGTAAATGCGTTTCTAGCCATTATGTGGGTACTAGCTACGCAAGATATTTTTCGGGATCAAAATATACTATACCTTCTACTACTATACTACAAAGCTTAATTATGGTCATTCTAGAAGTTCAGACATATTAAGTAGTCTATGGTTCAAACGTGAAAGCTTAACATGCACACAATTTCGCCAATAAAGATCAGGTTCTATCTGAAAGGTTTGTTTATCTATGTACATAATAGCGGTCCGTCCCGGCATCGCACGGGTGGACATAAGTTTTTTTTTTATAAAAGAAAATATAGCCTATGTCACTCAGGGTGAATGTAGCTTTCGTGTGGTGAAATAATTTTTCTAATCGGTCCAGTAGTTTCGCAGCCTATTCAATACAAACATACAATCAAATCTTTCATTGTTACAATATTAATCTTTATATATATAATTCTTCTGTGAGTGTGTATGTCACTGAACTCCTCTCAAACGACTGGACCGATTTTGATGAATTTTTTTGTGTGTGTTCAAGGGGATCTGGGAATGGTTTAGATTCACAATTGGACCCGATAGGTGGCGCCACCATCTTTTTTTTTTCACCCGAGCGAAGATGGGCGGGACAACTAGTATATTATATTATATTATTAGTATTAGTATAGATATATCCTCACGCCTTCCCATAACGGTCCCCGAAGGGGTAGGCAGAGGTGAATAGGTAGTACTCACACACTATATTTCCGCCAGATATATATTTTAGGTACCAACATGACAGATGACGAGTCCATCGCCGTTACTCAAGCACGACTATACATAATTTAAAAAAAAATCGCCTTTGAATAGCCTGAAACACAAATATTGCAAGCTCGAATCCCGACTGTACCAATGAGTTTTCTAAACTCAAGTACAGTGAATAGTCACGCCACGAACTTTACTGTGAAGGAAAACATCGAGATTAAACTTGCATACGTCTGAGAAACAATTCAAATACGTGTGTATACTCGTGCTTGAGTAACGGTGATGAACGCACCATCTGTCTCGTTAGCACCCTAAAATAAATCTCTGACGGAAAGTGGGTGTGTAGGTCTACCTACACAGGGCCGCCGTAAGCGGGCGTGCAAGGCGTGCACCGCACGCGGGCGGCACGTCCAGGGGGGCGGCAAATCGAGTGACTCATACCTAATTCAAGTCATTGTACCCCTGAACGGTCGACTCCTACGCAGAAGGCGCGCATAGGATACCAACTTGGGGCGCCTGCAGCGGGCTAGGTAGCGCGCGACCAATAGGCATTTTATATATTTTTTTTATTTTTCATAATCATAATTAAGTGTAAAAGATTACAAGGTGGCGAAGCAATCACGGAGGAAACAATTTTTTTTATGAGTTAAAAAAATCTATATTTTTGGTAATTTGTCTTATTTGAATTACTAGGCTGTTAAATGTTAAATAAAAGCTTATTAATTATACATCAAAGTTAATGCAGATTCTAAAAATATATAGTGTCCGTAACCCCAAAGTAGCTCATATTAAAATATTGTTTCTTTTTTACAAAACCTCCCAAAGAGGATTATAAGAAAATTTCATTGGTTTCTGTCCGATCACCAGCTCCACGGGTGAAGATCTATTGAATTTTGTCAAGGATTTATTTTCACAATTAAATCTCAACATTCAAAATTTCGCAAATGTAAAGGCAAGAAGAGTTACCCTCATTCACGCCAGTTGATTTGTGAATATCTTAATTGTGGATTCGATCTAAGATCGTTACTCCGCACATTTTTTTATGAGATCGCATCTCAACTGCATTCAAGCTTCCTATGACATACCCAGGATTCGCTGCCATACAATTAAGTATGCACCAATATCGCATGGTGGACAGCAACTCGATAATTCTTGCTCAGAATTTTATTGCCCATCAACGCCGACATGGCCCCATTCACCTTATTACCAGCAGTTATCCTTCTTTCAATATCTTTTTCATACTTTCCATACTTTCCATCTCGTGTGAACATGCTTCTTAGATATACAAATTCATTCACTTGCTCTAGAATTTGCCCATTTACCGAAATAACACACTCGGTTACTTATTCATCTCTTTCGAATACCAGAAACTTAGTCTTGCCAGCGTTTAGGCGCAGCCCCTTCTTTTCACATTCTTCTTTCATTATGGTAACTAGTGACTGCAGTTCGCCCTCTGATGACGCCAGTAAAACCGCGTCATCGGCGCGGCGTATAGAAGACAGTTGACAACTAAGTTTTCCCATTTCCACTCCACATCCGTTCGTTTTTAAAGGCTCTCAGACAGTTATCTAGATATATAATTAACAGGCAGGTAGACATGATATACCATTGTTTGACCCCTCGTCTGCACATCAAACCAGGGTGACATCAAGGGTGATTTCACGGCATGCAGTAGGGAACTACTTACTACTCACTCCATCTCCAGGCAACACGTCCCAGAGTTACTTTCGTACGACTCTATCAAATGCCTTCTCTAAGTCGACGAAAGCGCAGAAAACTTTCTAGCTAACATCCAAAAACCTTTCCGCGATTCCTCGAAGCGAGAAGGTTTGATCCATACATCCTTTTCCTGGTCTAAATTCACCTTGGGATTCCCAAAGAAACCTTTCGCAAGAGCAATGCAAGATACAATTTATAAAAATACATATGTTACTTAAAATAAATGTTTTATCTGGGTTGTTGTTTTTTCCCCACCATAATGAGAAAACATTGATTATCCTTTTTTTGACAAAACTCAAGAGTAAGTAGGCGTAGGGCGGCATAATCGGTATTGCACGCGGGCGACGAAACAGCTAGCGGCGGGCCTGTACCTACACACCTCTGCTCACCCCTTGTAGAAAGGCGTAAATATAATAGAACATACATTAGATGTAAGTTAAGTGAATTACATTTTTCCATATAATATGTATTTCTTTCCTTATAGTTTTAAGTAGAGCGCCTAGCTAAAATAAATAGTCAAGATTTTCATTTGTGAATAAATTCGTGTGGCATTAAAAGGCCACGATTCAAAGACGAAATTAATTATGCTAAAAGGTCTAGTATAAGCTTTATAAGCATCAGCGGAAATTGGAAGACCAGATACTGTACCAGATCTGTCTTGGAAAAAATAGAACAGTTGTCTTCTATGTAGAAGTCTTCTAGTGTTGTCAAGACGATGAAATACAACAAATAAAAAAGCTTCAAAGATATCAAAATGACAACATTTTTATAGGGGGTAATATTCACTCCTAAACATGGTTTTGTGTATTTTCTTCAGAAACTTAATTATATACTTATAGCATACTTAAGTTCAGATGCGGTACAGTATACATTGTAATCTTTGGATGCGGTGATACTAATTTCTTTATGTTTTGGTTATTTGATACTTATTTTTTAATTTAATATAATTTCCGAATGGAATTCGGTCGTCGATCACTTTTCCCGTTGAAGTTTGGCATTTGTTTGACAGAATAGTGAAATAATTGTCACACGTCTTTTTATTCTAATCTATCTATATATATTACTAACTAATTAAAAAATATACGAAATGAGAATTCGTTTATATTGTAGTCCCATTATGTTTATATTTATTTTTAATATACATTACCAAAAGCCTAAAATATGTACTAAAATCAAAGCTATTATTGCTACACGAATAATCTATGACGCGTTAAGTTCATGGTAGGAAAATCATTCTGGCAACACGCGTCGATTGTTCAACAACGGCAGCAACGAGACGCGACGACTGTCGAAGGTTTTAGATTTTGCAGACAATTTAACATGCACATAGTTCCTATAAATAAAAAAACTGAATAGTGAACGCGAGTGAATATTAAGTGAATGACAATATCCGTAAACCGTGTTTAAAAATACAGTGTTATTGTGCGTAACTGTTGTGTTGAATTTGAACTATTTTATCGCGACGATAAAGTGCATTAAGATGAGTAATTTTACCAAAGTTATTAAAACAACGCCGATCACCGACGAATACGAGATTTCGAACACAGTCCTCGGCCTTGGTATTAATGGAAAGGTAATGTCTTCCTCACGGAACTTGTAAAATTAATTCCGGGACAACTATGATTCTGCGAGGGCCTTGTTTATATATATGACGTAAAGATGTAAAATTAGCTTTTGCCGTTAGGTGTTTTTACATAAATCACGCTTGAACAAAGTGACTGGCTAGCATAGTAATTACCTATATATTAGTGTAGATTTAGAAAAATATAGACATGATATCATGAAATCAAAAATGCTTCCCAGCTAGAACTTTATACCTCCATTATAGATATTGTTGATTTAAAAATCTCTCTTTTTAAACCTAATAAATGTTTGATTCACTTTAAGCTGCCTGCCTTGAATAACAAATATTAGACAAAATAAAATAAATACCTTTTCTTGTAAATACATAATGCTGCACCCAAGAAAAGCTTGGATGACCCTTGGTGGAGGTTACTTAACCTCATCTAACCTTATGCAATTTGGCGGCAATTACTTAATCATGGCCAAAGTACATGCTCAAATTCATTACTCTATACCAAATAGTTTTATTAATTTAAGTACCCTCATTCATCATGGTACTACCAAAGAGAGCAGAGGAGTCAAATTTAATAAATGCAACCATAGGGTGCAGCATAGTGTTTATATATTTACGTACATAATAATAATATAATAAATACCTGGGACAATTCCACACAAATTGAAATAGAAGCCGTGGTGGCCGAGTGGTTCGAGCAGTTGCCTGCGACGCAAAGGTCGCAAGTTCGAATCCCGACTGTACCAATGAGTTTTTTCTGAACTTAAGTACAGTGATTGGTCACACCACAAGCTTTACGGTGAAGGAAAACATCAAGAGGAAACCTGCATAAGTTTAAGACATCTCGCTATCTACCATGTTCCCACCTGAAATACATCTCCAGTACAAGGGTGTGTAGGAGGTACTATACATCTCTGCCTGCCTAACCATCTCTATCTACTACTTCAGTGATCCTTATGGTAAAGGCGTCAAGATATTAATATCACCACTCAGTATGCTCTCATTTCAATATTTTACAGTATGAGTCACAGATAAAACCAACTCAGTTGTCAATGGTTTTGCCCATTCATTCAGTCTGTTTGAGTATCTCTATCAATAGACTGATTCATGAAGGATTGTCCACATACAACGCCATTGCAATGTTAGTCAAAGTTTGTTTGTATAGAAAGCCCCCTGCGGCGCCATTCTATCAGTTTGCGTATGAGTAGTTGCGCCCCTCACTGATATACGAAATTGTATATCTTCTTCGCGTGTTCTCACAAGGGTCCAGGACTGAAGATTATTTAATTTTTTTATTGTTCATTTATTAAAGAACAGAAAAGATAGTCACAAATAAATTTGCGATAATGCCTCCAGTAGTATATAACTGTGTTGCAGACACTTATCTCCAGAAAGAGGTGTTTTTTTTTTCTATTTATTTAAGGAGTTTTGTCGCCCAGCGACTATGTCAATCCGTGAGGATACCTGGATATAAAAGTACTTAAAATCTATGCGTATATCATTTCAATAAATATTTTATACCATCAGAACTAGGGTTCGCCAGGATACTGTTACACAGACCCACATCCTGCCTACATCCAATTACAGTTCTTATGACATCTTTGTTCTTGTCACATTCCATCAGGATGTCATATAAATCGTCACAGACGTTACATGTACTGCAATTGGGAGAGGGAACCATTTTAATCAAAAAAGCGAATTTATTCGATGGATAACGAGGTGTTACATGTGAAGATGTGTAACTGGCGTGAACGAGGGTGTGATTGTAAAGATCAACAGAGATATGGTTTGGATATATAGAAAGAATGTGTGAAGAAAGGTTGGCGAAACAGATACACTTTCACATTATATATGCAAGGGGCAGAGGATCACGTCGAGACCTCACCTAGAGGAAATCCATCGGACACTCAAGGACGGGAACGACAAGAGTAGGTACTCGAACGGTACTCACTGCCTACCCCTTGAGGAATTCCGCGTATGTACACGCCGAGACCTAGACTAGGTTTTCGTCGCTTTTCCGTTTAGTAGTTTTCGCGTGAAAGAGGAACGAACTCATCTATACTAATATTATAAAGAGGAAAAATTTGTTTGTTTGTTTGTTTGTTTGTAATGAATAGGCTCCGAAGCTACTGGACCGATTTCAAAAATTCTTTCACCTTTGGAAAGCTACATTATCCCCGAGTAACATAGGCTATATTAAATTGGACCCGATAGGTGGCGCTGCGATCGAGTTTTAGGAATTTTAACTTTTTCACCCGTGCGAAGCTATCCCTTTCTGTGTGTCTTAAGGTGGATTCGAGAATGGTTTAGATTTACAATTGGACCCAATAGGTGGCGCTGCGATCGTGTTACGGGCAATTTAACTTTTTCACCCGAGTGAAGCTGGGCGGGACAGCTAGTTCACAATATTTCTCAATCGTAAAAATATTTTTAGTCAATGCCAATACAATGACTAATTAAAATGTGTTGTTTACTACTTCACAGAATCAGCATTTGTTATGCATTTCTGAATACATTGTAACGTACACGTTCCTTCACCCACGCAGTGTAAGTGGCGTGTTATGAGTGTAAACCCTCCTTTGTTATCCTGTGACACGCTACGGGATGTACCGTGGTTGAAAAGAGTAACCATGGAGTTCCTTGCCGGCTCTTCTCCATGGAAACGACCAACCCGAACCGTGCACCTTTTTAGACGTCTATAAGCGCCCGTCTAGGCCTATGTGAAATACAATATTTTGATTTGATTTGGCGCTAGTAGTACAGTTTCGCAAGTTCTGCTGTGTCCCGCGGATTTACACGCATCTAATTAGATCTCGTTGGTAGGTTTCGATTATGTTTTTTTGCTGGAACAAAACATATTCCTTGTCTTAATAATGTATTTCTGTGCTAAATGTCATCAAATTGCATTTATTCGTTTTTGCGTCTTATCTAATTAATAATACATAGGATACAAGGCCGGAATTAGGGGAGGGCGCCCCGGGGCCTCCACATAAAAGGGGCACCCAGAACATAGACAGATAAAGAAAAATCTAATTAAAAAAAAAATCAAGGGAAAAGTTGTTTACGACTAATTACGTATTCTTCTTTCGCGTTTACCTTTACCTACAGTACTTTGTACAAACATGACTATATTAAATATACTTAACAGAAGAGCCGTGGTGGCCGAGTGGTTCGAGTAGTTGCCTGCGACACAAAGAGCGCAAGTTCGAATCCCGACTGTACCAATGAGTTTTTCTTAACGTAAGTATAGGTATTAGTCACACCACAAACTATACGGTGAAAGAAAACATCGAGGTAACCTGCATACGTCTGAGAAGCAATTCAAAGTATCTATAGTCGTGCTTGAGTAACAGCGATGGACTCGCCATCTGTCACGTTGACACCTAAATATATCACCGGCGAGAAGTGGCACACCCCAACCATAGTATAAAGAACAAAGTAGGTTATCTTCATACAAACGCACCGCGCGCGGCTTGTATGTGTGCGCTATTGTATCTATGTGTCGACGCACGCACACTTTAACAAAATCTCGACCCGTTTCTCAGTGCGCCAGTCGGGGCTAACACTGCACAAGGGTCGCGCGCGCGTCACGGCTTTTCGGCACCGCTAAATGATTTATTCATCAATATCATCATCAAAATGTCTGATAATCGCAGAAGAACGTATTGCTGTGTGTTTGGGTGTCTTAATAATTCATCGATTCCAGACCTGTCTCTGTTCAGATTACCTATTGAACAGGAAAGGTAAGTTAGTCACTTATTCTAGCATAATATAATTTTACTTGATGATGAGATACCTACGTACTTACATGTTTTTTGTTTGTATTAGTTTTCTATCACACAGGAAGTAGGTAGGTAGGCCTAATTTCCTACTAGAATGTATTAGGTACTTTTGATCTGGCAATTGGTTTGCCGCTATTTCTTTGTTTACGTTTAGTTATGCCGATTTCTCAGTATTGTAGGTATAGTAACTAAGTACCTACCTACTTACAGAAAATCGTAATTCAAAATAAGTATGTACGAGTACCTAATTGACTAATAGTAAATCAAATACATATAAAACAAAGTTCGAATCATAACAACAAATTCGATTATAGTCTAAGAGACAGTCGTTAGTTTTTAATGTTGACTTGACGTTGCCGCTGTTCATGCGGTTGCTAGCAAAGCGCGAACAGCTGCGCCTAATATTTAGCTAAAAGTGACAACCCTAAGACAGTAGGCAATTATATCGCGAATTGGGCCGGAGATAGCCTACTTCCTCTCTTTATACTATGCCCCAACACATTCGGGGACCCTCGTTGGAGTGGAGGTATATTATACATACATACATATCATCACGCCAAGTCCCTAACGGGGTAGGCAGAGAGTATAGAGCGCCAGTTCTCTCTAGACTTGCATACCTCTTTCGCTTCATCCACATTCATCAGTCTCTTCATACATGCTCGTCGGTTTCGAGTACTCTTGACGTTCCCGTCCTTGAGCGTCCGATCGATTTGATCCAGGTAGTTGGAACGTGGCCTTCCTCTGCATCTTCTTGCGCACACCTTTACTTTGTATATCTGTTTCGTCAATCTTTCTTCACTCATCCTTTCTTTATGTACAAAGTATATTATTGTACCTAGTCATATTTTGGAAACGAGGACGGTTAACAATTAAATTGCATTCCGTAGCTCACCGCGTGACGTCATCGGCCACGAAGTACGCAGTGGTGTTCCCGTGTTTGTGCAGTGATAATGAGCATGCTATCTTATCGTGTATAGTATTAAACGTGAAAATATTGCGTAATATTGTACTTTAGCGTAGTCACGGTGTCGTATTGAAATTTGAAATAATGAGTCAGTTTTTTGGGATGTCAAAATGGTACTCCCGACATGTATATATGTAAATAGGGCCATCCACGAAGAAGCACCGAATTTCTAGTTGAGGGGGCCGGGATGCGGGGAGTATGACCTGAGTCTATTAATTGTAGTGTGCGTGTGCACTCATAGGTAATCAGTGTGTACCGACAATACTCAAACATTAGTGGAAGGTTGCATAGTTACACTGTGAACTATAGGGGGAGAATAGTGGGGCGCGTCTTCGTGGATGTCACTATCTATACAGTACTTGTACACTGAACTTGTCCCACGGTTTCGCCCGCTTAAATTTGATCTCAATGGTTTGTTTGTCTTCTGAAATAAGACGTAACAAATGAGATTAATAGTTTTGATGAAGCTTTAACGCCGAAGGAAAACATCCAGAAGAAACTGCATATTACAATTGCTAATAAGGTTTCCAATGTAACTATATAGGGCAGCTGTGTGAGGAGACAATAAATTATTTATTTATTTATATTTAAACTCGCATACGTTTGATAAGAATTATGTTAAGTCTTCTTCAATCTTTACATAGTATAAAATGAAGTACCTTCCGATGTCTGTTGGCTTAGATCTTTTAAACTATTCAACGGATTTTAATGCAGTTTTCAGCAATATACATAGACTGATCCAAGATTGTTTGTCTTATTAAAAATGGGATGTTTGTAAGTTTGGATGTTTGCGGTTCTTTCACGGCCAAACGGCTGAACCGATTTGGCTGAAAGTTGAATTGGTGATAGCTTATACCTAGGAATAGGACATAGGGTACTTTTTTTTTAATCCTGAAAATTAAAAGGTCTTATATTAAAATGTATGATGCTCTTTCACGGCATAGCGGCTGAACCGATTCTAGCAGGAAAATTCAAAGCTACTTTTTCGAACTCCACGCAGGTGAAGCCGCGGGTATAAGCTAGTATGTAATACTGCTATGATGATTTGTAATGTGATGTCGTCGACAAACATATTTTTGTGCTTAATTCGCAAACGCTGGCTAAACCTTACGAGATAGATCCATTTAATGTACTACGGAATTGTTTATTTTAAAAAGATCGATATAAAAGTCTGCGATGGTATATATTTATCTTTAAAGGATAACCCACAGTAACTATTTTCATCTTTTACATATGATTAGTATCTACATTGTACATTTTTTTTATTAGTATCTGTGTGTCTGTTTGTTTGAGTTAATCTCTAAAACGGCTGAACCCATTTTGAGTTTCACTGGCAGATAGCTGATGTAAAAAGAAGTTAACTTGGCTACTTTTGTTTTAGAAACTAAACAATACTTTTTTGTTAATCTCCACGCGGACGAAGTCGCGGGATCAGCTAGTGTTTAACAAATTCGAACGAAGTAAGAGCACCGAACTCAGCTCGTGCTTGTATGAGGCATGTTCGCAATTCGTAGGAGCCAACCTCCATTGTTACACGCTGCCGGAGGTCAAGGGAACGTCGAATGGAATTTTACAACAATATTCAAAGTAGATCTTAACTGCCGAGTCATTGCCTAATATTCTGTAGATGTAATTGTCTTCACGCCTTCCCACAACTGTCCCCAAAAGGGTAGGCAGAGGTGCGGAGGTTTTAGGTCCCAACGTGACAGATGGCGTGGCGACATGTCACCTGAATGTCGCGCGTCCTCTCGATGTTTTCCTGCACCGTAAAGCTCGTGGTGTGACCAATCTTAAGTTCTGAAAAACTCATTGGTGCAGGAGGGATTTTAACTGCAATCTTAGTGTTGCCTCAAACTACTCGACCACAGCTCTTACTAATACAATAGGTAATTTGTAGATTAACAATAAAACAAAATATAAGAGAGGTAGGGCATAACGTGGTTTCCGTTCGAATTTATAGCTGCCCGACTGGGGCAGGACCTCCACCTTATAGAAATCCGTAGCCAAATAACACTATTTTTACACGCTTTATATTAGCTTGGGTTGTATGTATGTATGTAACGGAATCTTTGAACTTAATTTTCACCAGTTTCCAGAAGTCTGATTAATTTGAAACTTTGCATACGTATCAAGGACCGATGACAATACACTAATAACTAAAAAGTTGAAAATAAATAATAGTTAAAAAAAACTAAAAAACACGCTTTTTATAGAAAACCGAACTAAAAAATAGAAAATAAATTTCGATAATATCTTAAAAAAGCGTGGGGTGCTTTTTAAGATATTATCGAAATGATAATCACTCTACTCATATCTGTCAATAAAATATTTATAACTATTGACACCACGCACCCCACGCTTTTTAAGATATTATCGAAATTTATTTGTGTTGTGTTCCTACGCGGGGAATAAGGTTACCAGTAATGAGCTCCTTGGGGAGGGGGGAGGATTGTTACATTGTGTTGGCAGCAGAGGGATTAGTCCCATTATGTTACAGTATAACTCTCCGAACATAGAGTGTCAGCGCGCAATTGATACTTCGGTATCGTGAGCGTAAATAGGCTACGGTAACCGTTTCCAATCAGGTGGAACGTACACTTGTTGTATAAAAAAAAATTTGGTACAAAATCAAAATATTTTATTCAACGTAAGGGACACAGGGAACTCTTATTGAACGTCATATACTTAACAAAAACTAAAGTTACCACCGTTTCCAAGAAAATATATAATGACAATAATATAATCTTGTAAACGAAGTAATAGAGAGGTAGGTCATTATAATTGTATGCTGTCAGGACAATACCCAACTACAATGAGGTAAACGACCTCGTAAGTTTCCTGCCGTGTCGTTCGCAGATAATTTTACCTACTTATTTTACTAACTAATATATAATTATGTACACCTAGCGACAGATGTCCCGCCGCCAAGCACTAGTGTACGTACACTACACTGTGTGCCGGTGTGAAGGGCACTGTAGCTACCCAAATTACTGGCCATAAAGGACTGGGTACTAGGTGGTAGGCCTCTTATTGCAACAGTCCGGCTAGGGAACCACCGCAGTGGCAGATATCCCGCCGCCAAGCACTAGTGTACGTACACTAAACTGTGTGCCGGTGTGGAGGGCACTGTAGCTAGTCACATTACTGGCCATAAGGGACTGGGTACTAGGTCTTATTGCAACAGTCCGGCTAGGTGACCACCGCAGTGGCAGATATCCCGCCGCCAAGCACTAGTGTACGTACACTACACTGTGCCGGTGTGAAGGGCACTGTAGCTAGTCACATTACTGGCCATAAGGGACTGGGTACTAGGTGGTAGGCCTCTTATTGCAACAGTCCGGCTAGGTGACCACCGCAGTGGCAGATATCCCGCCGCCAAGCACTAGTGTACGTACACTACACTGTGCCGGTGTGAAGGATAGCTAGTCATGTGTACGTATTTAATTATGTTCTGTTATATTAGTGTTTACGAGCTTTACGGTGAAGGAAAACATCGAGAGGAAACCTGCATACGTCTGAGAAGAAATTCAAAGGCGTATGTATAGTAGTGCTTGAGTAACGGCGATGGACTCGCCATCTGTCACGTTGGCACCTTATATACCTCTGGCGGAAAGTGGGTGTGTGGCTATTACCTATACACCTCTGCCTACCCCTTCGGGGACCCTTGTGGGAAGGCGTGAGGATATTATTATTATTATTATTATATTATTATTATATTAGTGTGTGATACGACTTCAATATACTGAATATGCGAACTTTCTTCCAGGTGTTAGAATGCAAAGAAAAGAAGACTGGAGCCAAGCGAGCGCTGAAGGTACTCCATGACAGTATGAAGGCCAGGAGGGAGGTAGAACTACACTGGAGAGCTAGGGGATGCTTGCACATCGTTGAGGTACGGCCTTCTCTCCATCTATATATATATATTACGGTGAAGGAAAACAACAAGAGAAAACCTGCATACGTTTGAGAAGAGATTCAAAGGCGTATGTATATATGTATATAGCCGTGATTGGGTAACTTGTGGTCTTCCCCCCCGTGATACATTTTAGGTGCAAACGTGATAGATGGCGCCTGATAGCCCAACACCGTTATTCAAGCACGACTATACATACGCCTTTGAATTGCTTTTCAAACTGATGCAGGTTTCCTCTCGATGTTTTCCTTCGCCGTAAAGCTCGTGGCGTGTCTAATCACTGTACTTAAGTTCAGAATAAAACATTGGAACAGTCGGAGTAGACAACCACTCGGCCACGACGTCAGAGAGAGAGAGAGATTTTATAGCTAAGTCAAGTGGTGAGAAATAAACTATTTTATTTATTTATGATTTTTTTTTGTGCCCAACAAAAAATTTACAAATAAACTAGTGGTCCCGCCCAGCTTCGCTTGGGTGAAAAAAGTAAATGCCCTAAAACACGATCACACCTATCGGGTCCAATTGTGAATCTAAACCATTCTCAAATCCATCTGAAGACACACAGAAAATTTCATTAAAATCGGTCCAGCCGTTTAGGAGGAGTTCAGTGACATGTGACACGTTCAGTGACACACTCACAGAAGAATTATATATATAAAGATAAAATTGTTTATTTCTCACCACTTGACTTAGCTATAAAATTATTACATTACGTTTAATGACATCAGAATAACATTGTTTTACAATACGTCTTCCAATATCTGGTTTTTATATTATGTTCTCAACCAAATGGAGTTGGTATTTCTCACAATTAGATACCTGTTAATCCTACTAATATTATAAATGTGAAAGTTTGTAAGTTTGGATGTTTGCGGTTCTTTCACGGCCAAACGGCTGAACCGATTTGGCTGAAAGTTGAAATCGTGATGGCTTATGGGAATACCTAGGAATAACGCATGTGCAACTTTTTATTTTTATCGCTTAAATTTAAAGTTCTAATATTATATAGTATGATGCTCTTTCACGGCATAGCGGCTGAGCCGATTCTAGCAGGAAAATACATAAGCTACTTCTTCGAACTCCACGCGGGCGAACCCGCGGGCATAAGCTAGTTAACAATAGGATATGTTTGATTACAGAAATAAAGATACCAATTGAACCACGAGACATCTAGTAATACATACATAATACATACATATAATCACGCCTCTTTCCCGTAGGGGTAGGCAGAGACCACTTCTTTCCACTTGCCACGATCCTTACATATTTCTTTCGCTTCGTCCACTTTCATCATTCTCTTCATACCTGCTCTTCGGTTTAGGGTAATCTTGACCTGGCCTTTTTTCAAGACGTCCCTAATTTGGTCTAGAAACGTCCGTCTAGGTCTACCCCTTCCAACACTTTCATTCACACTCGCCTTATACACTTTTTTCGTCAATCGTTCTTCATTCATTCTCTCGACATGGCCAAACCATCTCAGCATACCTTTCTCAATTTTTGTCACTACATCTTCTTTCAGACCACAACGTTTCCTTATCTCACTATTTCTTATCCTGTCACTCAGTTTAACTACTATCATACTTCTTAACGCTCTCATCTCAACTGCATTTATTCGGCTTTCATGCTTCTTCTGCCATACCCAACTTTCACTTCCGTACATGAGTGTCGGAACCAACACTCCATACACTCAATTATTATTATAATAATAATAATTTATTAGGTAAATGAGTACAACCTGAGTTTAACACGAGTAAAAACGAAAACTTACACTAATGTAAAAAAAAAAATCAATATAACAGAACAACACATGACTACTATGGGTAGGTAACAAGCAACATGGTGGTCTTCGTAATCGACACATAATTTGGAGAACATTGTGAGTTTAGATGTTCTTAGTAACTATTGTCAACAATATGCAGGTGATCGATGTATATGAGAACTCGTATGGCGGCCGCGGATGTCTGCTGGTGGTGATGGAGTGCATGGATGGGGGGGAGCTGTTCCAGCGCATCCAGGACAACAGGGAGGGCGCCTTCACTGAGCGACAAGCAGCTGAAGTGAGCATTCTTGTCACTTGGGGCGTGACGTCACTCGACCCGCTGAGGGGGGACGGGCGTCGTACGAGAGGGACGTAGTCACCCCTTCCCACAAGGGTCCCCGAACAGGGAGTTTTTTTTTTTTTATACAACAAGAGTGGCAAACAAGCATACGGCCCATCTGATGGGAAACGGTTACCGCAGCCTATTTACGCTCTCGATACCGAAGTACCACTTGCGTGTTGCCACTCTGTGTTCGGAGAGTTATAGTGTGTTGGCAGCATAATGGGCTTAATCCCTCTGCTTCCAACACAATGTAACAATCCTCCCCCTCCCCAAGGAGCTCATTACTGGAAACCTTATTCCTTTGCGTCGCAGGCAACTGCTCGGCCACCACGGCTGTAACATAATACTATTATTATTGTATACATAATGATTTGTAAAGAGTAACCATGGAGTTTCTTGTCGGTCCTTCTCCATGCAAACGACCAACCCGAACCGTCCACCTTTTTCGACGTTTTATAACTGCCCACCTAGGCCTGTGTGTAATAAAAATATGTTGATTTGATCTTGTATTGTAGATAATGCACTCCATATGCGTGGCGGTCCGTCACCTGCACGACTCCAACATCGCTCACCGGGACATCAAACCGGAGAACCTCCTGTACACGAGCATGGAGCCCACCGCTGTCCTCAAGTTGACAGACTTCGGGTTCGCCAAAGAGACCCTGACGCCAGCTGATACCCTACAGACGCCGTGCTACACTCCCTACTATGTAGCGCCTGAGGTGAGATCAACGTCACCCCCCGTCAACGTCTGGTCTAGTGCTTAGAGCTCCTGACTGCGAAGCTTGAAGGGGTTCGATTCCCGTTAAGGGCAGTTAAGTTATTTGTGTGATGAACACAAGCGTTTGTACCTTAGTCTTGCATGTCCTATGGATTTAAGTATATATCTATATATATAAGTAAATATATTGTTGTCTAATTCCCATAGTACAAGCTTTGCTTAGTTTGGGACTAGGTCAATTTGTGTGGAATTGCCTATCTATATAAATATGTATATCGTTGTCCAGTTCCCACAGTACAAGCTTTGCTTAGTTTGGCACTAGGTCAATTTGTGTGGAATTGCCTATCTATATAAGTATGTATATCGTTGTCCAGTTCCCACAGTACAAGCTTTGCTTAGTTTGGGACTAGGTCAATTTGTGTGGAATTGCCTATCTATATAAATATGTATATCGTTGTCCAGTTCCCATAGTACAAGCTTTGCTTAGTTTGGGACTAGGTCAATTTGTGTGGAATTGCCTATCTATATAAATATGTATATCGTTGTCCAGTTCCCACAGTACAAGCTTTGCTTAGTTTGGGACTAGGTCAATTTGTGTGGAATTGCCTATCTATATAAATATGTATATCGTTGTCCAGTTCCCATAGTACAAGCTTTGCTTAGATTGGGACTAGGTCAATTTGTGTGGAATTGCCTATCTATATAAATATGTATATCGTTGTCCAGTTCCCACAGTACAAGCTTTGCTTAGTTTGGGACTAGGTCAATTTGTGTGGAATTGCCTATCTATATAAGTATGTATATCGTTGTCCAGTTCCCACAGTACAAGCTTTGCTTAGTTTGGGACTAGGTCAATTTGTGTGGAATTGCCTATATATATAAGTATGTATATCGTTGTCCAGTTCCCACAGTACAAGCTTTGCTTAGTTTGGGACTAGGTCAATTTGTGTGGAATTGCCTATCTATATAAGTATGTATATCGTTGTCCAGTTCCCACAGTACAAGCTTTGCTTAGTTTGGGACTAGGTCAATTTGTGTGGAATTGCCTATCTATATAAGTATGTATATCGTTGTCCAGTTCCCACAGTACAAGCTTTGCTTAGTTTGGGACTAGGTCAATTTGTGTGGAATTGCCTATATATATAAGTATGTATATCGTTGTCCAGTTCCCACAGTACAAGCTTTGCTTAGTTTGGGACTAGGTCAATTTGTGTGGAATTGCCTATATATATAAGTATGTATATCGTTGTCCAGTTCCCACAGTACAAGCTTTGCTTAGTTTGGGACTAGGTCAATTTGTGTGGAATCGCCTATCTATATAAGTATGTATATCGTTGTCCAGTTCCCACAGTACAAGCTTTGCTTAGTTTGGGACTAGGTCAATTTGTGTGGAATTGCCTATCTATATAAGTATGTATATCGTTGTCCAGTTCCCACAGTACAAGCTTTGCTTAGTTTGGGACTAGGTCAATTTGTGTGGAATTGCCTATCTATATAAGTATGTATATCGTTGTCCAGTTCCCACAGTACAAGCTTTGCTTAGTTTGGGACTAGGTCAATTTGTGTGGAATTGCCTATCTATATAAGTATGTATATCGTTGTCCAGTTCCCACAGTACAAGCTTTGCTTAGTTTGGGACTAGGTCAATTTGTGTGGAATTGCCTATCTATATAAATATGTATATCGTTGTCCAGTTCCCATAGTACAAGCTTTGCTTAGTTTGGGACTAGGTCAATTTGTGTGGAATTGCCTATCTATATAAGTATGTATATCGTTGTCCAGTTCCCATAGTACAAGCTTTGCTTAGTTTGGGACTAGGTCAATTTGTGTGGAATTGCCTATCTATATAAGTATGTATATCGTTGTCCAGTTCCCATAGTACAAGCTTTGCTTAGTTTGGGACTAGGTCAATTTGTGTGGAATTGCCTATCTATATAAGTATGTATATTGTTGTCCAGTTCCCACAGTACAAGCTTGCTTAGTTTGGGACTAGCTCCATCTGTGTAGATTGGCCAAAGTATGTATAATTATTATTTACTACTAGAAATAACCATTTATTCCTGATCTCCAGGTCCTCGGTCCGGAGAAGTACGACAAGTCCTGCGATATCTGGTCCCTCGGCGTGGTGATGTACATCCTGCTGTGTGGTTTCCCGCCGTTCTACTCCAACCACGGGCTGGCCATCTCACCAGGAATGAAGAAGGTACCGACACAACACGAAACAGACTTTTGTCACGATTTGGGAGAGGCCATTTACAGTACACAGCTTGTCAACCCTATTTTGACACCTCGAGAATATGTTGTTTCCTCTAGTTTCCTAAACAATTCCATTGGTTAAGTCAGTTTAGCAAACATGACAAAACAATAACCGGCCACCGAACACAAGTATTTGTACCTTAGTCTGTCTGTGGACGCATCTTTGTATATATATATATATAAGTAAATGTAGAGAGTTGAGATGCGATCTCGGCGAAAAATGAGCGGAATAACGATATTAGATCGAATCCGCAATGAAGAGATTCGCAAATCAACTGGCGTGAATGAGGGCGTGATTGTAAAGATGAAGAAAGGCATGTTACGTTGGTTTGGACACATAGAAATACAAAGCAAAAGTGTGTGCAAGAAGAGGCAGACGAAGGCCACGTTCCAACTACCTGGATCAAATAGATCGGACTCTCAAGGACGGGAACGTTAAGAGTACTCGAAACCGACGAGCATGTATGAAGAGACTGATGAATGTGGACGAAGCGAAAGAGGTATGTAAGCCTAGAGAGAACTGGCGCTCTATACTCTTTGCCTACCCCGTTAGGGACTTGGCGTGATGATATGTATGTATATTTAATCATATACATGTATCGATACCATCCACGAAGACGCGCCCCACTATTCTCCCCCTATAGTTCACAGTGTAACTATGCAACCTTCCACTAATGTTTGAGTATTGTCGGTACACACTGATTACCTATGAGTGCACACGCACACTACAATTAATAGACTCGGGTCTTACAGCTCGCACCCCGCGACCCCCTCGACTTGAAATTGGTGGGACGCGTCTTCGTTAATGGCACTATCTATATGTGTATAAGTATGTATAATGAAATTTATAGCGAGATCTACTACACAAGTTTAGTAAATAAGTGTACATATTAAGTCATCTCATCTAGTTAAGTATATATTGTGAAGTCGTGACCCTAACCTTGTGCCCCCACAGCGCATCAGACTGGGCCAGTACGACTTCCCTGAGCCGGAGTGGTCCAACGTTTCCTCCGAGGCTAAGAATCTAATACGAGGCATGCTGTCCGTAGACCCGGCGAATAGACTCACCATACACCAGGTAAACTCCCTGACCCCGATGGGGTAGGCAGGGGTGTGCATGTAGTACCCTCCCACCCACTTTTCCGGAGATATGTTTTAGGTGCCAACGAGACAAAGGGCTAGTCCATCGCCGTTACTCAAGCACGACTATACATACGCCTTTGAATTGCTTCTCAGACGTATACAGGTTTCGTCTCGATGTTTTCCTTCGCCGTAAAGCTCGTTGTGTGACTAATCACTATAGATAGCGCCATCCATAAAAATGCGCCCCACTATTCTTCCTTATAGTGTATGTGTGCAACACTTCCACTAATGTGTGAGTATTGTCGGTACACACTGATTACCTATGAGTGCACACGCACACTACAATTAATACACTCGGGTCATACTGCCCGCATCTATACTGTAGTTTCGAAGGTATTTAATGAGGAAATAGGATGTACATCTGTTTTCTTAAAAAATAATTATTAGCCGCTATGGCGTGGTTGGAGTAGTCGCCTGCAAAGAAAAGTTTATAACTCGCACCCCTGAGGGGCCATTCAAGTATTACGTAAGCAGATTTTTTTACAATTATTTACCCCCCCCCCCCTTCCCCTTGTCAGCAAAAGTAAGCAAACCTCTTCCCCCTCCCTCCCATGCTTACGTAATCATTAGCACCTATATATAACTTGTGGGTTGCCATTTGTTTAAAAAAGTAAATAATAACTGCTGACGTAATCATGATATCGACCGCCCACCACCCCCCAGCATGTCATCAAAAATAAGCAAAGCAAAGCCCCCCCGCCCCCTCAAGCGCTTACGTAATACGTGAACGACCCCTAGCATGCACACATAGCAATGTGTGTGAGTCCAATTGCCTTGTCCCCCAACCAGGTGATGTCCAGCCCGTGGGTGCGGCAGTACACGCAGGTGCCGCAGACGCCGCTGTACACGCACTGCGTGCTGCGCGACAGCGGCGACGCCTGGGCCGACGTGCAGGACGAGATGACGCGCTCGCTCGCCACCATGAGGGTCGACTACGACCAGGTACGACACTATGCGGGCATCATGTCGACGGCAGCAAAATGTACATTACATCAAAATAACTACTGCATCAAAATGTACATTACATCAAAATAACTACTGCATCAAAATGTACATTACATCAAAGAAACTACTGCATCAAAATGTACATTACATCAAAATAACTATTGCATCAAAATTAACATTACATCAAAATAACTACTGCATCAAAATGTCAATTATATACATCTTAATGGTTACTGCCTCAAAATGTCCTGTCGATCAAAATTTAAAATGATAAGAACTAAATTTTTATGCCGTCAAAATATCGACTGCATCAAGATATCCGCTCTATCAACATTGTATATTGCATCAAAATATTTCAAATGTAGAATCTGTAAAGTAACTTTTTTTCAGGTTCAGATCAAAGCCTTGGAGCAGAGCAACAACTCTCTATTGAACAAACGACGAAACAAGGTTGGCGCTTGAAGTTGTACTTAATTGTAACATAACTATATGATAGCCTGCAAAAAATTGACAGTTTTTGATCCTAAGTTAGTACCTGTTCTGCCTTTGACTTGAGTCAATCATTGAACTGGATAAATATTCAACTTTAGAAATACCACGGTCGAAAAGACTACTGTCCATGTCATGGTAAGCTTAGCAAAAAAAAAATTTCAATCAATACATCGCTTTATAGTATATAAGTGACAGTATTAACATAAAAGTGTAAATAAGAAAATAATTTGGTCGTTTATATGACTGTAGGACTCCTTTCCGTTTCATGAAAAACTTTTAAAAAATCTATTTCCTACTGGAATTATTTGTTAGAGTTGGCGCTGATAGCAAATTTGTCAAAAGCTTCCCATTGCGCTTGTATCGCAAGTTAGAGTCAAAGGAAATATTGTACTTACTCGGGATATTTCCTGTGAAATGTCAATTATTTTAACTGTCAATTTGTAATGTCAAATTTGACAGTAACCTAATATTTGACTAAGCATTAAGCGCCTTAGGTACGTGAGCGGTGGGTACTCAGTACGCACGCACATGGATTGCAATAGCAAGATAAGTCCGACGATAAATGGACAAGTTAAAAAGTTATACATCTTACTAATATTATAAAATGTGAAAGTTTGTAAGTTTGGATGTTTGCGGTTCTTTCACGGCCAAACGGCTGAACCGATTTGGCTGAAAGTTGAAATGGTGATAGCTTATACCTAGGAATAGGACATTGGCAATTTTTTTTCCTTTTTTTTATCCTGAAAAATTCAAAGTTCTTATATTATAATGTAATGATGCTCTTTCACGGCATAGCGGCTGAACCGATTCTAGCAGGAAAATTTCCAAAGCTACTTTTTCGAACTCCACGCGGGCGAAGCCGCGGGCTTAAGCTTGAATATATATATATATCTTAATATATATATTTCTTGTGTGCGTGTGTATGTGACTGAACTCCTCCTAAACGACTGGACCGATTTTGATGAAATTTTTTGTGTGTGTTCGTGGAGATTCGAGAATGGTTTAGATTCACAATTGGACCCGATAGGTGGCGCTGTGATCGTGTTTTAGGGCATTTACTTTTTTCACCCAAGCGAAGCTGGGCGGGACCACTAGTATATATATAAAAGTTGATAGTTATATAACAAAATTCAGAAAGTTCCGAATCAAGTGTTTTGGCTGATATGTTAGAATAATTTGTATTTGGTTTAGTTTAATTGCTACATAATAACTGTTTTAAATTATATATTATTAAAAAAATTACATCTATTAGTTCACATGTTTATAGATAGTGCCATCCACGAAGACGCGCCCCACTATTCTTCCCTATAGTTTATAGTGTAAGTGTGCAACCTTCCACTGTGTGAGTATTGTCCGTACACACTGATTACCTATGAGTGCACACGCACACTACAATTAATACACTCGGGTCATACTGCCCGCATCCCGCGACCACCTCGACTAGAAATTGGTGGGGCGCGTCTTCGTGGATGTCACTATCTATACAAAAATCTGCTTTGTATATTATTAAGTGCGATATCTCGAGATAAATCTTCACTGCGTATAATATCGTGTCCGTTGCAATCACTAGGCAACCCCCCGCCTCACCCCCGCACCCTCTCAAGGCGCGGCCAATTAGTTACGCGCGGACTATAGTGCTTGAAGGGAATATAATTCGATAATTTTTTCTTGTTAAGTATGTATAAGTATAACTTATCACTTAAATAATTCCAGTATTTTTGTATTCGTAAGAGCCGTGGTGGCCGAGTGGTTCGAGCAGTTGCCTGCGACGCAAAGGTCGCAAGTTCGAATCCCGACTGTACCAATGAGTTTTTCTAAACTTAAGTACAGTGATTAGTCACACCACGAGCTTTACGGTGAAGGAAAACATCGATAGGAAACCTGCATACGTCTGAGAAGCAATTCAAAGGCGTATGTATAGTCGTGCTTGAGTAACGGCGATGGAGCCGCCATCTGTCACGTTGGCACCTAATATACCTCTGGCGGAAAGTGGGTGTGTGGGTATTACCTACACACCTCTGCCTACCCCTTCGGGGACCCTTGTGGGAAGGCGTGAGGATATATTATTTTTGTATCAATCTGTTGTGTACCAATATTTTTATGGATAAATATGTAAAAATACTTGTCCCGCCCAGCTTCACTCGGGTGAAATAATTAAATCTCCTGAAACACGATCGCAGCGCCACCTATCGGGTCCAATTGTGAATCTAAACCATTCTCGAATCCACCTGAAGACACATTGTTGGGGCGCATCTTCGTGGATGGCACTACACTAAAAGATAACGCAACAGACATAACACACTAATTGTCGATTGATTAAAGTACTAGGTGCCAAATAATCTTATATTAAGCCTACTAATAAGCATAATGTGCCCATAGTGTGAATTCCCTTGTTTTTGCCCAAAAGCCCCGGTTCCAAGTCCATGATTTCGTATTCTGCTCGAGCTTGTCATTCCGCCCGTGTTTGCCTCCCCTAGCATATATCTTGAGTAATTAGTAATACCTATACATTTGTTAAAAAGGCATGTATAAAGAGTTTATTAAGAATTAGCTTTTCATACATATATATATATATATATATATATATATATATATATTTAGATATTATTGATGAATGTATATTCATTCAACAAAAGACTAATATGCACAACTTGTTTTAATAAATATATTATATATGTTCCAATTTCAAAAGTTATTAAACGTGCAATGAAAAATATATTTAGAGTAAATGTGATTCCAAATTCGAATGTAAATATTTATCTTTGGAAATTCTAATCGCCAGGATCTATTTCTCGCCGTCCAGATATTGTCGAGATGTGAATATTTTTTTCTTGTCAGCATAAAAATATACATATATATTTAAATATGGACATCGTAGCTTTTTGTTTCATCATGAAAGTTTATTTAGTGTGTGTAGTGGTTAAGGTATTGGTCAGTAGTCACAAATACTAATAAAGTAAGGTTTTTTTTTAAATATAGAATATTGTTTATTTTTTTGTAATATATGTGACATCACAACAATAGTGCTATTTTTCAATTCGATTAAAAAACAGTTTATATTCACAGTGAATTTAGTCCATAGAAACATTTGATGATAATAAACATAATTTTGTTCATAATATAGTTTAAGTACGTTAAAAAATTATACAAGTCTGTTCTTACGTCTTTTTATGTTTTACCCGACTTCGTAAGAAAGAGGTATTATGGTATCTGTTTACAGTCAGATGCGGCTAACGTCTCATGTAAATAAAGATAAAATTGGACCAGAAATGTCAACCATCCGCGTGTAGATAACGCACACCTCTGCCTACCCCGTAGAGCTTTTCGGGAAGATATGTCATTAGATAAAAACTATATTTCCCGCAATATACTTAAATGATTATACTTTCTGGACAGATTTTAACTATTGATATGCGAATTTCATTACTTATTTCATATTGTTTTGATGAAAATACAATATTAATAGATTTATTAATGATAATTTTCAGGTTGTGCTCTGGTTTATTCTAAATTGCTATTAAATGAAAAAAAATGTAGCCATTTTTGTTTGAAACAAAAGACCTAATTGCCATTAAAAAAACAATAATTGTATGTTAATTAAGGTTACCTACGAAAATGCATTTCTTATGCCAAATGTCCTCGTTTGAGCTAATCTAGATTTGTATTATATAAGTGTTAATTCTTTAATAAAATTAATAATTCCCGCCAGGAATGCTTTGAACTTGTATTTTGACACGTCAGTCTTACCAACATGACGGCGCTGCGACTCAAAATGGCGTCTCGAGTTTTGACAAGAGCGTTGTAATGTTGGATGCATCGTGTTTGTAATGGACGTCGATACTAATATTTGATGCTAAGAAGGAAGAAATATTTGAGTGAAAAATATTCGAATTAAATTCAAATTAAAACAACTTTCATGTTTTTTTTTCGACAGACAGACTGATAACCCGTTTCTTGAGGAAGATCATAGATAGTGCCATCCACGAAGACGCTCCCCACTATTCTTCCCTATAGTTTATAGTGTAAGTGTACAACCTTCCACTAATGTTTGAGTTAGCAACATTAAAACAGTACAGAAATTTGATGCAGGCAACATAATGGCTCTCAAAATTAATAATCTTCGAATAAGATAAGGTAAGGTAAATTACTATGCGTTTTATTAGTAAGGTAAGCTTCTAAAGCGTGAACACAAACAAATTCAAACGTTGTATTTATTTTAATAAATAATACACACTTACGCAATACAAAAAAACCTTATTTATAAATAATTTTCGATTTAAAACAACATTAAAAATAATATAACAAAACACGTCTACCAAACGCCGCAGGAATGTAAAGATCAAAGAAATTGTACAAATTTTATTATAATCGAAAAATCTATTTAATAAACATACAATCGATTTATATTATGTTGAAAAACCTTAGAAATGTTATAAAAATAGTTACTTAGATAACTTAGATACCATATTAAAATTACCCCTACCTTCTAAATGTCCGAGACACACCTATATAGTGGAACTTTGAGTTTCCTAGGTGACACTAGTCTCGCGTTATAGCTAGCCATCCACGAAGACGCGCCCCACTATTCTTCCTTATAGTGTATGTGTGCAACCTTCCACTAATGTTTGAGTATTGTCAGTACCCACTGATTACCTATGAGTGCACACGCACACTACAATTAATACACTCGGGTCATACTCCCCGCATCCCGCGAACCCCTGGACTACAAATTGGTGGGGCGCGTCTTCGTGGATGGCACTATCTGCACTGACCATTCGCATAAAACACCAATATACCATATTAATTATATCAAAGTTACACTTAATTATATATTAAATACGGACATAGAAGCAGTGGCGTAGCTACTAAATCTGGGACGCTAAGCGATCTATTCTCTCTGCCTACTCCACGGCGTGATGATAATTTATATCCGTTGTATTAGCTCGCTGGAGATATACGGTGATAGTCGAATTTTATAGTCAACGTGACAGATGGAGAGTCCATAGACGTTACTCAAGCACACGCCTTTGAATTGCTTCTCAGACGTATGCAGGTTTCCTCTCGATGTTTTCCTTCACCGTAAAGCTCGTGGTGTGACTAATCACTGTATTTAAGTTCAGACAAACTCATTGGTGCTCATTGACTGTTTTATTATAAATATCCACACGCCTTCCCACAAGGGTCCCCGAAGGGGTAGGCAGAGGTGTATGGATGATACCCACACACCCACTTTTCGACAGAGGTATATTAGGTGCCAACGTGACAGATAGCGAGTCCATCGCCGTCTGTCACGTTGGCACTGTTTTATTATTGTTATATATATGGGTAAATTACGTGTCACGTTGTTTGTCCGCTATGGGCTCCTAAACTACCGAACTTATTTCAGTCAAATTTGCACACCGTGTGCAGTTTGATCCAACGTAAAAGATAGGATAGCTTACATCACAATTGGACCCGATAGGTGGCGCTGCGATCGTGATTCAGGTAGTTTATCTTTTTCACCCGGGCGAAGCTGGGCGGTACAGCTAGTGGGTAAATAAAAATCGAACCAATATATAGTTACGCCACTGACAGTATGCATCTCTTAGAAGAATACACATCAGTAAAAGAGATTCTGAAATAAAACTTACACGCTAAACAATACGTGATTACATGATAGTAATTAGACAAGCTTACATTAAATCGCCACAATAAATAATAAAAAAAAAAGTTGTGTTTATAACACCAAATAAACACCCACAATTATGTTGGTACCACCAAAGGTATGTTAGTTGTACGAAACAATACATAAATACTGAGAGAACTTCTTAACTCTCTGCCTACCCCTGTAGGGACTCGGCGGGACGATATATGTATGTAAATACTGAGAATTATACGCAAGCTAGCGAGTATAAGATCCAAGTTACGGTGGTAACACCAAATAAAGGTGTTATGTTGCGAAAATAGATCTTTTTCTTATCAAAATAAGCTCCAATAAAATTTCCCAATTGTGTTTTTAACACCAATAAATACTAAAAACTGCGTGTAATAGTACTGTGAGTACAAGCACCAAGTAATGTTGGTAACACCAGTGTTGTTAATGTTACAAAAAACTGATTCTTATCAAAAATGCGCCAATAAATCACAAAAATTGTGTTTGCAACACCAATAAAAATCTCAAGTGTGTTCGTAACACCGAAATAGTCTCAAACATATGTTAGTACCACCAGTAAAGGCATTTATTACATTTAAAAGCAATAAAAATATTCTCGTGCTTTGGTAACAGAGCAATCTTGTAACCCTAGCTTAGCGTCAGATATTAATTGATAGAGACAGATTGAGACTTGATACAAAAACTAGTTCAAGACTCATACAAATAAAACTTGATTCATTCAACTTATTCAGTTTTCCTGCTAGTAATTCACAAGTAGTACATTTCTGGATTTTTGCTACAATAAATACCTTGAATACCTGGGACAATTCCATACAAATTGCCATAGCCCCAAATTAAGCAAAGCTTGTGTTATGGTAACTAGACAACGATATAATTACTTATATAAATAGATATATAAATAAATACATAGGACATCCAAGACTAAGGTACAAATATTCGTGTTCATCACACAAATATCTGCCCTCAGCGGGATTCGAACCCGCGACCTCAGGGGTTGCAGTCAGGAGCTCTAACCACTAGACCAGACGGCCGTCTAAAAATAAAACATATCCAATGTAACCCAGTTAATGATCTAATAATCTATCTCTGTGGCGAACCTCATCCAATTCTGTTCAGTAGCTTTGGCATTTATAATATTAGAGTTTGATAAGAAACTTCAAGAGTACTCGAAACCGACGAGCATTTATGAAGAGACTGATGAATGTAGACGAAGCGAAAGAGGTATGTAAGTCTAGAGAGAACTGGCGCTCTGAACTCTCTGATAAGAAACGTAGGATAAACAATTATAACTTAACTCTAGTGGAATAATCAGATCAAGATTGCAGTACAGCTTGGGGCAATCGCTAATAGCTTAGCTTACAGCAAAGTGTACAGAATGTAGGTGATGGGAGCGATGAAGGCGCTGTGTGCCATCTGCATGCCAGTCGCCACAGAGAACAGGTACCAGATAACCCACATGAACAGGAGCTGCCAGATCACGTGGAGGACCAGGAGGCTGGAACACGAGACAGGAATGGCTTACAAAAAATTTAAAACTTAAAAATAATATTTAAAGGGTGTTTTGGTCATTACAATTAGAATTTGTCTTGTTATCAATCATCAAGCAAAAGTGTTTGCAAGAGGTACAGGAAGACCACGTTCCAACTACCTGGATCAAATCGATCGGACGCTCAAGGACGGGAACTTCAAGAGTACTCGAAACCGACGAGCATGTATGAAGAGACTGTGGACGAAGCGAAAGAGGTAAAGAGGTATGTAAGTCTAGAGAGAACTGGCGCTCTATACTCTCTGCCTACCCCGTTAGGGACTCGGCGTGATGATGTGTATGTATGTATTGGAAACGCCGACAAGAGACCAGCTCTTAAATGCATGCTATATATTTATTTATTATATATTGGCACCTAATATACCTCTGGCGGAAAGTGGGTGTGTGGGTACTACCTATACACCTCTGCCTACCCCTTCGGGGACCCTTGTGGGAAGGCGTGAGGATATATATATATATATTTATTTATTAGAATACACATTAGAACGGCCAGTAGCCAATTACTCTAAATGCAGTACACGATATATACAGTACACAATAAGCAGAATTATATGACAACAATTAAAGCACGGTCGCGGAGCAGGAAGAATTTCGTACAATGACCTATTATTACCCATCTCTGTCACTCCCGCGTAAATATAATGCGTCTCGCTCGCACAGATGCAATGACCTTGCATCTGTGCGAGCGAGACGCATTATATTTACGCGGGAGTGACAGAGATGGGTAATAATAGGTCATTGTACGAAATTCTTCCTGCTCCGCGACCGTGCTTTATATACACAACACAGACAGAAAATATATTAAACAACATTCATACAATCGCCTGCCAATACTCCAGACATGCCGACATAATAGTCTGCCATCCATCCGCAAACAAATCGCAATCAGAGTTGGACTCCAATAATTATATATCTATACTAATATTATAAAGAGTTTGTTTGTTTGTTTGTTTGTTTGGACGCGCTAATCTCAGGAACTACTGGTTGGAATTGAAAATATATGTTTGTGTTGGATAGTCCATTTCTCTAGGAAGGCTTTAGGCTATATAACATCACGCTACGACCAATAGGAGCGAAGCATAAATGAATAATGTTGCCAGAACGGGGAAAATTTCACCCGGGCGAAGCTGGGCGGGACAGCTAGTGTATGATAATGTATGTACTCACAAGGAGTCCTTGTTCCTGGCGGCGGGTAGCGTCGTCTCCTTCTCGTTGTTGAGGTATCTGCGCACGCCCAGATGCAGCTTGCGGAAGTACTCCTCCCACTGTTGGCAGCACACAACAACACCAATAGACAAAAACTTCAAAAATATTAAGTTTATTTAGCACTAGATTTGCACACACTTACTATTTTATTTATATATTAATAAAAACATGTGTAAGTTAGCAGTAGTATAAACCAAGACACCTACATACTAAGCATTTTAACTGAAATACAATTGTACCAAATTCAAACTTTGGATGGACATCTTTATTTCATTAATGATTAATTTCAACAACAAACAAACTAAATATCAAATATTTTCTATAGCATATGTTACTACACGGTAAATATGTAGCTTACTAGTGGTGAAACAATTAATAAAACCGATCAAGTAATTTTTGAGCTAAATCATGACAAACAGACAAAATTGTCTAACCGTTTGTAACATTAGTTTAGAATAGCTATTGCCTCACTGCACTGTATAGATAGTGCCATCCACGAAGTCTCGCCCCACCAATTTCTAGTCGAGGGGGTCGCGGGATGCGGGGAATATGACCCGAGTCTATTAATTGTAGTGTGCGTGTGCACTCATAGGTAATCAGTGTGTACCGACAATACTCAAACTTTAGTTTTTTTTTTTTTTTATACTACAAGAGTGGCAAACAAGCATACGCCCACCTGATGGGAAACGGTTACCGTAGCCTATTTACGCTCACAATACCGAAGTATCACTTGCGCGTTGCCACTCTGTATTCGGAGAGTTATAGTGTGTTGGCAACATAATCAGTCTAATCCTCGGTTGCCAACACAATGTAACAATCCTCCCCCCTCCCCAAGGAGCTCATTACTGGAAACCTCATTCACCGCGTAGAAACACAACGCAATAAATTGTGTTATTTGGCTACGGACTTCTATAAGGTGGAGGTCCTGCCCCAGTCGGGCAGCTCCAAATTCGAACGAAGAATCCGTTATGCCCTACCTCTCTTAAGTAGTCTTAGTGGAAGGTTGCACACTTACACTATAAACTATAGGGAGGAATAGTGGGGCGCGTGTTCGTGGACGGCACTATCTATACTGTTCTTTACTTTAGGAATTCATCGCGAACAAACAGACAGACACACGCGACAAGGGACACTGCTTCACAATAGGTAGAGATTCCAGTTTGCGAGGGTGCAATAATTGCAGTTTTCTGACATATTCCAATTAACAAACTATTAGAAACATTGGCCTGACGCAGGTGAAACCGCGTTGCGCAACCAGTACCTCATACATATGATGATGATAATGATGATATTGTTGAAAACTCACATAAATATTAGTGATGTCTATAAAGAACTCCTCGCTGTCAATCGGGTTGAGCTGCTTGGCCAGTTGGATGGTCTGAGGGTTGTGGAACCTCCACTCGGTGAAGATGAACTTCTCCAGGAGACTCAGGGAGTTCCACACGTTCTTGTGGAGACGGAACAAACTGGGAAGTGATCATTACACTATTGGATGAAAAGAGCAATTTTAAAATTAAATTGTGATTTACATACATACATATCATCACGCCGAGTCCCTAAGGGGTAGGCAGAGAGTATAGAGCGACAGTTCTCTCTAGACTTACACATCTCTTTCGCTTCGTCCACAGCTCGTCGATTTCGAGTACTCTTGAAGGATCACACAACGTGGTCTTCCTCTGCCTCTTCACTAACTAACACTTGACTAATCACTCTACTCAAGTTCAGGACAACTCATTGGTACAGTCGGGATTCGAACCCTCACCTCTGCCTACCTACGCCATTTGGAATACACTTAAGTGTGATCTTACACATTGATTCTAAGTATATGCAAGTAAATGCAAATTCATAACCTCCTTTTTTTCAAGTCGGTAAAAAACTACTCACATAGCCCGCCCGCCCGTGACCCTGAGGACGGTGTCCAGCAGCAGGGCCGGTATGAAGTGCACGAAGATGGCCGACAGACGGAACAGCCACAGGGATGGCACGAACTTCAGATGGGGGTACCTGGATGGTGGCACGAAAAAGATGTTAATACAGGGATGGTATGAACTTTAGATATTATCATTAATCCATTTATTTCAGGCAACACAATAATAGTACACGTACAAATATAGGGCCCATAAATATATACCTTAACCTAACATATATACAAACTGTATTACAATAAATACCTTAAACACTAACAATACATAATTATTAAATATCCTTAGGGTAATGTGTGAAGGTCACAATAACAGTTTAATATCTTTAGATACGTCGTCAGTCTGTCCTTGTACCTGAAGTTTAGGTACCTGGCTGGTAGCACAAAACAATATGTACCCTAGAGCTTGCCAGCAGCTTTAAACCGCTAAGCAGGAGCAGAGACTATCTCATCGAATGCAAATAGCTGAACCACGCGGTTCTGCTTGCTGAGAAAATATTAAAAAATTACAAAATTAATTTCACCACTTGCGAAATTGATTTTATTGCTTTCATTTTCTGTAATGAAACATATCCAATGTGTTCAATTATCCCACGTGGTATGTTAATCCAGCTAATAAATAGTCTGTGCCAAATTTCATCGAATTCTGTCGAGTAATAGTTGCGTGAAAAAGGAACATTTATAATATTAGTCGAATATAATAAGACATTTTAAGGGAGTCAGGGCATAAGGGGTTTCCCGTTTGAATTAAGAGCTGCCCGACTGTGGCAGGACCTCCACCTTATACAAGTCCGTAACCAAATAGCACAATTTATTGTGTTGTGTTCCTACGCCGTGAATAAGGTTACCAATAATGAGCTCTTTGGGACGAGGGGAGGATTATTATATTGTGTTGGCAGCAGAGGGATTAGTTCCATTATGCTTCAAGCACAGTATAACTCTCCGAACACAGAGTGGCAACGCGCAAGTGAAAAATTCGGTATCATGAGCGTAAATAGGCTATGGTAAGTCTCTTCCCATCAGATGGGCTATATGCTTGTTTGCCAATCTAGTCGTATATATATTTTTTTATTACCAAGTGAACAACACTCTATATAGTCGCGGGTGTCGTGGGATGCGGGGAGTATGACCCGAGTCTATTAATTGTAGTGTGCGTGTGCACTCATAGGTAATCAGTGTGTACCGACAATACTCAAACATTAGTGGAAGGTTGCATAGTTATACTGTGAACTATAGGGGGAGAATAGTGGGGCGCGTCTTCGTGGATGGCACTAACTATAGTCGGATTTTAGATGTGGACGGCCGTCTGGTCTAGTGGTTAGAGCTGCAAAACCTCAAGGGTCACGGATTATATTCCCGCTGTTATTTGTGTGTTTGTACTTTAGTCCTTGATACCCATGTATATATGTATATATATACTCGGCCACGACGGCCGTCTGGTCTAGTGGTTAGAGCTCCTGACTGCGAAACTTGAGGTCGCGGGTTCGAATCCCGCTGAGGGCAGATATTTGTGTGATGAACACGAATATTTGTACCTTATTACGAATATTTAAGTATATATCTATCTATATAAGTAAATATATCGTTCTCTAGTTACCATAACACAAGCTTTGCTTAATTTGGGACTAGGTAAATTTGTGTGGAATTGTCCCAGGTATTTTTTTATTTTTTTACTCAAGTTTGAAAAGAGAGCGAGAAGGAGAGAAAGTTTGCAGCAGAGATCTAAAAGTCTGCCTACCCTGTGAGGGCTACGCAGGTTTAGCTTAGTGGTTTAAGCCCCTTGGCTTACATACGACGGTATGTAATTTAGTACCGCAGTTGGGTAAATACTCACCACACAGCACTCTTCAGTGGGTACTTGTGCAGCATTCCATTGACCGAGTTCTCCAGTAAGGACCACGTGAACGGTTTCTGAGTTGATGACGAGCAGTGGTAGACTGTCAGACCAGACCTGGGGAGAAACAGCAAACATAGCTTTAAATCTATGTTCACAAATGGGATCTCTATATATATAGGAGATCCCATTTGTGAACTCACTCATCACGAAATCTCAGGAACTGTAAGGCCGATTGACTTGAAATTTGGTAGGAGTATTCCTTACGCGGTGTAGAGGTCAGCTAAGAACGGATTTTATGAAACTCAACTTTTTTTAAAACACGTTTTTCGACTATTGCCATAGGGGAAGTAATAATTGAAAAACGTGTTTTTTTTTTACTTTTTCACCCGGGCGAAGGTGGGCGGGCCAGCTAGTTACAATTATAAAATACTATTTGTTCATCTAATAATATTTGTAATCAAAGAAAAAAAAGCCGTGGTGGCCGAGTGGTTCGAGCAGTTGCATACGACACAAAGATCGCAAGTTCGAATCCCGACTGTACCAATGAGTTTTCTAAACTTCATGTCACCATCTGAGTTCTTCTGTTTTTCTTAAGTACAGTGATTAGTCAGACCACGAGCTTTACGGTGAAGGAAAGCGAAGAAAAAAGTATAGTCGTGCTTGAGTAACGGCGATGGACTCGCCATCTGTCACGTTGGCACCTAATATACCTCTGGCGGAAAGTGGGTGTGTAGGTATTACCTATACACCTCTGCCTACCCCTTCGGGGACCCTTGTGGGAAGGCGTGAGGATATTTATTATATTATTTTATATATGGTATAATTTGAACCCAGACACCTTGTGCAATGTGGCAAGCGGTCACCACAAGTACTTACTTAGTCTCAGCAGCATTCCAACCTGCGACCAGCAGCTGATTGACAACCACATCCACCGGGATGTAGTCGGCTATCTTCTCCTTGGCGAGCGGCAGACGGCGGACGACACCTGTTCATAAACAAACAAAAACAAACCTTAATCCTATGAATATGAACACGAAAGTTTTTTTGCCATCCACGAATACGTCCCACCAATTTCTAGTCGAGGGGGTCGCGGGATGCGGGGAGTATGACCCGAGTCTATTAATTGTAGTGTGCGTGTGCACTCATAGGTAATCAGTGTGTACCGACAATACTCAAACATTAGTGGGAGGTTGCACACTTACTCAAACTTTAGGGAAGAATAGTGGGGCGTGTCTTCGTGGATGGCACTAACTATAGTCGGATTTTAGATGTGGACGGCCGTCTGGTCTAGTGGTTTGAGCTCCTGACTGCGAAACTTGAGGTCGCGGGTTCGAATCCCGCTGAGGGCATATATTTGTGTTTAGTCTTGGATTTCCTATGTATTTAAGTATATATCTATCTATATAAGTAAATATATCGTTGTCTAGTTACCATAACACAAGCTTTGCTTACTTTGGGACTAGGTCAATTTGTGTGGAATTGTCCCAGGTATTTATTTATATTTACTGTGTGCAAGAAGAGGCAGAGGAAGACCACGTTACAATTAAACCAAATCCGATCGATACTCAAGTAACGTCAAGTGTACACGAAACCGACGAGCATGTATGAAGAGACTGATGAATGTGGACGAAGCGAGAGGTATGTAAGTCTAGAGCGAACTGGGCCCCTGTACTCTCTCCCTACCCCGTTAGGGACTCGGCGTGATGATATGTATGTATCGTCTAGTTCCCACAACACAAGCTTTGCTTAATTCGGGACTATCAACAAATTGATACAGTCCCGAATTAAGCAAAGCTTGTGTTGTGGAATTGTCCCAAGGTAATTACTTATGTATGTAATATAGTAATGCCGACGTGTGTAGTGCGGTAGGCAGTGCCTTGCGTACCTTTGGCGGCGCCCATGAGGAAGCCCTGGGGGCCGACCTTCGAGCAAGTCCACCCGGGGACTGGTTGCTTCCACGAGGCCACGACTGAAACAATAACACACAATTTTATTTCAAAACGAATATTGGTTTGATAAATGGATATATAAAAAAACTATCGGTCCGGCCCGGCTCCACACTGTTGGACAAAAGATTCTTTTATAAAAGAAGACATAGCCTATGTCACTCAGGGTGAATGTAGCTTTCCAATGGCGAAAGAATTTTTCAAATCGGTCCAGAAGTTTCGGAGCCTATTCAATACAAACACACAAATCTTTCCTCTTTATAATATTAGTATAGATAAATCTGTACTGCATGTTTGTTCGGTTGTACGCGCTAGTATCGGGAACTACCAGTATTTAGGTTTATCCATACCCCTGTATAGGTTTATAGATAGCGCCATCCACGAAGACGCGCCCCACTATTCTTCCCTATAGTTTACAGTGTAAGTGTGCAGCCTTCCACTAATGTGTGAGTATTGTCGCTACACACTCATTACCTATGAGTGCACACGCACACTACAATTAATAGACTCGGGTCATACTGCCCGCATCCCGGGACCCCTCGACTAGAGATTGGTGGGGCGCGTCTTCATGGATGGCACTGTCTAAACATAGCTGCAGTTACTTCTTATCAACTTCGGCCACTACAAAAGTACTGCAAATGTTTTTTAGGCCGAAAAAATTTTATAATTAATAAAAAAAAATATTAACTAATTAAGTGTCCTTATAAAAAGTTGACACTGTATTTATATACATACCTCCTAACTATATCCTCACGCCTTCCCACAAGGGTCCCCGAAGGGATAGGCAGAGGTGTATAGGTAATACCCACACACCCACTTTCCGCCAGAGGTATATTAGGTGCCTAACTAACTCCCACTACATTGCAATATTCTACAAAACAATTAGACAAATTGACTCACTCATGGTGGGTCTGACGATGGTGCAGGGGAAGAGCTGCGAGCACTTCACGACCTCGTGCTCAGCCAGGTGCTTGGTGAACGTGTACGTGTTGGGGTGGTCCTTCAGGAGCCTGGACACGTGCAATATATACTATCGTCACACAATACAATTGGCTTGCAAGTCTGTGACGGTATAGATAGTGTCATATATTAAACGCCTCAAATTCCTCACGCCTTCCCAAAAGGGTCCCCGAAGGGGTAGGCAGAGGTGTATAGGTAATACCCACACACCCACTTTCCGCCAGAGGTATATTATTAGGTGCCAACATGATAGATGGCGAGACCATCGCCGTTACTCAAGCACGACTATACATACGCCTTTGAATTACTTCTCAGATATATGCAGGTTTCCTCTCGATGTTTTCCTTCACCGTAAAGCAAAGTACCGTAAAGTTCTTTTTTTATGTAGATATTTATATATAATATACCTCTGGCGGAAAGTGGGTTTGTGGGTATTACCTATACACCTCTGCCTACCCCTTCGGGGACCCTTGTGGAAAGGCGTGAGGATATTATTATAATTAATTACATAAAATTTAAATGATTTACAATAAACTCCGAGATGCATTGAAATACGTATTGATGGCGTATTTGAATACACTATACACAATTATGTATAATAATAATAATATAATATATCCTCACGCCTTCCCACAAGGGTCCCCGAAGGGGTAGGCAGAGGTGTATAGGTAATACCCACACACCCACTTTCCGCCAGAGGTATATCTTAATATATATATTTCTTGTGTGCGTGTGTATGTGACTGAACTCCTCCTAAACGACTGGACCGATTTTGATGAAATTTTTTGTGTGTGTTCGTGGAGATTCGAGAATGGTTTAGATTCACAATTGGACCCGATAGGTGGCGCCACCATCTTTTTTTTTTCCACCCGAGCGAAGCTGGGCGGGACAACTAGTTATATATAAATATCTACATAAAAAAAGAACGATTGACGAAAAAAGTGTATAAGGCGTGTGTGGATGAAAGTGTTGGAAGGGGTAGACCTAGACGGACGTTTCTAGACCAAATTAGGGACGTCTTGAAAGGTCAGGTCAAGAGTACCCTAAACCGAAGAGCATGTATGAAGAGAATAATGAAAGTGGACGAAGCGAAAGAAGTATGTAAGGATCGTAGCAAGTGGAAAGAAGTGGTCTCTGCCTACCGCTACGGGAAAGAGGCGTGATTATATGTATGTATGTATGTATAAATCAGGTCATTTTTTTTTTTTTAATTTTTGCTTTAGTGTCCCCATATCAAGGGTGGTTGACTGGTAGAAAATGCTTAAGCATTCATTCCACCAATGCACTGTTATTGTGCATAAAGTTAAATAAAAAAAGCCTGAAAATAAATAAAATTTCACACGGGCAAAACCATGCCACACAACTTGTTAATTAATATACATAATAATGTTAATAAAAACTATTATTATTTCTGAATATGGGTGAATTTGTGCTTTGTGAGCTACACAATTCTAGTCTATTCAATGTACATACGAAATAGCACCTTAAAGCAAACATACTTGGGTTCAATTTCGTTGAGAGCGTCATCCGAGAGCGTGTTCACGAGAGATATGACCTTCTCGGCATCTTCCGGCGCGTCGTATATCTTCTCGTGGACCTCCGTCAGGTAGGAGTTGACATACGCCGACGATACGTGGACCATTACCTAATAATAAGATAATTCTAATTTATGACAACACACGTGACAGGCCGTGACAGAATCTGACAGGTAGTGACAATTAATCCGAGAATAACAGGTTGATTTGAGTGTCAGACTGTGATATGTGAGAATTAGAAGGAGAAGTAACCTGCTGAATGCAAGTAATGAGGCCGTAGCTTGTGATAGATGACAGAATATGACAGACTGTGACATGTGAGAATAAAAAGGTAAGAAGTAACGAGCTCAGGGCAACTAATGAGGTAGCTCATAATAGGTGACATAATATGGCAGGTAGCGACAATTAAATTGCACATAGCAACAATTAACATCTGATAATTAAAGTAACAGGATTCTTAGCAGGATATGAGAAGTGACAGATACTAAAACTCATCACACTAAAGGGATAAAACAACAAATGGGCTTTAGACTATGACAGATGACAGTAAATGTCAAGGCGATAATTAAGTACTGCAAGTGACAAGCTGTGACAGCTGTGAAAGGATTGTAAATTTAGTGTCTTAATAACTGGTCAAGATCCATGACAGGTGACAGTAAGACCTACTTTTAAGCACTTCATCTGCTTGCACAGCTCCGTGACCCTCCTGGTACCGAGGAGGTTAACATTGACTGTAGGTCTCAGCTTGTCTTGAAAGTCCAACGTTGCTGCAGAGTGTATCACCACATTGACATTATCAATGAGGGTCTGTCGGTCAGCAGCACTCAGACCGAGGCCCTCATCACCAACATCACCAGCTATCGGGACCAGCTTCTTGAATACATCTGCCGAGTTTGTCTCTAGGAGCTTTTCAAACACCTGAAAATTTTATTCTATTATTAAAAGATTGCATGTTTGCATCCCGACTGTACCAATGAGTTTTCTGACCCACAAGCTTTACGGTGAAGGAAACATCAGGAGGAATCCTGCATACGTCTGTGCTTGAGTAATCTGTCACATTAGCATTTCTTGGATGCTTCTTTCTTCATGGATGCCACTATCAATATATTCTTTGGGACCCTAGCTACCAGTACCTTAGAACCTGATCCCGATACTGGTGGGCCTCTATTATTGAATATCTTTAAATGTACTTTATAAGAACACTATTGAATTAAGGGAATAATTATCTTTATTGCGAAATTTAATAAACACACAGACCCACATATACATTATTTAAATTACAATATAAATATTTAATGTACATATAATATGTACAGAAATTGGTAAATTCCTACTAGATTCTTATGTGAATGAAAAAGGCGAGATTTTGCGACATTAGAATATGAAAAAGACGGGGTTTTGCGATAGTAGAATAACCTGATAATCAGTTTACACACATCAATGATGTTAGAAGTATTTTTACTTCTAACATCATTGACACAGATAGATACAAAAACAAGCCGGAATCCCACCGCCATTGTTATCAATCGATCAAAAGTGCTTACCGGGTGTTTGGGAAACTCTTCCAGTCTCTGAGATATTTCTTTACCCTTCTTGGGTCGCATCAGCAGGTACAATTTGCCAGAATCGGGAATACATCGCAGTATTTTCTCAATCAAGCATAGTCCGACGAAGCCGGTGCCGCCGGTAATAAAGAAGTTTTTGCTTGAATAAAAGCGGCGAACTTGCGATTCTTCAGACATTTTTCTTGCCCGTCGCTGATTCTGCCACTACTTAGCTGTAAAAGAGATTTTTTTATAATGAGAACTTGTTAATGTCGATTTTCATAATCGAACTTCGAATGAACGCCCTTCCGAAAAGGGAGCTTGTTTGATAGAGGGCGAAATTAAAACAAAACAAACATACCACAGATAAAAAAAATTGCCACACCTAGCAAATTGAGTTTTTCTATTTAAAAATATAATAAAATAAGGACCACATTATAATAAATTATAATGATAATCATTAATAATGGGAAACAATGTAGGTGTTAAAAGTTTAGGTAAGCAACATTTAAACATAAAAATAAATTTAAACTAACCGTGCTCCACGGCTTCACCGGCATAGAATTTGATTGCATTTGTGGTATTTTTTTTAATATTAGTATCTATTTATGTATTTACATAATTAAAACGGCATAAACATACCAATTACATTAATTAGGATAAAAATATTCAACAACACAATTATATTATACTACAAATAAATCTATATATAAAATACTAATATTATATATCTTCACGCCTTTCCACAAGGGTCCCCGAAGGGAAAGGCAGAGGTGTATACAAAGTGTAAAGTAATATAGACTGGGTGTATAGGTAGTACGCACACACACACCCTCTTTCCGTTAGATATATTTTAGGTGCCAACGAGACAGATGGCGAGTCCGTCGCCGTTACTCAACACGAGTTAGCCCTATATAATACTCTAATCTATGACACAAGTATACTTATGTTAATATTTAGGTATACATTTTATGATATTATATATTTATCATTAAAAAGAATCCGAAGAAAAATAAACATTTCATTCCCTTGTGATAACCTAAGTATTTTTTTAATCCAACCTTAATTTTAAACCTATTTAATCCAGCTCATCGTGTATATCTGTGCAATATTTCTTAGAATTTCGATGAATGAATGAACGATTTTGCGCAAAGAGGATTCTACACACCAACAAACTTTCGCATTTATAACATTAGTAGGATGTGAATAATACCTACATCACGTTCACACCTTGTCTGACATATTCAAATATATTACCTCCATGTATGAGGACAAATTATTGTCCAAACTTCAATCACAGCAGAGTAAACATTGACGTAAACCGACCTCTACGATACCTATACTTACCGCCAAGGTCATCCTAGTATTCACAGATTCATAAAAACAGTGTTATTATTACTAGATATCTGTACCCAGCTCAATATTCTGCACATTGTGTGGTATTAATTTATATATTTATTGAGTAGTCGCCCGCAAACCAGTTTATACCAATGATGTTTTATGTGAAAGAGAGATAATGTGTATGAGTATACATTGTTTAATGGGTTATTATTAAGGAGGTAAAGTTTATGAGGTTTTATTCATATTGAACTTTGAGTCTGTACCTATAAGTAAAATATCGCCGCTTAAAATAATATACATTACAATATTGTTTTAATCTACCAAAGTACTGATTATTTAATTAAAATGCAATCGTTCCAAGCAATTATTATTACTGGCGATATCAATATTAATATTATTCCCAAAGACAATGAGGCAAGCCAAGAAAGAAATAATAGATTGAACTACCTTAATACACTGTCAGCTCTTTGTATTATGCCAGGACATTCACTTCCGACAAGGGGGAATAATTGCTTGGACCATTTCATGCTAAAATTGGATAGGAGTAAAAGCTCTGCCTTTATAGCTGTCTTGAATAGTACCGTAACAGATCATTTAACAACACTTCTAATCTTATCTAAGTGTAAGCATGATAATAAAATCAATAATTATAAATATGTAACCGATTATGTTAGTGCAGTACAGTCTTTCAAGCATGAATTTGGCTGAATTATTGTTGAGTCAAAACCCCCTCTTTATTACAGAACAATTAATACAAAAAATATCAAAATCCCTTAAAGACAATACACACATCTATAAAGTACCTAAACAATATCGTATTATCAAACCCTGGATGTCAACTGGTATATTGAAATGTATAATGAATAGAAATAAAATGCAACAAGACGTTAAATTAAACCCAGGTAATGAAGTTCTAAAAATCACATACACGAGATACAGAAATTTTTGTACAAAGTTAATCAGAAAATTAAAAAGAAATTATGAAAAAGAGTTATTAAATAAATCTACCACGAACTCTAGTAAATTGTGGAAAAATATAAGAAAAATTACAAATTTAAACGCTACAAAAAGAAAAAATTATGAAATATTAAATATATTACCAACTCCTGTAGAATCTGCTAATTATGTAAATAATCATTTTGCTAGTATAGGTCGGAAACTGGCTGAAGAAATACATACAGAACACCATAACCAAGGCGAAACTAACTGTAGTACTCATGTACCATATAGTAATTTAACATCTTTTGCTCTTTTGGACACTGACTCTGATGAGGTATACACGATTCTAATGAATCTTAAGTCGGACAGTGCCCCAGGCTGCGACGGTATACCTACAAAGTACTTGAAATTGGCTCATGCAGAAGTAGTTCCCATAATCACACATTTAGTTAATATCTGTTTCAGAGATGGAGTGTTTCCTGCTCCACTGAAACTAGCACTCATTACACCTGTGTTTAAGGGCGGTGGGGACAGGGATGATATTAACAATTACAGGCCTATCTCTGTTTTGCCTGCCATTTCCAAAATTTTCGAAAAAGTATTAAATAATAGACTAGTGTCGTATTTAAAAACCTTTAAAATCCTCTCAAATTGTCAATATGGATTCCGGCAGGAGAGATCTACTGAAGATGCTGTCACTGCTATGACATCCTTAATAACTGATCAATTGGATAAGGGAAAAAAATCACTGGCTGTCTTCCTGGACCTCAAAAAGGCTTTTGACACCGTCTCTGTTCCCATCCTTATACAAAAACTAGAAACAATAGGCATTCGAGATAAGGTCCTATCACTGTTTACAGACTATTTGTCTGAGCGAAGACAAGTAGTTAAAATCGATAATATCCTAAGCTCTGAAGTCACGGTTACATACGGTGTCCCGCAAGGATCCGTGCTAGGGCCAACTTTATTTTTGCTGTATATCAACGAGCTATGTAATATGAAACTTGATGGTGCCAATTTCTATACGTATGCGGACGATACGGCGATTGTTTTCTCTGGAGCAACATGGGATATCTGTAAAAGTAATGCTGAAGAGGGTTTGAGGGTGGTTGCCAAATGGTTAGAGTCAAATCTATTGACAATAAATACAGTAAAAACTAACTACATATGTTTTACCATTTACAACAACACTCAACCTCCCAAAGAATATTCCATCAAAATACACAAATGCTCGAATAGCGTTAATATTCCTTGCTCATGTCCTGAAATTATAAAGGCTGAACGTGTAAAATATCTAGGAGTAATTGTGGACCAGAAATTATCATGGCACTCTCAAATTGAACTCATTAGTAATAGGCTTAGAAAATTAATATGGATATTTAAAACTTTAAGACATGTTGCTTCAATAAACTTACTAAATCGCATTTATATAACCTTAGCTCAATCAGTCATCGCGTACTGCATTCCGGTATGGGGAGGTTCTACAAAGCTGAAGTTTTTGGAAGTAGAAAGAGCCCAACGTATTTTACTAAAAGTGATTTATATGAAACCTTATAGATATCCAACCAACCAGTTATATAAAGAATGTGAATTGTTATCGGTTAGAAAGCTGTACATCCTATTCCTGCTTCTAAAAATGCATAAAAGCTTAAATACTTTTGAATCGGACCTTATAGCGCAACGCAGAAGAGATATAGTTACAAACAAGCGGTTAAATAAGACAACTTTTGCCAGTCGGCAATATGTTTCACAAGCACCTAGATTGTATAATAAGGTGCATAAGGAAATAAACATATACAGCCTCAATTACAGAGATTGTAAACAAAAAATTATATCGTGGCTAAACACCTTGGACTATAATGATACGGAAAATGTTGTTCTACAATAAAAAAAAAAAAAAAAAAAAAAAAAACACAAACACACTTTTACTAATACTCACACGCATACACGCACACACACTCTCACAAATACACACAGAAGCACACATAGGCACATACACGCATACAATTATATAATTTTTTATTTTTATTGTAAGCTATTTTTCAATCTTTCTTTTCCCTTAATAAAATTTAATAAATTGTACTTACTGAAAACTCGAACGAACGAAATAAATGTATTAATACATAAGTTACCATGGGTATGGAAGAGCGGAGTATCCTGATACAAGTATATTACATACTTAAAAGGAAGCTTCATTTACAGTCATTGCCAATGTATTATGTTTGTTAAAGAAATAAATATTTTGTATTTTGTATTTGTATTTGTACTGATATAAATTACTAGTATACGTTGTGTTTTTTTTTATATTATTTTTATTTCATAATGCTATGAAGTAATGAGTCTTTTGAGGCTGAAATCTTGTTCGTCACAGTGTACTAGATTTTTTATTTTATTTCATTCACTAAAATTTGCGATGTTTTATACTTTGGACCGAACCTTGCCATATATAAAAATTAGTTTTTTCTCGCAACTGTTTCAGAAGTCAGCCGCATTAACGTAAAAACCATTAAACATTTTAATAATTAGCTATGCCCCGCGGTTTCATCCGCGTAAAATTAAATTTCAATCGTTCATTGATTGGCATATTATTTTGAGTACAAAACCAATACAATAGATAAGTAAAATACTTATGAGATACTATAGAAGCTAACAATATAATATAATATATCGAGAGCCGTGGTGGCCGAGTGGTTTGAGCAGTTGCCTGCGACGCAAAGATCGCAAGTTTGAATCCCGACTGTACCAATAAGTTTTTCTGAACTTAAGTACAGTGATCAGTCACACCACGAGCTTTACGGTGAAGGAAAACATCGATAGGAAACCTGCATACGTCTGAGAAGAAATTCAAAGGCGTATGTATAGTTGTGCTTGAGTAACGGCGATGGACTCGCCATCTGTCACGTTGGCACCTCTGGCGGAAAGTGGGTTTGTGGGTATTACTTATACACCTCTCACCTCTGCCCCTCCTACCCCTCACCTACCCCTTCGGGGACCCTTGTGGGAAGGCGTGAGGATATATTATATATTATTATATTATTATTACACTATAAATTGTAGAAGACAACTGTTCTTTAAGAGACACTGCATACTTAAATGTGTTTAAACAAATATATCAGCAATAAAATAAATTAGACATTTGACCTCTTAAGCGCTTAACTGAAATTTTTCAGTTAGATACTTGAATGTAGCGAAATCCGAAATGTTATTCAAAAGTATGTTTTAAACCTATAAAGCCACCGAACGTTAACTGTACCACGCGATGTCTAGGCCAGGTTTCATTTCCAAACTTTGCAATTTAAAATTCATAAAATGTAAATGGTACTATTGTAGCCAGATAATTGAGCCAGACTGTGCACGTATCAGATGGCCAGGGAGATTGAACGCGTCTCAAATTACTCAATTATATTTGAGTAGACTAGTTCTCCCGCCCAGCTTCGCTTGGGTGAAAAAATAAAAGCCACGGACCCAGTGGCGCCACCTATCGGGTCCAATTGTGAATATAAACCATTCTCAAATCCACCTGAAGAAACAGAAAAATTCATTAAAATCGGTCCAGCCGTTTACGATTCTATAAAGGCCATACAGACAAACAGTTATTATTATTATTGTTATATATATATATATATATATATATATATAACACTAAAACATATTTACATACACACACACACACAGAAGCAATGTTATAAAGGTTTAGAAGAGCTGCATACAGGGAGACTCCGGTTACTAGATCACGAAAATATTAAAACAATAAAAATCTTTACTGTCGTAATATTTTCGTATTTTTTTCTTTAAAGGAAATTATTTGTGTAAATCACAAAAACCCGCTCTTTTATAATGTTTTTTTTTAAACAAGAGAGGCAAACAAGCATACGGCCAACCTGATGGGAAGCGGTTACCATGGCCTATTTGCGCTCACGATACCGAAGTGTCACTTGCGCGTTGCACTTAATTTACTGCTTACCAATTTTACATGAAAACCTTGCCCACAGAATTGTTAACCATAATATGTTGTAAGACCAACGAGAGACGATCTCCGCGTGCGCTAGGTACAGTCGCGAGCATAAGTTGTCATGCTTTGTGGAAATCAACACATTTTTTGCTTTACCTGCGTCAAGTTGATATACGTGGAAGGTTTATTTTTCTAGTTTATAATAATACATACATATCATCATGCCGAGTCCCTAACGGGGTTTAAAGAGTATAGAGCGCCAGTTCTCTCAAGACTTACATAGCTCGCTCGCTTCGTCCACATTCATCAGTCTCTTCATAAATGTTCGTCCGTTTCGAGTACTCTTGACGTTCCCGTCCTTGAGCGTCCGATCGATTTGATCCAGGTAGGTAACATTATCTTATCTTTTAAATATAAATTACGCGTCACGTTGTTTGTCCGCGATGAACTCCTAAACTACTTAACCAATTTTAATCAAATTTGCACACCGTGTGCAGTTTGATCCAAAAATGAAAGTTAGGATAGCTTACATCTCAAATTTATAGTCGCAATATTATTTTATTGCAAATTATTTGTGTATTATTTGACAGTCACAATTATCTGTTAGCTCCAAACGATTCTAACAGATGGCGATATCTGCTGACTGGATTGAGTAAGTATTTATTTATTTATTTACAATGTAATATATCAAACCACAGCAACGCGTGGCCAGTCTGCTAGTATCCTATATGTTAATCTATCACTGTGCCAAATTGCATCTAATTTCGTCGAGTAAATTTTGCGTGCAAGAGAAACAAACATTCTGACAAACTTTCGTTTGTCATCACGCCTCCCTAATGGAGTAGTCAGAGAGAGTAGAGCTCTATTCTCTCTCCCTACCCCGTTAGGGAGACGGGGTGATGATATGTATTATAGAAATTTAATGCGCACGAAACTAACTACACAGATGGCAAGTACAAAATATGAACGCACGCGAGTGTACCTGCATACCTTGAGCGTCGGTTTACCGTTAACACTACGTTTATGGAAATTGCCCGCAGGGCCATTCGAATACAACACGTATTTACGTAATATTATGTCCCTTATTGGAGTGACAGGAGTGTTGAGGGGAAACAGGTTTGCTTTGGGAAAATTTATCGGATAACCCGTTCTAAACATAAGACAATCATATCTTACGTTCCTTCGAAATAATAAGAGATTTCGGATCGGAGAATTCGGAGTTCAAAATGGTTTGTGTCATATTGCTGCAGTTGTTTTTACGAGGAAAAGGATAAAATTACATATTCTGTACCAATTTTCGCATTTATAACATGCTTTTTGTAGACTATACACAATATATACTCACGTATATAGATAATGCCATCCACGAAGACGCGCCCCATTATTTTTCCCTATAGTTTATAGTGGTGTGCAACCTTCCACTAATGTTTGAGTTTTGTCGGTACACACTGATTACCAATGAGTGCACACGCAACAATTAATAGACTCGGGTCATACCCCGCATCCCGCGAACCCGCGACTAGAAATTGGTGGGGCGCGTCTTCGTCGATGGCACTATCTATATCTATGCTTCATTAGTCTCCATTCAAAATCTCTTAATAGAACTCTTGTCTATTGCCTTGCCTTGTCTTGTCGGAGAGCAAGCTACCTTGTACAGGTATAGGCGGAGTTAAGTGGTAATTCAATGCCACGAAATAATAAATAAAAAGCGACCAAGGTAATAATATCACAAGGTTACTTACAAAAACATTTGCAAACTAGAACTTTGGAAAATTCCTTTGACAATTCATCTACCTTCCCTCCAAAACGTGGCAAACTGTCATTCATTTTCGATATATTGTCAATGTAAATAAAACTGTAACCTTGACAGGCGATAAAAAAATTACAGATCCAGATGACATTAATGAATATAAATAATAATTTTATTGTAAAACTATGTACAACAAATGTACAATCAATGATGTATAAGCCAAATAGTGTACAATTGTGAAAATTTACATTCGGTAAATAAAAGTCTCAACAGTTTGTCTATTACGGACGTACAATAATGACTACACATATAAACTCGAAGCATAATAAATAAACTAAATTCAAAAGCAAACCTAACCTAGAAACAAACTATAAAATATAAAATAACTACGGAACAGTAAAAAAAGTCGGTCAAAAGTCTGAATTTTAGTTGTTTAATTAAAACACATTTTTTATTAACGCGTAGCTTAGAATTGTTCATGCTAACTTGTCTTCAGCCATACTTGTTTAGTGCGAACTGCGAAGCAAACAGCTAAGCACATCTTGTGTGGTACGAATACCGGTACCGGTGTAGAGCCAGTCTATGCTTTGAAAAATCTACTTGAACCAGCAAGGAGTCGATTTTTCAAAGCCATAGACTGGCATTGTATCGAAAATCGGGTCAGTAACGCGCGAGCGATACCCCTGGTGTTAGCGTCCACAGTCGGCGGTTACCGTTTACCATCAAGCGGGCCGTGTGCTTCTTTGACACATTAATGATAAATGAAAAAAAACTAAACGATAGCTTTTTCCAAAATCGGTTAGCAAGATTTACTTAATGCTTAAATTAAAATATTTTTATAATATCCTCACGCCTTCCCACAAGGGTCCCCGAAGGGGTAGGCAGAGGTGTATAGGTAATACCCACACACCCACTTTCCGCCAGAGGTATATAAGGTGCCAACGTGACAGATGGCGAGTCCATCGCCGTTACTCAAGCACGACTATACATACGCCTTTGAATTGCTTCTCAGACGTATGCAGGTTTCCTCTCGATGTTTTCCTTCACCGTAAAGCTCGTGGTGTGACTAATCACTGTACTTAAGTTCAGAAAAACTCATTGGTACAGTCAGGATTCGAACTTGCGACTTTAAAATATTTTTAAGAACAGTTAAAGTCTTTGATAGCCAAACTTTTAATCACCTGAGAGACCTCAAAACTCCGGACCTTAATCTCTAATGAATATGTATCCAATGACCGAAAGTGTAAAGAAAAACTTTTTATGTAAATCTCTTAGAAATAACAACGAAAATGAGAAATAAACCTGCTTTGCTTTCTGATTTGATTGACTATTATAAAGTCAAGAACCTTTATAAATTTAGTTTCGCCCACCATGACGATGGCATGACAGACTGAATACTACAGCCTCTCAATTCTCTAATTAATGACGGATTCGTGAAGCTGCGAGTACAAAAGCAGTACAAGGATTAGGTTTGCAGTTAGCTCGCAGGTCAACGATTATAAAATCACACGTCAAGATAACCGCCTAAAGTTCTAAGAACCTATCACGAAGTTAGATTGTCTTTCATTCACATCGATTTGATTGGTCCAAAGTGTCCGTTGATCCTTAGTACAAAATTTTCAAACCTGCCTATTTTGCGTATAATGCCTTACCTTTGCAACGATGTAGAAATACACTTATTTTATACAAAACTACTACGAAACTGTTACACGAGCGCTGCCATCGAAAACCTGCGCGGTACTAAACTCATGAAACGTGTTTTAAGCGTTCTGTAAGATTTGTATAAAACTTAGTAATTATTTCTAATTTACCACAACTTTTACGCGCAGACTTCAACAGATTCATGTATGGGGGAGCATTTATGAACAGACTGAATGTGGACGAAGCGAAAGAGCTATGTAAGTCTAGAGAGAACTGGCGCTCTATTCACTCTGCCTGCTGTTAGGGACTCGGCGTGATGATATGTATGTATAGATTATTAACTTTAAAAAAAAATACGGAACCCATAAATAAGTCTTATAATATTGTTATAGGTCAATTCATTGACAGTTCGTTTCATAGGTATCTACGCACTGGTCTCGTCTACCATATACATAGGTATGTATGTAGTCCTGACGCCTTCCCACAAGGGTCCCCGAAGGGGTAGGCAGAGGTGTATAGGTAATACCCACACACCCACTTTCCGCCAGAGGTATATTAGGTGCCAACGGGGACTACACTTCTGACTACCCCTTCGGGGACACTTTATGGGAAGTTCTAAAGATATATACAAAACGGGTTTGCGTTAAGACGCGCTCGTGCAATTTAATTTCACTCTCATTGGCATTTTGTGTTGATCAAGTGGTACTTAGTTCTACAATGTTGTAACGGCGTATGAATGCTGTAGTGGGTTTGAGTAAAAATATCGATATATTTCCACAAAATATTCAACGTTCGAAAAATATTAAGTCTGAAGCAAGTCTGAGCAAGAATGCTCGAGTTGCTGTCCACAACGCGATATTGGTACCTACCTTATTGTATGGCAGCGAATCCTGGGTATGTCAGAGGAAGTATGAAAATAGCTTGAATGCAGTTGAGATGAGATCTCTTCGAAAAATGTGCGGAGTAACGATTTTAGATCGAATCCACAATGAAGAGATTCGCAAATCAACTGGCGTGAATGAGGACGTGATTGTAAAGATAAAGAAAGGCATGTTACGTTGGTTTGGACACATAGAAAGGATGAGTGAAGAAAGATTGACGAAACAGATATACAAAGCAAAAGTGTGTGCAAGAAGAGGCAGAGGAAGGCCACGTTCCAACTACCTGGATCAAATCGATCGGACTCTCAAGGACGGGAACGTTAAGAGTACTCGAAACCGACGAGCATGTATGAAGAGACTGATGAATGTGGACGAAGCGAAAGAGGTATTTTTTTTTTTTTTTTTATACCACTTGGTTGGCAAACAAGCATGCGGTCCGCCTGATGGTAAGCGGTTACCGCCGCCTATGGACGCTTGCAACACCAGGGGTATCACTCGCGCGTTGCCGACCCTGCAGGAATCTTTTCACACCCTTCTTGAAGAACTCCATGCTGTACTCTCCAGGGAAAACCTCAACGGGGAGCTCATTCCACAGCCTGAGCGTTCGCGGAAGGAAACTCCTTTGGAACCGCGCATTGCGAGACCTTTGTGGTTCCAAGGTATGGGGATGAATTCCCCGTCGATGGCGAGAGGGGCGGTGGTAGAAGGTGGAAGTGGGCATCATGTCGAACAATTCTGCAGAACACTCCCAATTATACAAGCGGTAGAACACACACAGGGAGGCAAAGTCTCTCCTCAAACTTAGTGATTCCAAGCCGCCTGTGAGCATGGGATCATCGACTATTCTAGCGGCGCGTTTCTGAACCGCGTCAAAAGGCCCAAGCTGGTATCCAGGGGCTCCAGCCCACAGGTGGCAGCAGTACTCCATATGTGGCCGAACTTGCGACTTATAAAGTTGCAGCCTTTGTTGCGGTGTGAAGTACTGCTTAGCTCTGTTGAGCACACCGAGCTTCCTCGACGCCAGCTTAGCCTTGTCCTCTAAATGACCACGGAACTGAACGTCGCTAGAAATATCGACCCCAAGGATCCTAATGCTTTCCGAGATGTTCAGGGGAGTGTTCTGGAATTGTGGAGCCACAGCGAATGGAGTTTTTTTAGCGGTGAACGCGCATACTTGTGTCTTAGTGGGGTTGAAGTGGACTAGGTTTAGTCGACCCCAATCGGAGACACTGCGAAGTGAACTCTCGATTTCAGACACAAGTCGTTCGCGACTTTCCTCCACAGTGGAACGAGGGAGATTAGCACGGCCCGTGTAGTAAGTGTCCCCAGTGCTGTCGTCCGCATAACAATGAATGCCTTCAATAGAAAGCATGTCATTAATATGCAGAAGAAACAGAGTCGGGGACAACACAGAGCCTTGCGGGACGCCAGCATTAATGTCCATGCTTTCGGAGCAGCTACCGTCAACGACGGCTCTTATGCGTCTGCTGGACAGAAAGCTGGCGACCCATTTGCATAATCCCTCTGGCAGTCCGTAGGATGGAAGCTTCGATAGAAGACCGCGATGCCAGACCCGATCGAACGCTTTCGCCACATCCAAGCTAACAGCTAATGCCTCACCTTGACTCTCAATGGCGAGTGACCAACGGTGCGTGAGATATACTAGAAGGTATGTAAGTCTAGAGAGAACTGGCGCTCTATACTCTCTGGCTACCCCGTTAGGGACTTGGCGTGATGATATGTATGTATGTATGTATGAAAAATATTAGATTTTAATCTTCAAGGCGAATTCGATTATTATCATCGATTTTTTTAGAGCATAGTAGGTAAATATCCTATACGGATGTATACATACCTATAGTGTACATCCGTACGTTGTATGTTGTGTGATCAATCGCTGTCAATAGTAGGAAATATGTGTTGTTACTATTTACATCTTGAATAATTTATATTACCTACTTACTATTAGGTAGGTAACCACGCTTTGGAGCACATTTTTTTTATAACATCTTGTATACATACATACAAATAATCACGCCTCTTTCCCGTAGGGGTAGGCAGAGGCCACTTCTTTCCACTTGCTACGATCCTTACATACTTCTTTCGCTTCGTCCACTTTCATTATTCTCTTCATACCTGCTCTTCGGTTTAGGGTACTCTTGACCTTACCTTTTTTCAAGACGTCCCTAATTTGGTCTAGAAACGTCCGTCTAGGTCTACCCCTTCCAACACGTTCTTTCGCACTCGCCTTATACACTTTTTTCGTCAATCGTTCTTCATTCATTCTCTCGACATGGCCAAAGTATCTCAGCATTCCTTTCTCAATGATTTAGAATATCGATAAATATGTATTTTTTTTATCTGCTCATCACTATGCTATCAGCTATAGTGACGTTTGGATGTGTCCCGCTGATGGCACTCGCAAGGCTAAATGCGCGCGGTTTTTTGTGTGCGAATAATTAATAAAAACCAGTATTTCAAACGTGTTTTTGATAAGAGATTCAATTCATACCGAATTTATATGAATAATCGAATTATAACCTGTCGGATTAATATTATTTATCTGTATATTATTATATTGTACCTTAGTCTTGGATGTCCTATGTATTTATGTATATATCTATCTATATAAGTAAATATATCGTTGTCTAGTTACCATAACACACGCTTTGCTTAATTTGGGACTAGGTCAATTTGTGTGGAATTGTCCCAGGTATTTAATATTATTATTGACTGTTCCACTCCCCTGGGTTCCCTTCTCCACTCCCTTCATAGGATGTTTATATAAAAGAAACGAGTTACGGCGCTTTCTATATTAATTTATTCTGAATATAATAAACTAGCTGTCCCGCCCAGCTTTGCTCGGGTGAAAAAGTTAAATTGCTCGTAACACGATCGCAGCGCCACCTATCGGGTCCAATTTAATATAGCCTATATGACTCGGGGATAATGTAGCTTTCCAAAGGTGAAAGAATTTTTGAAATCGGTCCAGTAGTTTCGGAGCCTATTCATTACAAACAAACAAACAAACAAATCTTTCCTCTTTATAATATTAGTATAGATACGTTAGATACAAATTTATCTTTCCTCCCCGTTAAGGTTTTCCCTGGAGAGTACAGCATGGAGTTCTTCAAGAAGGGTGTGAAGAGATTCCTGCAAGGTCGGCAACGCGCGAGTGATACCCCTGGTGTTGCAAGCGTCCATAGGCGGCGGTAGCCGCTTAACATCAGGCGGACCGCATGCTCGCCACCCATATGGTATAAAAGCAAGTCTCCGTAGGGGTATGCAGAAGTGTATAGATAGTACCCACATATAAGTAAAAATACATATAAGAAATTTTAAACTGAATACACGAATCGTTCAAGTAGCTTTAGTTCATTCAATTTGTTAACCAATATTTCGTCACTTAACAGTTATCATAACCTATAAGGCACTACCCATAAACTACGCACCACTTCATCATTTGAGATGTGAGGTTTAGCTCGACCCCCTCCCTTAACGGCTCACGGTAATTGATGGATCCCATATGCACAGATAGTGCTATCCACGAATACGCGCCCCACCAATTTCTAGTCGAGGGGGTCGCGGGATGCGGGGAGTATTACCCAAGTCTATTAATTGTAGTGTGCGTGTGCACTCATAGGTAATCAGTGTGTACCGACAATACTCACACATTAGTGGAAGGTTGCACACTTACACTATAAACTATTGGGAAGAATAGTGGGGCGCGTCTTCGTGGATGGCACTATCTATAGCTTCATTTATTCAATTAAATAAATACAAAGCTTGGAATCATATTAATACATGTATTTTGTAAATATACAGAATGCTATTAATACAGGTATTACTATAATTATATAGGTTGCTATTAATACATTTTATATACAGCATGTTCGAACAAACAGAACACTCTTTTGAATAAAGTGTATCATCATTGATATATCCTTATATGGGTTGTCCCAGAATATAGAACAGTTGTCTTCTACAAGTTATAGTGTGTTGTGAATATATCCTCATGACGATGCAATAAAACATATAGCTCCAAAGATGACACAATGACAACATTATCAAAGGAAGCAATACTCTCCGATACATGGTTTTATGGGTTTTTTGCAAAAACTATTAATATGATAAAAAAATAATAAAAACGTTGATTCTACTTGTATATTTTTTGTAACTAGATTTCTATGCGAAAATAATGTTAGGATAACTGACAACTTAGAATGTATTTTTTTATTTATTTCTATATACATATTAGAGCAACTATCCTACTTTCTGAAGTTTAAGAAAAAAATATATAATATATCCTCACGCCTTCCCACAAGGGTCCCCGAAGGGGTAGGCAGAGGTGTATAGGTAATACCCACACACCCACTTTCCGCCAGAGGTATATTAGGTGCCAACGTGACAGATGGCGAGTCCATCGCCGTTACTCCAGCACGACTATACATACGCCTTTGAATTTCTTCTCAGACGTATGCAGGTTTCCTCTCGATGTTTTCCTTCACCGTAAAGCTCGTGGTGTGACTAATCACTGTACTTAAGTTCAGAAAAACTCATTGGTACAGTCGGGATTCGAACTTGCGACCTTTGCGTCGCAGGCAACTGCTTAAACCACTCGGCCACCACGGCCCTCCTATTTATTTAAAAACATCCTATTTATTTAAAAAAAAAACTGAAGTTTATAAGTATTAAAATCATCATAGACATTATTATCAAAACGAGCTTAAAAATCAATCAATACATTAGTTAACTTAGAACACTCCTCCCAGTATCCCGTTTGTTTGGACACCCCATAAAAAAAACATTCACTACAAAACTTAACCGACCGCGGCCAAAAGTAGCTGCGCGACATCTTCCCGCGGCGAGCGAGCCGCCAACTGCATGGTGACACCACCAGTGGAAGCGACGAGACGCGCTTTGACCAGCACAGGGGCGCCACCTCTGAATATCCCACCGCCTCGGATCACCTTCACAGTGTCACCTGAAATCGCTGCTTTTGGCAGCCCTAGATGCTCGCAAACCGCTTTGGAAGACTCGTTCAAGTCATTCTGTGGTAACACAAAGGTGTCAGTAGCCTCTGGGACATTGGCGGCTCGTTCCCAGGTCTGTTCCCAATCGTCTGCGCCAGCCCTAGCTCTGATCTGATCGGAGCAGCCCATCTCGAACTCCTCCAACGGGTAGGTGTCAGCATACCCCTCGCCCGGGTCAGGCGCTCCAGTGGTGGGGTCGCAATCCCTAACGACAAACTCCAGGGTTGCCCCAAACGTCCCCAAGCTATCCAAGAACGCGCTAGGATACTCAACGACCACAAAGACGCTACCCAACTTGTCATAAGTCAACTGCTGGCACGGGACAATGGCCTTTATTTCGTACTCCGGAGGGGTGTCGAGCCTCACGTGCACTTGCTCGAGGATTTGGTCGCTTAGTGTGTTGAGGCATTCAAACTGTAAGACCACGTGTCTCGCGTACACATGCTTTAGTAATCTTACTCTGTACTCCGTTTCTGCTTCGGTCAGCTCCACCGGTGAGTTTGTCTTAAACACCGGCCCGAGTCGTTCAATGCCTGGCACAGCAGCCAACTGTTCAGTGTAGAGCTCTTCGATGGACATTTGAACCGGTTTCCGCGCTTCAATTTCCACCGCAGCCTGTTGCGATTCTTTCGGCTCTTCTTCAATTGGTACTGTCATGAGATTGAACGGTTCATCGGGTTGTGTGGCCAGATGGTCTCTCAACGCTTTCTCAAGCAATACTGGGTTGAATTTCGGCACGTTCACTATGTAATCGTTAATCAACTGCTCATCACCAGTGTCCAAAATGGCGCTATAGTAAATAGCTCTGTCTCTCACTTCGTCATCATCATCGACGTGACATCTGGCAAGCAACACCTTCACGTTTGGCAATAGTTCAGGCCTTTGCGCTCCGAACTGAGCGACAGCAGACACCGCTGCTGCCCTCACCGGTCCAGACTCGAGAATTACTCTGTTGTAAATGAACCTAATATAGCGAGAAGGTTGACGCGACTTTGGACCTTCGCGTCCGAGTAAATGTAGGATTCTAACGGCCAAAGCCGTGTGCTCGCAGTCTTCGATGAACTCGCAGAGGTGAGCTAATCCCGCCTCTTTGGCATCAGGGTTTTCCTCCACCAGGGATATGATGGCATCTGCTATGGCAGCCTTGTACTCGAGCCCACCTTCGTCTCTCAACATACCGGCCAAGAACGCGGCCAACGCTTGGTGTTTCCTTGGGAATTTAGTGCACAGACGTCTAATCGCTTGGACAACGACGATTTTGAATTCATCAGATATTTCCGATACGAAGCTTGAAATCTGCTTCATCAGACGATCTATAGAACTCTCCGCTCCTATAGCTAATAGAGTTGTAACGGCGAGCGTAGCAATTGACCGATTTGTATCTGATAACAAGTTCTCCAAATCAACTGCGACTACAGACACTGCTGAAGGATGTTTCGCGGTCAGTTTAGCCAGGGTCCTGACGCCTGCGAACCGTACGGTAGCCTTAGAAGACGCGCAGAAGAGCTGTAGGACTGTAACAGCGAGCGCCAGGTCTCTGGCCGTTTTCCTAATGTGGACAATTGCACGAGCAGCCTCGTAAACCACCATTTCGGATTTATGTCTCAGGCAAGACTCGATGAATTCAATATAGGGTTGGGCTGCGTCCGAGTCGTCGCCTTCGATGAGTTGGGCGGCGAGGCGGATGAGGAGGCAGAGGGAGTAAGGGGACTTAAGCGAAGACCTGGCTAGACGGGCGACTAGCTTCATTGTGGACAGTTTGTCATTGCGGCGCGAGCCTGCGACGACGCCCAAGGCGTGATATGATACCATTGCGTTATCCGAGGTGATGGCCTCCTGTGGACAGGACAACTTCAGTTAATGTTTTGAGAGAGGTAAGGCATAACGGGTTTCCCGTTCGAATTTGAAGCTGCCCGACTGGGGCAGGACCTCCACCTTATAGAAGTCCGTAGCCAAATAACACAATTTTTGTGTTGTGTTCCTACGCGGTGAATAAGGTTACCAGTAATGAGCTCCTTGGGGAGGGGGGAGGATTATTATATTGTGTTGGCAGCAGAGGGATTAGTCCCACTATGCTGCCAACACAGGCTGCGCAACCGTTTTCGATCAGGTGGGCCGTATGCTAGTTTGCCACTCCTGCTGTATAAAATAAAAAATGATATTTTAACACATTTTAATTTATTTGTAGTAACCATGGTAGCCAACAGGTCCATTTGTCACACAAAGATTGCAAGTCGAATCCCGATTGCACCAATGAGTTTATCTGAACTAAAGTACAGTGATTAATCACATCACTAGCTTTACGGTGCAGGTAGACGAGAAGAGATAGAGTTAGAGAAGCTCATAGAAGATGTTCATGCATAGGAGCATGTAAAGTTTTGCTTGTCACATTGGTATCAAAATACTACTAGATCCACTCCTTACTTTCCTTCCCCTCGTTTCGTTATTTCTCATACAAAATCAATGTGTTCTTAATTTAAGCATACCTGTGCCTCGTTGGCCCATCTTCGCACCAAGTCAGGAGCACTGGACGACAGGTGCAGTGCTGAAACCAGTGCAGCTGAGCTCACTGCCGGGTTCTTGTCCACTATTGCTTGTTTCATGTACCTATAATTATTGTACATTTTAACTATTTAAATCTAGCAACTGGTAACAATGACACCTTGATTGCAAAGATGCAAAAAGCATATGTTGGATTGGATATTGAAAGTGTGACTGGAGGAAGATTTATAAAACATATACCAAAAGATACTTGATGCCTTTAAATAGGTATTCTCTGAACTCCAAATAAAAAAGCCCATAAAATAAATTGACTTGTATTTTCTTAATAGATATTTAAACAGAAGTGACAAACAAAACAAATGACAAACAATATAAAAAGACAAAAACAAAATGGCCTCTTCTCAGCATATATGCGTCCACTGCTGGACATATGCCTCTTGCATGGATTTCCAAGCTGATCTTGATGCGGCGATCCTACTCCAGGTCGGCCCTGTGGCCTATCAAAAGATATAATGAAAGAAGGATGTGGAAACCAAATAGTTCCAACACTTATAATATGCATGCAAGAAGAGGCTCAGGAAGGCCAACTACCTAGATCAAATCGGACTCTCAAGGACGGGAATGAAGAGTGCTCGAAACCGACGGCGACGAGCATGTATGAAGAGACTGATGAATGTGGACGAAGCGAAAGAGGTAGTGTAGAGAGAACTAGCACTCTATACTCTCTGCCCACCCTGTTAGGTATGTATGTATAATGCAAAAGAGTGTAAGAAAAGATAGAGGAAGACCACATTCAAACTACCTAGACTATATTAATCAGATACTCAAATGATAATGTCAAGAGATGTATGCAAAGAGAACTGATGAATGAGGAACATTAAAGAAAAATTTTAGTCTGGAGAGAACTTCAGCTTTGTCTTTGCCTACCAAGTGAAAGACTTGGTATTACAGTGTGTAAGTATTTTCATACATATCTCTGTGTAAGAGCCATAGTGGCTGAGTGGTTCGAGTACATGCCTGTGACACAACAATAAGGGGGCGTCCATAAATTATGTGAGATGTTTAAGGGGTTGAGTTACATCTCATCTAATCTTACGTTGGAGAGGGGGGGGGGGGGTCTCGGCAAATATCACGCAATTCTTTTTCTGATTAAACAAAAAAATATATACTTTTTGGTCCATTTAATCCAGATTGAACATGCCTAAGATTTAATCTTAAAATGAAAGTCTCAGCAATATTGATTACTAGCCTTAACTAGTCGTAAATAAAAGCACAAAGCAATTTTTTTCTTCTTTTTACAATAAAAATCCAACGCGTTTACGTAAGAAACCCACATTTTGAAAAATCTCACGTGAAATTGGGGGATGGGGGAGGGGGTTGAATAAAATCTCACCATATCTCACCAGGGGAGAGGGAGGGACAGAAAATTAAAAAATACACTTCACATAATTTATGGACGCCCCCTAACAAGTTCCCATAACAAGATGTGTACCAATGACTTTTTCGGAATTTAAGTACAATGATAAGTCACACAAAGAGCTTTACAGAGAAGTAAAATATAGAGAAACCTGCATATGCTTGAGACGAAATTCTTAGGCATATGTATAGTTGTGTAGGTAATGGCCATAGACTCACCATCTGACACACTAGCACCTAAAATATCTCTGGCAGAAAGTGGGTGTATACACCTCTGCCTACCCCTTCAAGGCATGAGATTATATATATATAGCCATCTACTTTCTATCTTGCTTGCTATGAATCCCATATTGTGTACAGGGTCATCCTTATTTTTATGAAAATATTAGATCTAGATAAGTACCTCTCAATGGCTTGCAGCATAGTGCTATCGGTGATACTGCACAGGGCTCGTATAGCAGCGGCCCGGAATAAATCCTCCTTTCCTGTCATATCCTTAGTGAGTGAAGATGTCACAATGATGACATCTTGGGCTACTGTACTTAGTTCTTTTATACACAGATACACCATCCTTCTTAACATCACATCCTTGGATTGGAATAGCTTTGTAGTCGCAAAGAACGCCTCTGTAGCTTCCTGAGTGGTTAACTTCTCACCCTGGTTCAATAAGTACAATATTTTGGTCAAAATAAGCCCACATTTTCGAGGGTTCACTTGCGACTGATTAAAGTATTTTGAGTCTTGCAGGACGATTGTTTTGTCCAAGTTTTGATAGGGATTGCCTCCGCTATCCTCTTCTTCCTTTTTGTCACGTTTGAAAGAGCTCATTTTGAGCTTTTTCTTTGGTAAAATAAGAAAATGATATGGTGCCGACGAATGCAGTTTACACGTCACTCGGATCGATCCAGCTGTCAAAGTGAAATATCAATAAAACGTTCGGAAACTAACAAATCTACGTATTTTTGCTCTATAGTTTTTTCAGTCGTTTGTGCATATTGTCTAATAAGTTTAATTTATTTAGCGATTTCAATACGCTTGACTTTTTCGCTCATAATTAATTTCAAGTTATTATTTTAAATTAATTGTATGTATTGCGCGCGCACGCGCATGTGTACATACACTATTCTAAATTCTTTCTTTCTTTCTTAGTATTTTTGTAGTTGTTTTTTTTTTGGTTTGTTAGTTTAAATTTGTTATGTATGTTTTAGGAATATTCTGTTAATACTAACGTGTTCTTACCTGTTTGTGATCCAAATAAATAAATAAATTAAGCAGTTCTCCCGACAACATTTCGTCTCCTAAAAGATGTTTATAAAAGACAATGTTGGTACATACATATCATCTCACCAAGTCCCCACGGGGTAGGCAGTGTAACTAAAGCGTTCTCTTAGACTTACAAACCTTTTCCGCTTCACATCCATCAGGCTCTTCATTTAAGCTCTACCTAGTAAAGACCATAGACTACTATTAATATACTAGGTAAAGACTAAAAGAGACGTACAAATTCTAAAAGTAAATATCTTATATCTTCGTATTACACAACACAAGTGATGCTATTCTGAAAGGCAAATCTAATTCGAAAAGATTGGCGGTCCATACACAGCGGTAGCCACTTACCATGGCAGGTGGCATGTTGGTACATCCCACTGCTGGGCAAAGGCCTCCCCCCATGATTTTCACATTACACTGAAGTGGTAATAACAAATTCTTTTGTTAATTCACTTGAATAAAAGGTATCAATGAAAATACAAATATTTTAAATTCTCACTTTATTGGACGTATAGAACAGTTAGTTATAATATGTAGACAAAAATACTTCTTAAATTGAACTCCTTCGCTTAATTTACATTTAACTATAAAAGTATAAGTAATTGTTATCAGTCAGTAACTATGATGTACATAAGAATGGTTTTCCTTAAAATCAAATATTACAATTTATTCATGACGTAACTTTATAAATTTTAATAAAATGCTTGAACAACACTATTGCCAGTTCGAAAAAATTATCTCGGCATTATATAAGGCCACATACGTTAGCATATAATTGTCGTTATTGCCATTAACACGTAATAAAACAAAATCGATTGAAAATCTTATTAATATGTTCACTTTAAATGGATATAAAACTATGACATATAAACCCGCCATTTTTGACGAATTCGGTAATTAAAAAAACATGTAACATCTATGGTACATAATAATGGCGATCAGATATGTAATTCTAGAAGGCACAACCGCTTTGTAGGGTTTGAGTTACACATATATGCGAAAGTGTTGAGGAGTGAAGGCAGGAAGACCACGTGGGTCCAGGGTGGGAACTGGGGTACTCGAAACCGGTGAATTTCTTTGCAGAGGTCGACATGAGTATAAAGGTCTGAGGTATAGAGAGAACTGGCTCTCTACTCTCTCTACCTACCCAGGGAATAAATTTAAGGTATGCAATATTTTTGTTACTATTCCTGCCCACTCTCATTTACGCGGGAGTAATTATCGGTGTCAAATTGACAGATGGCGATTCTGACGCCATCTCTCGGATACCTTGAAACACTTATGCTTGTTACGTAATTACCTAATACACGTGCGTAGAAATGGTATATTATACTAAAATCTTATATATAAAATTCTCGTGTCGATGTTAGTAACCATACTCTTTCGAAACGGCTTGACCGATTTTTATGAAACTTTATATGCATATTCAGTAGGTCTGAGAATCGGCTACTATCAATTTTTTGCATACCCTTAAGTAACATTTTTTTTATTTTTTTCACCCGAGCGAAGCTGGGCGGGACAGCTAGTAACTTATATAATAGTAATAGATTCGTATTAATTTTAAAACATTGGACGGATCATTTAATAACAAATAAGGGGCTGTTTTAAAGTCGATGGTACCTTATTATATAAATATATCTTCACGACTTGCCAGCGACAAGGGTCCCCGAAGGGGGTAGGTAGAGGTGTGTAGGTCATAGCACCCACTTCTCGCTAGAGATACATTTTAGATGCAGATTTTAGGTGCCTTCTCAAACATATGCAGGTTTCCTCTCGATATTTTCCTTCACTGTAAAGCTCGTGATGTAACTAATCACTGTACTGAAGTTCAGTAAAACTCATCGGTACAGTTGGGTTTCGAACTTGCAATCTTTGTGTTGCAGGCAACTACTCGAACAACTCGGCCACCGCGGCTCTTTAATCATTAATTGTAATTATACTAACAACAGAAATAAACTTTATTCGAGTAACATTCATATAAATCGAAATATGTATGTCCAGAGAGAAACGGCGCTCTACTCTCTATGCCCACCCCTGAGAGAATCTGCGTGTATATATATATTTATTGTGAAGATTCAGATTTTCTTACCCTAGACATTATTATAAATGGATAAGGCAGTATATTATAGGCACTTAATTCTATATACTAACCTCATTTAATTAAAAAGAAACCTAGTGGCAGACTGTGCCATAAATATTTTTAACCATAGAGATTCACGTGCATTTTAGTGAACATTGCTGCAAAAATCACTGAATTAATGAGTTGATCATGCATAAACTAATGATAATAATAATTGTGATCAAATCTTTAACGAATGGATTTATTAATCACCTAATTAAAGAGCTGATCAATATTGTGCCACGAATACGCACCCCACTTTTCTTCAGTGTAAGTGTGCAACCTTCCACTAATGTTTGAGTATTGTCGGTACACACTGATTACCTATGAGTGCACACGCACACTACAATTAATAGATTCGAGTCATACACCCCGCATGCTGCGACCCCCTCGACCAAAAATTGGTGGGGCGCGTCTTCGTGAATGCACTATCCGAAACCGACGAGCAATTATGAAGACACTGATGAGTGTGGACGAAGTGAGAGGTATGTAAGTCTAGAGAGAACTGGCGCTCTATGCTCTCTGCCTACCCCATAGAGACTCGGCCTGATGATATATATGTATGATATGCATTATTTATTGTCTGTGACAATAAATCATCGTATGAATTAAATACTCTATGGACTTTGCCCGGTTAAGTAGCAAAAGTTCCCGGAACTCACGCTACGAGAGACAAAAAAAAAATAATACTCTATGGCTCAACAAATTAAAATTTCGGTGACGATGGGTTAAAAATCTATAAAAATCTAGTTTCCTAACACGTCTATAGATGGCGTAAGTGTCATAAGGCACATGCTTATTTCGACGTATAGCTGAATAAATCGAAACAAAGGCGGGAAATTTCAAATATAGAAAATATTATATTGAATTAAAGGTTAAAAGCTACGTATTCGAACTTAATACTTACGTCATAGTCTTGTAAAAACCATTTGCTTCTTATTAACATTAAGTCACTACATACGATTATAGAACAAAGTCTCCCGTCGCGTCTGTGTGTTCGCGATAAAATCAAAAACTGCTGAATGGATTTCCATGCGGTTTTCACCAATAGACAGAGTGATTCTTAAGGAAGGTTTTAGTATATACTTTGTTAAGGCTTTGTTATATTTCTATTGCTGAAAACTGCATTAAAATCCGTTGAGTAAGGTCTAAGCGAACAGACGGCGGAAGCGACTTCATTTTATACTATGTTAAGAAGTATGATAACATATCTGGTTAGACGGTGGTCTCAAAACCCCCCGCGTCTGCAGTTAGGGGGACCGTGAGGGGGTCAGTGGGGGGGTCGGGGGACCGGGGGGTCTCGCATCATATCTGCGAGGCCGGCATCGTGGACACCGTGCTGTGGGGGGTGGTCGGCCTCGAGCCAGCCAAAGACGCGTTCAGGGAAGCCATTGTACCGATCTGTTGGCAAAATATATATAAATATTTACCTTCACACCTTCTCATAAGGGTCCCCGAAGGGGTAGGCAGAGGTGTGTAGGTAGTACCCACACACCCGCTTACCACCAGAGATATATTTTAGGTGCCAACGTGAAATAATTGAGTGTCCATCGCCGTTAGTCAAGCACGACGTCTTTGAATTTCGTCTAACACGATTGCAGGTTTCCTCAAGACTTTTTCCTTCACCGTAAAGCTTATGGTGTGGCTGATCACTGTACTTAAGTACAGATAAACTCTTTGGTAAAGCTGGGATTCGAACATGCACGGCATATGTTGCAGTCGACTACTGTAACCACGGCTCTTTTATAATGATTTAATTAATATTAATTTAAATTTATAATATTAATCATAAGAAAACGCTCATCATAAAAATGGTTGGCAACGGCGGTAACCGCTTACCATCGTGTTTGCCACGTTGATGTCATAAAAAATATAAACATAAATTAGCATTGAAATGCTTTTGTTGTATGTATATTGTATGCTTACCCTCAAATGAGCCAAATCTTCAAGCTTAGTCAAATCCGCAAGCTCCAAGTACAGACTGTAGACCAACAGCCAGCCATAGACACCGGTGACCACAAACAATATCCAGATGAGACATATGATCACGTTGTAGCTAAATATCATGTCGTTCACTATCGATGCGAATATGAACGCCACGAGCCGGAACAGGATAAAGACTCCGAAGCTATAGAGCCAGGGAACGATGCGCTTTTCGTATTCCTGGAAAAAAAAAAGAAAAAGTCTTCAGCAGGACACGATCGAGGAAAGCCATAGAGGATTTTTTTTGAGTATACAGGCGCCATCTTTCGAGATGTCGTTGAAGTATTAGAAAACAATCGGTAATTAACACGATATCTCTACGTCATATCGGTAGATGGCGCTAGCTAGCGGTGTAGAAAACGTTCTAAAGTTCTCTAAAATTAACAATAAAAATAGCGAAGCAAAGAAAACTAAAACTTCTAAACATTAAGCATTCTCAAAACCGTTAAAACTAAATAAAGACTGATGAATGTGGATGAAAAGGGTGAGGAGGATGTAAATAGGTGTCAGGATCGTAGCATGTGGCGAGAAGCGACCTCTGCCTACCCTCAAAGGGTCTTACGAATAAGTTGGTGTTATAATAAAATGTATACCTTATTCCGATTACCCGCAACTACCTACAGAGTGCCAGCATGTGGATGATAGTGACCAACGTTAGTGACATTAATATCTATGTATTACATAAATTAATTTACTGTGAAATCGTGCTTTACGTGATACGCAAAGTGGTGCAATATAAGTTTGACGACCGTCTGGTCTAGTGGTTAGAGCTCCTGACTGCGAAACTTGAGGTCGCGGGTTCGAATCCCGCTGAGGGCAGATATTTGTGTGATGAACACGAATATTTGTACCTTAGTCTTAGATGTCCTATGTATTTAAGTATATATCTATCTATATAAGTAAATATATCGTTGTCTAGTTACCATAACACAAGCTTTGCTTAATTTGGGACAAGGTCAATTTGTGTGGAATTGTCCCAGGTATTTAGGTATTATTTATTATTATATAGTCGTGGTCCTGTAACAGCGATAGACTCGCAATCTCTGTGGATACTACAATACGCCCCTGCCCACCCCATCGGGGACCATTCTGGGAAGGCGCGAGGATAAGTAAAGTAAGTATTGTTAAGAGAAAATAATCAAACATACATTTTTATTCTTCATGCATTTCTATGCATGAAGAATAAAAATGTGTTTGATATCGCTACTCATCTCTGGTTGAGGTTCCCCAAAAGGTTAGGCAGAGGTGTGTAGGTAGGACCCACACACCCACTTTCCTCCAGAAATATTTTAGGTGTAAACGGTGATCGATACCCCTTTGAATTCTGACCATCTAAAACCTTATATACCGATACTTATGTTTATACAGTTAAATACCTTTCTCAATGCGTTGATCAGAATGATACTGGTGAAGAAAACCGCAATGGACCCCAGGCAGGAGAACAACGAGAACACGATGAGGACATTGCGCACTGAAAAAAATAATCTTATAAAATACTCCCTTTGAAAAATGTGCGGCGTAACGATAATAGATCGAATTCGCAATGAAGAGATTCGCAAAGCCACGTTTGAACATATAGAAATGCTGACACGAAAGTTTGTGACGATGTATTGGTGTTTGTTACTCAATCTTGTCAGAAACTGTATAGTTTCTGACTGACGACCGCCTGGTCTAGTGGTTAGAGCTCCTGACTGCGAAACTTGAGGTCGCGGGTTCGAATCCCGCTGAGGGCAGATATTTGTGTGATGAACACAAGTATTTGTACCTTAGTCTTGGATGGGCAGATATATTTATGTATATATCTGTCTATATAGGTAAATATATCGTTATCTAGTTACCATAACACAAACTTTCCTTAATTTGGGACTAGGTCAATTTGTGTGGAATTGTCCCTGGTACTTAAAATATAGTTGCATGTTAGAAATGCAACAACAGTACAAACTTAAAGATGCAAAAAGTTGCATCTATTAGGTCAACCTATTGCACCTGCAAGCCATTTTGAGTGGTGACAAAAAATACTATAATACATCCTTACCTGCAGGGCTGCCAACATAGACAAATTGGTAGCTGATCATGTAATATCCCGTGTGCGATGAGCCCGGTGTGGCCATGTACAGGCAGTAAAGATCAAATATTGTTTGACTGAATGTGAACAGTGCTATGAACTGAAATTAAAATAATGATTACATAGCACCTCCTTCACAATCTGGCACTACTTCGGAACATTGTTCAATCTATACTAATATTATAAAGTGGAAAGATTTGTATGTAAGTATGTTTGTAAGGAATTGGCTCAAAAAGTACTGGACCGATTTTAAAAATTCTTTCACCATTTGAATGCTACATTATCACTAATTAATAGGCTAGTGCTAGTTACCAAATACAAAACAAGATTAATAAGAAAGTATTGTAATTAAGAGAGAGGTAAGGCATAATTTTCCAATTTTCCCATTTGAATTTAGAGCTGCCTGACAGGCAGGACCTTCACCTTATAGAAGTTAGTAGCCTCATAAATATAAATATCCTCACGCCTTCCCACAAGGGTCCCCGAAGGGGTAGGCAGAGGTGTATGGGTAATACCCACACACCCACTTTCCGCCAGAGGTATATTAGGTGCCAACGTGACAGATGGCGAGTCCATCGCCGTTACTCAAGCACGACTATACATACCCCTTTGAATTTCTTCTCAGACGTATGCAGGTTTCCTCACGATGTTTTCCTTCACCGTAAAGTCACTCGTGGTGTGACTAGTCACTGTACTTAAGTTCAGAAAATCTCATTGGTACAGTCGGGATCGAACTTGCGATCTTTGTGTCGCAGGCAACTGCTCGAACCACTCGGCCACCACGGCTCCAAGTTAGTAGCCAATGAAACTATTTTAGTGTTGTGTTCCTGAGCGATGAATAACGTTTCCAATCATGATCTTGGGGAGAATAGGGTATTGTTATATTGTGTTGGCAGCGGAGGTATTAGTCCCATTATGCTGACAACACAGTGTATAACTCTCCAAGCACAGACTTACAATGAACAAGTGATACTTCGCTATGATGAGCTTAAATAGGTAGCAAGTGGGCCATATGCTTGTTTTTATTAAAAAACACATTTTTGTTTAAAAAAAATATTAAAAAGTTTGCCCTAGCTCCATGTCATCCAACCTGTAATATTTTAAAAAGAAAAAACACACTTACCAATGTCCAAATGCCAGTGAGCAAAGACCCTCTCTGCAAATCCAGCATGATGGCATTGTGTAGGATGGGTTTCTGATACCATGGCACTCGCAGGGAGCGGAGGGATTTTGTTGAACGGAGATTTGTTGAAGACCTGTTAAATATATTACAAAATTACACTTCTTGCCTTTCCAAAAGTTTGCACTGAAAATAATGTAGTGATTACTTTATCTATTCAACTGTTTTTTCAAATATGGTTTTGTTGTTGAACTAAGTTAAGAGGTATCCATAATATGTATATAATATCCTCACGCCTTCCCACAAGGGTCCCCGAAGGGGTGGGCAGAGGTGTATAGGTAATACCCACACACCCACTTTCCGCAGGAGGTATATTAGGTGCCAATGTGACAGATGGCGAGTCCATCGGCGTTACTTAAGCATGACTATACATAGGCCTTTCAATTTCTTCTCTATATGGTATGCAGGTTTCCTCTCGATGTTTTCCTTCACCGTAAAGCTCGTGGTGTGACTAATCACTGTACTTAAGTTCAGAAAAACTCATATATACCTAACTAAGGCAAAATATATATTTGATGATAATATGTAGGTGAAAGCAAGATTCAATCACTATGTAAATTTGAACATCACATTTAACTGTGTAAATGACCATATTCTGGCAAACTTTTTTATAGGAACTCAGTAGAAGCATAATCGTAACAACACACTTCTTTCCCTAATTATAAGCATGTGACAGATGTAAAAAATATTCAAATAAGAAAAGAGCTCCTTTTCCTAGCAAGATTGCTCACTGCAATGTATCAAAGACTAGCCCAGAGGTTTCCTGCCTACCTACATAAAATGTCATTCATTAGTAATTCTTTTTCTTGAATTTCTTGACTAAACATAACCTATGTGTGGGGAGGCCCATAGGCCTACGGGTATACCATGTGGGCTGAATATAATGTTAACTGTTAACATATAGACATATCATCACCAAGTCCCTCACGAGTGTAGGGCTCTAGTTCTCAATAGACTTACAGACCTCTTTTGCCATTCTTTTACATCCACATACATTGATTGTGTATGAACATGCTCGTCGGTGTCAATTACTCATGACGTTCCGTTTAAATAATAAGAACATTCAAAACTTTGGTACAAATATTCGTGGTCATCATAGAAAAATGCTCTGCATAACTTTTGCCGCGGAACTCCGGATCGTCCAGGAACTCAAACCAGACGGTCGTTGTTGATAAACAACAATAGTTATATATATACTTGTTATATATTACTTGTAGCGGATTGCAAAGTTCACATAACGAGTCGTTCGTTAAAACATTGACGAACTTCTCCCTTTGACAATAATAATATCCTCACGCCTTCCCACAAGGGTCCCCGAAGGGGTAGGCAGAGGTGTATAGGAAATACCCACACACCCACTTTCCGCCAGAGGTATATTAGGTGCCAACGTGACAGATGGCGAGTCCATCGCCGTTACTACAGCACGACTATACATACGTCCTTAAATTGTTTCTCAGACGTATGCAGGTTTCCTCTCGATGTTTTCCTTCACCGTTCAGCTCGTGGTGTGACTAATCACTGTACTTAAGTTCAGAAAAACTCATTGGTACAGTCGGGATTCGAACTTGCGACCTTTGCGTCGCAGGCAGCTGCTCGAACCACTCGGCCACCACGGCTTTTGACAAGTACGAACTAAATTTGATTAGACCCGATTTCAATTAAAACGAGAATTAACCACTTACTTGCCGGTATAATGAGAATACACCGAAGGCGTCGACCTATAAGTCGATGGGGTTTTCCTGCCGTACATTGTTCTTGATCTTTAAAAGTGCTCGAAGTGAACCAACGCCCAAACAAAAATCCACAATTTTAACAGAACCATGCAACGATTAGTCGTTGAAATGAAGCATTGACCAGTGTTACGCTCTAGTATAACTCATATAAGTTATCATTAATTGTTTTTGTTGTAGTTTTCGTTTGAAGGACCACGCCTGGATTCCTGAATAGAATTTGTTTGTTGCTTTTAATCGTTAAAGATGCTATGTGTCATTGTCAGTTAAGTTGTCAAAATAATAAACAACAACGTTAACCTTTTTATTTGAATATCTTGATGACACGAGTAGTAGTCTTTCGATTATCTACATTTTATAAATTACCAGGTCGAGTTGTCGATTTCAGGAATTAGGCTACCAGCGAAGTGGAAAAAACAGAAATTAAAGAGGTCTATGCTAAATGTAAAGAATAATAAAAAAACTGTCATTTTGGCAGAAATCAAATATCATTTAAATTCTTTACCAAAAAAAATTTAAGTTTGGTATAAAATTATTACAAAAAAATGGAAGAAACAAGCCATTCCTATCGCAGACTTAAAGAAGAGTTGGACCGTAGATTCCCTGATGTGCACAGCAATTGTCGGACGCACTGCGGGCTATGTTGTTAGTTACATTTTCTTCAAACTCTGTACTACGGACTCGCCATCGGTCTCGTTAGCAAAGAAAAGAAAATTATATCTCCGGCGGAAAGTGTGTGTGTACCTCTACCTATATACCTCTGCCTACCCCTCCGAACACCCTTGTGGGAAGGCGTGAGGATATATATATATATATATATATTATTCCATTAAAACGTCGTAAATACGTAAATCGATCTAGGTAGTAAGAACGTGGTCTTCCTCTGCCTCTTCTTGCACACACTTTCGCTTTGTTTATCTGTTTCGTCAATCGTCACTTGTTAATCTCTTTCCAACACCAGAATCTTGGTCTTGCCAGCGTTTAGGCGCTGCCCCTTCTTTTCACTTTAGAAATAGAAGTATATATTTATCTTTTTGTTTATGTCCAGGTGTCTGTCACACAATACCAGCCCATTCTCGGTCCTATTATGGCCATATATTCTGCATTGACTGCTTCCACAAGTACATCTGGTCTCCATCCAAGCAGGAGTGTTCTGGTGACATCAAGAACCGACCTAAAGACGAAAGTGATGGATCTAAAAAAAGCTAAAAAGTAGTGGTTAAAAGAGTTTGGATGTGTCAAATAAATCGTGAAAATAAGCGTTTGTTTTAAGATTCTAACTTACTATCCTTGGTCCCTTGCGGGCTACGCAAAATCTACTTCCTTATACTTCCAGATCTCTATTTCTTTTTAACTTATTCGTTAAGGCCTATAAAATGGTGGTAAAAAACCGGTCTGCACGTATGAAGATTGCTTGCAGCGAAAAGGGTCTGCAAGTCACGTGTACCGACACTCTGCCTACCTGTTATATCCTCACCCCTTCCCACAAGGATTCCCGAAGGGGTAGGCAGAGGTGTATAGGTAATACCCACACCACTTTCCGCCAGAGATATATTTTGAGTGCCAACGTGATAGATGGCGAGTCTATCGCCGTTACTCAAGCACGACTATACATAATGTGAAAATAAACTGCGATTATTCGGTTAGTAAAGCAAACATATTGAAATTGACACTACATTTTTATTCGAAAGAATTATCTCCGCAACACACTTCTTTTTGCAAATAATCACTGTTTACGAATATAGGACCACACTGCCACAAACATTTAGGACAATTGGACGGGTCCCTCGAGGTCGCGTCTCGAAAGGCGGCCCATCTGCACGAGATCGCGTCGGCCTCCACAGTGGCCGACGTAAAGTTTTTCCATTTTTTGTCGACATTTTCGGCATCTTTAGAATCCTCTCTCTCGTGCAAATATTTCGTTAGCTTTTCAATTTTTTCAGCTGCAGACACGATTGGATTTTCATGATTTGCTGATTCCTCCACCGCGTTGCACGATTCCGGAAAGTCTGACATTTCCGTGCGGTTCTCGAAGGACAAGTCCCAAGTGCCCAGAGACTCGTCCCCGGATATAGTGCCCGGTGTCGCAGCTGTGAACATTTTCCATATTCAACTCTTACGCACCTAGGAATAAACGACATTTATGAAATATCAAAGCATTTTCAAACAACTACTAAAGATGAAGAAAAGTATGGTTTGTTGGTTTGGACATATAGAAAGGATGAGTGAAGAAAGATTGACGAAACAGATATACCTACAAAGCTAATGTGTGTGCAAGAAGAGGCAAAGAAAGACCACGTCCCAACTGGATCAAATCGATCGGACACAAGGATGGGAACGTCATGAGTACTCGAAACCGACGAGCATGTATGAAGAGACTGATGAGTGTGGACGAAGCGAATGAGGTATGTAAGTCTAGATAGAAAAGGCGCTCTATACTCTCTGCCTTCTCCGTTAGGGACTCGGTGTGATGATATGTATGTATGTACTAACTTATAAGAACCCTATTGACATGTTATTGGAAAGAAACAATCTACAGAAACAGGTCCGTCCTCTCCCGCACGACGTGTATGAAAAACTTTGACGACTATTTCCGACGTAAAGCCTCAAATAAACTCACTTCCCTTTATAGTTATTGACCACGATGCGTTTAATACGTTTCAGTCAAAATGTGTAACAATTCTAGATCGAATCAAATCAACAGGTGCCATGAGTGAGGATGTGTCTAAAGATAAAGAAATGCATTTTACGTTGGCAAAAGGTTGATAAACCGTGCTATAGATAGTGTCATACACTTTATGGTGTAAGAGTGCAACCTTCTAACGCTGCTTCAACTATTCAAATACTCAAACGTTGTTCTAACTAATGTTTGTGTATTATCGGTACACACTGATTACCTATGAGTGCACACGTGCACTACAATTGATAGACTCGGAGTCATACACGGCGCATCCCGCAACCCCCTCGACTAAAAATTGTGTCATGGTGGTGGTCTTCGTGGATGGCACTATCAGTAATATGTCCTAAGAATCAGATATTCCAACTATCCTATCACAAATTCACAATTGGAACGTCAAGAGTACTCAAAGTGATATTATTGTGCGAAGAAATTAAAAAGCTGAAGCAAATTATATAAGGCGATGCTTTTCACACTTCCTACCCAGGAGTAAGAATAATACAAGTCATGTCATGCATTTTGCCTTACATTTCTTGGGCTCGTTAGGCTGGAACCAGTCCTGCGGGCCCGAGCCGCACCGGCAGAAGGGTGCCTGCGCACCTTGCATCATGAACAGTAGGGGGCTGCAGCTGCAATCCTGGACAAGCATACCTCATTACTGCACGTGCCACTCCCATTGAGAGAGTCGTCCAGCTACGGATAGCCTACCATAGGCCAGTTACCTTATTACTCGACATGAATTCCCTCATGTTTTCAGAGAACTGTGTGTTGGTCTGCCACTGCTCGAAGCAGTTCTTAAAGAACTCGCTGGGATTGTCCCTGTTGCGGCTTAAAACGTGGCGATGGAAGCACTCTTCGCAGAATACCTGGCCGTAGTAGATCTTCACGTTCGACGTGGGGACAGCGTGGCAGAAGTCTAAGAATACAAAGTTCCAGTTCGTTTCAATTCAATGCGGATGGTCGAGTCCGAGGGTGCAATGATTCGGTTGGGTAAATTGTTAGGTGGCAAAGAACAGAAAATGCATGCAGCTCGAAGCATAAACTACTTTTACGACACGGGCGGCAAACAAGCATGCGACCCGCCTGATGTTAAGCGGTTACCGCTACCTATGGACGCTTGCAACACCAGGGGTATTGCTCGCGCGCTGCCGACCCTGCGGTAATCCTTTCACACCCTTCTTAACTCACTTCAACTCCATGTTGTACTCTCCAGGAAAACCTCAACGGGGAGCTCATTCCAGTCTGTTAGATATTTTAGAACTAGGTATGTTTATGGCAGACTGCCCAAACAATAAAAAAATCAATAGGTCCTCATACTTACAGCACTTGGCGCATTGTGTATGGAAGGTTTGTCCTCCGATCTCCACCTTATTATTTTCCTCTATGCCCTGAAGACATCTCGCACAGATGCAGCGCTTCATTGGTTCCTCCGTTGTCTCTGGGTGTTTAGGTTCTGGAGAAAAAAAATTAGCATAAGGGCTTATGTCCCGACAAACCAGGACCTTAGAAGTTGGTGAAATGGTTGTCAAGTAAAAACTGAAAGATTAAGTGAAGTTCAGGAATCGAAAGTCAACTCTAACATCCAACTTCCAGTTCCATTAGAAGGCAAAAGCGGAAGCAGTGTCTCCAACTGGCAAAATGGACCATTTAACCATCGACGCCGGGTGAAGATATGGGCGAAACAGATCAAATTTTGTCATCTGCACTAAGATACAACTCATTGAATCTTGGCGCTAGTACACTAATAATTTACCCACTCTAGGCGAGCAATTAATGTGCATACAATAAAGCATACGGCCCACCTGATGGGAAACGGTTACCGCAGCCTTTTTACGCTGACGATACCGAAGTATCACTTGCGCGTTGCCACTCTGTGTTCGGAGAGTTATAGTGTGTTGGCAGCATAATGGGTTTAATCCCTCTGCTTCCAACACACGAGAGAGAGACTAGAGCTAGTGTACATTTTGGAGAGTTGACGTCACCTAAAATCAAAGACAACTACCGTCATTTTCGTCTTTAGTTTCCTCGTTAGTAGTTTCCTGGGGCCTGGTCCCCGGGGCCCACTGCATCCACCAGCTGTTCGAGTGGATACGTGGACTCTCGCCCCTAAAGCGTGTGAGAACGTGGGTCTTGAAGCATTCGTTACAGAACACGTGGCCGTAGAACATCTTCAGTGACGTTGGTATTGTTCGGCAGATACCTGAAAATGATTCGAATTATTAAGTTATTTATCATTTTTTATCCCAACTATATACTATCACAAAAATATCTCAGCGGGATTCGAACCCGCGAGATGGCCGTCTAAATAAATGAGAAGATATAAGATACTTACAGCACATGCTACACATCCTATGGAAGTTTTGGCCCTCGATGTCAACTTTGTCCTCCGGATCGACTGGTAGGAAACATCGTGCGCAAAAGCACTTCTTCGGCGGTTCTTGATTGCTCATATTGATACAAAAAATTTAACTTTGATAAATTAATTTAATTCTTGATATAAAAATTGGGAATCAGCAAATCTTACATGGCACGATGATGGTAAGTTGGTAAATGAAGAATAAACAAATGCAAGACAAGTTCTTGGAGAGAAGAAAATCTTAATTCAAATTTTTTGAAATTTTTTGATTCTTAGTGGACAGTCGGATATTGGGGAAAATGTAAGTGTAAGGAAACCCTATAAAACCTTATGCTTATCAAACTAATTAAAACACCTGTCCAAACTCAAACGCGTTGTCCCGCGGGAGGGGGCCAATAAGGCTGGCAGCACTGCCAGGCTGTATGGCAATGCTGACTCTTCGTGCAAGAAGCCTTCTTGTTACCAGAGGCCTCCATTATAATCTTGATCTTAATAAATTTAATAAAAACAATATTAGTTAATGGATAGAGTAAGAGTTAGTTTAGGGAGAACTGGCACCCTACTTCTCTGTCTACTCCGTGTGTATAATACTTATATAACTTATAATAATATATCCTCACGCCTTCCCACAAGGGTCTTTTTAATATATATATAAGTATTATAGTTATTTATTTTATTTATTTATTTATTTACACGTATACATCTATCATTACAGGTTGGTCCCAATACAATAGTTATTAATTACTGTATACATAGAGTCTGGCATTAAAATTGGACAATGCTCGTTTACTTGAATTATTTAGTTATTAATAAATAACTCTAGGCGAGTTAAAAGCAATCCCTAGTGACGTAACGACAAACGGTCGAAACTGTCACGGCGCCGCACTAGTGTATTGCTTATGTGTGTTGTATGATGTTGTTAGTGATAACTATCGTGTTTTTATCTAAAAAGTGATGTTTGTGCCCCTATTTGGAATTAAATCTACGCATATTTTGTGGTAAAGTTAATCAACTATCTTATCCTTATCACAGTGTTTGATAACAAAGCCTTTTTAAAGAATTTCGATAGGTTATGACTCGCACTTACCGTTGGGACGATGGGGTCTTCATGTTTCTGCCTTTTTATTATAGAAAAACGGATAGAGTGAGGCGGGCGTGGCTAATATATGATAAATAAAGTATGCAGCAGTACTTTTAACTACTATTATGTGGTTAGACGGTTCATTAATGTTTAAATAAGCGGATAAAAAAAGACCTCGACAAGTACAAAATTTTTACGAAAACTTTCATACATACGACTCCGTTTATTTACAATTTATGCATCACAGCCTTCAACGGCGTTAACCATAGTCTTAGTTGTCACATGCTATTTGGGCAGAAAATATTGTGTTTTTTGCAGAAGAAACTAAATTCTTCGTTAATACTTAATAGGAACTTATTTTCAATGATTGCTTGAAGACTTCAAAAGTTTTTACTAATTTAAAAAAAACTTCTGTAAATAATTTTATTGGTGTTTTTATATAGTGTACTAGTTTAAATGCAATCATATAATTTCTTTTTACCATCAACTTCTAACAAGTTTTTATTTATAAAAAAAAATAGTATAGCAGTAAGTTACTAGGTCGGTAAAGTAATAGTTGTAGAAATACAGAAATATACACACATCACGCTAAATTCCTAATAGGGTAGGCAGAGAGAGTAGAGTGGCAGTTCTCTAGACTTACATACCTCTTTCACTTCCTAAGAGTGAAGTTAAAAATTCATCAACTGATCCTTATAGTGGATTGTATAGCCATGTAGAACTTTTAGAGTATTTAAAGTGTGCATTGCCATTTCTCAAGTACAACTATACGCCTTTGAACTTCTTCTCTTTCTTAACATATACAATTTTCTTCTGGATGTTATCCTTCCAAATAAACTTGTAGTGTGACTAATCACTGTACTAATTTCAGAAAAACTCATTGAATACGGATTCAAACTTAGTCTTTGTGCTGCAGGCGACTGATCAAACCACTAGTCCATGACTGCTCACTCTTATATATATTTTTTATACATACATATATATCATCTCACCAAGTCTATAACGGGGTAGGCAGAGAGTATAGAGCGCCAGTTTTATACATAATTAGTATAATAATATTGTATTGTATATCTACTAGCCATTTCTGCCAAGAAAAGTGAGAACACGTCTACAAGCCCTCCAGGGAGCCTTGTGGATAGGGTTGCAGATATTATTTGAGTGCCTTTGAAAGTAATTTTAAATTGTTTCAGAACGGTCCACCTGGATGTTAAGGAAAGAAAAATGTCCCGCCATGAGAAGGCAAAGAGTGGCTTTGTGAGTATATATTTGAAATGTCCATCTTTTAATTCTATGATTATGAAAGTAGAAATGTTATTGTCATAATTACCGTTATTTAATTATCCTCACGCCTTCCAACAAGAGTCCCCGAAGGTGTTGGCAGTAGGTGGGTGTAGTAACTATACACCCACTTTCCACCAGAAATACATTTTAGGTGCCAAGGTGACAGATAGCCGTTACTCAAGCACACCTATACCTACGCCTACTAAAAAAGAAGCTTAACTGTGGCATTTCGGGTGTGCCGACAGAAGTGAAAACTCGAACAATTAAGTGTGTATTATTTTATCATCACGCCGAGTCTCTTACGTGGTAGGCAGCAAGGATAGAGCGCTAATTCTCTCTAGATTTACATACCTCATGCGTTTCGTCCACATTCATTTCTCTTCATATTTGCTCGCCGGTTCCGAGTACTCCTGACGTTCCCGTCCTTGAGCGTCCGATCGATCTGATCCAGGTAGTTGGAACGTGTTCTTCCTCTGCCTCTTCTTGCACACACTTTCGCTTTGTATATCTGTTTCGTCAATCTTTCTTCACTCATCCATTCTATATGTCCTAATAAAAGTACCAGTCTTTCTTGCATCTTTGCACACCCTCGATCACGCCAGTTGGTTGACTGGCCTATGTCGTTCAATCTACAATATATTAATTTGCCTTTCACTCACTAATTTCCATTTCCGTTATTTTCTATTAGTGATTTATGTTAGTAATAAAAATTAAAATACATAATAAGAAAATAGAAATCGGCTCTCCGTCAGCTAAAGCCCTTTTTTTATATTTCCCTCACAAAATATTTACATGACCAACGTTGCCCCGCGTATTAATTTGATCTCATGAGAACATTTGTTATTCTATTTATTATCCTATGTATTATATGTACAACTATTTGTTGTCCTACCGACGACCGTCTGGTCTAGTGGTTAGAGCTCCTGACTGCGAAACTTGAGGTCGCGGGTTCGAATCCCGGTGAGGGCCGATATTTGTGTGATGAACACGAGTATTTGTACCTTAGTCTTGGATGTCCTGTGTATTTATGTATATATCTATCTATATAAGTAAATATATCGTTGTCTAGTTACCATAACACAAGCTTTGCTTAATTTGGGACTAGGTCAATTTGTGTGGAATTGTTCCAGGTATTTATTTATTATTTATTTGTTTGAGAAGTACATTGTATTCGTCTAACACTTAAATTGTAGCGTGTGTTTTAGGCTACAATTTAAGAAGATTGTAGCCTGTGTTTTAGGCTACAATTTAAGAAGATTTATAAAACCGGCGAGCATGTATGAAGATACTGATGAATGTGGTGAAGCGAAAGAGGTATGGAAACCTGGAGTGTACTAGCGCTCTATACTCTCTGCCTACCCCGTAAGGGACTCGGCGTGGTGATATGTATGTATGTATGTATGTATGTATATATGTATGTATGTATGTATGTATGTATGTATGTATGTATATATGTATGTATGTATGTATGTATGTATGTATGTATGTATGTATGTATGTATGTATGTATTTGTTATTCTGATGTTTTAGCTATATTTTATTATTTTTATTTATTTTTATTTATTTATCCGCAATCTTATTAACATCCTTACAGTCTAATTGCGAATATGATGTTAAAAGAAAAAAAAGAATTAGTTGTCCCGTCCAGCTTCGCTTGGGTGATAAAATAAAAGCCACGGACCCAATGGCGCTACCTATCGGGTCCAAATGTGAATCTAAACCATTCTCGAATCCACCTAAAGAAACAGAAAATTTCATTATAATCGGTCCAGCCGTTCGAGATTCTATAAAGGACATACAGACAAACATTAATTTTTATATACTTACTAGCTGTCCCGCCCAGCTTCGCCTGGGAGAAAAAGTTAAACTTCCTGAAACACGATCGCAGCGCTACCTATCGGGTCCAATTGTGATGTAAGCTACCAGCTACCCTATCTTTCAAGTTGGATCAAACTGCACATGGTGTGCAAATTTGATCAAAATCGGTTAAGTAGTTTAGGAGTCCATCGCGGACAAACAACGTGACACGTAATTTATATATATTAAGATACCTATAGATAGTGGGTTTGAACCTGCATATCCACACTGCTTTACCGACTAAGTAATTAAACCGCACAGTGCTCGGACTTGACATAATATATTACAAACTCGCCCCATTTAACAATGTTATGGGGTAGGTGTGTGCAGTTTTTATGCATGATATCATGCTACTTTGCATGTCACATGCCGTGTAATATTTAGGGGTCTACAGGGGGACTATTTAGGGGTACGTTTCTCAAACATGACTGTACATAGCTTTGATTTTCCAATTTAATTTAAATTATAAAAAAAGGTAGATGTAAAACCCACAACATTGTTCTCTAAATAAGGCACAGGAAGAAAAAATAGCAGTTGCCTGCGACACAAAGATCGCAAGTTCGATACCCGACTGTACCAATGAGTTTTTCTGAACTTAAGTACAGTGATAAGTCACACAACGAGCTTTACGGTGAAGGAAAACATCGAGAGGAAACCTGCATATGTCTGAGAAGAAATTCAAAGGCGTATGTATAGTCGTGCTTGACTAACGGCGATGGACTCGCCATCTGTCACGTTGGCACCTAATATACCTCTGGCGGAAAGTGGGTGTGTGGGTATTACCTATACACCTCTGTCTACCCCTTCGGGGATCCTTATGGGAAGGCGTGAGGAAGAAAAAAATAAAAGTGCGCAAAGTACTTTTTTTAAACATTTGTTTGAATTTAATGGTTAAAAAAGGAACTTTAATAAATCAAACAGTATTAATATAAGCCCAGCCCAGCTCCCTTGCTCGCGATCCAGCAAAGCTCTAAGCTGAGCTCCGTACCCCACAGGGGGTGCCCTTAGCTGTGTTGCTGAGTACTAAAGTGCCAGGCTGGATGCCTAGGTCTCGCCATTGCCCGGTTAAGTAGCAAAAGTTCCCGGAACTCACGCTACGAGAGACAATACAAAAAAATAAAAAAAGGAACCTTCTATGAGAATTCACCTCGCACTTACCGCTGCTTTGGGCGTGTTGCAACGAGCCATTAGCGTGTCAAGTTTATTGTACTATATCACTAGATAAAGGATTTTTGTATGGTCTGCAGAATTATTAAGTATTATTTCATACAAATATTTAGTCCCACCACGAGCTTTACGGTGAAGGAAAACATCGAGAGGAAACCTGCATAGGTCTGAGAAGCAATTTAAAGGGTTAGTCAAAATTTGAAGCGACTGCCATACTAAAAATACATGCAGTAAACATGAAATTGTAATACCTAAATTCAGATTACTTGCGCGTTGCCACTCTTTGTTCGGAGAGTTATTCCGTGCTGGCAGCACAATGGGACTAATCCCTCTGCTGCCTACACAATATAACAATCCGCCTCCCCAAGGAGCTCTATATTGGAAACTTTATTCAACGCGTAGGAACACAACACAAAAAAAGTGTGTTATTTGGCTACGGACTTCTATAAGGTGGAGGTCCTGCCCCAGTCTGTGAATTCGAACGGGAAACCTGTTATGCCTTTACCTATCTTATACCGACTCTACGACTAAACTATGGTACTGAAATGATTGAGTAATCTAGTGTAAACAAACTGTACAAGACAATATTTGTATTATATTTATATGTTGTCGCTCCTTCGTTATGTGACTTCACTACACACACACACACACACACACACACACACATATATATATATATATATACACACACACACGTACAGGCTGCGGCGATAACGTATACTATCTAAGATTTTTTCAGTCGCTTTTCAGTCGTCCTAAAGGCCAGATGTTTTCACGAATAGCTGACGTAAAAGTTTTGTTCATTCTTGTGGATTCGTTCAGTGCGTTTTCAGTGCAGTGGCTTGTGTCAGCTGAAAAGTGAAAATTTGTGTCGGTTGTCAAGTTTTTTTTACCGGTAATTTGAAGTGTACCGAAGTCGGTTAGTTAGAATCGTTGGAACTGTATTGTTCTTATTTTGAAATTCTTAAACGTTTGAAAAGTCCGCCGGGACTCTGTTTGTTTGACAGTTCGCTTCTATAATGAGGGTAGTTACAGTATATGCTGCTAAATAATTGAAAACCGGATGACCTTGATTTTGATTTTAGACGGATATCCTGCGAACAGATGGTTGACTGCAACATTCCTAAGGTCATTTGGGTCAGGGTCTAAATACCTCGATATTTAATCCATTACCACTAAGAAAAGGTTAGTTAGGACTATTACGATATACGATACAGATTGCGAATCGCACGTAGAAACTAGGCCAATTAGCTCACCCGATTGTTTAGTTATTGCTACCAGGGTCTTTGCGTTTATGAATTTACACATTTTTTTTTATTGATATTTAAAAACCATTGAAATTTAATAGTTACAGGCCAACAATCAGACATACATTGAATAAGACCTTAGCCAAGTTTGTAAAGAACTAAAATTAACGAACTTTCAACAAACATTCAGACGTAGAGGCAGATAGAGCAGAGGCAAATAGAGCAGAGGCAGATAGAGCAGAAGCAGATAGAGCAGATGCAGATAGAGCAGAGTCAGATAGAGCAGAGTCAGATAGATCAGAGGCAGATAGAGCAGAGGCAGATAGAGCAGAGGCAGATAGAGCAGAGTCAGATAGAGCAGAGGCAGATAGAGCAGAGGCAGATAGAGCAGAGGCAGATAGAGCAGAGGCAGATAGAGCAGAGTCAGATAGAGCAGAGGCAGATAGAGCAGAAGCAGATAGAGCAGATGCAGATAGAGCAGAGTCAGATAGAGCAGAGTCAGATAGATCAGAGGCAGATAGAGCAGAGGCAGATAGAGCAGAGGCAGATAGAGCAGAGTCAGATAGAGCAGAGGCAGATAGAGCAGAGGCAGATAGAGCAGAGGCAGATAGAGCAGAGGCAGATAGAGCAGAGTCAGATAGAGCAGAGTCAGATAGAGCAGAGTCAGATAGAGCAGAGTCAGATAGAGCAGAGTCAGATAGAGCAGAGTCAGATAGAGCAGAGTCAGACAGAGCAGAGTCAGACAGAGCAGAGTCAGACAGAGCAGAGTCAGACAGAGCAGAGTCAGACAGAGCAGAGTCAGACAGAGCAGAGTCAGACAGAGCAGAGTCAGATTGTGACTGGTAAAAATCTTCACTAAGTCTTGTGATGCGAAGACAAGGACGGATTTTAATTACACGAACACGCTTGGTGATAAAATGGTCGAACAAGAATGTCACGTTGAAATATAACTCAGGTATCATACGTCATATTAACGGACACCTTATCATAGGTTTATACTATCTATACAAATATAAATAAAAGCCGTGGTGGCCGAGTGGTTCGAGCAGTTGCCTGCGACGCAAAGGTCGCAAGTTCGAATCCCGACTGTACCGATGAGTTTTTCTGAACTTAAGTACAGTGATTAGTCACACCACGAGCTGAACGGTGAAGGAAAACATCGAGAGGAAACCTGCATACGTCTGAGAAGAAATTCAAAGGCGTATGTATAGTCGTGCTTGAGTAACGGCGATGGACTCGCCATCTGTCACGTTGGCACCTAATATACCTCTGGCGGAAAGTGGGTGTGTGGGTATTACCTATACACCTCTGCCTACCCCTTCGGGGACCCTTGTGGGAAGGCGTGAGGATATTATATTTATATTATATATAAATAATGTCTGTTTGTAATATAATAATAACCGCTTTTTACTTAATGCATATGGATGTATACACGGTATATATACCATTTCTTTTTTAATGTCGGCTAATCTCTGAAACGGCTGGATCGATTTCACTGCGTTTTCCCTTTTAGTTTTTTTTAAACTGTACAATAATTATTAAGCCTTGGTGGTTGCCTGCATCACAAAAATTGCAAGTTCCTATCCCGACTGTACCAATTTTTCTAAGCTTTAGCACAGTGATTAGTCACACCACGAGTTTTACGGTGAAGGAAAACATCGAGAGGAGACTAGTAGTTAGTTAGTAGCATACGTTTGAGAAGACATTAAAAAACGTATCAACATATTAATACGTGGTGGAGAAACGGAGATGGACACGCCAGCTCACCTTGGTTACTAAAATATATGTCCGGGAAGTGGGTGTTGGGTACTCACTACACACTCAGCTTACCCCTTCGGGGACACTTTGCGAACGTCTCGGCCACCACGGCTTTTTATCATATCTAATAATAATAATAATAATACTTTATTTCAGATATCAAAGATCCATATTTTGTTAGTAAAAATATAATTACTTAAAAAATAATGTTAGTTGTTACATTTAATCATCCTCCTCACGAGGCAACTCCATATCGGGGAAGCGTAGCTATCTGCCACCGTTCTCAGAATACTGTTTTGGCTGCCCCTCACTAGACTTATCAGAGATGCTGTTTTCTTTCTTATTATGGCATGAAAACCATCAGTTTGGTTTTTTGCAAACATCTCTGAAGCACTGCAGCACCGAGGCAGCCCCAACAGCATCCTGAAGATATGCTTTTATGATAACGCTAAGTCCCTGTGTAGGGCGTCAGTCACGGCTTAGGCGGAGAGAGTAGAGCGCCAACTCTCTCTCTCGCCTTACAGACCTCTTTCTAGACCTACAGACCTCTTTCGCTTCATCAACTCTCAACAGTCAGATACATGGCAGTCAGTTTTGGGTACTCTTGACGTTCTCGTCCTTGAGCGTCCGATCGATTTGGTCTAGGTACTTGGAACGTGGTCATCCTCTGCCTCTTCTTGCAGACACTTTCGCTTTTTACTTATAAACACCTACAAACCATCGTTACACTCCTTTCTTCATTGTTAGTAATATATTTCCGCACAATATGTCCTCTTTAGACAATTACGTCATACTTAAACATATATGAATAGCAAAATCATGTAAAGACTCACATTTGTGCAAATACACGTCAGAAGGCAAGTTTTTTTTTAAATTATTTCGATGCTCTATTGATTTTGCATGTTGGTTTCCTCCGAATAAATCTTGATATCGTTAATAGATAATTTTCTTAGAATTTTAATTACTATTCGAAGAAAAATCTATCCCATGTGTCAATCCAGCTAATAATCTATTTACCAAATATCATCCAATTCTCGTATCATCCAATACCCACACACCCACTTTCCGCCAGAGATATATTTTACGTGCCAACGTGACTGATGGCGAGTCCATCGCCGGTCAAGCACGACTATACATACGCCTTTGAATTGCTTCTCAGACGTATGCAGGTTTCCTCTCGATGTTTTCCTCTACCGTAAAGCTCGTGGCGTGACTAAAGTGACGTGAATGACTGCGTGATAAAATGTATGTCTTGTAGGGTTTACGTCGTTGCATAAGATCCAATTGAGGGTTATTATCCAGCCGGGATTCGAACCTACAATGTTGAATTTGCAGGTGACTGTCTGCATGCCAAACCTAGTATGGCGTAATACTGTTAGTATGATGTCATAATACAATACCATAGTAAACATATATCTATGATGGTGGAGTTATTGTGTATTTGTTTGGTAAACAGTGATGGATTGGGTTTGATGGTGACGCAATATCTATTGTCTCATAGTCAGTGCCATCCACGAAAACGCGCCCTACTATTGTTCCCTATAGTCTATAGTGTCAGTGTGCAACCTTCCACTAATGTGTGAGTATTGTCGGTACACACTGATTACCTATGAGTGCACACGCACACTACAATTAATACACTCGGGTCATACTCCCCGCATCTCGCGACCCCCTCGACTAGAAATTGGTGGGGCGTGTCTTCGTGGATGGCATTATCTATAACAGTAGACAATGAACCAAGTAAAACGACACTACCTGCCAAATGCTATGAATTTTAAGCCCCACAATTTCATCTGCGTAAAATTTACAATATAGCATTTTTTTTATACAACAAGAGTGGCAAACAAGCATACGGCCCACCTGATGGGAAAGGGTTACCGCAGCCTATTTACATTAAAGATACCGAAATATCACTTACGCGTTGCCACTCTGTGTTCGGAGAGTTATACTGTATTATAATATAATATAATATGTATGTATATTATATATACATACATATCATCACACAGGAAATCAATATATCCTCACGCCTTCCCACAAGGGTCCCCGAATGGGTAGACAGAGGTGTATAGGTAATACCCACACATCCACTTTCCGCCAGAGGTATACTTGGTGCCAACGTGACAGATGGCGAGTCCATCGCCGTTACTCAAGCACGACTATACATACGCCTTAGAATTTCTTCTCAGACGTATGCAGGTTTCCTCTCGATGTTTTCCTTCACCGTAAAGCTCGTGGTGTGACTAATCACTGTACTTAAGTTCAGAAAAACTCATTGGTACAGTCGGGATTCGAACTTGCGACCTATGCGTCGTAGGCAACTGCTCGAACCACTCGGCCACCACGGCTCTTGATCAATCAAAATCAAAGACGTGAAAAATATTTTGCTCTCTGCTTACTTTTCTAATTGTCACTCGAAGCGTGAGATTCGGGTACATTTGCTACATAACTGAGTAATGGCGAGACTATTACCTCCAGCCAAGCACTTCACAGGTGCTAAGCTAACAATTGAACTCGCCATCTGTCACGTTGGCACGTAAAATATATCTCTGGCGGAAAGTGGGTGTGTGGGTACTACCTATACACCTCTGCCTACCCCTGCAGGGAGCCTTGTGTAAAGGGTCTCCTCTTAGTACGAGTTCATTGAGATCCAATTTCCTACTGCAATGTGCCGATATAGTATCACTTGTGTTATCAACCAGATAACCAAAGCACTGGTGTGATATTATTAAGTGTGTCATTTATTGCCGTGATATATTTAGTTGTGTCAATATTGTGTACAGGTGTTAGGGTTCAGTTCTTGGTTCGCGCATTTTTATATCCTCACGCCTTCCCACAAGGGCGCCCAGAGGCAGTATAGGCAGGAGGTGTATAGGTAGTATCCACACACCCACTGTCCGCTAGAGATATATTTTAGGTAACGGGACAGGTGGCGAGTCCGTCGCCATTGCTGAAGCATAACTATACATACGCCTTTTAATTTCTTCCCAAGCGTATGCAGGTTGCGTAACGATATTATAACATCGCGGACTTTTTTATCGATCTTTTTAACACCTACAATTCCGTAGTATATTAACTTGATACATCTCGTAAGGTTTAGCCAGCGTTTGCGATTTTAGCACACAAAAATATGTTAGTTACGACATTACCTATATTTAAATTTGAGTTTTAATGACAACTGTATTAAAATTCGTTGAATTTAAAAGATATAGCGTACCTACATAGCAAAGAGCAAATGCATGTCTACCCTTGTTATGGGAGCGATTAAAAGTGATATAAATTGGTGATAAGCGAACAGTGATAACATGTCTGACCGTCCCGAGAAGATGTACAACAGTCTTCCCAGACTGAAGCGGAAGGAGACTTGGCGAAAGAAAGGGGTAAGAGATACTTGAAATAAAACATACATACATATCATCACGCCGAGTCCCTAACCGGGGAAGGCAGGGGGTATAGAGCGCCAGTTCTCTCTAGACTTACATACCTCTTTCCCTTCGAACACATTCATCAGTCTCTTCATACATGCTCGTCGGTTTCGAGTACAAGTCATATGTCAGCTTCCTCTCGATGTTTCCCTTCACCGTAAAGCTCGTGGTGTGACTAATCACTGTACTTAGGTTCAGAAAAACTCATTGATACGCGATTCGATCTTGTAATCTACGCTGTTCCCCCACACTTAAGTAATATAAATTCTGTAACATAATAATATTGTTATTGTGTACCAAATTATTTGAAAAGAGTAACCATGGAGTTCCTTGCCGGTTCTTCTCCATGGAAACGACCAACCCGAACCGTGCTCCTTTTTCGACGTTTTATAAGTACCCATCTAGGCCTATGTGAAATAAAATGTTTAGATTTTGGATTTTTGGAATCTTTAGGTTGCAGTCTACACGATCAATTCTTTCACCACGGCTCATATAAAATTATCATATAAAATCATTATTAACTTAATTTTTCCTCCTTACTAACGTAAAAGAACCAGTTATTTCTCGTTCTGTCGTCCATGTAAGGAACAATAACACGGCGCATAGATGCCCTAGATAAAGCCGACTCACCTTCGACGCCAGATGTCTGGAATGCAAATATTTGTAAATCAAATGTTGACCTGGTTGCAATAGTAATGCCAAGTTCATGCGGAATTTGCGACATGTACCCTTTAAAAAAAAAAAAAGTAAGGAGCCGAGTGGTTCGAGCAGTTGCCTTTTTTTTTTTAGATAGGTAGGGCATAACGGATTTCCCTTTCGAATTTGGAGCTGCCCGACTGAGGCAGGACCTCCACCTTATAGAAGTCCGTAGACAAATAACACAATTTGTTGTGTTGTGTTCCTACGTGGTGAATAAGGTTTCCAGTAATGAGCTTTTGGGGAGGGGGGAGGATTATTACATTGTGTTGAAAGCAGAGGGATTAAACCCATTATGCTGTCAACACACTATAACTCTCCGAACACAGAGTGGCAACGCGCAACTGATACTGCGGTATCGTGACCGTTTTCCATCAGGTGGGCCGTATGCTTGTTTGCCACTCTTGTTGTATAAAAAAAAAAAGTTGCCTGCGACACAAAGATCGCAAGTTCGAATCCCGACTGTACCAATGAATTTTTCTCAACTTAAGTACAGTGATTAGTCACACCACGAGCTTTACGGTGAAGCAAAACATCGGGAAGAAACCTGCATACGTTTGCTGTACTTAGGTTGAGAAAAAACATTTCTGCATTCGGGATTCGAACTTGCAATATTTGTGTTGCCGGCAATTCGAACCACCACGGCTCGGCTCATGATTCACAATGCCCTATAGCTTCTAGAAGACAACGGTTCTGAATCAATTTTTATTTGATAAAAAAAATTGAATTTTATCGAGTGAAAGTTACGTTTGTCGTAATGCTACATCTGGCGCCAGAAGAACGTAGTATAAAACTCAAAAATCTGCATTTTTTATTAATAAATCACGGCATATGCCGTTAACTTGAGATTGCTTGAGCCGACCTCGGATGGGTCACGAGTTGGGTGGGGTGTCACTGTGAGCAATTTGCTTTTTTGTTTACTATAGCTTAAACGTCTTCTCGACTGTTCTTGGTGCCCAAAAGGGTAGGCAAAGGGGTATTTATTATATAAATGATGTTCAATTGTAAAATTTACTGATTTTACAATATAAAATAATCACATGACATCATTGAAAGCAATCAGTTTGCATTAAGGCTACTAAATTACTTAAAGGGACTATAATGCATTATAAAATATAACTGACAGTCTACTCTCTCTGCCTACTTGGCTATGGACTCGCTGTTTGTCACGTCGGCCCCTAAATATATCTCCGGCGAAAAAAAGAGCATTGTAACACCTCTGTCTAAAGATAGCGCTATCCACGAAGACGCGCCCCACCATTTTTTAGTCGAGGGGTCCGCGAGATGCGGCTGTATGACCCGAGTCTATTAATTGTAGTGTGCGTGTGCACTCATAGGTAATCAGTGTGTACCGACAATACTCAAACATTAGTGGAAGGTTGCATACTTACACTAGGGATAGGGAAGAATAGTGGGGCGTGTCTACGTGGATGGCACTAGCTATATCCCTGGAATGACTTTATCGATTCATCAACTTAGTGATTTAACAAAGGAAATGATAATTCATATGAACGATAACAATTGATAAGATATCAAGTCACGACAGCTTTGCTCACACTGGGACCCCAACTCACATCGCTGTGTATGACTTACTTGCATCGGAACTTCCGGCTGATATCGGTGTTGTGGTAGCCCTGAGAGCGTTTTGTACGACCTACAATCAATTTTAAATTAAAGAAGAAATAATTTAAAGAATGTATTTTCGGTAATTATATTAATAATAATGATACCATCACGCCCCCCACTAGGGTCCCCGAAGGGGTAGGCAGAAATGTATATATGTATTATGATATATATGTAACGTGACAGATGGCGAGTCCATCGCCGTTACTCCAGCACGACTATACATACGCCTTTGAATTTCTTCTCAGACGTATGCAGGTGTCCTCTCGATGCTTTCCTTCGCCGTAAAGGTTACGGTGTGATTAATCACTGTGCTTTAGTTCAGAAAAACTCGACCTAAGCACAGGGAACACTTATTGATCTTCACGTCAACATAATAATAATATATACGTCAACATAATCAGCCTTCCCACAAGGATCCCCAAAGGGGTAGGCAGAGGTGTATAGGTAATACCCACACACCCACTTTCCATCGCCGTTATTCAATATACATTTATTTGATAACCGTTATCACTTGCTCGTTGGTACAGCCGAGATTCGAACTTGGAATGTTTACGTTGCAAGCGACTACTCAGTCACTCGGCCACTACGTGAATTAAAACAAAAGAAAATCTAACGGCTCAATAAAAATTACAGTAGAACGATAGAAACGTAACTAACGACACCCATGTTGCAAAACATATAGCCATTACAAGCCTTAACGGCGTCCCAAAGATACACACTTATTATGTACTAGCTGTCCCGCCCAGCTTCGCTCGGGTGAAAAAGTTAAATTGCCCATAACACGATCGCAGCGCCACCTATTGGGTCCAATTGTAAATCTAAACCATTCTCGAATCTATCTTAAGACACACAGAAACACACAGAAAGCTTCGCCCGGGTAAAAAGGTAAAATTCTTGAAACTCGATCGCAGCGCCACCTATCGGGTCCAATTTAATATAGCCTATGTTACTCGGGGATAATGTAGCTTTCCAAAGTTGAAAGAATTTTTGAAATGGTCCAGTAGTTTCGGAGCCTATTCATTACAAACAAACAAACAAACAAATCTTTCCTCTTTATAATATTAGTTATGTAATACACAGACACACACTCGAGAACATTACCCTCCTTTTGGGGGCAGTCGGATAATGAAATGTAAAATTTGTTATTTGTTGCTCTGCATACGGTATAACGATATTCATTCCTATTATTAGAATCAATAATGTTGCAAAAAGGCGTGGTAGCCAAGTGGTTCAGTAGAGTTAAAATTGCAGGTATTCATGTTTTCCTTCACCGTAAAGCGCGTTTTGTGGCTAATTACTGTACTTTCGTACTTGCGGTTCGAACTTGCGATCTTTGTGCTGCATGCAACTACTCGTACCACTCGGCCACCACGGCTCTAGTTAAATGAATGACATGTATTTTTATTACATACTAGCTTATCCACGCGGCTTCGGCCGCGTAGAGTTCGAAAAAGTAGCTACAATATTTTCCTGCTAGAATCGGTTCAGCCGCTATGCCGTGAAAGTGCATCATACTAACTTAAGCCTTTATAATATTACTAGCTGTCCCGCCCAGCTTCGCTCGGGTGAAAAAGTTAAATTGCCCGTAACACGATCGCAGCGCCACCTATTGGGTCCAATTGTAAATCTAAACCATTCTCGAATCTAGCTTAAGACACACAGAAACACACAGAAAGCTTCGCCCGGGTAAAAAGGTAAAATTCTTGAAACTCGATCGCAGCGCCACCTATCGGGTCCAATTTAATATAGCCTATGTTACTCCGGGATAATGTAGCTTTCCAAAGGTGAAAGAATTTTTGAAATCGGTCCAGTAGTTTCGGAGCCTATTCATTACAAACAAACAAACAAATATTTCCTCTTTATAATATTAGTATAGAGAACATAGAATTATTTGGAATTTTTGTTTTGACAGGATTGAGTTTTCAAACATGTGTCAAAATAAAACGTAATTTAAATCAAAAGCACTAAGGAGTATTGATATCATTTTGATGCAAATTTTATTCCTTTTGGAATTTTCGGGATGAAAAGCCTATGTCCTATTCCTAGGTATAAGCTATCACCATTTCAGCCAAATCGGTTCAGCCGTTTTGCCGTGAAAGAACCGCAAACATCCAAACTTACAAACTTTCACATTTATAATATTAATAAGATAAGATTAATAAAGATGTGTGTAAGGATCGTAGCAAGTGGAAAGAAGTGGTCTCTGCCTACCCCTACGGGAAAGAGGCGTGGTTATATGTATGTATGTATTAATATTAAATAATTAATATATATTAATTAATATATCCTTAGAAACTATTTGATAATATATAATTTTTTTAAAGTGTATTTTGTTATGTTGTAAATTAGTTTATTAATGTTATTATTATTATTATAATTTTCTTTTAACATCATATTGGTATACATACTGTAAGGATGTTAAGGTGTGTGTAAATAAATAAATAATAAATAAATTATGATTTTCTCGTATAGTCTGACGACCCTAGTTTTTAAATGTGCCAAACTAAAATAGAATATAGCTTTATTGTAGAACTGTACATTTGTTACAAGGTGTTAAATTCAATTAAAGTGTCAATTAAGAGCCGTGGTGGCCGAGTGGTTTAAGCAGTTACCTGCGACACAAAGATCGCAAGTTCGAATCCCGACAGTACCAATGAGTTTTTCTGAACTTAAGTACAGTGATTAGTCACACCACGAGCTTTACGGTGAAGGAAACATCGTGAGGAAACCTGCATACGTCTGAGAAGAAATTCAAAGGCGTATGTATAGTCGTGCTTGAGTAACGGCGATGGACTCGCCATCTGTCACGTTGGCACCTAATATACCTCGGCGGAAAGTGGGTGTGTGGGTATTACCCATACACCCTCTGCCTACTCCTTCGGGGACCCTTGTGGGAAGGCGTGAGGATGTCAATTACGAACATAATAATGGCCACACACAAACAAACATACAGACTTGAGATCTAAATGTAATTCGGTACTAATTTGACTACTGTATTTATGTGGCAGCCCTAATGTAGTGTTGCGCCCAAAATGACGTAACTTTTGCGATATCCATGTGACTCACGCGCGAGTTTTTTTTCATCAATAATGATTCAAGGTCACATATGTATACTAAACTGTGGAATGTCATACTCCACCTTAAAATCAAAATCAAAGTATTTTATTCAACGTAAGGGACACAGGGAACACTTATTGAACGTCACATATTTAATATAAACTAAAGTTACCACCGTTTCCAAGAACAAAAAGTACCTGCCAGGAGAAGAAACGGCGAAACAAACTCCCCGGTTTTCTTTTTTAACATTTGTTCCCTTTTACGTACTTATGAATAATATCACTATCTATACTAATATTATAAAGAGGAAAGATTTGTATGTAAGTATGTTTGTATTGAATAGGCTCCGAAACTACTGGACCGATTTGAAAAATTCTTTCGCCGTTGGAAAGCTACATTCACCCTGAGTGACAAAGGCTATATTTTCTTTTATAAATCATTTCATCCGCAACCTAACCAAGTCCCTCACACTGGTGTGGGACGACCAAAGGTCGACGACGAAGGCTTCACCCTGGTGAAGAAGAAAAGCCGGACGAGACCATCGCGTAATCGTCGAGGTACCGCCACCGCCACCGTCGCATCGGAGTTCACTCTGCGTGTTGTGGATCCTAAAACGTCAGGCGAGGAGGTACTGCGATTTGTGAAGGAGAGGACAAAGTTTTGGTGCAAAGACCCGTCACCGATGCAGTTACACTTGCAGCGTCTTGAGTCTGCGAGAGAAACGAATTTCAAATCGTACGTCCTCAAGGTGCCTGCAAAGCATCGTGACATGTTCTTCCAATCCGATTTCTGGCCTGCAGGAATCGTGTACCGGCGTTATAGGGATGCGCGCAAGAGCGGAAAACCCTAAGGATATTTATTAATTATGTATGTTAGTCTTTAAGGTATATATTGTAATAAAGTTTGTATGTATGTTAGGTTAAGGTATATATTTATGGGCCCTGTATTTGTACGTGTACTTTTATTGTGTTGCCTGAAATAAATGGATTAATAATAATAATAATAAAAAGTCTTATGTCAACCCGTGCGAAGCCGGGACGGACCGCTACAGGGAGATTTCAAGTACGAATCACGAAAGAAAAAACTCAATGGTATAGCTATTGAGTTTTTTTCGCCATACAGTGATTTATCACACCACGAGCTTTACGGTAAAGGAAAACAGTGAGAGGAAACCTGCATACGTTTGAGAAGACATTCAAAGGCGTATGTATAGTCGTGCTTGAAACGGCGGTGTACTCGCCATATGCACTACCTACACATTTGCCTACCCTTTCGGGGATCCTTGTGGAAAACCGCGAGGATATATACAATATACATATATCCATCTGGAAATATTAAACGTTTAGCCGTTTCCACGTAATTGTATTACAAACATCGAAACCGACAAACATTTGCGTATATATAATATATACATACATATCATCACGCCGAGTCCCTAACGGGGTAGGCAGAGAGTATAGAGCGCTAGTTCTCTCTAGACTTGCATACCTCTTTCGCTTCGTCCACATTCATCATCAGTCTCTTCATACATGCTCGTCGGTTTCGAGTACTCTTAACGTTCCCGTCCTTGAGAGTCCGATCTATTTGATCCAGATAGTTGGAACGTGGCCTTCCTCTGCCTCTTCTTGCACACACTTTCGCTTTGTATATCTGTTTTTCTATATGTCCAAACCAGCGTAACATGCCTTTTCTTACCTTTATTCATCAAATCATCATCATTATATATCGTATATATAATTCATACATACATACATATCATCACGCCAAGTCCCTAACGGGGTGGGCAGAGAGTAGAGAGCGCCAGTTCTCTCTAGACTTGCATACCTATATATATAATATTAGTAGGAATTATGTATAAGGAGGACGGAAATTGTAAAGGAAACAAGTTATTTATGGTTTCATGATTGACCTTGTGAATGTAACAATATTATAATATACTAGTTGTCCCGCCCAGCTTCGCTCGGGTGGAAAAAAAAAGATGGTGGCGCCACCTATCGGGTCCAATTGTGAATCTAAACCATTCCCAGATCCCCTTGAACACACACAGAAAATTTCATTAAAATCGGTCCAGCCGTTTAGGAGGAGTTCAGTGACATACACACTCACAGAAGAATTATATATATAAAGATATAGGAGATCCCATTTGTGAACTCACTCATCACGAAATCTCAGGAACTATAAGGCCGATTGACTTGAAATTTGGTAGGAGTATTCCTTTCGCGGTGTAGAGGTCAGCTAAGAACGGATTTTATTAAACTCAACTTTTTTTACTTTTTCACCCGAGCGAAGCTGGTCGGGACAGCTAGTTTATATATATTAAGAAGAAGAAGATTATCTATATATATAAGGGCGAAGCTGGGCGGGACAGCTAACTAATATATATCCTCACGCCTTCCCACAAGGGACCCCAAGGGAGTATAGATAGTACCTGCAGTGTACAGCCTTGTTATGTCACAACTGTCAAGCATGTCGCACGTAGTTGTTAAGGTGACGTGCTTGATCTGTCGTCTCGAGCTACCCACCATTCGCTCAGGCAGAGCGGAATGTCTAAGCGGAAGGAAATCATCGAGAGGGAACCTTCATACGTTTGAGAAGAAATTCAAAGACCTATGTATAGTCGTGCTTCAGTAACGGCGATGGATTCGCCATCTGTCACGTTGGCACTTACAATATTACCTCTCATAATGTATTAGTCTGCCTGCTATGCCCTATCTCTGGATCACCCATAGGTTGACTGGTAGAGAATGCCTTCGGCATTAAGTTCGCCTTATAGTGTGAATATATTCACACTATTATTATTTTTACATACATACATACATATCATCACGCCAAGTCTCTAACGGGGTAGGCAGAGAGTATAGAGCGCCAGTTCTCTCTAGACTTACATACCTCTTTCGCTTCGTCCACATTCATCAGTCTCTTCATACATGCTCGTCGGTTTCGAGTACTCTTAACGTTCCCGTCCTTGAGAGTCCGATCTATTTGATCCAGGTAGTTGGAACGTGGCCTTCCTCTGCCTCTTCTTGCACACACTTTTGCTTTGTATATCTGTTTCGTCAATGTTTCTTCACTCATCCTTTCTATGTGTCCAAACCAACGTAACATGCCTTTCTTCATCTTTACAATCACGCCCTCATTCACGCCAGTTGTTTTTTTTAGTCGCAGTTTATATTATTTTTAAAATTTATTTTCTATTTTTTAGTTCGGTTTTCTATAAAAAGCGTGTTTTTAGTTTTTTTAACTAATATTTATTTATACAAGCCCTGCACCACAGATAATCAATAAAACATATCGTTAATCCTGCACATAAAATAATCTCTTTGTCTAATTTCAGCCAGATCAGTTTGGTTTGAAAGAGGAATAGACATCCTCACTATCATCCGCATTTATAATATTACTAGCGACCCGCCCCGGCTTCGCACGGGTGCTGTGCAGATAATAATAATATGTAAATGATAAATATGGTTACTGTGGGTTATCCTTTAGAGATAAATATATACCATCGCAGAGTTTTATATCGATCTTTTTAATATAAACAATTCCGTTGTATATTAAATGGATCTATCTCGTAAGGTTTAGCCAGCAGCGTTTGCGATTTAAGGGCACAAAAATATGTTTGTAGATCACATTACAAATCTTTGAATTTTTTTGCTTTGTCTTATAATACATATATTTATATATTGTACATATAAATCTTCCTCTTGAATCACTTTATCTATTGCTGAAAACTGCATTAAAATCAGTTGAATAGTTTAAAAGATCTAAGCGAACACACAGCGAAATCAATTTCATTTTAAATACTATGTAAAAAAAGATTATTAGGATTCCCGCCAAAACTCCTGTCATTCGACATCAGTTGTAGGGCTGCTAAAGTCAATAAGACGTGACGTAACGCCAGCGGATCAGTTTCATAATAAACAAACTTGAAATTGTAAACCGTGCATCGTAAACAAAACCCACCGTGTTTACAAAGTGAGAGTTGCAGTGCGCGTTCCGAATTTGAAATTATTGGTCTCGTTGATGTATTAAGTTTTTAAATATCGATTATGTAGTTACGTATAACGGGCCAGTTCATTAACGATTCTAATTGTCTATTATGTAAATGGTTCATAGATTACGTTGTTTTTTTTAGTCGGTGAGTGTTTGCCAAGTGACCGTGTCCTGCGGTAATTCAATTAGGAAATTCGTATTTGGAATATTTTCTTGTGATTTATCGAGTGTCGTGTTCTGATAATGAGATTTAAAAGGTCTCCAGTTACATTTAGAGGGTGGATTCGTTCGTTCTGCCATTGCAACACGGGGCAATATCGTGTGAGTGTTATATATTTTTTAATTGGATAGTCTTTGTGTAGAACTACTACCGTGTCGTTTGGGCGCTTAAAATAATAATTTAAGTGGTTTAATTCTCGAATTTTTTATTTGATTGGTAGTTTCTTTTCTACAGTGATACATATGATCACTCCGAGTTTTTAACGGGGTAGGCAGAGAAAGATTAGCGCGCGACGTGGACGATGCGAAGAGGTAATTAAGTCTAGAGAGAACTGGCGCTATATTAGCACAATCGGACTTCGAACTTGCTATCTTTGTGTTCCAGGCGACTACTCGAACCACTGTGCCACCACGGCTGATATTAATAAGTTTATTGTTTTTAACATATTCTTAAAGAAAATAGTACCGATGCTCTCATTCCTTGTACGCAACATCCAACCCTTAGTTTTACTCTGTCGCCCCTCGATAGATGTCGCTTTCAACATTTTAGAAGGCGCTATGGTTTCGTTCCTGCGAAATACCTTGATACTCCTCTTGGCCGTATTAATTTGTATGGTTTTAGAGACTGTAAGATACTGTGATTACACGCAAAGTTTTATTAATATCTTAAATTTTTGGAGCTAATTCCCTCTGGGGGATTAGTGTTTGTTAGTGGTCAAATTAACAAAGTATTTATATTATTTTTAGTATTTATTTATTTATTTTATTACAGCCAATAATATGTATTTACAGCTAAAAGCCAACACGTGCATACCTTAAAATTATATACTAAGAACTAATTCAGATTTCAGACATAAATTACAAAGTTTGAAACGAATGAGATAAATATTTCCTCAAGCAGTGAACAAGATAGGGCAAAGGGTCAACGAACACAGCATCCTCACATCGCGCGGACAGTGGGAGTGTTGCCGGCATGGCATGTACGCAGCGTCTGCGTCGCGAACAGCTGATGCCGTCGTCGGCCAGCACCTCGCATGTAGTTTTGCGGAACAAATAAATTAATGTGCTTTGCAATTAGTGGACTATCAACCTTGTTACGCAGCAAAAGCACATATTGGATGGCTAGTAACAACCTGCATACGTCTGAGAAGAAATTCAAAAGGCGTATGTAATAGTCGTGCTTGAGTAACGGCGATGGACTCGCCATCAGTCACGTTGGCACCTAATATACTTCTGGCGGAAAGTGGATGTGTGGGTACTACCTATACACCTCTGCCTACCCTACCTACTGAAACGAGTAACCATGGAGTTTCTTGCCGGTTCTTCTCCATAGAAACGACCAACCCGAACCGTGCACCTTTTTCGACGTTTTATAAGTGCCCACCTAGGCCTGAGTGAAATAAAAATATTTTGATTTAGATTTGATTTGATACCCCTTCGGTATATATAAGACATTTTAAGAAAAAAAATTAATCTGACCAAAATTTAAGTAGCAATTTAATTTTTAACGTTAATTCTATATGTACATAATTATTTGGAGTGTATTGCGAAATTGCATTCCTACTACATGTCGCCATGACGAGTTGTCAAGATCATTGTCGATGATCTCACATCGAGTTGGCCTTATGAAGTGGCGTCGTAAAGGCCTCTCCACAATGTCACATTTGGCATTAGCGATTTTTGTCAAACATTGGTCATTAATATACATACCTATATAGATAGGCAATTCCACACAAATAGTCCCAAACTAAGCAAAGCTTGTACTGTGGGAACTGGATAACTATATACATACATAAAAAAGTCACGGACCCAGTGGCGCCACCTATCGGGTCCAATTGTGAATCTAAACCATTCTCGAATCCACCTGAAGTGAAGTGAAGAATCCACCACACAGAATTTTTTATTCAAATCGGTCGAGCCGTTTAAGAGGAGTTCAGTGACATACAAACAACAGTACAGTAGAATTATAATATATATGAAGACTAGCTGTGCCCGCGACTTTGTCCGCGTGGGATAGTGACTGTGCGCAGTATTTTTATATTGATTTTGGATGTGTGTGTGTATAGGGAATGCCTACGTCATAGTAGCTTTATGCATGCAAAAACTCAGCCCGATCGGTTTAAAATTGACAAAGTTTCATACAAACTTACCATTCTTAGCGGATGCCTACGTCATAACATCTACCTGCATGCCAAATTTCAGCCCGATCCGTCCAGTGGTTTGGGCTGTGCGTTGATAGATCACTATGTCAGTCAGTCACCTTTGAGTTATATAGATACGGATATAAAGATTATCTATGTACACTGTTCGTCTATGTACACAACCCAAAAAACTAAATCCTTTGTTTTTTATGTGATTCTACATAAAGCTAAATAAAAAAAAATTCATATATGCATAGCCGTGCTTGAGAAACGGCTAAGGCCTCGCCATTTGTCACAATGGCACCTGAAATATATTTCCGGTGGGACTGTGTCGGTACTACTTACACACATCTGCCTACCCCTACGGCGATCGTTCTGGGAAGACGTCATACAGCTTAATCGCACTGATTTGGTCACACCACGAGCTTTAAAGTGAAGCAAATAATCACGGAGAAACCTGCTTAAAGACGGAGTTAGACTCGCCACCAGTCACGATGATTAAGTGGGTGTTATTACACCACTGCCTTGTCGTGTTAATAGCAACGACCAGCGTGTTTGAACCCTAGCAATATCATTTAGTCACAAAGGAGACGTGTTATTGGAGACCATCCAAGTACCTACATAAAGACATAATTATCATACATACACATACATACATACATACATAATATCGTCTGTTTTGTTTGTTTGTCCACCAGTTGTAAGACAATTTGTCTTAATGGCTATTCCTATTGCCCTGTTTCCAATATATTGTAATCGGTAAAGTGATGATGGAAATGAGCCGTGGTGGCCGAGTAGTTCGAGTTGCCTCCGACACAAAGATCGCAAGTTCGAATCTCGACTGTACCAATGAGTCTGTGATTAGTCATCCGCGAGCTTTACGGTGAAGGAAAACGTCGAGAGGAAACCTGCATTTTGTAACCACACACCCTCTTTCCGTGATAGATGACGATTCCATCGTATCGTATACCCAATGATTTAAAAAGAGTAACCAAGGAGTTTCTAGCCGGCCTTCTCCTTGGAAAAGACCAACCCGAACCGTGCACCTTTTTCGACGTTTTACAAGTGCCCACCTAGGCCTATGTGGAATAAAAATATTTTGATTTGAGGTAAATAACCGGACTTTGTTTTATTTATATGGATGTATCGCACGAGCCAACCCACGGACGAAGCTTATACGTAACCGGTATGCATCATCCCATTTGATATTTTGGTCGATTCTCTCACGTTATTCTGTTGTTATTTTTAATACAAATACTTCAGTTTTGTTTCTATCTCGATCAAGTGCAGGTGTTGAGACGTTCTGTAGACAGTTAATGTGTGTCTGTTTTTTACGCTGCGTTTAATATTATAAACTAGTTGTACCACGCGGCTTCACCCGCGTGAAATATCATTTCATCGATAAATTTCTCTTGCAAATCCGCTCAGACGTTCTGCCGTGGTTGAGTAACAAACATACATAAACACGCACAAACTTTCGTATTGTTAATATTAGGATTATGTTCACGCGTATATTGTGGAGTTAAATAATATGGACACGATAAAAGTGGTTGGCGAGTTTGTTAGGGAACGGTCGCCCTTTACGGTGAGTGGACATACCATTTTGGTTTTGACGGGATTAACCTCCTAACACTCATTGATATTACCTATCTTCTGGATTAATATTTAAATACAATAAGTATAGTGATTAGTCACACCACGAGCTTCACGGTGAAGGAAAACATCGAGAGGAAGCCTGCATACGTTTGAGAAGCAATTCAAAGGCGTATGTAGTTGTGCTTGGGTAACGGCGATGGAAAATATCTCTGGCGTATATATTAGTTAGTGTGTGGGTACGCCTCTGCCTACCTCTTCGGAAACCCTTGTGGGAAGGCGTGATGATATACATACATATATCAACACGCCGACCTTACGAAGTAATATCAATCTACCCTAGACTTAAAGACCTTTTTCACTTCGTCCACTTTCATGAGTATCTCCTTTCATGCTCGCCGCCTGATGGTAAGCGATTACCGTCGGCTATGCCTGTTTGCAACACCAGGGTATCAATCGCGCGTTGCCGTTCCTGCAGGAATCTTTTCACACCCTTGTAGAACTGCATGCTGTACTCTCCAGGGGGAAATCTCAACGGGGAGCTCATTCACGGTTTCATGTACTCCTGACATTCCCCCTTTTGATCGACCAGGTATCGGTAATTGGACCACGGTACAGACTCTAGAACAAATGTGTACAGAATGGCAATGTCTACTCGTTTCGTAGCAATTAATATTCGCGTCACTATACGTCGAACAGTGATGTAACAACGACAATTGCATTCGCCACGCGACACACCACATTTGACGACCTTCACTGATTATAAGAATACAGATGGCTTGCTAACGGCGATTCAGGTGTTAAAACATACATACATATCATCATGACGAGTCCCGCGCGTGTGAGAAAGATATGGGAGAGTGGGAGAGGTAGGTAGAAAGATGCTCAAGCTATGGAAAATTAACAATAAATACAGGCAGAGGTGTATAGGTAGTACCCAACACCCACTTTTCGCCTGAGATATATTTAGGTGCCAACGTGCCAGTCCATCGAGTCCATCGCCTAAACTCAAGCACGACTATACACACTTCTTTTGAATTTCTCCTCAGACGTTTGTACGTTTCCTCTCGATGTTTTTCTTCACCGTAAAGCTCGTGGTGTGACTAATCACTGTACTTAAGTTCAGAAAAACTCATTGCTACCGTCGGGATTCGAACTTGCAATCTTTGTGTCTCAGGTAATAATTACTCGAACTACTCGGCAACCACCGCTTTTTTTGTATATATATTTGTCACAATTTATTTAAGAAATGTTTGCTATACTCTCTGGGGGAGAACCTTAACGGGGAGTTCATGTAATGAACTAATCAGTCCGCTGTCAAGTTTATTTTACTGCCAACCTTACTGGATGAAAGGTCCCGGTCTTGGCTTTGACCAGCGGAGAAGCCTTCCAGGGAGATATGCTCAATCTTGAAACATAGTGTCGATACAAGAATGTCGAAAACACGTTTCTTCCACGAAGGATATGAAGCTGAATAGTCGATTGGGTGATCAATTACTTTGGCTTCGATACGCGGCCCATAAATGTCCCGGCAACAATGGGACAATGATGCCGTTAGTGACCCAGTTTGAGTTATTATTTGATGAGTTATTAGTTGTGACCTGTGTTGCGACGTCTTTGATCTGTTTCTATATCTTCAGGGGAAAGCCCCAGGGGTTCTCGAGGTAGACAGATACGTATATATACGTACCCACACACTCAGTTTTCACCAGAGCTATATTTTAGGTGCCAAAATCTCAAGCACGACTATACATTTTGTACTTATTTTTTGAATTTTAAAATTAACAAACGAATTCTTAAATGAAGTATATATATATATATATACCTCGCTCCACTAACCATAATATAGATTTAATTGTAATGTGACGACTCCATAGCTTCATTAGTACAAACCTTATTGGTTTATTAGTTTATGTTCAACCAAATGTTATATGTGTGATTAAATCTATACTAATATTATAAAGAGGAAAGATTTGTTTGTTTGTTTGTTTGTAATGAATAGGCTCCGAAACTACTGGACCGATTTCAAAAATTCTTTCACCTTTGGAAAGCTACATTATCCCCGAGTAACATAGGCTATATTAAATTGGACCCGATAGGTGGCGCTGCGATCGAGTTTCAAGAATTTTACCTTTTTACCCGGGCGAAGCTTTCTGTGTGTTTCTGTGTGTCTTAAGCTAGATTCGAGAATGGTTTAGATTTACAATTGGACCCAATAGGTGGCGCTGCGATCGTGTTACGGGCAATTTAACTTTTTCACCCGAGCGAAGCTGGGCGGGACAGCTAGTTATAAATAAATGAAAAAAAAATTCAAATCGGTTTACCTTTCGACGTTTTCCATCATTGGAAAACTCGCTTCTGACTGTACTGAACTGTACTGTACACATCACTGTACTGAAGTTCAGAAGAACTCATTGGTACAGTTGAGATTCGAATTTGAAATCTGTGTTGCCGGCGTCCGTTCGAACGGCACGGTCGCCAAGAGATATCTTAATTACTTCTCATCAGAATAGTCGAAATAATATGAGGTATTATTCACTATTAAACGACATCTATATTAAACAAAAGTGAATTACTAAATGTGTTGCTAAGCACAATGTGTTTTCATAAAGTCTGAGGAAAGTTCTTATGGAGATATTTTTTTTTAAATATACGAGGAAATAAGTAAAAACAAAAATTTCCTTGACTTTTTAGAGTTCGCCGGGACAGCTAGTGTGACATATATTCCTAAAACTAGCGGCCCGTCCCGGCTTTGCACGGGTGGACATCAATTTTTTAAACATTTTTGCATAAAATTCTTTTTCTCTTGCAATTAAAATAGCCTATATTAATCAGTGATAATGTAGCATTCAAGTTAAACAGGAAATTTAAAAAGATTTTTTTAAATTTCCTGTACTTTTTGAGCCAATTTCTTACAAACATACTTACATACAAATCCTTCCTCTTCATAATCATCGTCATCACAAATTTAAGAGCTGGGCTCTTGTCGCCGTCTCTGATGCAGTCCCTTCCATTGGCTTCTGTCCAGCGCAACCTCCTTGACCTCCCTATACGTCATGAGATACACTTTTTCTTTGATCTGACCCATGTCTTGGTCTTCCTCTTCCTCTCTTCCCCTCTACCTTTCCTTCCAAGATGTTGCTAAAAAAGCTATCATGTCGTATAAGGTGGCCTATATAATATTAGTATAGATATACACATGAACTTAAGTACAGTGATTAGTCACACCACGAGCTTTACGGTGAAGGAAAACATCGAGAGGAAACCTGCATACGTCTGAGAAGCAATTCAAAGGCGTATATGTAGTCGTGCTTGAGTAACGGCGATGGACTCGCCATCTGTCACGCTAGCACCTAATATACCTCTGGCGGAAAGTGGGTGTGTGGGTATTACCTATACACTTCTGCCTACCCCTACGGGGACCCTTGTGGGAAGGCGTGAGGATATTATTATATACACATTTTTATGATAATCCATACAAAACATGAACTTGCAAGGTGTTGTGATTTTTCTGTAAGAAGTGTAGTTAAAGAAATAATATGCATAAGGTTTAATGGTGTGTCTCCTTCCTCCCCAGCTGGACACATGGTTCGGGCGTCCAAAGAAGGCGGGCGGGGCGGTGGAGCGCGGGTACGACACCGTCCCCCGCGCCGAGCCCCGGACTGAGGACGACGAGCCCTCTGCTGCGGCAGAGTACACGAGCAAGATCGATGCCCTGGATGACAATCAGCTGCAGCGGCGCTTCGAAGAGATGCTTGTGAGTTTCTCCTTGGAATATTTTATCTCGTGTCTGTCTGTTTGAGTGTGTGTACGTCAAATGTTGTGTCTTCGCGCCTTCCCACAAGGGTTCCCGAAGGGGATGGGTGTGCAGTTCCCAAACGCTCACGTTTTGTAATAAATTTTAACGTCACAGATGTTACTATCGCCGTTTCTCAAATACTAAACTAAACAAACGCCTTTGTATTGCTTCTCAAACGTATGCCGGTCTCCTCTCGATGTTTTCCTTCACCGTAAAGCTCGAGGTGTAACTAATCATTGAACCTCAGTTCGCAAAATATCATTGGTACCTACAGTCGGTATTCGAGCTGGCAATTTATATCGTTGCTAACCACTAATTAAACAACTCGACCACTACGGCCACGGGTGTCTCAGAAAATAGAACAGTTGTCTTCTACAAGTTATAGGGTGTTGTGAATATATCCTCATGACGATGCAATAAAACATATAGCTCAAAAGATAAGTATGTGGTTTATTCAGAAACGATTAAAAATTACTTAATGAGATTCTATATGTATTACAAGCTATCAATACAGCAGACTTTTTTGCGAAAATAAAGCAAAGAATAATTAAACTTAGAATGGATAAAAAAATATACATATTTGCTTCCTTTTATTGTTGCCTATGACCATGTCAAGTTGTGTGGAATCGTCCAAAGGAAAATTTATTGATTATACCTATACTAATATTATAAAGCTGAAGAGTTTGTTTGTTTGTTTGTTTGAACGCGCTAATCTCAGGATATAACATCACGCTATGACCCGGGCGAAGTTGGGCGGGACAGCTAGTGTATTATGAGTTCCAACTACATGTCATGTGTATATATGTTTCAGAGTGACATGAACTTGAGTGAAGAGAAGAAGGCGCCGCTCAGAAAATACTCCAGGGACCAGAAAAAGAAAATGCTTATTGCATATAAATTCGTCAATACGCAGGTATGCCTGGTGATAATTTAGTTTCGTACAAGATGAGCGCCCGTGGATTCACGCGCCATAAATTTGATTTCCTAGGTAGTTTTTTCTTTCATGAATGAAACGTCATATTTTTCAATCCAGCTAATAATCTCTTTGCCAAATTTCACCCGCTTCCGTTCAGTATTTCCTGTTTGAAAAAACATCCTAACTAACTTTTGCGTTTATATTCATTGTGGGAAAGCGTGAGGCTATATTTATATTGTATTCTATAGGAAGGAAGATCGAAGTTCGAAAAGCCGTCGGATTACGTGGCGTACCTTAACCAGCCGGAGCTGTCGGTGGGCAAGTTGCACAGCTGCCTGGAGAACCTGAGGATATCGCTCACCAACAACCCCCTCTCCTGGGTCGAGGAGTTCGGCACCAAAGGCATCGAAAGTTTGCTCACTACACTCAATTTGTGCTATACCAAGTGAGTATCCTACCCTGCTACCCTGCTGACAATTGATGGGTGGAGTTGGTTGTTGTTAGGGATGAACAGATCCCACTTAGGTGGTACACAAGTTTGCTGTCCACAACGCGTTATTGGTGCCTACTTTATTGTACGGCAGCGAATCCTAGGTATGTCAGAGGAAGTATGAAAATAGCTTGAATGCAGTTGAGATGCGATCTCTTCGAAAAATGTATGGAGTAACGATCTTTGATTGAATCCAGCTCTTCGACAATATGGGCATAGTGGGAGGATTAAAAAGAACAAAGTCTTATGAGCTATAAAATAACAAGAAATTGTATTTTTATTTTTTTATTCGTAATAAACTGTTTCTTTTTAATTGTATGCGCTCAGTGGACGTGGATTTTATCGGTATGTATATTTGATGACATTCAAACTGATTTGGGATTTGATTTATTAATTTGATACACACAGATACAACTCAAGACATAAATGAATTGGGTACAGACTTTAAAGCATTTTGAGTTGGGGGTATCGATCTCTCATATAATTTTGACACTTTAAATGAAGGCGAACATTTTTGTCGCCCGCGGCTTCGTCCGCGTGGAGTTCGAAAAAGTAGCTTTGGAAATTTTCCTGCTAGAATCGGTTCAGCCGCTATGCCGTGAAAGAGCATCATACATTATAATATAAGAAAAAGTTGCCTATGTCCTATTCCTAGGTATGAGCTCTCACCATTTCAACTTTCAGCCAAATCGGTTCAGCCGACGAGTTCACATTTATAATATTAGTAAGATTTATAATATTAGTAAGATATTACGTGCAATAAGTGTATGATTCTTCTATAACACTCTTCTTTAAATGTTAAAACACGATAAACTTAAGACGTGTCTCTTGCTCCAAAAAATAAACTTTATTTAGTGCTATATCTCGAGATAAGTCCTCACTGCGTAGTCTCGTGTGCGTTCCGCGCGGACTATAAGTTCAATAACCGTATGTGTGTTGTATCCAGTGACACTCGGTACGACCGCGTGCAGTACGAGTGCATCCGCTGCGTGTCGGCCGTCCTCAACAACACCGTCGGCATCCGCACCATGTTCGAGTGCCGCGAGGCGCTGCCCGTGCTGGCGCGCAGCCTGGACGCGCGCAAGCCGCACTGCGCGCTCGAGGCCGCCAAGGTACGCGCACATACACACACACACACGCACGCACGCAGAGAGAGAGAGAGAGAGAGATAGAGAATCGTACACACATACAGCCGCATACGTACACACACGCAGAAAGAGAGAGAGATACACACACACACGCACGCACACACACACACATACACACACACATACACACACACATACACACACACGCACACACACACATACACACATACACACGCGCACACATACACACACATACACACCCACACACACGCACACATACAGACAGACACACACACGCATACACACCCACCCAGAAAGAAAGATAAACACACACACAAAAAGAGAGAGGGATACACACACGAACTCTCACACACACACGGAATGAGAGAGACACTCATACACACAGACACACACACACATATATACTCACACATACACGTACACCTGCACGCACGTACGAACACGTATATACACATACATACCTATACCATACCTACTTACGGACATATATAGAAATACGACTCACACGCAAATATAAAATCTTACACTGACACACAAACGTACACACGCGCATGAACACGAATGTATACATAGATAACCTCGATTGAGTATATAATTCTGTATGTGTGAGAGTCTTTAATTGGTTAATTTATATATTAAAAAGTTAGTCTATTTAGTCGAGCCGTGGTGGCCGAGTGGTTCGAGCAGTTGCCTGCGACGCAAAGGTCGCAAGTTCGACTGTACCAATGAGTTTTTCTGAACTTAAGTACAGTGATTAGTCACACCACGAGCTTTGCGGTGAAGGAAAACATCGAGAGGAAACCTGCATACGTCTGAGAAGAAATTCAAAGGCGTATGTATAGTCGTGCTTGAGTAACGGCGATGGACTCGCCATCTGTCACGTTGGCACCTAATATACCTCTGGCGGAAAGTGGGTGTGTGGGTATTACCTATACACCTCTGCCTACCCCTTCGGGGACCCTTGTGGGAAGGCGTGAGGATATATTATTATAACAAAATATGAGCTTTACATTAATTTATTTATTTTAATTTTTCACCTTTACAGTGTCTTTATCATCAATGTTTCAGGTGCTCGCCGCCATCTGTCTGATCCCCAACGGGCACGAGAAAGTTCTAGAAGCGATCACGATGGCCGGAGAGTCGAGCCGCAAGCCCCGGATGCTGCCCATCGTCGAGGGGCTGGAGGGCAAAGCGCCCGAGAGTTTGAAGGTAATCCTACATCGCGCTAGTGAGATTCTCCCCTGTACGTACATAGGTCGAGAGCCGTAGTGGCCGAGTGGTTCGGGGAGCCTGCATCACAAAGATTACATAAATAATAATATAATATATCCTCACGCCTTCCCACAAGGGTCCCCGAAGGGGTAGGCAGAGGTGTATAGGTAATACCCACACACCCACTTTTCAATCACGCCCTCATTCACGCCAGTTGTTTTGCGGATTCGGTCCGAAATCATTATGCCGCACATTTTTTGAAGAGTTTGTTCTCTTCCCTCTGTCAATTGCATTTTTTATATGCCTACATTATGTTCTCTCTCTACATCTTTTTTCTCATTTCAGAACGGCTGCATGCAACTTATGAACGCTATTATAACGGAACCTGAAGAGTTGGAGTTCAGGATGCATCTCCGCAGCGAGTTTATGAGGACTGGACTCCATGATCTGATTGGTAAGTCTCGACATTGTTCTTGATTGTCGTATGTTGGGTCCCGTCATGGTACAGGAAAGTGCATCGGGTACCTTGGGTGATGGATGTATACGAAAACACTGATGTCTGTACGGACGGGCCGCTCATAATGTAATCCGGCTCGAAGGACCATAATGTAGGATTCCACCTTTGTGGTACAGGAATGTGCAAACATACCACGATAATATAAAGCGTTTACAAGTGCAGCGTCAGCAAGTAAATCATGCATGACCATGCTCGTACATCTTCCAAAGACTGGTTTGATTGTTAGTGGAGAATATGGTGAAATTCTAAATCATTAATTCGTCGTAAGGGACACAGGGTCGTGCTTGAGTAATGGCGACGGACTCGCCATCCGTCACCGTAGCATCTAAAAATATCTCTGGCGGAAAGTGGATTTGTGGGTACTACCTACACACCTCTATCTGCTCTCTGCCTACCCCTTCGAAGGATAAGATAATGATTGCCTTGTGTAGACGATCTCCGCGCTGGCGCCGAGGGTGCTCGTCAGATCCAGATGAACGTGTTCGATTCCCACGCCGCTGCCGACCAGGACGAGTTCCTCACCAAGTTCGATGATGTCAGGTAACTGCTGCCTCCTAAACTTCACTTCCTCCCTTCCTCTCTCTTTCTCACTTACATATCTTCTAAATATATATAAATTACGCGGCACGTTGTTTGTCCGCGATGGCCTCCTAAACTGCTTAACTGATTCTGATCAAATTTGCACACCGTGTGCAGTTTGACCCAACTTGAAAGACAGGATAGCTTACATCTCAATTGGACTCGATAGGTGGCGCTACGATCGTGTTTCAGGAAATTTTATTTTTAACCCGGGCGAAGCTGGGTCGGACAGCTAGTGTATATATATATAATATATCCTCACGCCTTCCCATAAGGGTCCCCGAAGGGGTAGGGCAGAGATGTATAGGTAGTAAGTACCCACACACCCACTTTCCGCCAGAGATATATTTTAGGTGCCAACGTGTCCATCGCCGTTACTCAAGCACGACTATACATACATATGTTTTAATTGCTTCTCAGACGTATGCAGGTTTCCTCTCGATGTTTTCCTTCACCGTGAAGCTCGTGGTGTGACTAATTACTGTACTTAATTTCAGAAAAAGTCTTAGGTACGATCGGGATTCGAACTTGCGATCTTTTTGTCTCAGGCAATTGCTCGCACCACTCGGCTAACACCACTTTTGAACTTAATATAAAACTACAGTTATCACCTGTTCCGAGACATAAATGCGTTATTCCTCCTCAGGGTTGATTTCAATGATCCCAACGAATGCTACGAGCTGGTGAAGAATGTGGTGCTGGACACGCCCGCCGAGCCGTACCTGCTGTCGATACTGCAGCATCTGCTGTTCATCAGGGATGATGAGCTGATCAGGTACAATTGCATCTAAACAAATAAATTAAATTAAATAAAAAATTGGACTGTCTGTTTGTAATATAAAAATCATCATATCATCACGCCGATTCCCTAACGGGGTAGGCAGAGAGTAAAGAGCGCCAGTTCTCTCTAGACTTACACACTTCTTTCGCTTCGTCCACATTCATCAGTCTCTTCATACATGCTCGTCGGTTTCGAGTACTCTTAACGTCCTTGAGAGTCCGATCTATTTGATCCAGGTAGTTGGAACGTGGCCTTCCTCTGCCTCTTCTTACACACACTTCTGCTTTGTATATCTGTTTCGTCAATCTTTCTTCACTCATCCTTTCTATGTGTCCAAACCAACGTAACATGCCTTTCTTCATCTTTACAATCACGCCCTCTTTCACGCCAGTTATATAAAAATATTAGCTTTTTATTAAATGCATATGGATGTATAGACGGTACATATACCAAAATAATATATTTTTTTTAATTAATTAATAAAAAAAAAGCCGTGGTGGCCGAGTGGTTCGAGCAGTTGCCTGCGACGCAAAGGTCGCAAGTTCGAATCCCGACTGTACCAATGAGTTTTTCTGAACTGAAGTACAGTGATTAGTCACACCACGAGCTTAACGGTGAAGGAAAACATCGAGAGGAAACCTGCCTACGTCTGAGAAGAAATTCAAAGGCGTATGTATAGTCGTGCTGGAGAAACGGCGATGGACTCGCCATCTGTCACGTTGGCACCTGATATACCTCTGGCGGAAAGTGGGTGTGTGGGTATTACCTACACACCTCTGCCTACCCCTTCGGGGACCCTTGTGGGAAGGCGTGAGGATATATATATATTTTTTTAATTTTTGCCCACCCGGACCGATTTTAATGGGACTTTCACTGGCAGTTAGCTGATGTTAAAAGGAGTAACTTAAGCTATATTAATTTTTTTAAGTAATGAGTTCCCAGAACTCAAGCTACGAGTGACCATTTGGACGAGTGTTGAGTGCCACTTCAATGATCTATGCATTTTTGTTTCAGGCCTGCCTACTACAAGCTGATAGAGGAGTGCATCACGCAAATTGTGCTACATAAAAATGGCTACGACCCCGACTTCAGGGCAACGCAGCGGTTCAATATCGATGTCCAGCCACTTATAGATGGACTTATTGGTATGTCACGTTAACCAAATGCCATATCAATCAAATGTCTTAATAGGGCATAGTGAAGCTTAATGCTGTGTGGATCAAAGATAACCAAATATCTTACTAGCCAAATGTCATATCAACCATAGGATCACAGAACCAAATGTCTCACTAGGGCAATGTGACACTAACCAAATGCTATGTCGATCAAGAGGTCACATTAACCAATCATCATATTTGCCAAGAGGTCACACTAACCAGATATCTTACGAGCCAAATGCCATGTCATCAAAACTGTACCATAACCAAATGTGACACTAACCAAATGATATATAAATCCAAAGGTCATATTAACCATTTGCCATATTTTACTGGACAAATGCCATATCAACCGAAAGGTTAGTGGAAGGTTGCACACTTACACTATAAACTATAGTGAAGAATTGTGGCGCGTCTTCGTGGATGGCACTAACAATAAGATTGTTATTTGTTTTGTGCATTAAATAAATAAAATTCAGTCATGTTAATATTTCCCGTTTCTTATCCCCTCTATAGCCTGCCATACCTTTCTCTGCAACACCCAAAGGTTAACTGGTAGAGAATACCTACGGCATTAAGTCCTCCTATGTAAATAATTTTGCAGGAAGTTTTTTAAATAAATGCCCTTAGATATATGTAAAGGCGATTAAAGACGGAGTCTGCTTTAGATACGGACTTGAGAGATTTTATAATCCCGTAGAAAAATCACGAGCCGAAGAAGAGCGTAAAGTTGAAGAGTTGAAGACCAAGTTGGAGGCCGCCATAGCAGCCCGCCAGGAGGCCGAGGCCCGCGCTACATCCCTCGAGGACCGCCTCAAGGCCGCCGCCGCGCCCGCGGGCCCCGGCGGGGTCACGCACGGGAACATCGCCGCTATTGCCAAGGTAATACTGCTCACATTCGTATGCTTACATCGAGAACGGCACCAAACAAGCCGGTGGAGCTATACATGGGAATACCTTCGCTATTACCCAAGTAAAACGGCACGTATTTCTATGCACGCTTCGAGAACCGCCTCAGGTTAGTAAGCGAATCACGTATGGGAACATCACCGCTATTGCCAAGGTAACACTGCTCACATTGGTATACATACATCGACAACGGCATCAAACAAGCCGGTGGAGCTATACATGGGAATACCTTCGCTATTACCGAGGTAAAACGGCACATATTTCTATGCACGCTTCGAGAACCGCCTCAGGTTAGTAAGCGAATCACGTATGGGAATATCGCTGCTATTATCAAGGTTATTACTGCCCATATTTGTATGCACACCTCAAAAGTAGCCTCGAGATAGCCGTGGGAATCACGCACGGTAATATCGCCGCTATTGCCAAGACAATACTGTCTAAATTTATGTGCACACCGCGTAGGTCGCCTCAAGTTTGCTAGCGGGGTCACGTATGGAATCATCGCCTCTATTGCCAAGATAATACTGTCCTCTTTTGTGTGCACATCTCGAGGTCGTTTCAAACTTGTCGCAGCGCTTTCAGGCCATGGAGAGCATGCCAATATCGCCACTATTGCATAAGTGATATAGCTTATATTTGTATAGATATTCGATAGTGATGTTTTGTCATTGATCCTCTCGTATTGTTTGCAGGCGATCGGAAGTCCAGGAGGTCCCGCCCCTCCCCCTCCACCACCTATGCCGGGAGGTAAGTCTCTTTGCTATACATTAAACGATAATAAGGTCGGTGTAGGTTCGATTCCCACTAAAAAATAATACCGTCATATCTAAATTACTAAAGTACATACAAAAATATCACGTCAAAACCCTCTCAACTTACAGACGTCTTTCAATTCATCCACATTCATCAGTCTCTTCATACTTGCTTCCCGGTTCCCGGATCGATTTGATCTAGGTAGTTGGAACTTGATCTTCCTCTGCCTCTTCTTGCGCATACAATAAAGCGAATTATTGAACGTCTTAAAATAAGTTTGGTTTTTTATTTTTACTTTTAAAAGCACTTCTTGAACTACACACAATACAGCGATGTAGCACATTCCGTCTCCCTCGCACTGGCTGCAGCATGTATATCTCTCTCTGTCTCTACCTATGGGTGTGTGCTTCTAGGAGGTGGACCGCCGCCGCCCCCGCCGCCTCCAATGCCTCAGGGAGGTTGGTACACATTTATCTCATTACTACAGGTAGTGCCATCCACGAAGACGCGCCCCATCAATTTCTGGTCGAATCGCGGGATGCGGGGAGTATGACCCGAGTGTATTAATTGTAGTGTGCGTGTGCACTCATAGGTAATCACTGTGTACCGACAATACTCACACATTAGTGGAAGGTTGCGCAATACAATAAGATATGGGGAAGAATAGTGGGGCGCGTCTTCGTGGATGGCACTATTTATACTGGTCGCGGGTTCGATCCCCTAAGACGACATGCATGAACATATTTGTATTTTTTTTATCTTAACTGCTTCAAGTCAAAGTCAAGCTGCTGATGGGTTAAGCAGAGGTATGATATCACCCACATTTTTTTAAGAGACATTTCTTGTAAGACGTGAAGTTGCAGTCAAATTACGTAATACTTATGACCATAATCAAAAATACAATTAATTGAATATGTCATATTATGGTTCATGAACAATTTTCAAAAACAAAGCCATGGTGGCTGCGTGGTTTGATTAGTCGCCTGCAACACAAAGGTTGTAAGTTCAAATCCTAACTGTACCAATTAGTTTTTTCGAACTTAAGTACAGTGATTAGTCACACCAGGAGCTTTATGGTGAAGGAAAACATCGAGAGGAAACCTGCAGAGAAGAAATTAAGATGTATAGTCGTACTTGAGTTACGGCGATGGACTCGCCATCTGTCACGTTAGGACCTACTATATATTTTAGGCGGAAAGTTGGTGTGTGGGTACTACCTCTACACCTCTGCCTACCCCTTCGGCAACTCGTGAAAATGATAAACCTAATAAATAAGGAAAATTATTATATTAACATGATTGAATTCGCTTCTCAAGCATGAAGATACATAAATATATCATATATGTCTATAGTATACTATTTATATATATATATATACTAGTGGTCCCGCCCAGCTTCGCTTGGGTGAAAAAAGTAAATGCCCTAAAACACGATCACAGCGCCACCTATCGGGTCCAATTGTGAATCTAAACCATTCTCAAATCCATCTGAAGACACACAGAAAATTTCATTAAAATCGGTCCAGCCGTTTAGGAGGAGTTCAGTCACATACACACGCACACAAGAAATATATATATTTACTAGTGGTCCCGCCCAGCTTCGCTTGGGTGAAAAAAGTAAATGCCCTAAAACACGATCACAGCGCCACCTATCGGGTCCAATTGTGAATCTAAACCATTCTCAAATCCATCTGAAGACACACAAAAAATTTCATTAAAATCGGTCCAGCCGTTTAGGAGGAGTTCAGTCACATACACACGCACACAAGAAATATATATATTTACTAGTTGTCCCGCCCAGCTTCGCTTGGGAGAAAAAATTAAAGCCACGGACCCAGTGGCGCCACCTATCGGGTCCAATTGTGAATCTAAACCATTCCCAGATCCCCTTGAACACACACAAAAAATTTCATCAAAATCGGTCCAGTCGTTTAGGAGGAGTTCAGTCACATACACACGCACACAAGAAATATATATATTAAGATATATATATATATATACACAGTTATATATGTATATACTAGCTTATGCCCGCGGCTTCGCCAGGGTGAAGTTCGAAAAAGTAGCTACAATAGTTCGAGAATAGAATCGGTTCAGTCACTATGTCGTGAAAGACCAACATACAAACGTGGGCCTTTATAATATTAGAACATAGAATTATTTGGAATTTTTGTTTTGACAGGATTGAGTTTTCAAACATGTGTCAAAATAAAATGTAATTTAAATCAAAAGCAAAGGAGTATTGATATCATATTGATACAAATTTGAATTACTACTAATATTAAGGCAAATTTAATTCCTGTAGGAACTTTGAATTTTCGGGATAAAAAGTAGCCTATGTCCTATTCCTAGGTATAAACGATCACGATTTCAACTTTCAGCCAAATCGGTTCAGCCGTTTTGCCGTGAAAGAACCGCAAACATACAAACTTACAAACTTTTACGTTTATAATATTAGTAAGATATATATATATATAGTATACTGAAATAATCAACTCTTAACGATAATCGACAATAAATAACTTTTTTCCTACTGGCAATAATTCCATCAATAGACGATTACTTATCTTGTAAAATTAAACAGTAAACCAAATTAAATATATGGTCGAGTATATGCATGCAATGAGAATGTTTTTGGCTCACACTCACACGCATGCCTCACGCTGTTTCTCTTGCATCTCTTCTAGGGGGCGGGCAGAACGCGCCTCCTCCGCCGCCGCCTATGCCGTCAGGTTGGTAGCTTTTGGTAGAATTGGTAGAATTTGAAGATTTTGGTAGTTTTTGGAAACAGAGTCGTAGGTCCAGTAATTCATACATTTCGGTAGTATTGCTGTGTAAGGTATAAAAATTTATATTTCATTTATTTGCATGCTGCAATAATGCTATTAAAGTGTGCTTGTGTTGTATAATTATGATTGTAACACCTATTTATATATTCTTGCCGTGGTGCCCGAGTGGTTTGAGCAGTTCCCTGCGACGCAAAGGTCGCAAGTTCGAATCCCGACTGTACCAAAGAGTTTTTCTGAACTTAAGCACAGTGATTAGTCACACCACGAGCTTAACGGTGAAGGAAAACATCGAGAGGAAACCTGCATACGTCTGAAGCAATTCAAAGGCGTATGTATAGTCGTGCTGGAGTAACGGCGATGGACTCGCCATCTGTCACGTTGGCACCTAATATAACTCTGGCGGAAAGTGGGTGTGTGGGTATTACCTATACACCTCTGCCTACCCCTTCGGGGACCCTTGTGGGAAGGCGTGAGGATATATTATATTTATTTATATATTGTTTTTGCAAATGAAGTATTATCATCGTGTTATTTATACAGGATGTGTTAGGAAATGGGACTGTTGATGAATGAGGGCGTGATTGTAAAGATGAAGAAAGGCATGTTACGTTGGTTTGGATACATAGAAAGGATGAGTGAAGAAAGATTGACGAAACAGATATACAAAGCAAAAGTGTGCAAGAAGAGGCAGAGGAAGGCCACGTTCCAACTATCTGGATCAAATCGATCGGACTCTCAAGGACGGGAACGTTAAGAGTACTCGAAACCGACGAGCATGTATGAAGAGACTGATGAATGTGGATGAAGCGAAAGAGGTATGTAAGTCTAGAGAGAACTGGCGCTCTATACTCTCTGCCTACCCCGTTAGGGACTTGGCGTGATGATATGTATGTATGTATGTATGTATGTATGTATGTAGTGAATTCACCCAAAGACCAGGCAAATACATCAATAATATCTCAATTTAGTTAGCTATATGTTTTATTGCATCGTCATGAGGATATATTCACAACACACTATAACTTGTTGAAAACAACTGCTCTATTTGGTGAAACTGTAGGTATATATTTAGCCAATGTGTGTAATACGTATGTGTATATCAGCGGGGGGTCCCCCGCCGCCGCCGATGCCGGGCATGGGGGGAGGCCCGCCGCCGCCGCCCATGCCGGGGGCGCCGCCCCCTCCGCCCATGATGGGTGGCCCGCCCCCGCCACCTCCGCCCGGAGGGTTCGCGCCCAGGATGGTAAGTTTAGTCAATATCTCACCACCATACATGGCAAAGCCACGATCTTATCTTACTTCTTACTAATATTATAAATGTGAAAGTTTGTAAGTTTGGATGTTTGCGGTTCTTCCACGGCCAAACGGCTGAACCGATTTGGCTAAAAGTTTGAATGGTGATAGCTAATACCTAGGATTAGGACATAGGCTACATAATTTTTTTTATCCTGAAAAATTCCAAGATCTTATATTATAAAGTATATGATGCTTTTTCACGGCATAGCGGCTGAACCGATTCTAGCAGGAAAATTTCCAAAAGCTACCTTTTCGAACTACACGCGGGCGAAGCCGCGGGCTTAAGCTAGTATACACTATATATTCAAGCATATTACCCGATTAATTAGCTTTACGAAATTTTACTCCATAATTAAAATACAAGACTGGCCAGTCTCTGGCATCTCTGCTTACCACCTTAGTGGCAGGTATTTTTTTCTTGGAAACGGTGGTAACGTAATAAAATATGTGACGTTCAATAAGTTTTCCCCGTGTCCTTACGTTGAATAAAATATTTTGATTTTGAGTTATATAAAATAAAAATGTACCTACATATATATCTTGATTGAAGATACGTGATTGTTTATACGTTTGTCAGGTACAACCGGATGTACTTCCCTACGGGCTCAAGCCTAAACGGAAGTGGGAAGTTGAGGGGCCGCTGAAGCGCGCCAATTGGAAGACGATCGTCCCCCAAAAAATGTCAGAGAAGGCTTTTTGGGTTAATGTAAGTAATTTTTTAAATAGTAGTAGTTTAAAGTAGTGGCCTGCAAGGCAAGGATTGCAAGGTCTAGTAGTCGCCTGCAAGGCAAGGATTGCAAGGTCTAGTAGTCGCCTGCAAGGCAAGGATTGCAAAGTCTAGTAGTCGCCTGCAAGGCAAGGATTGCAAGGTCTAGTAGTCGCCTGCAAGGCAAGGATTGCAAGGTCTAGTAGTCACTTGCAAGGCAAGGATTGCAAGGTCTAGTAGTCGCCTGCAAGGCAAGGATTGCAAGGTCTAGTAGTCGCCTGTAAGGCAAGGATTGCAAGGTCTAGTAGTCGCCTGTAAGGCAAGGATTGCAAGGCCTAGTAGTCGCCTGCAAGGCAAGGATTGCAAGGTCTAGTAGTCGCCTGCAAGGCAAGGATTGCAAGGTCTAGTAGTCGCCTGCAAGGCAACGATTGCAAGGTCTAGTAGTCGCCTGCAAGGCAAGGATTGCAAGGTCTAAGTAGTAATTAATGATCTGTTTGCGGATGAATGAATGAATTAATGAATGAATGAATGTACGAATTCTGTACGATTACGACGCATAAGATATAAGCGTCGTTATTAATCACCTTTTTAATGTTAATAACTTAATTATGAAGCTCAAGGACGGTAGCGTCAAGAGTACTCGAAACCGACGAGCATTTATGAAGAGACTGATGCATGTGGACGAAGAGTAAGAAAGAGGTATGTAAGTCTAGAGAACTGGCGCTCTATACTCTCTGCCCACCCGGTTAGGAACTTGGCGTGATGATATGTATGTATGTAACTTCATTATTGCAAATGGAGTGAAAACGCCGTTAACTATAATAATAAATAAATAAATAAATAAATAAATACATAAATAAACAGATAATAAACTACATACTGAATATAGGCGTGCTTGAGTATTGGCGTTTGAATCGCCATCTGTCAGTTACACTTAAAATATATCTTCGGCGAAAGGTGCGTGTATGTGTACTACCTATACACCTCTGCCTACCCATTCGGGGACACTTGTGTGAAGATGTTCCTGTTTTAGGTACATGAAGACAAACTGGCTTCACCAGACATCCTCAGCGGACTAGCGCTCAAGTTCTCCAGCAAACCGGTGGCGAAGAGAAACGAAGATGCTGTCGATAAGTGAGCTACCATCACCGTATTTATTTTGCGCACGACTGCTGGGCTGTGGGTCGATCAGCTCCCACTTTCCTCCATTGTTATCCACGAGTTAATGAACTATTGCTGAGCATCTCAACCCGGATGTACAAAGTTCCCCAAAGTTCCTTTGAAAATAAAAGAGTTTATAAAATCATCTTATACACAGCATGTGCAAGTATAGATAGTGCCGTCCACGAAGACGCGCCCCACTATACTTCCCTATAGTTTATAGTGTAAGTGTACAACCTTCCACTAATGTGTGAGTATTGTCGGTACACACTGATTACCTATGAGTGCACACGCACACTACAATTAATACACTCGGGTCATACTCACCGCATCCCGCGACCCTTAGGAATTGGTGGGGCGCGTCTTCGTGGATAGCACTATCTGTGTACTGGATACACTTATTGAACGTGACGTTCAATAAGTGTTAATGAACGTGACGTTCAATAAGTGTTCCCTGTGTCCCTTACGTTGAATAAAATATTTTGATTTTAGATTTTTTGATTTTTTGTACAACGGAACTTCCAATGTTTGATGACATTCCAGAGTGCACACGATGAAGAAGGTGAAAGACCTCAAAGTGCTGGACAGCAAGGCCGCGCAGAACCTGTCCATCCTGCTGGGAGGGTCGCTCAAGCACATGTCCTACGAGCATATCAAGGCGTGCGTGCTGCGCTGCGACACCACTGTGCTCACTGCCAACGTGCTCGATCTACTTATACAGGTTAATTAAGAAATTAATAATTTATTTAAGCAATAAACAAAAATATATGCTAACAGTTTTCACGTAAACGTCTGCAATAGTTTTTTTTATACAAAAAGAGTAGCAAATAAGCCTCCTGCCCCAGTCGGGCAGCTCCAAATTCGAACCGGAAACACGTTATGCCCTACCTCCCTTAATGCCCTCTCTTATGCACTGTCAGTACCTGCCCCCACCGGACCAGCGAGTCTCCCCTTCATGTTCTCTCTGTCGTGTACTCTCAGCACCTACCCTCACCGTACCAGCGGGTGTCCTATTGACGTTCTCTCTCTCATGCCCTCCCAGTACCTGCCCCCGGCGGACCAGCTGCGCAAGCTGAGCGAGCTGCAGTGCGGCGCGGGCGAGCTGACCGAGGCGGAACAGTTCGCCGCATGCGTGGCCGACGTGCGCCGCCTCGTGCCGCGCCTGCGCAGCCTCGCCTTCCGGCAGCACTACGCCGAGACCATCGCGGAGCTCAAGCCGGTAATTATGCCACCACACACACACACATAGACAGGCCATGGCAAGGAGACTGTCAGACGGATACGGACACTCGCGCACGTGCACGCACACACATACATACAACGCGGTCACATTAACTTGATGCATGGCTTTGATGACGTTATTTTGGTGGTCAGGTACGGTGCGAAAAAAAAGCATGTAGTTAAATAAAAACAATTTTTTTTTTGGAGCATAGGTTTTATTTGTTAATCTTGCAATATGTTGCATCATGTATTTTTTTATACAATATAATTGAAAACTATTGTGTTTGTTTTAAAACAATTTCAACACAAGATTTCTCCCTTCACTGTGTAGAGATTTCCCCATGTTCAAAATTTTGTAGTAACAAAAATTGTCCAAAATTAACAAAAACAGTCCAAACTTAAACAATAACGAAAACGTAACAAAATATCCAATAACAACAATAGCAACAGAAAAGTAGTCAACATATCGACGCGCGTATCGGTAACAGAGATGCTAACCATACTGACGATTGCCGGGCGAGCTAAGGGAATGCGGGGGGAAGCGGGCGGGGCCTCGCATTCCAGCGATGCGTCAAGTTAATGTGACCGCGTTATACACAAATTGCCACAGACAGACGGAACGATAAAATGGCAAACACTGATACAGGCAGACAGACACAGACCGATAGACAGGCAGAGACAGACAACTAGACAGACACAGACGACTAGACAGACACAGACGACTAGACAGACACTGACAACTAGACAGACACTGACAACTAGACAGACACAGATAACTAGACAGACACAGACAACTAGACAGACACAGACAACTAGACAGACACAGACAACTAGACAGACACAGACAACTAGACAGACACAGACAACTAGACAGACACAGACAACTAGACAGAGACAGACAAACAAATAAAAAAAGCAGAAAGACTTATAATAATTATAATTAACATATAATATCTATAAAAGAATAAGTAATAATATATCTTCACGCCTTCCCACAAGGGTCCCCGAAGGGGTAGGCAGAGGTGTATAGGTAGTACTCACACACCCGAGACATATTTTAGACAAATAGACTGGCAAATACAGACAGGTGGGCACAGACAAATGTACGAAGACTCAGACAAAGTTACAACGGCCAAAACCAATATATGTATTTATTTTAAAAGCAGTTCTTCTTCACAGGACATCGTGTCAGGTACGGCCGCGTGCGAGGAGGTCAAGTCGAGTGGAAAGTTCGCGAAAATTCTAGAACTTTTGCTGCTCCTTGGCAATTACATGAACACCGGATCCAACAACGCCGGGGCGTATGGCTTCGAGATCAGTTTCCTCACCAAGGTCAGTGTCGAGTGGAACGTCAAGAGTAATCAGAATTGATGCTGACTGATGATTGTGCGCATATATAATGTGACGTGTGAATGAGGATGAGCTGGAATTCTTCGGACATATTGCTCGTAAAGAGGGTCACAATCTTGAACAGCTCATGGTGACAGGCAAGGTAGATGGCAAACGTCCTAGAGGTCGCAGTCCCACGAGATGGTCGGACCAAATACGATCTCCTCTGAACATCAACTTCCACAATGCCCTTCATGAAGCTAAGGATCGCAGCAGATGGAGGGATATACTACGGGAGAAACTGATGCAGCGGGGGAGTCATAAAATATAAGTAGATGAAGTGAGGCCTGTGAGGATGGAGGTGTTCTCAGAAGAACACGATTGATGGAAGAAAAGGATGGGAAGCCGGCGAGTGTGTGTGAAGAGATGTAGATAGGAGGAGGTGTGTCAGTCTAGAGAGAACTGGCGCTCTTCTCTCAGTTTATGTCACGTCTATAAGAGACTTAGTGTAGTTGCTATTTAGTACGAGTGTGTATATATATATATATATATATATATATATATATATATATATATATATATATTCATATTTCTAAATATACATAGAGAGCCGTGGTGGCCGACTGGTTTGAACAGTTGCCTGCGATGCAAAGGTCGCAAGTTCGAATCCCGACTGTACCAATGAGTTTTTCTGAACTTAAGTACAGTGATTAGTCACACCACGAGCTTTACGGTGAAGGAAAACATCGAGAGGAAACCTGCATACGTCTGAGAAGAAATTCAAAGGCGTATGTATAGTCGTGCTGGAGTAACGGCGATGGACTCGCCATCTGTCACGTTGGCACCTAATATACCTCTGGCGGAAAGTGGGTGTGTGGGTATTACCTATACACCTTTGCCTACCCCTTCGGCGACCCTTGTGGGAAGGCGTGAGGATATATATATTAATATAAATATACATATACAAGTAGTGAAGAGCGGCGGTGGCCGAGAGGTTCAAGTAGTTGCCTGCAACGCAAAGATTGCGAGTTTAAAACCGAATTAGTGGTTTATAAATGTAGAGAGAACCGGCGTTCAACTCTCTGCCTACCTGTGAAGGAATCGGTGTGATGATACATATGTATACGGGTTGCCATCCACGAAGACGCGCTCCACTTTTTTTCTTCTTTTTATCTTTATTATAATTTACAGTGTAAGTGTGCAACACTTCCACTAATGTTTGAGTATTGTCGGTACACACTGATTACCTATGAGTGCACACGCACACTACAATTAATAGACTCGGGTCATACTCCCCGCATCCCGGCCCCCTCAACTAGAAATTGGTGGGGCGCGTCTTCGTGAATGACACTATCTGTATGTATGTATTTAGACACACTTGTTTGTCTGTGTAATAACAACTTTATTACACGGAATCGAATCCCGGGCATATATATGGATCCGTGAATGTACATGAATTTTGTAGTACCTAGATTTCCTCGTTGTGTGAAGACTCTTAGCCAGGGTTTGAACCTGTTAATATTGCGTATGTGTATGTTTCAGCTAACAGCGACTAAGGATTTGGAGAACAAGCAAACCCTGCTCCATTATCTAGTGGAGACAATTGAAAGCAAGTTCCCGGATGCGTTGGCGTTCGCTGAAGAAATGCCACATATTGATAGGTTAGTGTAAATGATATGGACATCTCACACAAAGCCAACTGACCCTAAACTAGCCAGAGCCTGTACTATAGGTATCGGCGACTGATATACACACTTATATAGATGTTAATATACAATAATATTGTGGACATCTCACACAAAGCCAACTGACCCTAAACTAGCCAGAGCCTGTACTATAAGTATCGGCGACTGATATACACACTTATATAGATGTTAATATACAATAATATTGTGGACATCTCACACAAAGCCAACTGACCCTAAACTAGGCAGAGCCTGTACTATAGGCATCGGCCACTGATATATTATAACTAATGTTGTCATCTTCAATTGTAATTCAGAGCTGCTCGCGTGTCGATAGAGAATTTGCAAAAGTCGCTGAAGAAAATGGACAACGATATAAGAGCATTGGAAACGGATTTGAACAACTCCCGCGTGCCGCAGTGCCCCGACGATTTGTTCCACGAAACAATGAGTGTATCCTTTTTAAAAGTTACTCACACATCAGTTCTGATAACGTAATATTTTCTATTCGTTCCGATTTATCTCCGAAACCGTATTTCTATGAATATAATAATAAAAATAAAATAATAATATCCTCACGCGTTCCCACAGGGGTCCCCGAAGGGGTTGGCAGAGGTGTGTAGGCAGTAAAGACACACCCACATTCCGCCAGAGATATATTTCTAATAACGGCGATGCCACGTTGCCACCTAAAATATATCTCTGGCGGACGGTGGGCGTGTGGGAAATACCTATACACCTCTGCCTACCCCTTCGGCATGCTTATGTGTATCATCATGTCCAGCAAAAAGAGTGTCCACCCCTGCCGACCCTTCAACAAAAACGTGTCACTAATTTAAGTAAGTCTTTCCTTGACTAAACCACAGTCGTTTGCGACGGAGGCACGGGAGCAGTGCGACCTCTTACACTCAATGTTCAGGAAGATGGAGGCATTGTACTCGGAGCTGGCAGAGTACTACGTGTTCGATCCCCACAAGTACACTCTGGACGAATTCTTCTCGGACATAAAGACGTTTAAGGACTCGTTTATGGTAAGTCGTAAAAACTTTTCCCGACGTATATATATATATCCCCACGCCTTCCCACAAGGGTCCCCGAAGGGGTAGGCAGAGGTGTATAGGTAATACCTACACACCCACTTTCCGCCAGAGGTATATTAGGTGCCAACGTGACAGATGGCGAGTCCATCGCCGTTACTCAAGCACGACTATACATACGCCTTTGAATTTCTTCTCTGACGTATGCAGGTTTCCTATCGATGTTTTCCTTCACCGTAAAGCTCGTGGTGTGACTAATCACTGTCATTCAGTGTCAGTCATTCAGTGTCATTCAGTCAATCACTACTTAAGTTCAGAAAAACTTATATTAAAATCTTATTTTACGTGGGTGAACCCTACCTATTTAGAATAATATAATTTTTATAAACATATATATACAAAGGTTTTGGCCATAAACACTAAGAGCTAACGCGTAAAAAAAGTATGTATTAAAATATGTCCCATAAAAGTATTCGATTCAAGAGTTTTGCGGTGAATAAGGTTTCCAGTAATGAGCCCCTTGGGGAGGGGGGAGGATTGTTATATTGTGTTGGCAGCAGAGGGATTAGTCCCATTATGTTGCCAACATGGTATAACTCTCCAAACACAGAGTGGCAACGCGCAAGTAATACTTCGATGTTGTAAGCGTAATTAAGCTACGGTAACCGTTTTCCATCGGGTGGGCCCTATGCTTGCCACTCTTGTTGTATATAAAAAAGCTTGCTTACCATCAGGCCGCCCACCAAGAGAACGTGGTGGCGCGAGAGACGGAGGAGAGGGCGAGACGCGCCCGCGAGGCTCGCGCGACTGCTGAGCGAGAGCGAAGGGACCGGCAGCACCGGTACAAGCAGTTCGTGGACATGGAGCACGCGCAGGACGGCGTCATGGACAGGTGACACTGGCCCTCCGCAGCCACTGGCTATATAGGTGCAGGGCAGCGAGCGAAGGGACCGGCAGCACCGGTACAAGCAGTTCGTGGACATGGAGCACGCGCAGGACGGCGTCATGGACAGGTGACACTGGCCCTCCGCAGCCACTGGCTATATAGGTGCAGGGCAGTGAGCGAAGGGACCGGCAGCACCGGTACAAGCAGTTCGTGGACATGGAGCACGCGCAGGACGGCGTCATGGACAGGTGACACTGGCCCTCCGCAGCCACTGGCTATATAGGTGCAGGGCAGTGAGCGAAGGGACCGGCAGCACCCGAATAGATAGGGCCATCCGCGAACACGCGCCCACGAGGAAACCTGCATACGTCTAAGAAGCAATTCAATGGCGTATGTACAGACGTGCTTGAGTAACGGCGACGGACTCGCCATCTGTCACGTTGGCACCTAAAATATATCTCCGGCGGAATGTGGGTGTGGACTAGAAATTGGTGGGGCGCGTCTTCGTGAATGGCACTATCTGTACAAGCAGTTCGTGGAGATGGAACAAGCGCAGGACGTTACTATGTGATAAACAGTTTTATAATCTTACACAGACACACACACGCACAGTCTCTCACACACACACATATAATGTTACTAGTAGTTATAGAAGAGCGGGTTGTCCTAACACTGCCTGTGTTTGCTTAAAAGGACACCCTGGTCACTAGATTAAGTATAAGAAATGCTAAGAGAGTAAATAAAGATTTATTATTAATATTATAAATCTTAAGTATAGAAAAAAACAATGTATTTAATAGATTCAGATATTTAATACTTTTTGCATGTTTTAATATGTTATTTTCGTTTCTCCACAGTTTAATGGAGGCATTACAGAGCGGATCGGCGTTTAGCAGAGAACGACCGCGGAAAAAAGCAAATCCTCGCGTCGCTGGTGGTATGTATAACATATACACATATATATATATATATATATGTGTATATATATATATATAAATAAATAATAGATATCCCGCGGTATCAAGATCGCTTATAGGTACCTACGTTATCTTCAATACGGAATTTGAACAATTTCCTTACCAAACGACCCAGTAGCGCCTACTCATGCCCTAAATAATTAAACAATATCCACCACTCCAGCCCATCTCCCTAGCTCGTAAACGAGTAATGGCCCTCAGCCGAAGTCTGAACCTCACAGGGGGTGGCCTTAGCTGTGCTTTCTAGGCACCTAAAAGCTGGAGGCCAACGCAATCAAAATCAAAATATTTTATTCAACACAGGGAACACTTATTGAACGTCACATACTTAATATAAACTAAAGTTACCACAGTTCAATCTCACGCCATAGATTTTTCCCCCTTCTAATGGGGTTGCAACCAGTAGCGCTGGGTGGTCAGGGGCTCAGGGAGCATTCGACCTTGACTAGGAAACCTCGTTATGGAGTCGACCTCATGTTTTCATTCACCGTAAACCTCGTGGTGTGATTAATCACTTCACTGTTCACAAACAGTCAAGGTTCGAACTTGCAATTATTGCTTGACTACTCGAACCACTCGGCCACCACGATTTCATACAACATCATACCTTAGTGCACTAAACTGTTTGTAATTGCACGCACCCTAGTTAAGGATGGGTATGACGACGAGGGAATAGTAAACGCAATTATGCACAGAATTGAAGGTACGATCGCTGGCAACACTGATTTTTTCAAGATAAATTTCTTGCCATTTTTTGCACTGTTCGTATCATATTTAGGTATATATATTTTTAAATGTTTTATTTGCATCAAATTTAAACACGTCGAATTATATATATGGCTTAGTGGCGCCGTACTTTTTTTTATTTCCCACGCTTTATACAAAGATTAGAAGATATTGTAACTTTTTATACATAATACAGTTTATTACGCTTTGAATAAGATTTTATTTTATGCAATATTTATATAGATATTTCGATTTTGGTAGATAGAGGACCCGCTTATCGCTACATATATATTGAGGTGCCAATGTGGCAGATGGCGAGTAAGCCGCCGGTACTCAAGCACGTCTAGCCACTAAGGGGTAGGCAGTGGTGTATGTATAGGCAATACCCATATACCACTGTCCGCCAGAGATATATTTTAGGTGCCGAAGTGACAGATGATAAGTCCATCGCCGTTATTCAAGCACGACTATACATACGCCTTTTGAATTGCTTATCGAACGTATGCAGGTTTCCCCTCGATGTTCTCCTTCACCGTATAGCTCGTGTTCTGACTAATATCTGTACTTTAGTCCAGAAAAACTCTTTGGCACATTCAGGATTCGAACTTGCAATCATTGTCTTTTAGGCGACTACTCGAACCACGGCTTCTAGTAGTAAATACATACATACATATCATCACGCCTAACAAGGAAGGCAGAGAGAAAAAGCCCCAGTTCTCTCTAGACTTATATACGTATGCAAGTCTAGTACTAAATGTATTTTTTCTTCATTACGCTATTAGGACTATGCAACGGCTTGCACCGTCGCCGTGGTTTTACAACCAGTCCCTCACAGAAGGAAACATATAGACAAGTTCGCTCACAACACATATTGATGTTTTCCGTCAGGCATTGGAAAACAGCTCTTATGTACTGATACGTAGAGTGCTTTAAGTTACATGTTTTAATACAAAAGAGTCACGCCTAACTCCCAGTATAACTCTCCGAATACAGAGTGGCAACGCGCAAGTGATACTTCGGTATTGTAAGCGTAAATAGGCTGCGGTAACTGTTTTCCATCGGGTGGCCGTATGCTTGTTTGCCAGTCTTGTTGTATAAAAAAATACCATCAAACTATCCTATTGGAATTGGCCCAAAAGCAAGCAAACAAACTTTGGCCCGGGTATCTATAGTGCAACCCACGAAGATGCGCCCCACCAATTTGTAGTCAAATTTTCCGCCCAAAATCTGCCACCTTACTTAAAAGCTGTTTTCCATCGATAAGACAGCTTTCATGTCGTAGTTTAAATGCGTTCCTTATATTAATAACTCATATACATACATACATACATACATACATACATTCGAGCATATATGAAGGGACTGAAGAATATATACATACATATCATCACCGAGTCCCTAACGGGGTAGGCAGAGAGTATAGATCGCCAGTTCTCTCTAGACTTGCATACCTCTTTCGCTTCGTCCACATTCATCAGTCTCTTTATACATGCTCGTCGGTTTCGAGTACTCTTAACGTTCCCGTCCTTGAGAGTCCGACCGATTTGATCTAGGTAGTTGGAACGTGGTCTTCCTCTGCCTCTTCTTGCACACACTATCGTATTGTATATCTGTATTCTATTTAATATGGTATATTATTTAAATTAATTTTTTTTATCTGTAGATGTCGCCGATTATCGCACCATTTAGATACCCAGTACAAACACTAAGTATATATTTGTTTATATATATATATATGTATTATTTTTATATCTAACAAACATTTTTACACGGGGTCGGCCGAGAGAGTAGAGCGCGAGTCCTCTCTAGACTTACGAAAATCTTTCGCTTCATTCACGTTCGTCAGTCTCTTCACACACTCTCCGGTCTTGAGTACTTTTGATGTTCGATTTTTCTTATTTATTCCACTTCAGCTAATTGCCACCAATGTTGACTTGTCATCGCCATACTAACGTATGTTTTTAAGTTTTGTTTCATTCACAACTTTATTTTGGAAATATATATTTTTAAATATATTGATATATATATATATATATTGATATATATAGTGATATATATTTTGATATATATATTGATATATATACCGTATTATATCTTATTTTTCTTTGGCCAGTCCATCGCCGTTACTCAAGCACGACTATACATACGCCATTGAATTGCTTCTCAGACGTATGCAGGTTTCCTCTCGATGTTTTCCTTCATCGTAAAGCTCGTGGTGTGACTAATCACTGTACTTAAGTTTAGGAAATACCTCTTGGTACAGACCGCAAGGGTTGAACTTGCGACCTTAATTTGGAAGGTTTCTCGAAGATATCTGCCACCGCGACTCATAATACCATATCGTTCCATTACTTACAACTTGTCCTAGGATTTTTCATACATATCTTACGTGTTATTCCAGCTAATTATCTAACTCTGTGCCAAATTTCATCCAATTTCGTTCGGCTGTGTAGGCGTGGTTGATTAACAAATGTCTAATATTTATAATGTTAGAAGGATTAATTTTGTAATTATAAATTATGCATAGTATATAAGTATAGGTACTAATTAATGGTTTTTCTTGATTGTTGCACGATTACGCATACTTCACAACAAGAATATTGTATGCATGTTTGTTTTTTACATTCATGTTTGCTTTCTATGTTGTCAGTTATTATAATTAATTTTTTTTTCACTATACGTTGATGATCTTCCATTTATTGTAATAATTATAAATAATAATATATAATAATATATCCTCACGCCTTCCCACAAGGGTCCCCGAAGGGGTAGGCAGAGGTGTATAGGTAATACCCACACACCCACTTTCCGCCAGAGGTATATTAGGTGCCAACGTGACAGATGGCGAGTCCATCGCCGTAATAATTATAAGAATGTTATATATCATCAAGCCTTCCCACAAGTGTCCCCGTAGGGGTAGGCAGAGGTGTATAGGTACTCACACACCCACTTTCCTTTACACACAAATAACCTTTTTTTATATATATATATTTGATACACCCCAAGACCATATGAAATAATTATAAATAGGAAGATTATCAATGTTTAGTGAAATATGCCAAATTTGATGGGTTGATTTAATTAAATGTTACCTTTTAGCTGAGCGACGAGCACAGCTGAGTCGGTCCCGGTCCCGGTCCGGCCTGACGGGACCGATCACCACGAGGGAGCTAACCAAGTGAGTGAACCGCATCTTTACTGATATGGTACTATTTAAGAGGGATATTTCTGCACAAATTACAGAAAGGGTATGCAGAGATAGTGAGTTAGAGGGTGTATTTAGGTGCCAACGTGACAGATGGCGAGTCCATCGCCGTTTCTCATACACGACTATACATTCGCCTTTGAATTTCTTCTCAGACGTATGCAGGTTTCCTCTCGATGTTTCCTTCACCGTAAAGCTCGTAGTGTGACTAATCACTGTACTTAAATTCAGAAAAACTCATTTGTACAGTCGGGATTCGAACTTGTGACCTCTGTGTCGCAGGCAACTACTCGAACCACTCGGCCACCACGGCTCTCTTTATCTCTATTCATTATTTTTATTTGTCCCACAGCGAGTTACTGGGCAACGCGTGATGGTGCCAGCTCATATCAAGTGATATTAGAGTTAGTAGCGTGATGTTATTATAATTAATAGGCAAAGACCCTAGGAGACCTACAAATATGCATAGGTATATATATATATATATATATATATATATATATATATATATATATATATATATCTATCTATCTACTCACGACTTTCCTATGGACTTTGCATGCTGGAATGTTTTTTTGTATTGCGTAAGATATAGCGATCTAGTTACACTACACTGGAGGGAGTAAGAAGAGTTGATAGAGTTCTTTAAAGATGTCAGAGTCTGCATAATAGATAAAAAAAACTCCTGCCAACACAATTTTGTGGTGACATTTTATGTCATGTGTCAAAGTGACAGTAATTAGTTCCTTGTACGTCCGCTCCGAGCGCCACCAGTCCTGTAAATGTCTTTTAGAATCGAATGTTCGTGACTTGTAAAACTTAAAGTTAAAATTCATATATACTTAAGAATTGGAATACTTAAGTTGCCTTTTAAAGTAGTGTATTGTTACTTAAAAAAAGACAAAAAAAAAATACCTTAACGCAATAGAGAAATCATTCAATTTCACTTAAGAAAAAGTGTAAAATGTATATGTATATCTAAGTATGACACAAGTTTAGTTATAATATCGATTTTAAATGTTAAATGCTCAGTTTACTTAGAAATAGGTTTAAAGACGAATATATATATATTGTTTATAATGTTCTTTAAGGGATAGGCAGAGGTTTAAAGTTTGCCTTCTCTTTACTGAAACAAAGTCCCCCGTCGCGTCAGTCTGTCTGTTCGCAATGAACTCGAAAACTACTGAACGGATTCCAATGCGGTTTTCACCAATATATAGAATAATTAATGAACAAGGTTTTAAGTGTATAATTTGTTAAGATTTTGTGTAAATTTGTTGAAATATGGTGCTAATTATTGAACATGATGGAGGAAGACAAGTCTGGGAGCTTTAATCGACAACGCTACCTTAATCCGTTTGCGATGTAACAAAAAACATTATGTGACCGAGCGAAGCCGAGTGTCGCACGTGTATAAAACAAATATATGTAAATCAAATCAAAATAATCACGACTATACATACGCCTTTGACTTACTTCTCAGACGTATGCAGGTTTCCTCTCGATGTTTTCCTTCACCGTAAAGCGCGTGGCGTGACTAATCACTGTACTTAAGTTCAGAAAAACTCGTATAGTCGGGATTCGAGCTTGCGATCTTTGTGTCGCAGGCAACTGCTCGAACCACTCGGCCATCATGCTAAGAAATAGTTATGTCGCATTTAACACATAAAACCTATGTATAATATGTAAATGGGTTTTATTAAAGTTCTTAAAGAAGGCCGTGAGGGTCGGCAGCATGCGCTTTGTATTGCCGCAAGGCGGCCTATTCACCTCTGTCTACCCCTTCGGGGACCCTTGTAGGCAGGTGTGAAGATATTAAAATATCAATTTTTAAGTAAATTGAGCTAATTTTAAATTGTAAAACTAACACTATTATAACGCTTATTGCATTATAAATGTACATCTGTATATAATGCCTTATAATATAACTATGTACAGGTTGTGTTAAATAATTTTTTGACAAAACTATTGTTAATATTTTGCATAGATTTCTTTTTGATTCACTGCAAAAAAAAAGGTGTGAAACAATGATTGCAAGGCAACGCGCAATCGATAGACATACTCACCGCCACCCACGGAGACGCGCCCCACTATTCTCCTCTATAGTTTACAGTGTAAGTGTGCAACCTTCCACACTAATGTTTGAGTATTGTCGGTACACACTGATTACCTATGAGTGCACACGCACACTACAATTAATAGACTCGAGTCATACTCCCCGCATCCCGCGACCCCTCGTCTAGGAATTGGTGGGGCGCGTCTTCGTGGATGGCACTATCTATACCACTGATGCTGAAAGCGTCCATGGCGACGGTAACCGCTTGCCATCAGGCGGGCAGCATGCTTGTTACCTCGACGGTATATAAGGTAACAAGTTTTTTTATTATTTTTAATTTGTGCAAAATAATAACAGGGCCTTTAGGTAACTTTTATAAGTAAAATATTCCGAGCGTAATTCTGTGATTTTAACGTTAGCAAATATAAAATTGTAATTTGCCTTATTAAATAATAATATTTCTGTCCAGTATGGGTATTGTGGCAGTGTAATATTGCGTACTTTATATATTTTTGATTAGGTTGGTAATGTGACTGCAAACTAGAAAATTCCACCCTATATGTTAAGGGTCGCCTGCCCTCGTTATTTGAGATGAGGCAATTAATGTAAAAAAAAATATGTTTACATACATATATATGTATCATCACGTCGAGTCCCTCAGTGTTTAGGCAGAGGGGGTAGAGAAAAAAGTTATATACATAAATATCATCACGCCGAGTCCCTCACGGTCAGAAAGAGAAGAGCACCAGTTCTCTTTAGACTTGCATACCTATTTCGCTTTATCCAACTTATCCATCCTTATTTTGAGATATTTTGCGGTCAATCTTAAATAGCGAAAATTTACTTGTAAAAATAATAATATATCCTCACGCCTTCCACAAGGGTCCCCGAAGAGGTAGGCAGAGGTGTATAGGTAATACCCACACACCCACTTTCCGCCAGAGGTATATTAGGTGCCAACGTGACAGATGGTGAGTCCATCGCCGTTACTCAAGCACGACTATACATACGCCTTTGAATTTCTTCTCAGACGTAGGCAGGTTTCCTCTCGATGTTTTCCTTCACCGTAAAGCTCGTGGTGTGACTAATCACTGTACTTAAGTTTAGAAAAACTCATTGGTACAGTCGGGATTCGAACTCGCGACCTTTGCGTCGCAGGCAACTGCTCGAACCACTCGGCCACCACGGCTCTATAACTTGTAAAAATTGTTAATAGAATTCCCTCTATCCACCCTTCCTTAGCTAGCGAACTAGCAACGCCCTAAGTCCATACTTCTCAAAGGGTGCCCTTAGCTGTGTTTGCTTAATACAACACGCTATTGGCCGGTTAAGTAGCAAAAGTTCCTGAAACTACGTCAGGCAATTAAATAAAGATTCAATATTATATTGACTTCCTCAGATAAACAGAAATGAACCTACTGCATGAAACCTGCGTTTATTTATATTTGAACTTTACCTAAAGGTAAGTTCGTTTAAGTTTAAATTGTACACGACTTCACTTGATGATTTATCGTGAGAAGTGTTCTCCTTAGCACATTATTTTAGTTGGTAACACATTTAGATTTTTTTAAATATCGAAGGATTTTTTTTTCTTTTTTTGTGCTCGGAAAATACAGTATAAAATATACTTAGCCGGTACTAAACATCCTTCTTCAAAGTAGCTTTTGGCATCCCAGTTATAAGTCACATTGCATAGACAATATGAATTGTTGATACTACCGATACACCTCTGCCTACCCCTTCGGGGACCATTGTGGGAAGGCGTGAGGATATATTATTATTATTGCTTTACACATATATTTTATGATTTACACTAAAAATGATATTTCAGTAACAAATCAGCCGCAATTTTTAAGTTATTGTTTTTTATATAAAATAACTAAGAATTATTTAAATTGAACTGTAATTTTTTTTAATGGCGACTTTACCGAATCTCCTCACTCAACATCACAAGCGCTTTTTTTATGTAATAAAGACTTAATTATACAGGATGTCTCAGGAAAAAGAACAGTTGTTTTCTAAAAGTTATAGGATGTTGTGAATATATCCTCATGACTAACAAATAGCTCCAAAGATAACAAAATGACAATATTATTAAAGGGAGTAATACTCTCTGCGAAATATGATTTTATAGGAATCAGATTCAGAATTCTACATAGAAGAAATAAAAAAAATTGTCAACAATATTTTGTTTTGTAATGCTTTCCTGTTATTGAGCTCTATCACTGAACAACTTTCCTATTTTCTGAGACCCTGTATATATTTTATTGATCCTGTATTTATTATTGCACCCACGATTTAAGTTATTTTTGGAATAATATTTTTATTAATAAAATTAGTAAACTTCATCCAGTTTTTAATTAATACTTGTATAGTTTTTTATTAATTAGTTTTTAAAAAGCATTTGTTCTCTCTTCACAATGTGTAAATCTAACTTTTATTAAGCAAAAGTTTTATCTAATATGATATTGATAAGCTATTGAATAATGAGACTTAAATTGTTATAAATAGTGCTCACAATTGAATAACATATTAAGATGTCCACAATATTATTGTATATTAACATCTATATAAGTGTGTATATCAGTGGCCGATACCTATAGTACAGGCTCTGCCTAGTTTAGGGTCAGTTGGCTTTGTGTGAGATGTCCACAATATTATTGTATATTAATATCTATATAAGTGTGTATATCAGTGGCCGATACCTATAGTACAGGCTCTGCCTAGTTTAGGGTCAGTTGGCTTTGTGTGAGATGTCCACAATATTATTGTATATTAATATCTATATAAGTGTGTATATCAGTGGCCGATACCTATAGTACAGGCTCTGCCTAGTTTAGGGTCAGTTGGCTTTGTGTGAGATGTCCACAATATTATTGTATATTAACATCTATATAAGTGTGTATATCAGTGGCCGACGCCTATAGTACAGGCTCTGCCTAGTTTAGGGTCAGTTGGCTTTGTGTGAGATGTCCACAATATTATTGTATATTAACATCTATATAAGTGTGTATATCAGTGGCCGACGCCTATAGTACAGGCTCTGCCTAGTTTAGGGTCAGTTGGCTTTGTGTGAGATGTCCACAATATTATTGTATATTAACATCTATATAAGTGTGTATATCAGTGGCCGACGCCTATAGTACAGGCTCTGCCTAGTTTAGGGTCAGTTGGCTTTGTGTGAGATGTTCACAATATTATTGTATATTAACATCTATATAAGTGTGTATATCAGTGGCCGGTGCCTATAGTACAGGCTCTGCCTAGTTTAGGGTCAGTTGGCTTTGTGTGAGATGTCCACAATATTATTGTATATTAACATCTATATAAGTGTGTATATCAGTGGCCGACGCCTATAGTACAGGCTCTGCCTAGTTTAGGGTCAGTTGGCTTTGTGTGAGATGTCCACAATACTATTGTATATTAACATCTATATAAGTGTGTATATCAGTCGCCGATACCTATAGTACAGGCTCTGCCTAGTTTAGGGTCAGTTGGCTTTGTGTGAGATGTCCACAATATTATTGTATATTAACATCTATATAAGTGTGTATATCAGTCGCCGATGCCTATAGTACAGGCTCTGCCTAGTTTAGGGTCAGTTGGCTTTGTGTGAGATGTCCACAATATTATTGTATATTAACATCTATATAAGTGTGTATATCAGTGGCCGGTGCCTATAGTACAGGCTCTGCCTAGTTTAGGGTCAGTTGGCTTTGTGTGAGATGTCCACAATATTATTGTATATTAACATCTATATAAGTGTGTATATCAGTGGCCGACGCCTATAGTACAGGCTCTGCCTAGTTTAGGGTCAGTTGGCTTTGTGTGAGATGTCCACAATACTATTGTATATTAACATCTATATAAGTGTGTATATCAGTCGCCGATACCTATAGTACAGGCTCTGCCTAGTTTAGGGTCAGTTGGCTTTGTGTGAGATGTCCACAATATTATTGTATATTAACATCTATATAAGTGTGTATATCAGTCGCCGATGCCTATAGTACAGGCTCTGCCTAGTTTAGGGTCAGTTGGCTTTGTGTGAGATGTCCACAATATTATTGTATATTAACATCTATATAAGTGTGTATATCAGTCGCCGATGCCTATAGTACAGGCTCTGCCTAGTTTAGTTTATATGTAACGGCTATATATACATATATGACAATATGGATTATACATACGCATACTTACACGTGTAAATATATTTTTGTAAAATGTTATATTTTTAATTAATTATAATGTTTTTAAAACTGCTCCGTATTTTTTATTTAAAATCCTGACGATCCCATTCAAGGAACGTCAAGAATACTATACACCCCTTTGAGGAAGCTTGTGGAGAGCAGCAAGAAATTAGCAAGTAGAATGCGATTTATGCGATCGATGTATCGTTATGTGCGCACGCGCAGGCGTGGCTTGGCGAGAGTTCAAGCTCCACCCTTAGCAGTTTTAGATCGGACACGCCTAACGTTGGATGTAATTTATTATACACTAGTTGCTCCTGTGATTTCACCCGCACTCATTATATTTCATTAAGTAATGTTCTCTCAGCAATATCCAGAGAAGACTGGCTCTCTTTGGAGGAGAATTTACCTGTAGACGAGTTCCTGTTCTAGCAGAATAAGAAACAAAAAAAAATCAAATTTATCTTGTTATATAAAAAAAACATACTAACACTAAAATTATAAAATATTTACACTTTTATGTTACTAACATCGAACTTAGATTCTGTAACAAACAAAGCTTTTTTATTGTACTTTATTTAATTTATTTATTTAAGAATAGCCGTGGTGGCCGAGTGGTTCGAGTAGTTGCCTACGATACAAAGATCGCAAGTTCGAATCCTGACTGTACCAATGAGTTTTTCTGAACTTAAGTACAGTGATTAATCACACCACGAGCTTTACGGTTAAGGAAAATATCGAGAGATACCCTGCATACATTTGAGAAGAAATTCTGAAACAATTCTTACGGGGAACCAGGAAGGCATAAGTATAAAAAAACATTAATAAATCAATTTCTTTTACTTAATTTTCACGAACTATTTACAACATAGATATTTATAATAGAAGGAACTATGAAATACATTTTTACTAGGAACTAATTTATTAGGCAGTCTATTGACATGCTTTGTTTTTTTTTATTAAGGCACATATTTCTTCGCTATTGTCTAGTGAATAAATTTGTCAGAGCTGGTTTCGTAGCTCAGGGTCGGAGGTTTAATTCCCGTTGGTAGCGCCTTATATAAATAGATTGGTGAGCATAGTTTTTGTACCTTAGTCTAAGATGGACTATATAAAAGATCTATCTATATAATTAAGTATGTATATCGTTGATCAGTTCCTATATCGTCGCGTTCGAATGGTGTTCAAATCCCGACTGTACCAATGATCTTCTTAACTTAAGTACAGTGATTAGTCACACCACGAGCTTTACGGTGAAGGAAAACATCAAAAGGAAACCTACATACCTTCGAGATGAAATTCAAGAACGTATGCATTGTCGCGCGTGCGATGGACTCTCCATCTGTCACGTTGTCACCTAAAATCTCGGTGGAAAAGGTGTTGTCCTCTGCCTACCCCTTCGGGGATCCCTGTGGGAAGGCTATTTTATGTATAAATTAGCTAATAATTAATGCCTATATATGTAAAATTAAGTGTCTTTGGCTAAAGCTTGTACTATGCATCGTAGTCTTGCCAAGCTGTTTCCCCCGCAGCTACTCGCGTCAGCTGTTAAATAATTAAGAACATTAATTAATACCAGTAGTCGCAATACCGTCATAATTAAACATTATATCATAATTTAAAAATAAATTTAAAGTTTCAACGTTTTTCATCAAATTAGAGATAAGATATCAAGAGTACTCGAAACCGACGAGCATGCATGAAGAGACTGATGAATGTGGACGAAGCGAAAGAGGTATGTAAGTCTAGAGAGAACTGGCGCTCTATACTCTCTGTCTGCCCCGTTAGGGACTTAAGGTATTAGGGTCCCTCACGGAGCAGCTAGAGAGCGCTAGTTCTCTCTAGCTTATCAGACTTCTTACGCGTGTTCAGAATTTCTTATTAAGTAGATATATCATACTTATATAATAATAATAATAATATCCTCACGCCTTCCCACAAGGGTCCCCGAAGGGGTAGGCAGAGGTGTATAGGTACTACCCACACACCCACTTTCCGCCAGAGGTATATTAAGTGCCAACGTGACAGATGGCGAGTCCATCGGCGTTACTCAAGCACGACTATACATACGCCTTTGAATTTCTTCTCAGACGTATGCAGGTTTCCTCTCGATGTTTTCCTTCACCGTAAAGTTCGTGGTGTGACTAATCACTGTACTTAAGTTTAGAAAAACTCATTGGTACAGTCGGGATTCGAACTTGCGACCTTTGCGTCGCAGGCAACTGCTCGAACCACTCGGCCCCCACGGCTCTCATATTTCATACTTACTGTTATATAATTTCATACTTACTGTTGATAAACGGTTTCTCTTTAGCCGTTTTGCTCTGTCGTGTGTCGTAGTGCGCTCTTGATGCCGATACAGGAGTCTCCATGTAGCTCTTACACGCTTCAGACTCCAACTATCAAACGCATTATATATATATATAACTTGTTGTCCCGCCCAGCTTCACTTGGGAGAAAAAATAAAAGCCACGGTCCCAGTGGCGCCAACTATCGGGTCCAATAGTGAATCTAAACCATTCTTGTATCCACCAGAAGACACAGAAAATTTCATTTAATCGGTCCATTTTTTTAGAAGGAGTTCAGTGACATACAAACGCACAGAAGAAATATACTTATATACAAAGATATATTCAGGCCTACCCACAAGGATTCTCGAAGGGGTAGGCAGAGTAGAGTAGGTAGTACCCACCCACCCATTTCTCGCCGGATATATATTTTTAGTACACGTGACAGATGGCGTTATCGCCATTACTCAAGCACGACTATACATACGCCTTTGAATTGCTTCTCAGACGTATGCAGGTTTCTGCTAAATATTTTCCTAGCTACTCATTGTTACAGTCGGGATTCGAACTAGCTATCGTTGTGTTGCAGGACTAGGTACTCGAACCACGCGTTGACTAAGACCTTTTTAAGTATTACTTTTCAAATTCTATTCCATTAAGACAAAGTAGCGAATAACACAGATATGCTTTTATAAAAGCAATAATTACTCAAGAGATATTTCCCACATAACAAAACTATATGGACAGGCCCACTCTGGCCCAATGTCGTGATGTTAAATCCCCATTAATCGCCGCCCGCGCATTATTTATCACTACACGCGCAACACTCGCGGGACGGAAATAGGTTTTCACTGAACTACTACATAGCTTATGCGAATCATTTTAATTGCGAACGGCGATTCACTAGCCGTTCAAATAGTTGCTTCCTAGAATAATTATAGTATTAAAAGTGCTCTGGTGGCCGGGTGGTTCGAGTCCCGACTGTACCAATGAGTTTTTCCGAACTCGAGTGCAGTGGCTAGTCACAACACGAGCTTTACTGTGAAGGGAAACATCGAGAGGAAATATGCAACTACCAACATATTTGAGAAGAAATTCAAAGGCTTACCTCTGCCTACATATTTCTTCACACCTTCCCGCAAGGGACCCTAAAGATGTAGGCAGAGGTATATAGTACCTACTTAAAAGCCCAGTTTCGGTCAATACAAATTTGAAGAGAAAAAATATTCCAGCTTAAGATACTCTTTTATAGAAAGCTTTGAATCATCATACTACCCAAGGTATCACAGTAGCCTTGCATATGTTTACGCGGGTAAAAACGGCAAGGTAATGCTCGTGAGAAATAAAGTTGCTTATTTGTTTTGACTACTCACCCCTCGGATGAAAATCTAAATGTAATTTTCATCCGAGGGGTGAGGACTAAACCTAAAAGATTTGCAAGTCAAGATTGCAATTTCGAATCCTGGTCGTTTGTGCCAATGAGCTTTTTCTAAACTACAGTAAACAGTCCTGGCTTTGCTGTGAAGGAAGGTGTAAGGAAAACATCGAAAAGAGACCAGAAGAAACGTTTCCTGATGAAACTGTAAAACTTTAGCACGATAATATTAATGCCTTTGATACTTAAGTTGTAAGACAGATGGCAAGTCCATCGCCGGTCCTCAAACACGACTATACATACATCTTTGAACCCTACAATATCTGAATATGGCCGCGATAAATCTACTGCACACTTTTAGAGAACCCAGCATAACTCTTCCAACACAGAGTGGCAACGCGCAAGTAATAATTCGGTATCGTGAGAGTAAATAGGCTACGGTAACCGCTTCCACCTGATGGTGGGCCGTATGCTTGTTTACCACTCTTGTGATATAAAAAAAACACTAGTGGGAAGGTCTAAAACAAACAGAGGACCGTTCCACCGTAAAATAGATCCACTATTCACTTTAGGCTCCTTAAGTAATAATTATACATAAATTGCGAGGATGTTATTTTGGATCCAAATCCCTGATCTTTGGATAACAAATGCTATTTTAGCGTTCGTCTGTCACGCCACACGACATATGTCTAAAGCGCTGATTCGCCGCAAGATATTGAGGCAGGATTAGAACAGAAATAGTCGAGCATTGGAATATCCAACTTGTCTAATTATATCAATATATGCGAAGTGTGTCTCTCCTGATTGTTTGTTTGTAACAGAAATATTGTTCCGTTTTTGTTCAGTCTTTGGATCAAAATATACTTGTACAATATACTAATATTATAAATAGGAAAGATTTGTATGTAAATATGTTTGTAACGAATTGGCTCAAAATTTACTGGACCGATTGTAAAAATTCTTTCACCATTTGAAAGCTACACTATCAAGGATTAAAATAGGCTATTTTAATTGCAAGAAAAAAAATTTTTTTTGTCAAAATGTTTAAAAAATAAATATCCACCCGTGCGAAGCCGGCACGGGCCGCTAGTACATAATATTTTCGTACCAACGAGACACATGGCGAGTCCATAGCCGTCTCAAGCACGATTAAGCTTTGAATGTCTTAAATGTCTTTCAAACGTATGCAAGTTTCTTCTGGATATTTTCTTTCACTGTAAAGATCGTGTTGTGACTGTACTTAAGATCATGAAAACTGAGTGGCTACTTAAGCTGCGCCACCACCCCAATAAATTCGCATTGCAATCTTAGCAAATCGTATTTATTGGGGTGGTCTGTTCCTCCTAACTTTGAATGCCTTCTCAAACGTATGCAAGTTTCTTCTGGATATTTTCTTTCACCATTAAGATCGTGTTGTGACCAATCACTGTATTTAAGATTATGAAAACTCACTGACCCCAATAAACTCGCATTGCACTCTTGGCAAATCGTATTTATTGGGGTGGTCTTCTCCTGCTGGTTTCCTGGAAGACCTACCACAGCCGCTGCCCTTAATGCTGCTTGCAGCCTCTCAATATGCTGTATGGCAGCTCTTAGTATCTCCAACTTTGGCAGTCGCCCGCTGCCTGCACGAGCTCGGATCCTTAACTCCTCGAAGGCTGCATTTACCTGCCGGAAAGAAAAGTTTAAAGTTGGAAGAGGGCTATGTCCACCAGTGGACTGCTGTAGGCCGATGATTATGATGATGATGAAGTTAGCAGAATGTACGGTATACCGGACAAACCTCAGTGGTTTTTGGTGTTTCAATTAAATAAATTTTAAAAAATATATCCTTGCGCCATTCAACCAAGATCCCCCAAGCGGTAGGCAGAGGTGTGTAGGTAGTAGTACCCACTTTCCAGTGATAGATTTTACGTGTCAACGTGACAGATGGCGAATCCGTCGCCGTTACTTTAGCACGACTATACATATGCCTTTGAATTGCTTCTCAGACGTATGCAGGTTTCCTCTCGATGTTTTCCTTCACAGTATAGCTCGTAACTAATCACTGTACTTAAGATCAGAAAAACCTCATTGGTGCAGTCGGGATTCGAACTTGCAAACTTTGTGTCGCAGGCAACTCAAACCACTTGGCCACCACGGCTCACGTAAATTGCGTAATAAAAATATTTAAAGCTGACAATAGGTACAATTATTTTAGTGGAATTTATATCACGTCGGATCACAAGACCAGAAGATTTACGACCATTATTAAAAACTCTGATTCGGAGACAAACTTACTAATTACTCATCCGACATCAAAGTCTAAAGATGTTTTTTTTAATTGGCCTCTTTTAAACTATTCAACGTCTGGTCTAGTGGTCAGAGCTCCTGACAGCGAAACTTGACGTCACGGGTTGATTCTCTCTGAGGGCAGATATTTGTGTGGTAATCGCGAGAATCTGTACCTTAGTACGTACGATAAATTTACTTATATATATAGATATATACATAAATATATAGGACATCCAAGACTAAGGTACAAATACCCTTCTATCCTTCTATTCCTTCTATCCTTCGCCGTTCAAGCAGTGCGCCTGTGGAACGCGCTGCCATTGACCATAAGGCAAGCAAAGACATCTCATTCCTTTAAACTACTTGTGAAGGAACATTACCTAAATTCTCTGCAATAATTATAAATAAATATATTTGTATCGACATGTATATATATATATATATATATATAAATTTTATGTATTTAATTTCTTTTAATAAGATGCCGTACACCTCCAACTACCAAAATCTAAATCTAAATATTAATGTATTCCATCCAATGGTTGTCTGGAAGAGATCGCCGAGTGCGATAAGACCGCCAATTGTACTTTTAGCCTATGATGTACTATCTAAATTAAATATAGTGTACAATAAAGCATATATAAATAAAAAATAAAAAATACCCGTGTTCATCACACAAATATCTGCCCTCTGAGGGTCAGGCAGGAGTTCTAACCACTAGAGCAGACGGCAGTCAAAACGCAAAAACATGACGCATCGCGGTGTCACAAGCTCAACTATGAATATCGTTGAATTTCTTCTCAAACGTATGCAGGTTTCCTCTCTTAACATTTAGATTTTATTTTAAATTTATACCTCATGGGTGACAAACAAGGATGCGGCCCGCCTGATGGTAAGCGGTTACCGCCGCCTATGCGTGGGAGTTCTGAATCGGGATTGGAACTGGCGATCTATGCATCGCAGGCAGCTACTCGAACCACTCGGCCGCCACGGCTACACTCTCGTCTATACTCATATTAATTAAAGTAATATCTACCTTTAGTAGGCATCGAACGCGTGACCTCGAGCTTCGCAATCGAAGCTCAGATGCTCTAACGAGCAATTAATCGTCCGTCTCTTCTCCCTCACTAGGTTCATGCCAGTTGGATTAAATAACGCGGAACTAATAAGCATATTCTAATTCAAGACGCATTCGCTCACGTGCGAGTAATTGTACGAATTTAAAGTTAAATAAATCTTTACAAAAGTCCGTAACACAGAACCGTGGTAACAGAGTTTCCTTCACATTTCAACTCAAATTCCTCTGTACTAAAGTACAGTGATTAGTCTCACCACGAGCTTTACGGTGCAGGAAAACATCGAGAGGAAACCTGCATACGTTTGAGTCCCTAAGTTAGGGTTTCCTCTCGATGTTTTCCTTCACCGTAAAGCTCGTGACAGAAAAACTAATTGGTACTGTCGGGTTTCCAGCTCCCAATCTTAGCGTTGCAGGCAACTACTCGAACCACTCGGCCACTACGGCTTTAACACAAATACTGACAGATATATTAACTATCATAATATTTAATGTGAAGGGGACAAAATGGAGTGTGTTTAAAAAAAAACTATAGTTTATGGGCGTTTAAGAAGCGGCCATTAAACGCGGAACTTTATTGAACATATCAAAAGCTATTTTCGGAGTGCTCAAAATACGTTTGTCACTCCATGGTTAAGAATGACGGCGAACGGCCGTTTGTTGAGGTCGTGGGTTCGATTCACGCTAGTTGTAGATGCAGCTTTACAGCTTGCCTCAGAAAAGAGAACAGATGGTGAAATATGAGGCCATGTGATCATTGTACCCAATGAAAGAAAGCTTTCTTTCACAAATTAACATTAGACGACCGTCTGGTCTAATGGTTAGAGCCTCCTGACTGCGAAACTTGAGGTCGCGGGTTCGAATCCCGCTGAGAGCAGATATTTGTGTGATGAACACGAGTATTTGTACCTTAGTCTTGGATGTCCTATGTATTTATGTATATATCCATGTATATAAGTAAATATATCATTGCCTGGTTACCATAACACAAGCTTTGCTTAATTTGGGACTAGGTCAATTTGTGTGGAATTGTCCCAGGTATTTATTATTATTTATTAACATTATTAATATGTAGCAAACAGAGGCAGAGGAAGACCACGTTCCAACTGCCTAGATCAATACGATCGGACACTCAAGGACGGGAACGTCAAGAGTACTCGAAACTGACGATCGTGTATGCAGCAATGTAACAGTTGTCATCTAAAAATTAATAAGGATATATTCACAACACTCAACTTCGACGATGCAATAAAACAAATAGCTCTATGGATAACAAAATTACGACATTGTCAAAGGGGTGTTTATTAACTTTGAAACACGGTTTTGTGGGTTTTTTACCAAAAAGTGTCAAAATAATTAAGAAAATTAAAATGTAGTTATATTCTACACACAGCAGGATTTTAATCGAAATTTTAAGGTAAAAAATTATCAACTTAATTTTTTGATTGCTCTCTTTTCATTCTGTACTTTACATATTAAATCAACTTCCTACATTCTTCTTTTAGATAAGACACTTTGTATAATCATACATACATACATATCATCACGCCACGTCCCTAACGGGGTAGGCAGAGAGAATAGAGCGCCAGTTCTATCTAGACTTACATACCTCTTTCGCATCGTCCACATTCATCAGTCTCTTCATACATGCTCGTCGGTTTCGAGAACTCTTAACGTTCCCGTCCTTGAGAGTCCGATCTATTTGATCCAGGTAATTGGAACGTGGCCTTCCTCTGCCTCTTCTTGCACACACTTTTGCTTTGTATAATCATTATACAACTAATCTTTACATAGTATAAAATGAAGTCGCTTCCGCTGTCTGTTCGCTTAGATCTTTTAAACTATTCAACGGATTTTACATATATATAATACATACATATTATACTACAGAAAAGCCGAAATATTCAAAGATTTATAATGTTATGTCGTAACAAACATATTTTGCGTTTAAATCGCAAACGCTGGCTAAACCTTACGAGATAGATCAAATTAATGTACTACGGAATTGTATATCTTAAAAAGGTTGATAAAACAATCCGTATATAATAGCCGTGGTGGCCGAGTGGTTCGAGCAGTTGCCTGCGACGCAAAGGTCGCAAGTTCGAATCCCGACTGTACCAATGAGTTTTTCTGAACTTAAGTACACTGATTAGTCACACCACGAGCTTTACGGTGAAGGAAAACATCGAGAGGAAACCTGCATACGTCTGAGAAGAAATTCAAAGGCGTATGTATAGTCGTGCTTGAGTAACGGCGATGGACTCGCCATCTGTCACGTTGGCACCTAATATACCTATGGCGGAAAGTGGGTGTGTGGGTATTACCTATACACCTCTGCCTACCCCTTCGGGGACCCTTGTGGGAAGGCGTGAGGATATTTATAATTTCCGCTATCCTTTTTTGACCAGCCTGTATTATAAACGGTAATTTAGAATGTGTGTTTGAAACATTAATCCGTGAATTTATTATCATCTCGCATGCGTGTAATGGCCTAAATCCTAAAATAAATTAAATATATATCAAGCTTTTGTCTTTGGCCTTAGCTACTATTGTCTCTGGTTATTCGTGACATGATTTTTTATTGACAAGATATAGCAATGGAGTGGTATGCGATATTGTGCCTAGCCTACACTTTGTATTCCTCTCCATACAGATGAGAATTAACTCTTATTACGAACATATACTTTTATATTTGCATATAAAACATAAAGGATGGAGCCATGGAGGATGGGTCGGCCCTTAGTGTGGGACGCTACGTGTGTCGATACACTGGCTCCATCCCATCTTCCTGACACATCGGTGGCGGCCGGCGCCGCTGCTGCTCAGCAGGAGTGCCTCAAGCGCCGCAAGTATGCCTGTCTCGGGTCAGGTTACATATTTGCTGCATTTGCGGTTGAAACTCTGGGGCCTTGGGGTCCTGAGGCTCACCATCTTTTTAAAGAGGTCTCGCGCCGTCTAGTCGAGACCTCTCGTGACAGGTGGGCTGGAACATATCTCGCTCAGAGAATCAGCATTGCTATCCAGCGTGGCAATGCTGCTAGTCTTCTTGGCACGTTGCCTCGGGATACCGATTTGGGACAAATATTTTATCTGTAAGTAGTTAGTTTCAACTGTTCTTTGTAAATATTATTAATTGTTGTTATTGTAAATAAATACCAAACAAAAAATTCAAGAAGCCGTGGTTCGAGAAGTTGCCTGCAACACAATATATTGCAAGTTCGAATCCCGACTGTACGAATGATTTTTCTGAACTTATAAGAGATTATAAGAGGTAGGGCATAACGGGTTTCCTGTTCGAATTCGGAGCTGCCCGACTGGGGCAGGACCTCCACCTTATAGAAGTCCGTAGCCAAATAACACAATTTATTGTGTTGTGTTCCTACGCGGTGAAAAAGGTTTCCAGTAATGAGCTCCTTGGGGAGGGGGGGGGGAATTGTTATATTGTGTTGGCAGCAGAGGGATTAGTCCCATTATGCTGCCAACACAGTATAACTCCGAACACAGAGCGGCAACGCACAAGGGATACTTCGGTATTGTGGGCCGTATGCTTGTTTGCCACTCGTGTTGTATAAAAAAAAACCTTAGTACAGTGATTATACACACCACGAGTTTTGCGGTGCTTTATATATAATGTTTTATAAATGTATATTTGTTATAACAATATAACAAAAAATATATGTACCTATATTATAGAAATAAAAATAATTAAAGAAAATATAAATAAAGATATACTTTATTTATATTTCTTTATTACTCCTTATCTTTAAGTCGTATTTCTTTATCTTTAAGTCAATTCAATTGTGTTACTACTATGTAATTTATTGCGACGTGTCTTGAGGGAGCGATCCGAAAAGAGACACTTTTAAGGCAATTACCCGTCGTGACAATCTGTCAATTAGACATTAATAGAGCGAGAGGGTTCCTTCCATTCCGGGCTAAATGGTTACTAAGAGGGAATGGGAGGGAGGGAATGCAGCATGCATTCACATTTTAACTAGCGACCCGCCCCGGCTTCGCACGGGTACTGGAGCGTATTATGTCTGTCTTGTGAGGTGAGTGTATGAATGAGGTTCTTATAATTACTAATTAGTGTAATTGGTTTTTTAGCCGTACTTATTATGTATAAATATAATAATATATCCTCATGCCTTCCCACAAGGGTCCCCGAAGGGGTAGGCAGAGGTGTATAGGTAATACCCACACACCCACTTTCCGCCAGAGGTATATTATTTCTTCTCAGACGTATGCAGGTTTCCTCTTCATGTTTTCCTTCACCGTAAAGCTCGTGGTGTGACTAATCCAACAAAAAAACAAGAATACCAATTCGCGAATATAAGCCTGTAACACCAGAGTTTACGCGTATGAAGCCGAAGGGCAAATCTAATCTGAACTAATATTATAAAGACGAAAGATTTGATTTTTTGTTTGTTTGTTACGATTTATGCATTTATTTACGAGGTATGTAAGTCTAGAGAGAACTGGCGCTCTATACTCTCTGCCTACCCCGTTACGTGCTTGGCGTGATGATATGCATGTATGTTACGAGTTAATACAAAAACTGCTCGACCGATTTTAAAAATCTTTCGTTAGACAGTAAATTTTTTACCGAGTAACCTAAGCTATGTTATAGGAAGGATTAGATTTTTATCTATATATATATATATATAAAAATTAATGATTGTCTGTATGTCCTTCATCGAATCGTAAACGGCTAGACCGATTTTAATGAATTTTTTTGTCTTCAGGTGGATTCGAGAGTGGTTTAGATTCACAATTGGATCTGCGCTGCGATCATGTTTCGGGAAGTATAATTTTTTCACCGGTTGGACAGCTAGTTTCTTATTAAATTCGATCAATTAAATAAAAATGTACGCGGATGCACGGGGCACAGCTAGTCATATATAAAACAGATCAGTGCAATTTCGAAACCGTGACAGTATAACGCCTCATTGTACATACATACATAAAATCACGCCTCTTTCCCGTAGGGGTAGGCAGAGACCAGTTCTTTCCACTTGCTACGATCCTTACATACTTCTTTCGCTTCGTCCACTTTCATTATTCTCTTCATACATGCTCTTCGGTTTAGAGTACTCTTGACCTGACCTTTTTTCAAGACGTCCCTGATTTGGTCTCGAAACGTACGCCTAGGTCTACCCCTTCCAACACTTTCATTCACACTCGCCTTATACACTTTTTTCGTCAATCGTTCTTCATTCATTCTCTCGACATGGCCAAAGTATCTCAGCGTCCTCTTTGTAAGGCAAGGATTTCAGCTACGGTATTAAATGACGAGTATAAATACTAGAGAATAATCCTCTAATCCGAACTACGTGACAAACGGACCGCTTCTACATTTCAAGTTTATATTCGTACGGCAGCGTGTCGGAATCGTCACGCAATATTAAAGAGTTAAATTTGAACCAATCGCTCTCGTTATTATGTACAAGCTTTGTCGCCAGGTTTTTCCTGCGATCAAACTGAATATAGGACGTGGTAAAACGATGATACAAAGCCCACAGGCTTCTTTAGTCATGCTATGCTAATACTACAATATTTAAAAAAATATTTTTCTCATACCGGGCGCCTTATATATGAAAATCGATTCTTAAGGAGTAAACTCCAAAAATAGAACTAAAATTAATTGAAAGTACTGCGTATTAAGCACTATGCATATTCAAAATCAAATAATACGACCAGATACCAATAAGTTTTTCTGAACTTAAGTACAGTGATTAGTCACACCACGAGCTTTACGGTGAAGGAAAACATCGAGAGGAAACCTGCATACGTCTGAGAAGCATTTCAAAGGCGTATGTATACGTAGTCGTGCAAAAATATTTATTTAACGTAAGGGACTCAAGGAATACCCATTGAACATCACACACTAAATATAAAACTACAGTTACCACCGTAAAAAACTGAAAAGGCGAAACAAACTCCCGGTTTTCTTTATAAACATTGGTTCTCTTTTGCGTTGGGGTAGAGAGGCAATTCATTTTTCTAATAGCTTTGTGTTCAGTATTAACAGTTATATACACAAGTCAACATAAAAAGTCAATATTTAACCATATATAATATTAAGACACATATATAATACTCCTGCCTGATAGCCGTGGTGGCCGAGTGGTTCGAGCAGTTGCCTGCGACGCGAAGGTCGCAAGTTCGAATCCCGACTGTACCAATGAGTTTTTTCTGAACTTAAGTACAGTGATTAGTCACACCACGAGCTTTACGGTGAAGGAAAACATCGAGAGGAAACCTGCATACGTCTGAGAAGAAATTCAAAGGCGTATGTATAGTCGTGCTTGAGTAACGGCGATGGACTCGCCATCTGTCACGTTGGCACCAAATATACCTCTGGCGGAAAGTGGGTGTGTGGGTATTACCTATACACCTCTGCCTACCCCTTCGGGGACCCTTGTGGGAAGGCGTGAGGATATATTATTATAATACTCCTCGGTAAATTATTACAGTTTGACGGAAACCATTTCTTCAACAAAGAAAATATTTCCAATGCGCAGGAGTTAGTGCGACCATCATGTTTTATATAAAAACGCTATCAAAGAAAGATTTGTAGTAATTAGTCATAATAAAATCCACAGAACTTTGACATTACCATAGAGAACATAAATTAAGGGGAATTAATAGCGCCAAAAACTTTTTATGTCAAAATATATCATAAATATATCAAAAAAATTTGTCGGACTGTGTACGTTTTAAAAATTCAAAGAGCTCTGCACCGATTTTGCTTAAATTTTGCAACCGTGTACAAACCGCTTCAAGGATTGCATTTATCGTATTTTTATTGTATCAGTACAAGATTTTTAACGGTAATTTTTATCCATGCCATTCATCATCAAACCAGAGTGAATTGTGAAAAAAAAATCAAAGTTCGCCAAAAAACACATGAAAGATGTGAAGTTGATGAATGGAAGGAATAACATGCGTACTTTTCTTAACCGCCGTCTCTCTCGCAAGGTGGCCGCTTTCCGTCGGTCAACCGCGGCCGTTTTCCTCTTACACGCCTTACAGGCCCACGCGAGGCACCTCCTACTGGGCCCCAACACGTGTTGGACATGATCATCCTCTTTGTCACTCACTACGTCAATATTTCTGCTTTCATTTTTCACTTTACAACTCTTTTCACTAACTAAATTATCGCTAAAATTTTCATAGATGGCACCATAACTCATTTTGACAGGTAGCTTTTTTTTTCCGAGCGTCGCGCGCCGCGGCACACACGGCACTGGATTCAGCCGAGGGTGGATCTCAAGTTGGGATTTACAAAATATGTTTTCTATTAATAAACTGTCTAGTCGTGTCGCGACTGTCCGCTGAGAGATGCCAATTTATTAGTATTTGGATTGAAATTGATGCCGGCCATATTTTCCCGGTGAATTTGTAACGTTGAAAGCGCTAGGACGTTTTTATGCGCGGATCTAGTTTTCGTGTAGTGAATAGGTTTTTAATGTGGCTTTTTATTTTAGTGGGAATACGTTTTTTTATATTTATTTCCAGCTTAGCCACGTGTGAAGTATTATTTAATTCAATGCATTAATTCAATTGAGAAGAAGAGCCGTGGTGGTTGAGTGGCCTGTAACGCAAAGATTGCAAGTTTGAATCCGACTGTTCCAATGTTTTCTGCTGACTGCGAAAAAGACATTAAAAAGGACTGTTCTCAATTCGATTTGTATTTTTTTTATAAATATTTAACGAAATAAATTAGACATATTTGAGAAAGAAGCCTTAAAGAAATACTGCTCGCGTGGAGTTCGGTAGAGTGAAGCATTTGGTATTATGCTCACGTACGCAGGTTTCCACTCGATGTTTTCCTTCACCGTAAAGCTCGTAATTAATATATATATATCCTCACTCCTTCCCATAAGGGTCCCAGAAGTGGTAGGCAGAGGTGTAAAAGTAGTACCCACACACCCACTTTCCGCCAGAGATATATTTTAAATGCCATCGTGACAGATGGCGAGTCCATCGCCGTTACTTAAGCACGACTATACATACATACGCCTTTGAATTTCTTTACAAACGTACGCAGGTTATCTCTCGATGTTTTCCTTCGACGTAAAGCTCGTGGTGTGACTAATCACTGTACCTAAGTTCATAAAAATTCATTGGTACAGTCGGGATTCAAATTTGCAATCTTAGCGAACCACTCGATAATCACGTCTTGTTAAAAATACGTTAAATGATATGTACAAAATTAAGGAATAAATACAATTTGACAGTTTACAAGAGTAGCCAGGGATTTACTATGGATTTTATGTGTTCTCAGTTACGGCCGTAAAACCAGTAAGTGGGTTTTTAATGGCTCATCGTATTTGTTAAAATATAATCCTGTTAGTGTTACCTTTTCATCGAATAAACTTTTTACGTTTATTAAGGCAGCAGTGTGACACCTCTGTTGTTGCAAGCGTCAATAGTAGGCGGTAACCGTTTACCGTCAGGCGAATTGATTGTTCGTTTGCAGCCCTAATTTATACAGCTAGAGTGCCAAACAAACATACGGCCTATTTATGCTCACGATACCGAATATATATATATATTAATAATAAAAATAATATATATATATATATATATATATATACGCAGACAGAGTGGCAACGCGCATATATATATATATATATATATATATATCCTCACGCCTTCCCACAAGGGTCCCCGAAGGGGTAGGCAGATGTTTATAGGTAATACCCACACACCCACTTTCCGCCAGTGGTATATTAGGTGCCAACGTGACAGATGGCGAGTCCATCGCCGTTACTCAAGCACGACTATACATACGCCTTTGAAATTCTTCTCAGACGTATGCAGGTTTCCTCTCGATGTTTTCCTTCACCGTAAAGCTCGTGGTGTGACTAATCACTGTACTTAAGTTCAGAAAAAACTCATTGGTACAGTCGGGATTCGAACTTGCGACCTTTGCGTCGCAGGCAACTGCTCAAACCACTCGGCCACCACGGCTTCTGCGTATAAAATGATAAATAATTCAATGTAAACCACCTAAGTGGCAAATAAGCAGGCGTACACCAGATGTTACGCGTTTACCGCCTGTGAAAGCTTGCAGTAAGTACCAAGGGAACCCGCGCGTTACCGCACCTGCAATCTTTCACACCCTTCTTGAAGAACTCCATGCTGTACTCTCCAGGGAAAACCTCAACGGGGAGCTCATTCCACGGCCTGAGCTTTCGCGAAGTGAATATGGCAGATTTATTTAATTTTTTAAGGTTGGTAACTTCCTAGCACAGAACCGAACACAGTGCGACACAGTAGCTTCTGTGTTTGAGATGAAGAGGCGTACGGAGTTTGCGCGCTGCGGACTTAGGATAGAGGGATGCTGAGCGGAACAGAGAAAGATTCGGAGTAGTAATTAGAATAAAACATTTTTTATTGAACATGTTGTGAAAAGAAATATGTTCTTACTTGTGCGAAAACCTACCCAAAACCTATAGTGGCAGCTTTACGATACAAGACTTCGGTTTTCGTTTCTAAGTTAAGTAAAAATAAATAAAACCGTTTAAAAAGATGCCGTGGTGGCCGAACTTAAGTACAGTGATTAGTCACACCACGAGCTTTACGGTGAAGGAAAACATCGTGAGGAAACCTGCATACGTCTGAGAAGAAATTCAAAGGCGTATGTATAGTCGTGCTTGAGTAACGGCGATGGACTCGCCATCTGTCACGTTGGCACCTAATATATCTCTGGCGGAAAGTGGGTGTGTGGGTATTACCTATACACCTCTGCCTACCCCTTCGGTGACCCTTGGGGGAAGGCGTGAGGATATATTATATTATTATATACTATTTTTTGATAAGCCTATACTTAGGATGACTAACTGCGCCCCGCAGTTAAGCCTTATAAGATTTTAATTAAATAAAACACATGCTTCCAGCTAATTATTTATCCCGTGCCAAAGTGATACTTGCATGAAGTGCAAGTATCACTTGCGCGTTGCCACTCTGTGCTTGGAGAGTTATACTGTGCAAGATATTGATGAATGTAGACGGAGCGCTCTACTCTCTCTGACAACCCCGTGAGGGATGTGTGTTGATATGGAAATATACATTGGAAAAGTAAAAAGAAATCGGCCAAAATAAATAATTATTACAATAAAAATTGCTACACAAGTTTTTTTCAGTGACTTCCGAAGTCCAGACATATTAGCACATCCCCACATTATCTTTACGAGCTTATAAATATTTTAACAGCTACTCATTGTATTTCGCTGTCCGAAAACACAACATAGGATGGGGTGTGATCGGATCGCGAGCCCAATTTCCACGTCAAATATCCAATGCAGTATTTTACTGTACGAAAAATCTATTGAAAAGTGCACCATTCATTCAATAAAGTATTAATACAAACAAGGAATAACTGACAATCGTTTAAAAGGCTTTGGAACGATTCTTTTGATACTTGCGATAATGTTATCTGGGGTAAGTAATGATTTTTGCCTTGACTTATTTTTAAACGGCTCAAAATATATCACTCCAATGTTGAACGGGTCATTTATTAATGAATTTGTTATTAAGTTTTCACTTTCCAATTATGAGCGTCTCAATTGGAACAATATTAATATTTTTTCAAAAAATTTTAATAGCTGTGATAACAATTCAATTAAGTTTATGTCAAGTTTCAAATATTGTGCTTTAAAGTTGTAAAATGTGTGGTGAGGATCGAAATGTGACCTAATTTCAGGTAAGATGACATTTACCTAGTTTGACCTAGGTCACAGATGCCTAGCTCTCCGAATCGTGACACAGAATAAGGATTTCTTAGTGTTTTAGGATTTCGCGAAGTACTTGTTATATATAAGTAGTATTGTAAAATAGCTTTGAAGGCAATGGAAATTTACTATTAATCTAAGTTGAATTCACAAATGTAAAAGTTTCTAATAATGTTTGTTCTTCATTCACGCAAGAACTGCTCAACAGAATTGGTTTTAATTTGACTGATGAATGTGGACGAAGCGAAAGGTTTATTTATTTATTGTTAACTATAACGATTTCACCAATTACAATAATTAACAAAAGGACTTACAAAAGTTAATAGTTGAAATGCACATAACAAAAAAACAGATTACAAAATAGAGGACACACTCGCATACTGATCCTCACATAACTGCAAGCATTCTGATACAATTTTATTCCATCCAAGATGTATACTCTCTGCCTACCCCGTTAGGGCTCGGCGTGATGATATGTATGTATAATAACTGTGTTTTGTTTAAGTAAAGTATGTAGGAAATCTACCGATGATATTAAAGGTTGAAACCGAGTCACAACGCGTGTTAAAATTTTAAATGATAAATAAAATACTAAATAACTCGTCCCCCAGGGGCCAAGAAATACTGGGATAATGGAATTCATACAAGATTATAGTTAAAGCAATGCACAGGCGTATGTAAACCCGTGGTGGCCGAGTGGTTCGAGCAGTTGCCTGCGACCCAAAGATCGAAAGTTCGAATCCCGACTGTACCAATTAATTTTTCTGAACTTAAGTACAGTGATGTAGCCACACCACGAGCATAACGGTGAAGGAAAACATCGAGAGGAAATCTGCCTACGTATGAGAAGAAATTCAAAGGCGTATGAATAGACGTGCTTGAGTAACGGCGACGGACTCGCCATTTGTCACGTTGGCACCTAATATCAGATATATGGCGGAAAGTGGGTCTGTGAATACTATCTATACACCCCTTCGGGGACTTTAGAAGAACCTATGACTGATTTGCTTTTATAATTCCCGTTTCTTATCCGTCAGGTATCTCTTTCATAACATCATGGCTGGGATAAATATTTATCAATGTGCAATGGATGCGAAGCTGCAATTTGCCGTGACGTCACTTATTGAGGTAGGTTAGTGACATACTAAATCTTACGGTTATAGAACTTTATTTGTCTTAAGAATTTACAAATTCACTTACAGAGATACATAATTTTATAGTTGGGTTAGTGTATTGTCGGAAAGCGTAATAGGTATGTATATTTGTTAGTAATAATTATAATATGGACTCGCCATCTGTCACGTTGGCACCGTGTGGGTATTACCTATACACCTCTGCCTACCCCTTCGGGGACCCTTGTGGGAAGGCGTGAGGATAATTATAATTATGTACAGTCAAAGCAAGACATTGGATGAGCAATTTACCATGACAAAAAAAACTTAAAAACCTGATCTTATCATATTGATGTACACTGGCAGTGCCATCCAATTTTGCTTGGGTGAAAAGCTGAGAGCTCCTCAGTCATCTACCTGATACAATTTTATTTTCCAACAATCCATAGACCCACTTAAATATACACAAAATGTGATTCCTCACGAAGTTTTCCTTGACTCGAAGAAACTCTTTGAGGCCTCCCGTGACAAGAGGGCTAGCGAATATTTCGCTCAGCATTGCCATACAACGTGGCAATGCCGCCAGTCTTCTTGGCACCCTTCCGCGTTACACAGATTTGGGTCATTTATTCAATTTATAGGTAGTATATATTTATTATTACTTCGCTTTATATAGAGAAGTACCAAGAACCGGGTTAAAATCATTTTGCTGCTCGCAAATATATGACTACATCATCCAGATAACTCAAAATCCTATAACTCTCTTTCCCTCTACAGTGAGCTTGCACGGTGTGCGAGCGCGAAGGTAATATGCATCCTACCGCCAGGTGACGCTGCCGTCTGCACCCGCGGAACATGTCATGGGACTCAATAGAGTCGCGAGACTTCCTCGGGTAAGATCTGATAGTAACCTGTTGATGAATCTAAGGTTGGGTAAATCGTATCTATACAAATAAATAAAATTGGAGTGTCTGTTTGTAATATACAAAAAAAAACGTGTTTGTTCCGGGTAATCTCTGAAACGGCTGTACCGATTTTAACGGGACTTTCACTGACAGGTAGCTGATGCTAACATTTTGGAAACTGAACAATATATAATACGAAGTCGCGGGCACAGCTAGTCTTACTTAAAAGAGAAGGTAATCGTGTAACAGCAACAGCGAGTCTAAAATTGTATGCATAATATATCTTCATGACTTCCTACAAGAGTCCTAGAACGGGTAGGCAGTGGTGTAGGTAGTACCCAGGTAGAGTTAAATCTAAATTTAATTCCTTATAGCGGGGTGCCGGCGCACCAGCTGTCGGCGACGCGGCTGCTCAGTTCACCTGATCCGTCGCGACACCATCTCGATGAGACACAGGGTAAGAATATTTTTTTGTTGGGTAAGAACTGATTAAGTAGAACCTCATCATCCATTTACAGAGTTTTTGCTTCAATTAAACAATCGAAGCCTCCCAAGCGGGTTGGAAAATACCTAGCAAAGAAAACCAGCATTACTATGCAGCTTGGCAATGTTGCTAGTCTTTTTAACATCGAAAGTGTTATCTGTAGGTAGTTTTACTACTGTCTACATATAAGGGTCCCCGATAAGGTAGGCAAAGATGTAACAAACTCTCTTTGTACCGGAGATATATTTTGGTGCCAACGTGACAGATGGCTCAAGATTTAATGAAGAAGGTGCTTATTGATGTAGTCCGAGATTAGATTATATATGGAATATTTGTGGTGCAGGCCATTCGACCATTAGCTCTCTGTTATTTGAAAACTCTACTACTACTATCTGTTTTGTTTGTGAATATTTGTAGTTATCGTAATTTTTATTAATACCTCACGGGTAGAAATCAAGCATGCGGTCCGCCTGATGGTATGCGGTTGCCGCCGCCTATGAAAGCTTGCTATTGTAAATAAGTAATATTTACCATGTTAATATTCGACAAATATTTTTTCAGAAGTATATCCATTCTCGGAGGACTTCGGGGAGAGTCGTGAGGGGCGGTCGGCACGCAATGGCACGCTACGCTGGGGGGCGCGCTTCGGGCCTGCACACCGACCCCCCGCTGGACTGCTCGACTGCTTCAGAGCTTGCCGGTCTCGACTGGACCAGTACTTAGCTAGAAGGAAGGTAAGGATCTGAATCTAATACAAAGTAATAATAAACTTATAGTACATATAAATAGAAGAAGCCGTGGTGGCTGAGTGGTTCGAGCAGTTGCCTGCGACACAAAGATCGCAAGTTCGAATCCCGACTGTACCAATGAGTTTTTCTAAACTGAACGTGAACTGAACTGAAAATGAACGAATGAATTTCAGATCGAGCGCGGCGTTCGCCTCTACGGTCAAAATGAACAGCGTCTCGCTGTCAAAATCTGGCTCTCAGCTCTCAGAGGAGTAAGGCACAGGAGTGACAAGTTTGCATTGCTTGGCCATCTGTACCAGGCTTATATGGACTTTGGGAAATACAGGTAACATGATTAACCTAAAGAGGTCGAACGCATAGAGGTCATGCACAAAATTAACGCGAACGCTCAGGCTGTGGAATGAGCTCCCGGTTGAGGTTTTCCCTGGAGAGTACAGCATGGAGTTCTTCAAGAAGGGTGTGAAAAGATTCCTGCAGGGTCGGCAACGCGCGAGTGATACCCCTGGTGTTGGATGCGTCCATAGGCGGCGGTAACCGCTTACCATCAGGCGGACCGCGTGCTTCTTTGTCACCCATGTGTTATAAAAAAAATCCGCGACAATTACCTCCGAGGTCAAAGACATAATTATGGTAGTTTTTGCTACTTGACGGAACACTGGTGAGACCAAACCACCAGTCGCTTTAAATGTGCTGACAAACGCAGCTGAGGGCAAAGTGCCGTTAGGTTGGACTGGAAATTTAACTTTTTTAGGAACTGATTTTGTACTGGCTATGCTTGGAGGCTTGGGTAGGCTATATTCTCCACCTTTCATAGATAACTCTTTTAAGATGGTTAGAAGATATCTATACATATACTACTTGTAACGGTAGTTTCGCTCATGTGAAAAAAAAACCTGAAACACGATCGCAGCGTCACCTATCGGGTCCAATTGTGAATCTAAACCATTCTCGAATCATACCTGAAGACACGCAGAAAATTTCATTAAAATCGGTCCCTCGAAACACCTTGCCAGTTTATGTTTTGTAAGGATTATCAGAAAATAATAATATTTAGGAATATATGTCAAATGTCGTTTAATAGTGAATAATATGATATGAGGTATTAGAAACATATATACTTGTCATATATGTGTTGCAGAGAATCTCTAGAGTTCGCGAACCGACAACTGGGTATATCTGAAGAGCTGGACTCCGCTCCTATGCGCGCCGAGGCTTACCTGAACCTCGCCAGGACACACCAGACACTTGGGGGACTTGAGAGGTAATGTAATGAAGGAACCATCCTGATTTGATTAGTAGTGTTTCGAGTCGCCTTCAACACAAAGTTTGCAAATTGCAATTGCAATTATACCGGACTGTAGCAATTAGTTTTTCTAAACCTATTTACAGCCTTTAGTCACACTAAGAGCTTTACGGTGAAGGAAAACATCGAGAGGAAACCTGCATACGTCTGAGAAGGAATACTTTAAATGTAAATATTTAAAACTCAAGTGTTTTGGCTCAAGACGTTTAACTTATGTTTTCATTGAATAAAATAAATATATAGCCTTCAAAACGGCTATATAAAATACAATATTTTTTCGAATTAGATTATCGATTCGTGAGCTGCTTACCGCCCGCACGTTAGAAGATCAATCAATTTACAATAATATTTGTTACCTTACGTAAATTCTTATATGCTGTATTGAGTATTGCAGAAAAATTACATTTGATTAAATATAATTAATTTACTTTAACTTAAATTTTCACAGAATATAAAAAAAAATTACCCAACATTTGCCGCCATAAAAAACCACATATCTGCAAATTCCTTTGAAATGTATAATGATGGGAAGGTTGTTGACCCAGGGCTCTGTCTTACGCTCGCCACGCGCTTTACAATGACTGCGGTGGAGGCTCCACTGCAGGCTGCGTGCACCTCACTGTGGCAGCAGTCAGCCTCGAGCTGGGCGCCTTCTCCAAAGCCATGGATGGCTTCCAGAAGGCTCTGGCAGTAGCGCAGTCACAAAATGATAATACTCTTCTGCTTCAGGTACCAGTATCCTAATTCCTAACATCCATGATATGCCATGCATGCCATGCCATAAAACTCCTGTCTCATAGTATGCTAGGGTGAATCCATACTAATATTATAACAGAGGAAAGATTTGATTGTTTGTTTGTTTGTATTGAATAGGCTCCGAAACTACTGAACCGATTTGAAAAAATCTTTCACCACTGGAAATCCTCATTCAACCTGAGTAGCTTAGGCTATTTTTTTTTTCTTTTAGAAATAAATCTTATGTCTACCCGTGCGAAGCCGGGGCGGATCGCTAGTCCTTATATAAACAATAATAATACGGTGATTTATCATGCGAGACTGTCAAAAGCGCGATCTAGAATTAACACAAACAAGCGCCATCTGTTGGCACACTTGTTAAAAAAATCAATGTTATACACCTTTATGTGGTCTGTGTGTCAACGGCTTTCGGAATATGATTTAAAAAACAGTCAGACAGACTGAAAAAAAGCTTTTTTTTATTGGATTTTGTCTGTTTTGTAAAATATGTGTAAGATTTTTGGAACGAAACATGCGAAACGGATATTGATAATATGTTGTTACATTTATTATTATTTTGTTTTAACATTGAAATCGTCAAATCTTTATTAAAAATGTACGCATTTGAAGTAAGTGTACGCAAGCATACATTGCCCCTAAAAAGCTTACCGATCGCTTTACGACAACAATTCTTCAGTTCACCTTTCGACAACCGACCAGCGTGACTCCCTATCATTCCATGAGTAACCTTAGGTATCATGTGAGATATATATTATACCAGCTGTCCCGCCCAGCTTCGCTTGGGTAAAAAGTTAAATTGCCCGTAACACGATCGCAGCGCCACCTATCGGGTCCAATTTTGAGATTTAAGCTATCCTTCTAGTTGGATCAAACTGCACACCGTGTGCAAATTTGATTAAAATGGGTAAATAGTTTAGGATACCATCGCGGACAAACAACGTGACACGTAATTGATATATTTTACAGATAATGTATAGATAGATAGATAGATAAAAAGTTTATTCTCAATCGCTGCATGCACACATACAATTAAAAAAAACAAAACAAGCACTAAACTACATTAAAACTAAGGGTTATGATCGGCTTAAAACTATGTTAGTACACATACTCTATAGTATGTGTGCGTTGCAGCAGTTGGCAAAGGGCCATAGCTCAGTGTGTGACATTGCTGCAATAGCAAAACAATGATTTTCAGCTATCGCATCGTCTACATATTCTACATATTCAGCTATCGTATACATATTCTACAATGTATATATATTATAGAAAATATCAGCGTGCTAGTGACGCTAGGTAAGTCAGAACTGTGTCCAGTATTACCAATTTATCGTTTATGTGGGCAGGTGTATGTAGGGTTGTCAGAACTCTGGCGGCGGCTGCGGGATGCTGAGCGCGCGGTGGCGTGTGCGGCGAGGGCCTGCGACCTGGGCCGAGGCCCGCGGGCGGCCGACCTCAACACGCGCTACCACCGCGCCGCGCTACTGCAAATGGCGGCAGCCCTGCGCGCACGCAACGAGCTTGGCGATGCGCATGACTATTGCAATGTACGCAACATGGAACACTTGTATTCAAATCAACCTTAACCAAAACTAAGCAGTGTATTTACAAGGTTTGGGACGGCTGGAACGGACCACGATATACATACTTATATAGATAGGCAATTCCACACAAATTGACATAGTCCCAAACTAAGCAATGCTTGTACTATGGGAACTGGACAACGATATACATACTTATATAGATAGGCAATTCCACACAAATTGACATAGTCCCAAACTAAGCAATGCTTGTACTATGGGAACTGGACAACGATATACATACTTATATAGATAGGCAATTCCACACAAATTGACATAGTCCCAAACTAAGCAATGCTTGTACTATGGGAACTGGACAACGATATACATACTTATATAGATAGGCAATTCCACACAAATTGACATAGTCCCAAACTAAGCAATGCTTGTACTATGGGAACTGGACAACGATATACATACTTATATAGATAGGCAATTCCACACAAATTGACATAGTCCCAAACTAAGCAATGCTTGTACTATGGGAACTGGACAACGATATACATACTTATATAGATAGGCAATTCCACACAAATTGACATAGTCCCAAACTAAGCAATGCTTGTACTATGGGAACTGGACAACGATATACATACTGGTCCCAAACTTATTTATCGAAATATATATTAGCTTTATGTTCCAATAGGAGGCTTTAAGGCTCGCAACGGTGGCCGGGGACCAGGGTTGCTATGCGCGAGCTGTGCGCATAGCTGGCGACGTCTATCGGCGAAAATGTGATATCGGGAAAGCTTTAAGGTATTAAGTAAACATTCTTCTAATATCAATATATATATTTGGTACTCGTCTACGCTGAAATAGATCTTGAAAGTTTGGAAACTATACATTTTGTAAAAGTAATGTTCGACAATAATATTATATACATACATATCATCACGCCGAGTCCCTAACTGGGTAGGCAGAGAGTATAGAGCGCCAGTTCTCTCTAGACTTACATACCTCTTTCGCTTCTACCATAATATATGATGTAATGAAAACAGTATAATGTAATGAAAACAATGGATAAGTCTATATTTATTATAACAATATAATTAAATATTAAAATTTAATAGGTGTAGGTTTTTTTGATCTTTTACAAGGATTCTGCCAAGAGACGTTAACTTACAGTAAGCTCATAGCGCTTTGATCTTTAGCTATGGCGTCATTGTTGCAGGCATTACGAAGTAGCCATGGGCGCAGGTCAAGCGCTGGGTGACCGCCTCGCGCAGATGGAGGCTATGGACGGTGCAGCGCGATGCCTGGAGGCTCTGCGGCTACAGGGCAGGATATGCAACTGCAGACCTCTGGAGTTCAACACGAGGCTGCTAGAGGTCGCCACTTCCGTTGGTGCTAAGGTTCGTATTGGTAAAATTTTCTTGAGAATGGAGTTAATTAATTAAATTAAACTTATGAAAAATGTATATAAAAATATTGGCGCCCACCGTGGGGCACGGATTTGGAACAAGAATTTGGTTATGAGTCACGGATCTAGAGAGGGCAAGCTGCAGCTACTATGGGTGGAGTTTCACTGGACTATAATATATATTTATCTTCACACCTACCCACAAGGGTAGACGAAGGGTACTCCAAAGACTATGCAAAGGTGTGTTATTACACAGACCCTCTTTTCGACAAAGATTGTATTTAGGTACCAATGTAGCCGACGGCGTCTTTAGCCATTTCTCGAGAACTATACATACGCATGCAGGTTTCCCCTAAGTGTTTTCCTTCACCCTAAAGTCGTAGTCCAAAAATGGTGTATGTTATGTGACGTGTTTGCTCCACCAGATGCTAGTACGTCGCGTGCGGCTGCGTTTGGCAGAGATCTACACGGCGCTTGGTGACAGCGGCGCGGCGGGCCGCCAGCAAAGGGCTGCGGCGGCTGCGCCCGCACCGGCCTGCGCGCGCTGCCGCCAGCCGCTGGCCCTGCAGCCGGAGCCCCTCGCCGCGTTGCCCTGCGCACACATCGTACATCACGCGTACGTAGCTTACACTTAATAGCAGGCTCACGGGCCAGGAAGAAGTAATTTAACATAAAATTGGGTTTTACAGGACGTTTTTAAACTAAACTTCTAAAACAAAAACTTAATTTTATATATGTATTCGAATGTTTGTTACCGCCGCCTATGAACGCTTGCCAGGGGTATCACTCGCGCGTTGCCGACCCCGGCCTAGTTAGTATCACCTCTGGATTGCTTGTTGGAAGGCGTGGACGCCATATCGATCTGTGACCACAGATCATGCACCACGCATGATTTACCAACACTTCAATCAATGTCACTGGCTCGGAAGTGCTTTTTTTTTTGTTAATTGTTGAATGTAACTGCCTGTCAGTCTCGCCCAGAAAATCCTTAGTGGTTACTCCTAAAATGGAAAAATCTTAGTAGGTGGTTGGAACCTGCTCTTCCTCTACCTCTTCTTTTACACTTTCGCATTGAATATCTGTTTCGTCAATCTTTCTTCTTTATCTTTATGAAAATTAAAAAAACATGCCAGTTGCATGCCCGAATCCTGGTCGCGTCGGTCGGGGCGCGGCGCGGGCGCAACGGACTGTGCGGAGTGCGCCTCGCCACGAGCTGCGCGTGTGCCGCCACCCGCACCGCCTGCCCCCCGCGGCTTGCCTGCGCAGGTACCGACACTACCGACTACCCACACAATTTGATATTATTTGCCATTTGTTAGCTCTGGACAGTTGCTAAGCACTAGACCAGTTACCAATGAGCAAAATTAGCAGTAGCTACGGCTCTGCGCACCAAACCAACGCTTACTGACCGCACAAAAGTATATTATACAGGATGTCTAATATTTTATTTAGTCGTATTTTAGAAGTAAAAGGTCCTATCCTCATGACGTTGCACAAATATCTCCAAAGATAACAAAATGAAAATGTATATTTTTCAGGATTTTCCCTTCGGTACACCACCTACCCTACGTGAATCCGACCTGAACTCAATAATATCCGACCACAGCAGCCAACATGCGACATCTAGCGTTTAAGTTTCAACATGGGCTAACAGAGAAAGAGCTACGACAGATGGCAGCACATGTCCACTATAATTTATCAGTATATTACACAAATTACCTTTGTGTAGGTAATAGGTGCGAATTTTGATAACAAAGAAGTTATATTTACCCTGCTTTATACATCTGTCCATAATTTAAATAAAGTGCAATTTTTAACTGTCAAATATACCGTAGGATCTAAAAAAAATGTCCCAAATGTGCGATCTATCCTCAGAATTTATTATTAGGCATTTCAGTATTACTAAGTGTAACATCGTTAATTTTACTATAAAAAAAACAACATTTATGTAAAAAAACTACCATTAACTTGATAGATATTGATGTAAAATCACATTATTAACCGCAGTACTAATTGCGGCAGAATCTTGATAGTGGCGCCTTCTTTCTTGACAGTCAACTTGAGGTGTTCTAAAATCAACAAGGAACTGGGCGTTTTAAAATAAATAAAGTACGCTGAATGACAGGCGCTTATTTAAAAATTTATTTTATTTTTAAAATGAATATTTTGATTTTGGCGCGCCTTGAAACTACCGCCCAGGGCAGGCGGCTCGGTTTACCACTAAACATACGTTAGTGTTGTGGTGAACATCGATTCCGAACTAGTGATTGGTAACGGTAATTTTATTTAACCGTTATATGCAACGGTACGTAAAAGTATTATGTATAATAAATCAAAGATATTATAATAAAGAGAATACCTATTTTAAGAATATGTTGTTATGTTATTGGGGAATTGTCATTATCGACGGAAAGGAATGAATGTCCATATCCTTTTTAATTAAAATAACATATTAAGCATAACGTTAAGGTGTGATTCCTTTAACAAAATACGCTTTAAAACGAAGTACGTTTCGTTTCTAACGGTATTACCAAAGAGTATGAAACCACTTAAAAAAATATCTGGTTTAGAAGGTAAAGGTTATAAGTCTTTTGATCAACATTTCTTAATCCTAAATAGGTATATATTATTTATCTATCGTCACTTGAAAAATCTATTAGTTTTTTTTTAGAACAAAAATATTAATAATAATATCCTCACGCCTTCCCACAAGGGTCCCCGAAGGGGAAGGCAGAGGTGTATAGGCAATACCCACACACCCACTTTCCGCCAGAGGTATATTAGGTGCCAACGTGACAGATGGCGAGTCCATCGCCGTTACTCAAGCACTACTATACATACGCCTTTGAATTTCTTCTCAGACGTATGCAGGTTTCCTCTCGATGTTTTCCTTCACCGTAAAGCTCGTGGTGTGACTAATCACTGTACTTAAGTTCAGAAAAACTCATTGGTACAGTCGGGATTCGAACTTGCGACCTTTGCGTCGCAGGCAACTGCTCGAACCACTCGGCCACCACGGCTGTGAACAAAAATCATTTTCAAAATTTATTTCAAATTGGCAATATATTTGTATTTACCATTAAACGGATATTGTAATTAATGATTGGTATATTGGTGTATAATTAATGATATTATATTAATATTATGATAACTGATTGATGGAAATTTGTGACATGTTTTACGGTGAAATTTTAAGCTTGTGTGTATAATAAGTTGCCAATTTTGATACTAAAATTCTATATTTATTGTTAGATGTTGTTTCAGTATAAGGTGAAATATTTACATTAGTTATGGTGTGGATATAACGTGATCTTAATATTAAAGACCCATCGACAGGAAACCGGCATACATTTCAGAAGGAATTGAAAGATGTAAGTTTTCTAATCGTACTAGAGAAACGTCAATGCACTCGCCACCTGCCACGTTGAAATATAAAGATACATCCGCACTTGCACTTCTCCACGCCTCCACACAAGCGTCCCCGACGGGGTACCTACTCTCATCCCCTTCGGGGACGCTTGTGGGGAGGCGTGATGTCTTCAAACCAAATAGTTAGTAAAGAGAAAAAGAAAGATGAATGAGTAAAATACATTATATATCTACTATATATTATCTATATTCTATATTTATTACATCATCTGTATGTAGTTTACTTTGTTCGTGTTCAGTACAATTACATGTAAATATATATGTATATGAATACGATAGCAATGCTTCTGTTTTGCAACACAAAATCGTCTTTATGTTAATAATTTATTATACAGTTTTGTTTTGTTTTCAGGTTTAATTTGTTGCAAAACGGCCGTGATATTTGTCTTCGCAATAGTCGCACTTCAAACTTTAGACTTTTTATGCAGAATAATCCTAATACTGTTGCTTAAAAAAACAACACATATTTAAAAACAATCGTACCTAAATGCATATGGTACTGTCAAATTCGTTTTTAATACACCATCTTACAAAGTAATCAAATCACGTGATCTTAGGTACAATGTAACTTTACGCAGTAGGTAAACATCGAGAAGAAAACACGTTCCTTCCTACTTGAAGATATTCAAAGATATATATGACGGACTTGCTATTTGTTAGGTTGGTAACTGTATATATATATATATATATATATATATATATTTCCAACGAATAAAGGGCATTGTTAATGTTACACTTCTGCGTCTTCTGCCTATGCCTGCCTACGTTCGGGAGACTGTGTGTGTGGGCGAAAAAAGTTTGCTAATCCTATAATTATGCACTTAGCAGATATCGGTTTGACAACGTCAAAGTATTGTAATCTGAACATTTATTTACACGCCCAATGTGATACGTGAGCAGGGAAGATTATATTCCAATTGATATTTATAAACCTGTTTTATGAGTTTGTAAAAATCGGTGCTGAATAACAGTTTTTTACCTTACGAAAGCCACGCCATCTTTCCATCGTATACAAAAACATCGAATTGGCGCGCTATTTAAATCTTGTCTAAAATACAGGTATGACATTTCTAAATCTGTCACTTTTAATTATTTTTAACATGGATGACAAATCACGATAAAAATTGGAAATTAAATAAAACGTGTGGCACTCGGGGACTGCCGCGATAAAGCTATTGCATAGCATTTTTTATCAACTTATGCAATACACCTATATACTTTCTCACAAACAGCTGCTTACGTGCTAGGCATGCCTTTTAGGTTCTGTCGTTTCCATATGTCCCGGCAATTTTGAATTTGGAACTGTTCTTTATTCGAATGTGTTTAAATTTTGAAGGTTATTTTCGTTACGGAATTTCTGGATTCGGTCTCCACGCTCAAGCCCGCGATAGAAGCTATGCAATAGCTTAAAAACAAATGTTTTCAAAAGATTCGTAGGTGTAATGATTATCTAGAATATTTTTCGTATTTTCACTATTCCCTTTATATAACACGTTAAAGATGACATATTTAATACATATATAGACATAAATTATTGTAATTTACGTTTTGTTAAACTGTTAACAGATTTTAACGGTATAGCTAGGTGTTATCAAATTCATATAAATATCATAAAATAGCAATAACGTTATTTAACAAATTAAAAATATATTGTTACTTCATCATGAAAATAAGCAATATTTTACTGAGAAAATATATATAATTCAGCGCGCACCGTGGATAGAATTATTGATGAATATAATTTATATGTGATATTTTTTTTCAGTTACAAAAACTATTCTGTTATTTAACTAGGCTAGACAAACTAACATAGACATCACTTATAGGATATGCTAAAATATAAAAAAATCATGGCACCTTAGATAAGAATAGGAATTATTTTTTAGACATTCAAAATGTCTCTTTAAGCTATTTTGACATTTTGTAACAGACCGACAATGTTTTGTTAGCTATATTGAACTCCAGTTCGTATGAATTTGTACATTTTAAAATAATTATGTTTCGTTATATTAAACAATTATAAAAAGACACTAAATCTAGACCTTAAAATGTACCTGCACATAAACTAACTATACTTTAACGATAATAAAAACTTATATCGACACTTAACTATATTTAAACTCCTTGTAAAAAGAATTAATATTTTATATTTTTATTTACAATTTAAACATATAACAATATAAAAAAGCAATATATGTTCCACGCACGAGATAAATATAAAAAAAATATAGCATTCTAATAGAATCGTAATCATAAATAAAATGTATACAAATCACATATTTTATAAAAAAAAAAAATCCTCAATTCACTATGGCAAGGTCGGCATTAAAGATTTTAATTAAAAAAAAAGCTCGAATATTTCATGGATATTCACTATTTACTACATCCGGGTAGGCCGCGAGTCTTTCCGCCAATCAGTCTATCTTGTCATCGTAGAATCGAATTTCTCTAGAATTTTCATCAAAATACATCTTCCACATTTAAATGAAATTTTAAGAACACTACATTAAATTGCATATTTTAAAAACAAATCTATGAACATCTATAATTCACACTAAGACTTAGCTAGGTTCTAGTAGTTTATGCACATCTAGCTTTATTAGGTAGTAATATGTTTTCTGCCTTTTGTTCAATCAAAGTGATTTTGTGAAATTTCACCTGTCATGACATGACACCACCCTTTCACAAAAAAAATTGTTTGAAAAAAAATTTTTTTTTTGTCAGGGTTGTTAACGGTTTTTTTTATACCACAAAGGTGGCAAGCAAAAATGCGGTCCCCTGTTGGTTTGGTTCCCGCCGCTTATGGATTTTTCTGTATTTGATCCTATAGGATTAGAATATGAAATCTATGATCGTGAACGTGAATGGTCATTTGGCACAGTACAATTGGGCACAGCCTTAAAGCTAAGCAATAAAGCTTTTTAATTCATTGTTGCATGTACCGTGTTATTACGATAACCATTATATTAATATTACATACATAATAGATTATAACACTGATTGTAAATTATCTATTTTTTAAAGAATCTGCAAAGAAAAATGAATAATACTTATTAAGTGTTTGTATCTATTTCCTGAGCTGCTGTTGTGAGCTATTATGAGCTACGGTTGTTTTTTGCATACTGCTTGTTGTGGTTTTCATTACTTTGTTTTGCGATAAATAATAATATTATTTATATATCCTCACGCCTTCCCACAAGAGTCCCCGAAGGGATAGGCAGAGGTGTATAGTTAATACCCACACACCCATATGCGATAAATATAAAAAAAAATACTTAGCTGTGACGCCATAAGCGGCGCCATGACATGCGTTTTCGCTCAAAATATTTTTTATACATCATTGTTTTTTTTGCCTTAATTGCCATATTTATGTTTTTTTAGAAATAGTTTTCATTAAAGGGTTTTATTTATAATGAACGTGAGCTTAGTCTGTTACCATGTCTATTTAAATAAACAAGCCACTTGGCGTTATCGGAATAATCAATAATTATTGACAGGAAGCCCGATGCAAATATTTTTTAATTTTTTTTTGGATGTATACCAAAATGGAACCTTATTAAATGGATTGAATGAACTTATTGTAATTAGTAATAAATTATGCTAAAATATTCCCATGTGATTCTGAATATAAAAATATTATTAAGAAAATGTAGTTGTGAATTTGGCGTTGTGTTACGGTCATTTTAGGTAAAGTCGAGAGTATTATACTTACACATATATATATATATATAAAATATTACTGCTCGTCGTTATATTTAAACATTTTAAATTGAAATATATTTATTTGAAACATATAGTGCCTTTCTTTTTTTCCCTTAATGTTCATAAATTTTTTATTGGTTTAACAATAGTTTTTTTTTATTCAATCGCGTGTAATCACTAAACCTACTATAATTATATGGAATGGGGGCTTGAGAGACTCAGCTTTAACGAAATATACTTTAGATACTGATAAACTAGGGCTAACGGAATTTTTGAAGAATTGTAACGAAAATAAATCATACAAATTCTGGACTTGCTTGACACATTTTCGTATATTTGTAATTATTTTAAAGAACCGGTAACTAATAAGGTTATATAAGTTTTTATACGTCAAGTAATATATCCGTAATAAAACCGAGGTGCTGTTTCAGCTGAATGACAGTTATAACAAAGACTACTATTTAATACTTAGTTATACTGCAATCAAATAATGGCGTTTTATTATTTTTCTTTAATGAAGTTATGAACTAGACTAAAACATTTTGTATAATTAAACCGCGCTGTCATTGCCGGCTGTAATTGCCGGCGAAACTAGAATTAGATTCATGTTCGTTTGAAATTGGCGCTTAGCCTGAATACATATTGGTGATGCGTTCAGAACAAAAGTATGTTTACATTGAACTTATTATTTGTATCCTGATGTATTTATTGTTCGCCTACTAAGGAAAGGAAATATATATTAAGGAAAATAATAATTTCACCACCCTTCATGCATATATTTATATATATATCCACTATAACATTTTTGTGAAATCCAAATTTTACTGGATTAATTCAATAAGTTTAAATTTTTATTGTTTGTCATTTTATAGCTCAGAGAAATAAAAAAAACTATTGATCTGATATTTATTTTAATTCTAAAACTCTATTATTTAAAAAAAAATATAATTTTTGTATATTGTTCATTGGCTGTATGTTGTTCAGCCTATGCCAACACCGGTCTACAACAAAAAGTTGTTTAAGAAACAAACATCATTTGTATTGATTTTTGTCGCTATTCCCAGTTGATCCCAGATTTTCCAGCGAATATGTTTGTCAGTTTCTAAAATATTTTTTCTCCGAAATTGTGGCTAGGGGGTTGTAAAAAGAAAACATAAAACCTATTTATAAAATAGCGTACATTCATTAAATGCTGTGAAGCCACCCGTAACGTGAACTGGGAATTAATTCATTAATTTTAAGTGTAATTTGATAATTTTCCGAAAACAAAATGAGTGCTTTCGCTCGGCACGACTCCCGTGTTAAGGAAAGTCTTTTTGAATTTATCATTAAAAATATTCCCAACGCAAATCTAAATGTGATCGACGATATCCTACTGGCATACGTCAGGTCTATGTTGGAGGAGGCTTCCCAGGATTCTTATTTTGAAGCGGACGGTAAGACAAACCGTTCTTTATTCGAAATCTTTTTATATAATATTGATGTCGCAAGTTATCCTTTTGACAATAGTTAGACAAATGATTCAGTAAATCTATGTATTTATACATTAAATAATGTCACAGTAGTACTTCTTTGTTATTCGTAAGTTATTGTTTCATGAATAAAACAGTGTACACGGGCTCACCTTGAACATTTTAAATTTCTCGTAGGTACTCAGAATGTGCAACAGGAAAGTTCTAGAAGGTGGAGATAAGACAAAGGATTTTATAGTTAATAAAAAAAAACTTTGTTTTATTTTTTATTTATATTTACTTGCTTGGTTGGGGCTAATATCTCCAAATATTAACGGTTTAAATTACACCTGCATTAGCCATGTTATTATGTACTTAATTTAATTTATAATTAAATGCTGGCATAAATATTATTATGATCTGGATCTGTTTTATTCTTATGAAAAAAAAGGATAATTAACATGTATTGGCTCTCATTAAGATAATTTTACATAAAAAGAAGTATTCTTTAGTTGGTATCAACTGAAAAGTCATCCTCATAATAATATATATAATATATCCTTATGCCTTCCCACAAGGGTCCCCGAAGGGGTAAACAGAGGTGTATAGGTAATAAACACAAACCCACTTTCCGCCAGAGGTATATTAGGTGCCAACGTGACAGATGGTGAGTCCATCGCCGTTACTCCAGCACAACTATACATACGCCTTTGAAGGTTTTCTTTTGATGTTTTCCTTCACCGTTATGCTCGTGGTGTGACCAATCACTGTACTTAAGTTCAGAAAAACTCATTGGTACAGTCGGGATTCGAACTTGCGACCTTTGTGTGGCAGGCAACTGCTCGAACCACTCGGCCACCACGGCTCTATTAATAATATATATAATAATATTATAAGTTTTGTAAGGATATTTGTTACTGATTCATGCAAATCCTACTGAACAGAATCGGATGAAGTTTGTTATAGGGATAGATGGAACTTATGTCTATAATACAGGCTCTCCAATTAGTTTAGACATCAGTAGTAATGTAGTAATATGTGAAGAAATTTTATATTCATAGTATTTTATACTCGTAACCTACATTACTTGTGTGTCTTATTAACTGTGTACATTTTACTGTATATATTATTAGCTGGATTAAAAAATAGTCTATGTTCTATCTCAGAAAAACATAAAAGAAATTAAAATTTACCAGATGAAACTGCAGAGCACAAGCTAACACTTAATATTTTTGTATTAAATGAATATGTACTTTAATAACATAGAAATATCTGAAGAGGTGACAGATAGTTCGGGTATTTGCCTGCAACACAAACAATAGCAAGTTCGAATCCTGAAACACGTGGGTACACAATGAGCTTTTCTAAACTTAAGTACACATTAGTGACACCACAAGCTTTACTGTGAAGGAAAACATCTCAACCTGCATATGTTTGAGAAGAAATACAAAGGCTATGTATAGTTGTGCTTGAGTAACGGCAATGGACTCACCATCTATTTTGCCACCTAAAATATATCTCTGGCGGAAAGTGAGTGTTTTTAGTACCTAGCCTACACACCTCTGTCTACCCCTTCGGGGACCCTCGTGGCTCGTGGCCTCGTGAAGGCGTGGAGAGAATAATCTGGTTATTGTGACAGACTGTATGTTTTTTTTTTTTTTTTATACAACAATAGTGGCAAACAAGCATACGGCCCACCTGATGGGAAACGGTTACCGTAGCCTATTTACGCTCACGATACCGAAGTATCACTTGCGCGTTGCCACTCCGTGTTCGGAGAGTTATAGTGTGTTGGCCGCATAATGGGTTTAATCCCTCTGCTTTCAACACAATGTAACAATCCTCCCCCCTCCCCAAGGAGCTCATTACTGGAAACCTTATTCACCGCGTAGGAACCCAACACAAAAAAAAATGTTATTTGGCTACGGACTTGTATAAGGTGGAGGTCCTGCCCCAGTCGGGCAGCTCCAAATTCGAACGGGAAACCCGTTATGCCCTACCTCTCTTAAATCTTCCTCTCTCATCTTTATGTGATGATATAATATGTATGTATATGTATGATATTTTCCACAGGCTTCATTGAAATGATGTCCGGCTATATTCCGGAATTTGCAACCATAGATGCTATCCAGGTCTGCAACTGGGTGGTGCAGTTGGAAGCTGAGCTGTCACATCAAGAGGAATCTGACTCCCTTTCTAATCATGGTATGTTAGACAACAGGTCGCCTTTTGGAAGAGCCTCAACAAAAACCGCTTTCTTTTCAACCTCATGCTATTGCATGATGATTGTTGGTATTGTATTTTTACACTATTCAGTTAGGCACACCACGAGCTTAACGGTTAGGGAAAACATCGAGAGGAAACCTGCATACGTCTGAGAAATCAGACATTCAAAGACGTATAGTTGTGCTAGAGTAGCAGCGATGGACTCGCCATCTATTACGTTGGCACATAAAATGTATCTCTAGCGGAATGTGGGTGTGTGGGCAATACCTATCCACCTCTGCCTACCCCTTGGGGATCCTTGTGGGAAGGCGTGAGGATATATTATTGAATTCTTTAATATCTTTTTTTTTTCTTTATATGTTGTTAATATGTTTATATGTTTTAGATGACTCGGTCAGCAGTGACAAGATCAGCTTGACTCTCCAGAGCTTGAGCGAGATGCTGCCGTCAATCACGAAGAATAGCCGGTAAGATTATTATAATATTGTTTTGAGAAAATATACCTACTGACGAAACTTCGAAAGTTTCTGGATGAAGACGCAAAGGAAGACAATGTACCATCTACCTAGATGAAATCGATCGGACTCTCACACTGCAAACATACATGTTCCAGACGAGCATGTATGAAGAGATGAAAGAGACCTGTAAGTGTAGAGGGAGAACTGGCGGTCTACTCCCACTAGTACAGGGTTTCTCAAACTATTGGCTCCACGAACCTTGTAAACGAACCACGAACCTTTCCAGATGACAGCAAACCCCTTAACTATCTAATTAGGTCAACATAAAGACCTGCATACTTATAAGAAACAATTCAGACACATGTTTAGTTGGGTTTATGTAACGGCGATGGACTGGCCATTTGTCACGTTGGCACCTAAAATATATATCTGGCGGAATGTGCGTGTGTGGGTATTATCTATACACTTCTGCCTACCACTTCGGGGACCCTTGTGGGAAGGCGCGATGATATATACATATATACATATATATATATATATATATATTTTTATCTATTTATCGATCTTGTAAATGGATTTTGTCTTTACATAAGCTTTTTCATATAACGAGTACAATTAATTTACATGCTTTTGCGACGTTAGCACATATGCGATGGTTTCTTGTCTGATTAATTCTAGAGCGAAAGAGGTCGTACGTTTAGAGAGGAGTCTGTAAGGTCTAGCGCTCTATTCCCTATGCTTGCCTACCCCGTTAGGGACTCGAAGTGTATGTATGTATGATATATGAGCCTCAAGCAAACCCCTGGTATTACGCCAACGGACGATATATGTAGAAGTTTTTCTAGGGTTGTAATGCAAGCTTTTTTAAATTTAATAATAGTGGCAAACAAGCATACGGCCCACCTGATGGGAAGCGGTTACCGCAGCCTATTTAAGCTCCCGATACCGAAATATCACTTGCGCGTTGCCACTCTGTGTTCGGAGAGTTAAACTGTGTTGGCGGCATAATGGGACTAATCCCTATGCTGCCAACACAATATAATAGTCCTGCCTTCTGCCCAATGAGTTGGAAACCTTTTTCATCGCGCAGGAAAATAACACAAATAATTGTGTTATTTGGCTACGGACTTCTATAAGATGAAGGTACTGCCCAAATTGGAACGGGAAACCTGCTATACCCTTCCTCTCTTAAATGCATGCGGGCCGTCTGATGGTAAGCGGTTATCGCCGCCTATGGACGCTTGCAACGTCAGCCTTAATACTCGCGCGCTGCCGACCCTGCAGGGATCATTTCACATCCTTCTTTCTGAACTCCACCTTAAATTGGAGTTCATTCCAAAATCCGGGTAAAAATATTTCCTTCTCTAATGCATATCCTATGTGTTAATCCAGCTATAGATAGTGCCATCCACAAAGACGCGCCCCACTATTCTTCCCTATAGTTTATAGTTTAAGTGTGCAACCTTCCACTAATGTGTGAGTATTGTCGGTACACACTGATTACCTATGAGTGCACACGCACACTGCAATTAATAGACTCGGGTCATGCCCGCATCCCGCGACCCCCTCGACTAGAAATTGGTGGGGCGGCTTCGTGGATGGCACTATCTATAATAATCTATTTGCCAAAAAAATCCGGCCCGTCAAAATCGGTCCAGCCGTTTTAGAGATTAGCCGGAACAAAGAGGCAGACAGACATGTTACAAAATATTTTGGTATATGTTGGTACTGTGTATACATCCATATGAATATAGTAAAAAGCGGTAATACTAGCTGTCCCACCCAGCTTCGCCCGGGTGAAAAAGTAAAAAAAACCCGTTTTTCAACTATTGCTTCCCGTATGGAGGCAATAGTTAAAAACGTGTTTTTAAAAAAAAGTTGAGTTTCAAAGAATCCGTTCTTAGCTGACCTCTACACCGCGTAAGGAATACTCCTACCAAATTACAAGTCAATCGGCCTTATAGTTCCTGAGATTTCGTGATGAGTGAGTTCACAAATGGGATCTCCTATATACATATAGATTACAAATAGAAACAACTTTTATTTATTTGTATATATATAGAGTACTAGCTGTCCCGCCCAGCTTTGCTCGGGTGAAAAAGTTAAATTGCCCGTAACACGATCGCAGCGCCACCTATCGGGTCCAATTGTAAATCTAAACCATTCTCGAATCCACCTTAAGACACACAGAAAGAGATAGCTTCGCACGGGTGAAAAAGTTAAAATTCCTAAAACTCGATCGCAGCGCCACCTATCGGGTCCAATTTAATATAGCCTATGTTACTCGGGGATAATGTAGCTTCCCAAAGGTGAAAGAATTTTTGAAATCGGTCCAGTAGTTTCGGAGCCTATTCATTACAAACAAACAAACAAACAAACAAATCTTTCCTCTTTATAATATTAGTATAGATAATAGCAGGCGCAGGAGTAGCTTTGCATACATCGTGGCGGTCAAGGTGAACGCTCCCGGCGCTGATATGCCATTCGGTAGGCATCGGCGTCGATATGGCAAACAATTTGGGTCATAGTCCACCAACTCGTATTGCGTAAAGGCGATACGAACAATGGCAGTACTTCGTTGTTACTCAAGTACGACTATACATACGCGTTTGAATTTCTTCTCAAACGTGTTCAGGTTTCCTCTCGAAGGAAAACCCTGCACCGTAAAGCTCGTGTGATCACTCGAACTTTGAGTGTTGGCGTTTAGGCGACTTGAACCACTCGGCAAATAAGGCTCTGATCGTGGTACGAGTGAAAAGTAATAGCGTAATATTTATTTCTAATTGTACTGTACCATCTATACAAATAAATAAAATTAGTGTGTCTGTTTGTAATATTAAAAATAACCGCTTTTGTGGGGTAAACACACCCAATTTCTGCTTTGGCGGAAATTGATTGGGTGGGTACAACTTATACCTATAAACCTCTACCTACCCCTTAGGGGACACTTGTGGGAAGGCGTGATGATACATTAAATATATAATAAGGGGTAGGCAGAGGTGTATAGGTAATACTCACACACCCACTTTCCGCCAGAGATATATTTTAGGTGCCAAAGTGACAGATGGCGAGTCCATTGCCGTTACTTAGCACGACTATACATACGCCTTTGAAATACTTCTCAGACGTATGCAAGTTTCCTCTCGATGTTTTCCTTCACCGTAAAGCTTGTGATGTAACCTTCACCCAGATGTGATCTTCACCCAGATACTCGTACGTGGACAAGAACTCAGGAACCAAGGAGCATAAGCCACTGGCTCCGAAGATAGAGCCGAAGAAGATGGTACGATACAGGGACAATAAAATAGTGATGTAACTAACCACTGCACTCAAGTTCAGAAAAACTCATTGGTACAGGATTTGAACTTGCGATCTTTTTGTCGCAGGCAACTACTCGAACCACTCGGCAGCCACGGCTCATTTCATTTATAAAAATAATGACCATAAATTGTCATGTATCCGTGTCAGGTCGCACTCCAACTCGGAGAGCTCGGAGAGCGCCGAGGGAGGGAGGCGTGCGCTGCTCGACGGTGAGGAGTACGCGGATCAGTGCCGTGCGCTGCATGAAATGTTCCCCAACACGTGCGCCATGGAGGTAAATGTTGCCCTTAAATTTCATACACACAATTCTTTACGGCCCCCTAATGAAGACCTACAATTTGTTGTGGCAAACAAGCATTTGGCCCACCTGCCAACACAATAAAACAATCCTCCCCTCCACCAAGGAGCTCATTAATGGAAACCTTATCCATCGCGCAGGAACACAACACAAACAATTTTGTTATTTGGCAACGAACTTTTCTACAAAGTTCGAACGGGGAACTCGTTATGCTCCTACCTCACTTAAACTTCTATACTCTCACAATGCGATAAAAATTTATAACGACCTCCTAATTAATGTGAAGCCTATTAGAGGCATTTTGTTTTTCAACTTCAGTCATCTTATTAAACTTAGGTGTTAGAAATAAAATAAAATCATCAAATGGTTCACCCAGTCGAAAGTTCTGAGGTAACAAACATAACCTCCTGCTTTTTTAAGTCGGTTAAAAATACAGAAAAAATAAAATAAAATCATCAAATGGTTCACCCAGTCGAAAGTTCTGAGGTAACAAACATAACCTCCTGCTTTTTTAAGTCGGTTAAAAATACAGATAATGTCACATCATCACGATACAAAATGTCATCTACATGTTGTCATCACACTAATCGTATAGTGTCAAATTGTCTTATATCCTTGCATTATGCCATTTTGTCACTTCGATATGTCCGATTCGCGATAAGAACGACAACTCTTATTTCAAACTGTCATGTTATCACGTTAACATTGTTATGCCAAGTTGTCAAGTATTCGTGCGTTATGCCATTGTGAAACGCCGCAGTGACATTTTTTAGTGACAGTGCTAGTGAAGTCTGATGGTAGTTTCTAGCGAACTTCCCGAAGGTTATTTAAGGGTATATTTAAATGGGTACGTTAATGGGAAGGGTATATTTTATGGCAGCATGGCAACAGTGCTTGGCAGCCTGCAACTTCGTCTATTATAATGTGCCCTCTTACTGTAGATTAAGCACTGCGTGTCTATTGCACGCGGTGACGTGGAACGCGCAGCGGCAACCCTGCTTCACCGCCGTGAGCAGGGCCAGGCCCTCGCCGTGGCTGCGCAACCGGCTCGCCAGCAACCCTGCGATGATCACGAGCTCAAGAATAGAATCATTGCACGGTAAGTGTTTTAACGCTCTATTCTTTAACGTGGCCAATCCTCATGGGTAGTCATGTCTCTTACTGACTGGTGGGTTTCCATCAATATGTATAGTACTGAGTCCAACGATCCATTCTGGTCCAAACTGGTTCCTTCTAATCCATTCTGGGTGGTAGGGAGCGAGTCAGCATGATTGCTTACACTACTTCCCTTACCAAGCAAAAATATCTAGTTATGTAGCTATGGTATGCTATGCAAATGCGGCTATGCTATGCAAATGCGGCTATTCTATGCAAAAGAGCTGTGGTGGCCGAGTGGTTCGAGAAGTTGCCTGCAACACACAGATTGGAAGTTCGAGTCCCGACTGAACCAGTGAGTTTTTCTGAACTTAAGTACAGTGATTAGTCAACGAGCTTTACGGTGAAGGAAAACATGGAGAGGAAACCTGCAGACGTTTGAGAAGAAATTCAAAGGCGTATGAGGTCGTGCTTGAGTAACGGTGTCGGACTCGCCATCTGGCACGTTAGCACCTAAAATATATATCTGGTGGAAAGTGGATGTGGAAGTGGAAAGTGGACCTATACACCTCTGCCTACCCCCTCGTGGGAAGACATGATGATAAGTAGCTATGGTGTGTTTGGTTAGAAATTTTGATACTCTCCACCCAGGTACTCGTACGTGGACAAGAACTCAGGAACCAAGGAGCACAAGCCACTGGCTCCGAAGATAGAGCCGAAGAAGATGGTACGATACAGGGACAATAAAATAGTCTCTCTTAAGGGGGAGAGGTACACCGAGGTACGTGCAGTTAAATAACGGTACCTTAACAAAACTAGGGCATGACGGAATCAAATTATCAATACGAGAGTTGACTGGCGCATCCTAACAGGAAATTGAAGCTTAATAACGCAACTCTCACATTAGGGCTGGAACACAACACTATGTTCCAGATTTCTTGGTATAAAATCTCTTTCGATCTCTTTACTAATACTATAAGGGAAGCAAGTTAGTTCGTTTGAACTCGTTCAATAATCTCATTAACTACTGATCTGAATAAAGTCAGCATATCGTTTATAGGATGGCTATAGGCTATATGATGTGTATACTGAGTTGCCTGACAGCTGTCAGTGAGTTTCGGGTTGGCGCCACTTACAAATGACAGCTGACAGTCTTTTTGTTTTGGCGGACTTTGATCTACGTGCGCGCCATTATCAATGAGCTAGTGATCTTAATAACATCTTTTTATTACGTTCCATACATATGTAACATTATATCATCATGCTAGTACATAAGGAAGCCAAGCAGTTATTTATGCATTAGTTATTTTACACGTCTGAATCCGCGGGGAACTGCTTATATAAATGATAAATGCCACTGACTTATCCACGACTGATCGACTGGCTTTGAGCTTTTGAGAGACTCGTCTGAGATGAGATGCGATTCATCATGAGATCTCAAAAACTATACAGCAACCGTTGCTATGGTAGCCGCTTACAGTTTTCTTTCACCCAAGCTAAACTTTTCGGGATAGCTAATATCTTTATAGACTCAAAACTTACTGTAATTCCCGTTGTGTTTCTCAAACATGAACATTAATCAATGCTATGTCACACAGGTACCAAAGTCTGGAGTGGACGAGGAGCAATTAAAGAAGCCGAAAAAACAGCATTGCCCTTAACCTTTACAGCCACATCAGTACGGTGAAAAAGCGGAGGACTACCCCGCACCCCCCTCCCCCGCCGCACGCCCCACACCCTCCCCCTTTCACCTACTCTTGACTCTCCTTGTGATAAGCTTGTCACAACAACGTATTTTGTCACGGATGAAAGTGACAATTGATGATAATTTTATGAAGTATGACTTGGCGACCGAAAATGGTCACGGTAAGCGTCGTGTAGAATATTTAATGCGTAAACAAATGTGTGTGAAGTTCGGTAAACGTTTGAAACGCTCCAAAACTTATGATTTTTCGTTAGATAGTAATGGTAATCGATTTTTTTATCGATATAGGATTGGTAGGCATCGCGATGGCGTGAAATGTTTTAATAAAAACACATTTTGTAGTTTAAAATTCATATTTAGCGTAAAATTTGTCGTTTGCGCGTATTTGAACGCGCGCTCGATCGTTGTAAATGTAAAAACGAGTAATTTAAATTTAAAATTGAACTATAAAAATGTGATTGATCATGGTAAGGATGGTGTGATTGGTGTTTTGTCACCGAGCGTAGGTTTGGCCAAGGGCAAAATTTCGCCGCGAAAAGACATTTTGTCACGAGGCATAATCTTGTCACGGCGCATAAGTCTGACAAGTGACATACAATTTACACAGCAACAAAGACTGTCACGAGACATAATTGCGTCGTGCAATATTATATCGTCGCAAGACATTAAATTGTCACGGCGCATAAGTTTGTCATGTGACATAAATTTAAATCGGCAGCAAAAATTGCCTCAAAGCGTAATTCTAATAAACCTCTTTAAAATAATCCTTCCCAGAGGGCGTGCGTGTGTTATGTGTCGTAGCTCTAGAATGTTAGTGGTAACTGCGCGTGAGTCGTTTTATACCAGTACAATTGAAGTTGATGTTTCGTATGTACCGCTTTTTTTCTGTACTGATTCGTTTAAATCACGTGTTAATTTAAGTCGGCTGTCACAACGTATATTAAGTTATGTTACATTAATTTTTAACGTATTTATTAATAATTTTAAGCTCTCTTTTACAAGTTACAGTATTATAGAGGCTGATTTAAGACGTGCGAACGGGCTTGCCAGCCGGTGGGCGCTAGGATGTGTCTCGGCTGTTCGGACGCGGTTCGTCGCCGAGCGCCATTTTAGGCCCGCGTTAGTTTTAAGTGGAATATCTGACAAATCTGTGATTTCTTATTTAATTTTAAAAACGTTTCCTAATTCGTTTCCGTTTTTGTACATGTCTGTGATTCGGATGCCATATTATTGTTTAGTGTCACCCTTAAGGGTGTTTTTTTTAGTTTTAGGTATTTTAATTATAATTGTGTCCAATCGAACGTTTTTATAATGTTGCGTGTTGTGGTACACGTGTGTAAGCTATCATTTTGTGATGAATGTTTGTGATTGACCTCCCAGCTCCCTTACTACATAGTCTAGGACCAAGTGCCTATTTTATCCATAATTGTGAAATAATCCGATTTATATTAAATTCTATTATGGCAATCTCAAAACGTATTTACAGTGATTTGTCACACTACGAGTTTTGCGGTGATAATATCTTCCATAGGATTCATGGTTGCTTAGTGGTCCTAGTAATCGCCTGCAAAGCTTTGTTTGCAAGTTCGAATCCCGTCTTCACACACGAGCTTCACGGTAACCGGAAACGTCGAGTTGAAATCTGTATACGTTTGAGATGAAAGTCAAAGACGTATGCAGACATGGCGAGGCACACGCCACCTGTCACGTTGGTTTTTAAAATGTCCAGTGGCAATGAATGGCATTCACAAACATTCGTCAATTTTCTTATAGACTGATTTGATCTCATCCAATCGAGATTGGAATCTATAAATTTATTTTATATTTTTTATAATTGTGACTTAATACAGGGTGTCTCAGAAAATAGAACAGTTGTCTTCTACAAGTTATAGTGTGTTGTGAATATATCCTCATGACGATGCAATAAAACATATAGCTCCAAAGATGATAAACTTACAACATTATTTAAGGAAGTAATATTGAGTGAGCCGTGATTGCCGCGTTGTTCGAGTACGACTGTAGCAATGAGTTTTTCTGAACTTAAGTACAGTAATTAGTCAAAAGCTTTACGGTGAATGAAAACATCGGGAGGAAACCGGCATACGTCTGAGAAGCAATTCAAAGGCGTATGTATAGTCGTGTTTGAGTAACGGCGATGGACTCGCCACCTGACACGTGTGCGTACTACCTTCACACCTCTGCCTACCCCTTCGAGGACCCTTGAGGCGTATTCACTACGTAATTGGATTTTGTTTTTGCAAAGAACTTTTTGTCAAGGAAAAACATACATGGATTTTAATTCAACAAATAAATTCTTATATTTGACAACTTTGAACATGTTTATGAATTAATATTTAAATTTTTGAACAACTGTACCATGTTCCAAGCCACCCTGTATTTTATTTAAACGGTACATAGCGAGGCTGTGTCGTTCTCTCTCTCCCTCCTATTTATTTTCTAACTAAAGCTGCCCTGTTGTTAACCGACTTGCGAAGTAAAAAGTTAGGTACCAAATATTCGCTATACAATATTACGTGTTCCTATTGTGGCAACTATTATTCTTTACGGCTATGATATTCTTTTCTGTCCTATCACAGTATAAAAGTGATATTATTAAGGATGTAAACTCTTCACCAAGATTATTCGCTTAAGATTCGGGTTCTTCACTATGTAATTTGCCCACTTCGGTTCGTCAAGGTGGCAGGTTCGATACTGTACTGTACCAATTTGTTTCTCTAAATTTCAGTACTATTAAGGAAAATATCGTCACCTACATCTACGTCTACGTCTCACAAGATATACAAAGGCGTATGCATAGGCGTGCTCGAAAAGCGGCAACAAACTCGCCATCTGTCACGTTGGCAGCTAAATACATATTGTACGATAAGTGGGTATTATTCCACCACAGCCTACACCTTGTACGCAGATGGGAAGTTTTATTATATATTAGGAAGTCAGTGGAGTTTGGACTTCAAATTTCATGGTAAAATCCCGAATTTAAAGTGGTTTTTCTTTTCAAATGTCCTTTCGTACACAACAGGGTCAGTTGTATTCTTTTACGTAGTTATTATTATTATTAAAGTTATTTATTAAAGAAAAAAATGAAATTTAGCCAAATTTGGTGCTAAGTAAATTTATAAAATTGCCAAATGCTTAGATAAAATTAACAAATTCGAAATTGAAGTAAAACCTTGTTGGTTATTTAAATGCATTACTCGAGCTTGCGACTTTGAGAGACTTTGCTTTGAAATAAAATATCTAGAACGTTTTCCAGTGAGATCACAACCGGGCTTTTGCAATAAGAAGCCTACCACCTAGTACCCAGTCCCTTATGGCCAGTAATGTGACTAGCTACAGTGCTCTTCAAACCGGCACACAGTGTAGTGTACGTACACTAGTGCTTGGCGGCAGGATATCTGCCACTGCGGTGGTACCCACCTAGCCGGACGGTTGCAATAAGAGGCCTACCACCTAGTAACCAGTCCCTTATGGCCAGTAATGTGACAAGCTACAGTGCCCTTCACACCGGCACACAGTGTAGTGTACGTACACTAGTGCTTGGCGGCAGGATACCTTAGTAGTCTGCGATGAAAACGTTCTTTAAATAATGAATACGTAATTTACAAAATTACATTATTTATTTAAACTTATTTAGGTATTTTTAAACTGACTGAGTTATAAAAATATTGGTGCGTCCGTTATAAGATTTAAGTATAATTTGTCAGACTTAAATTATGGGATGGGTCTATATATCTCTTTCACAATCATGAATTGTGATTTCTTTGTTTTTGAAAAGATTACTGTATAACACTACATTTGAAAGTTTTATATTATATAATAGACTTTCATTTAAGGGGAAAATAGAGCCTTAGTGGGAGCAAAGCTCTAATCCAGACCAATGAGCTTATTCTCTTAAGTACAGTGATTAGTCGCACCACGAGCTTTACGGTGAAGGAAAACATCGAGAGAAAACCTGCATACGTCTGAGAAGACATTCAAAGACGTATGTATAGTCGTGCTTCAGACACGGCGACGGTCCTCCTCTCTCTTAAACCTCCGTTTAACCCTTGTGAATAGGCGTGAATACATATATATATATATATATATATATATTTAATAGATTTTGTGGTTTATTTACATTTAATGCTAAAATACCTACATGATCGATGATTTGAAAAAAATCGAATTCTCGTGAATAGTCAGTCAAATTTGAATCTTAAATCGAAACGGACGCACCACCAACGGATGACCAGTGTTGTCGATAAAAATTAAAGACATCGGTCTTTAGAGGGCGACAGGCAATGCGAAGAGGAAAAGAGACGCACTGACGCACTCTTTCTCCAGATAGTACCAGTATGTAGTTGTGCAAGAAGGGTGTGATGAGCATTCCTGCAGGGTCGACAACGCGCGAGCAATGTTGCTTAAGGCCAGCGTTGCCAGTCGTCCCGACTGGCGGGACGTCCAGATTTTTAAATCAAAATTAACAGTCCCGCGCGAAACAGGCTCAAGTCCCGCTTTTCGGAGATAACTCGACCATGCACGCAGTATGCTGGCTGAGGAGGCGTGGGTAGGTGGCACAAACCAGTGTATACTCTGCACGCAAATGAAGATAAGAGCCCGGGAGGCGTATTTCCATTTCCGTGTTTATTAGGAGGCAGTACTGTCTTGAAACACGCACGGGTTTGTCGCGCTAACTGCCTTTACAAAATCGTGTTCAATCCAAGGCACGTATCCTCCAATCGCGCACGGGTTTGCAACGCCAACTGTTCTTCCAAACACGTGTTCAAGGCGATCAAAAGGTACCGTACTCGAATCCGACTCGGTCATATTAGGTTAGAAGGCTAAGGCGAGAGCGTAGCTCGAGCCTTAGCCTTCGTGGTTATTTTTTTTATAATTTTTTTTTTTCCTTTGCGTGTTTCAAGACAGTACTGCCTCCTAATAAACACGGAAATACAAACAAAGGAAAAAAAAAAAATTATAAAAAAAATAACCACGAAGGCTAAGGCTCGAGCTACGCTCTCGCCTTAGCCTTCTAACCTAATATGACCGAGTCGGATTCGAGTACGGTACCTTTTGATCGCCTTGAACACGTGTTTGGAAGAACAGTTGGCGTTGCAAACCCGTGCGCGATTGGAGGATACGTGCCTTGGATTGAACACGATTTTGTAAAGGCAGTTAGCGCGACAAACCCGTGCGTGTTTCAAGACAGTACTGCCTCCTAATAAACACGGAAATGGAAATACGCGCCCGGGAGAGAGGGGTGCGTGTGACCGCGACAGCTCCCCTTTCTTTATAAATATTTGAAAACTTCTGATTTTATACGTTTTCTCTGTCCCGCTTACGACGAAAGAATCTCGCTGTTTTCACTCAAAAAGTTTCAAATCCCGACTTGGCAACAAAAAGAACTGGCAACGCTGCTTACGGCGTACAATAGGCTAGCTGCGTGCAATAAATACCTTATAGTCGATGTGAACAGTGATACCTCATTGAGCCTATATAGGCATTGGTTTTGGAGTCAGTTCACCACCATGCCAACGAACATTTGCCGCGTGTGATTCATAGACGAAAATTGTCACTGAAATTAGGGTCTAAACAAAAAAACCTAAACACTGCCTACTCTCCCGGAACACTGCGTTGCTTTGGGTCGTTAACTCACTGCCTACCTCTTAGAAGCGCAACGCACGCATACTATCATACTCTCTGCCGATGTTGCTGTAAATTCGAACATTATTAGTGTTTAATAATAATTAAATACGGGTTCCGTCGCTGCTTATCAAGTGCGGAACCCTACAACATGCAATAAAAAGAATATTAAAGCGTCGAAATCACAGGCGTGTCAAATTGGATACAGCATTTATTTTTTACATATTTTTTTTATAATCGTCTTTATTATTATTGTTTTTTAATGATTGTGATTTTACTGATGCGGCGCGCGCGCATGTAAATGTATTTCATATCTCTCTCCCTGTCAACAGAAGATGTTCAATATATCGTTATGTACCCCCCAAAGATTGTGTTTTATTAACCGGCCTAAATAAAAGGAGTATGTATGTCAGGTAAGTGAAGTTATCACCAGTATGGATATTTCAAGTAATTGCCTGCAACACAAAGGTTGCAAGTTCGAATCCCGACTGAGGTACATTTTTTATCTGACCGTATACAGTGATTTTCACACCACGAGCTCTACGATGAAGGAAAACATCGAGAAGAAACCTGCATACGCTTGAGATGAAATTCAAAGGCGTATGTATAGTCTTGCTTGAGTAACGGCGATGGACTCGCCATCTGTCACTTTGGCACTTAATATATATCTCTGGCGGAAAGTCGGTGTGTGAGTTCTACCTACACACCACCTAACCCCATCGGGGACCGTTGTGGGATGTCATAAAGGTGTTCAAGAAAATCTAAAATTCAATGAATATTTTATTTATAAAAAAAAAACAATAAATTATTCATATTCAACCCGCGTCTTGTATTGGAATAGCACAGATGCTTAAATTATTTCAGTCAAGTTTTTTTGTCATATGCCTTGGCTATCGACGACGAATTCGCTGGAAATAAATTACACACGTTACAATTACAAGGTAGTTACTGGACCATCAATCTGGAAGTTGTGAAACATTTTGATTATATTTCCTTTTTACGCATACACATACTCACCAAGAATACACATACTCAAAAGCTTACACATCGACACCACGAATACACATACTCACCACGCATACAAATACTCAAAAGCTTACACATACTCACCACGCATACACATACTCACCACGAATACACATACTCACCACGCATACACATACTCACCACGCATACACATACTCAACACGAATACACATACTCAACACGAATACACATACTCAACACGAATACACATACTCACCACGAATACACATACTGAACACGAATACACATACTGAACACGAAACACATATTGAACACGAATACACATACTCACCACGCATACACATACTCACCACGCATACACATACTCAACACGAATACACATACTCACCACGAATACACATACTCACCACGCATACACATACTCACCACGAATACACATACTCACCACGAATACACATACTCAACACGAATACACACACTCACGCTGAAGCATACCCACATACACACATATACACCTTGTTCCAACCACTGTTAATTCCTATAGGAGCTACGTCATTTCTATCCGGGGATACTGCAGGCATTAGCGCATATATATTGTAGCATTACTATTTTGGATATACCAATATATATGATATAACTCTGGCGGAAAGTAGGTGTGTGGGTATTACCTATACACCTCTGCCTACCCCTTCGGGGACCCTTGTGGGAAGGCGTGAGAATATATTATTTTGGATGTTCCTTTTTTAAAGAATGAATAATTTTATACATACATACCTTGTGCAGAGTCCCTAACGGAGTAGACAGGTCTTAATTTTCCACCAACTATAACATTACATTTATACATACATACACATTACCGCGCCGCGCCCCTGCGAGCGAAAGGTCTAAAAGTCCAGAGAGAACTGACTACCCTGTCTGCCTACCCTCGCTGATGATATATCTATATGGAAACTATTTCAAGAATCACAACTAATTTAGGTACATACAAATGAAAGAATAGTTCAACAAAATGGTTTATTTTCCAAACAATAAATTAGTTTCTATGTCGTTTAGATGAAGAAAAGATCTACAAGTTGCAAGTTACATAACAAGCTGCAAAAATATGGTAGCATAAATAGTCTACTAATATTTTGTGGGAACGTTTGCGAGGAACAGTAACTCAATCGCGCTGAACGCAAACAGCTGAACGAAATTGGATGACATTTGGCACAGGGATAGATTAATTAGTTGGATTAACATAGAACATTTTATTCCGGACAAAAATCTACCAATGAACCATGCGGTATAAGTAATGTATATATGTATATACATATATAAAATTGCAGAAAGTGGGTGTTCGGTACTACCCACTAACCTCTGCCCACCCCTTTGAGGACCCTTGTGGGATCTTTATGTATAATTCTTCTGTATGTATGAAATTTTTTATGTATATTAAAGGAGTCCCTGGATGGTTTGAAATTAAAATTGGACCTGGCAGATGGCGCTACTGGCGTGTTTCAGTAGCGTCAGTATTTTATCATCCAAGCGAAGCTGGGCAGGCAGCTAATAACATATAAAAATCTACATTCCAGATTCCTTAAGACTACTGATCAATGCCAGATTTAGAGATTTGGAGGCCTCGGGGCAGCAAAGGGGTGGAGGCCCCTCCCTGGCCCCAAATTATTACTAGTCTGATTGATTTTTTGCGAAGTCTATTTTATGGGGCCCCCTTTTGTGGAGGTTGCCCTCCCCTAAATCCTTCCCTGCTACTGATATATTGAATAAATAGGTTGATTACTATAATACATTCTCTAAAACACTACACTTATTGTCAATACGAACAATATCTTTTGGTTGGTGTATTACTTATTTTAAATGTTAATAATAATTTAAATAGTGATTTCATACTAAGCTTACATTACGAATAAATATTCATACAAATCATAATCAATTCAAAATGAATTTTATCATACAAGTTTGGTAAATGTGGTTTCATTATGAAAATGTTATAAATAAACATATATTTTCATAAATATATATAATAATGTTTACATATTTTTATTTATATTTATATATGCATTGGATCCTTATATATTGCGAAAAAGACATATATCCATAAATACAATTGTGGTCACATTGAGAAGTCGTAATCGGTAGAAGTCATATAGAAATTTGATTAAATAAAAAATAATTTATTTTAGCATTTTACGCATTAGGTAAAGTTCACTGGTGTTATAATAATTTTGGGAGATCTTACAGTGGTGAAGTCCCTCAGGAGGTCTGAAAGACTTCCAAAAGAAGAATATGCAAACCCCTTTGGGTTTGCATATTCTTCTTTACCAAAGACCTTCCTTCCACATTTAAGATCCACTGTAGGTAGACATACGACTAAGCTCTACGGCTCTTCACAATATGACCACCGCATTATATATATATTTTTACATAATGACCACGTTGTCATGCTAATTGTAAATAAATAAATAAATAAATATATATATATATATATTACTACATTATATGAATATCTAATACAGTGGACCAGATGGACTGTACAAGTCTTTTGATTAACCACAAAAAAAAAATTTTTTATTTATTTTTTGTGCAGGTCTATTCAAATTGACCTAGTCCTAACTAAAAAGCAAACCTTTTACTATGGCAACTAGACGATATACATACTTATATAGATAGATATATACATAGATAGATAACACATCCAATACTAATATCTGACCTCAGCGGTAATCGAACCTCGCTTTGCAGTGAGGAGCACAGACCGCTAGACCAGAAGGCCATCAATCATGAATGCACTATTGAACAGGTTGCATTCGTTAGAGACATGTAGAATTTTAGATAAAATCCGTACTATTATAGTTGGTCTTTGACTTAAACCAATAACCGACAGTTTGGACACTGTCCTGCATAACATCTGCCTGATTATCGTTTGTCCACTGTATATCCAAATCTCAATAACATACATTTGACCTTAAACGACTGTATCCACCTACTGTGTGAAGATGAAGTTATGTTATTATTAATACACTACAAAGACGTCAAACAATCCGGTCAGCCTGATGGTAATCGGTAACCGCAGAATCCAACGCATTATACAAAGAAAATTATTGGGATGAATCTAAGCTGATGTTACCAATAATGGCCTGGACGACATCCGTGGAGGAGGCTGTGCCGCCGAGGTCCGAGGTCATGATCCTGTCAATGTTGATGGTTTTGTGTACTGCCTTGCGCAGCAGACTGGCGTGGTAGTCGTGGCCGAGGTGCTCCAACATGTCCACGGAGGCGTTGATCATGGCTACAGGATTCGCCACGTTCTTGCCGGCTATCGCTGTGCCTGCACGGTCATTATAATAATAATAAATTTATTTTTTTAAATATGTTATGTATATCGCTGTGCCTGCACGGTCATTATAATAATAAAAAAAATATTTTTTTAAATATGTTATGTATATATATATATTTAAAAATTTAATTTATAAGATTTATTTGAAATAAAGAATAAATAATAATAATAATAAATACCTGGGACAATTCCACATAAATTGACCTAGTCCCAAATTAAGCAAAGCTTGTGTTATGGTAACTAGACAACGATGTATTTACTTATATAGATAGATATATACTTAAATACATAGGACATCCAAGACTAAGGTACAAATACTCGTGTTCATCACACAAATATCTGCCCTCAGCGGGATTCAAAGCGCGACCTCAAGTTGACGACGAACGATGAACGACGTTGAAGACGGTTGTCATTGAAATACAAAAGATTCTATTAATCCTTACTAATATTATAAATGTGAATGTAAGTTTGTTAATTTGTTTCGCTTTCAAGTAAAAACTACTTAACCGATCATCATGAAACTTTGTACACAAATTCTCTAATGTATTAGGAAGGATATAGGTTACAAATTTATTTATTTATTTATTGTTTAAAGGTTTACCAACACGTGCTTACATCGATACTACATCTAAATCATCACATAACTTAGAGCTAAATGTAGCAAATAATTACAGGTAAACACAACTTGCACCATTAATTGGAATGTTCAATAGTATATATGTAGATAACAAAAAAAATTATAAAAAATAAGAAAAAATTAAAAGTAAAGACTAATTAAAAACAATTTTCAAAAATAACTTTTCGGAGCTTGCCAGGTTGATCACAATAAATATCCATAAGATCACTACATTCATTTACTGATTTTGATAGTCTAGGAATGGGAGAGTTAGCGCCAAATACGGTTTTGCGAAGAGGAGGGCAAAAAGGCGTAATTCGATGACGAGAGTACCTTGAAGGAACGCAATTTTTTAATTTACTCAGTATTTGAGGGCAATCGGCTTTATTATTAAAAAGTTTTGATACAAAAATAAGGTCCGCCACTTGTCTGCGTTTAGATAAGGAAGAAATTTTAAAATACGATAGTCGTTTTTGATATGAATTAAATTGTTTCTTTGCCAAACCAGCGGAATACGCCAAGTGCCAGACAAACCTCTTTTGAACCCTTTCTATACGCAAAATACAATGTTTATTACAAAGAAAATTATTTTTACCATATAATGTTATAAATTTGAATGTAAGTATGTTTGTTGGATAGTTTATTACAAGGATATATTATAAATGCGAAAAATTCTGACGATGTTTTTTCCTCTTGCTCGCAAAAGCTACTAAACAGAAATGGATGAAATTTGGCAAAGCGATCGATTGTTACCTGGATTAACACATAGCATATGTTTAATTAGAGCCAAAGTGGTCGAGTGGTTCGAGCGATCGCTTGCATTATAAAGATTGCAAGTTCGAATCGCGACTGTACCAATGAGTTTGCTTGACTTGTATGAGTAGTAAATAATTACACGAGCTATACGGTGAAGGAAAACATCGAGAGGAAACCTGCATACGTCTATACATACGACTTTGAACGTATGAAAGCTTCCTCTCGATGTTTCCTTCACCGTTAAACTCTAGGTATGACTAATCACTGTACTTAAGTTCAGAAAATGTCATGGTCGGGATTCGAATTCGAATCGCGACTGTACCAATGAGTTTGCTTCATTTGTGTGAATAGCACTCAGTTAATAATTACACGTGCTTTACGGTGAACAGTACTTTACTTTGAAAGTATGCAAGTTTCTGTTCGATGTCCTTTACCGTTAAACTCGAGGTGTGACCAATCACTGTACTTAAGTTCAGAAAATCTCATGGTCGAATTTCAATGATTCGAAATCGCAATCCTCGAGTTGCAGGCGACCGCTCGAGTCACTCGGTCACCACGGTGCCGTGATGATGGGTGCACCTACCGGTGTTCCTGGTGCCGGGCTCGAAGACGGCGTAGTGGTCTCCATAGTTCCTGCCGGAGAGAAGGCCCGCGCCCCCCAGGAGGCCGCAGACCACGTTGGACACGATGGAGCCGTACAGGTTCGTCATCAGCATCACGTCGAACTGGTGCGGCCTGGGGGTTGGAAGTATTTTTTTTTATACCACATGGGTGACAAACAAGCATGCGGTTCGCCTGATGGTAAGCGGTTACCGCCGCCTATGGACGCGGGGCATCACTCGCGCGCTGCCGACCCTGCAGGAATCTTTTCACAACCTTCTTGAAGAACTCCATTATACATACACTTCTCATCATATATATATATATATATATATATACTCACGCCCTCCCATAAGGGTTCCTTAAGAGGTAGGCAGAGGTAGGCAGAGGTAGGTAGAGGTAGATAGGTAGTACCCACACACCGCCAGAGATATATTTTAGGTGCCAACGTGACAGATGGCGAGTCCATCGCCGTTACTCAAGCACGACTATACATACGCCTTTGAATTGCTTCTCAGACGTATGCAGGTTTCCTCTCGATGTTTTCCTTCACCGTAAAGCTCGTGGTGTGCCTCACTGTAATTAAATGTAGAAAACGGCTCAATCCAGTCGGGATTGGAACTCGCGCCGTTTGCGTGGCAGGCGGGTGCTGTGACCTCTCGGCCACGCCGCCTCCTCTCGTCCTGACGTATAAGTGGTATGGTATCGCAGTGCAGGCGCAACACAGGTTTCCTCTCGATGTTTTTAGATTAGATGAAATTAGGCACACACATTATAACTATATCCTGGAAAAAATTAGCTTTAAATAAAACTTAAGGAATAATAATAATTATTATTATTTATGATAAGAATTAATTTAAATAGATTAATAAAAATAATTAGAATAGAATAATAAAAAAGCCGTGGTGGCCGAGTGGTTCGAGCAGTTGCCTGCGACGCAAAGGTCGCGAGTTCGAATCCCGACTGTACCAATGAGTTTTTATCTGAACTTAAGTACAGTGATTAGTCACACCACGAGCTTTACGGTGAAGGAAAACATCGAGAGGAAACCTGCATACGTCTGAGAAGAAATTCAAAGGCGTATGTATAGTCGTGCTTGAGTAACGGCGATGGACTCGCCATCTGTCACGTTGGCACCTAATATACCTCTGGCGGAAAGTGGGTGTTTGGGTATTACCTATACACCTCTGCCTACCCCTTCGGGGACCCTTGCGGGAAGGCGTGAGGATATATTATATTATATTATAAGAATTAATTTATTAAATAACTGACATTTATGAAGATGTCAGTCATACCAAGAGTTTTTGAGTAGAAATTCAAGGTACGTAAGAACGTCTATGCTTGAGTAACGGCGATGGACTTGCGATCTGCCACGTTAGCCTTTCAAATATATCTCCGGCGGAAAGTGTACGTAAATACTACCTACACTCCTTAGCCTACCCTAAGGGGACCCTGAAGAAGACCCTAAGGATACCCTTGTGGGGTGGCGTGAAGATGTCAGAAGAGATGGTGTCCAACTCACTTGGCGACCAGCTGCATGCAGCAGTTGTCTATGATCATGTCGTTGTGCTCGATGTCGGGGTACTCGCGCGCCATCTTGCGGGAAGTCTCCAGAAACAGACCGTCGGACAACTTCATAATGTTCGCTTTGTGCACTGTCGTCACCTGAGGAATGGCATTGGTTTTCAATATTATAGTCACGACCACACCACCACATCCATCATCTGCCTAACCGCTATGTGATTCCGGAACCGATGTGGGTTCCGTAGAATAGTCATCGAGGTTCCGTCAAAATTATTGATTATTAGTTATTAAATAATAACACGGTAACAAATATTATTTTGAAGTTGCCCCCTCCAGTCAAGATTCAAACAATTGATAGATATTTTAAATGTTTAACCTTAATATTTTTAATGTGTGTTGTCTATTCATACTGCCATTGTTTGTAGTTTTTGATGCTGTTTTATTTCAAATGTTTAAACAAAATAATTAGTTTGTATTTTCACTTTTTTTTAATGTTTTAATATTTTTATTTTTATATAGCCAAACTTCCTGTTGCGACTGTATATCAATGCATGCTGTGGTCTCCTGTAACTGAAGGGACACGCTTGTCTAATATTGTAAAGATTATGTTTGTGTACTTTACGTGTAACCTTTGTTGGAGATCCATAACTAAATAAATAAAAATAAAAAAATAATAAGATTATTCAAAAAGGTGTGTGAAGGAAGTCTCCATTAAAATAAAAGATATTTGATCTGCTATCTAGAGACTCTGGTCATACTCCCCGCATCGCCTTCAAATAGAAATTAGTGGGACGTGTCTTCGTGGATGGCACTATGTGTACATATATCTTTATATATATAATTCTTCTGTGAGTGTGTATGTCACTGAACTTCTCTCAAACGACTGGACCGATTTTGATGAAATTTTTTGTGTGTGTTCAAGGGGATCTGGGAATGGTTTAGATTCACAATTGGACCCGATAGGTGGCGCTGCGATCGTGTTTCAGGTAATATTAACTTTTTCACCCGGGCGAAGCTGGGCGGGACAACTAGTACATATATATATTACTAGCTGTCCCGCCGAGCTTCTCCCGGGGGAAAAAGTAAAATTTCCTGAAGCACGCTCGCAGCGCCACCTATCGGGTCCAATTGAGATGTAAGCTATCCTATCTTTCAAGTTGAATCAAACTGCACACGGTGTGCAAATTTGATTGAAATCGGTTAAGTAGTTTAGGAGTTCATCGCGGACAAACAACGTGACGCGTAATTTATATATATTAAGAAGATGTAACTATGCATACCTTCTTCCTGCCATTGCGCTTGGCGAATTCGAACGCAAACCTAGCCACTCGCTCAGAGTTGCTCGCAGTGACCACTTTCATTGACTCAACCACTCCATGCACCGACTCGTGTTCCAACATGGCGTACTCGCCCTCCGTATTCTGCCTGCAAACACATACATACATTAAAGCAGGGATTCCCACAGCAGTTCTTGAAAGTAAAATCAAATCAAATCAAAATTGGGCACTTATAAAACGTCGAAGGTGCATGGTTCGGGTTGGTAATTTCCGTGAAGAAGAAACGGCAAGAAACTCCATGGTTACTCTTTTCATAACAATATTATTATGTTACAGCATTAGTACTTAAGTATGGGGGAACAGCGTATGCCCGAGAATAGGTAAATGCTTATTATACAAAAAAGGCGTAAAAAGCAAGATAGGTAAAGGAAGTTAGCAACATCTGGGAATCTACAAAGCCTACAATGTTCACACATTCACAAATTAAACAAGTGATACAAATATTGTCCTCAGCGCTGTAACTAATTCTGACAAAAAATATTTAAAAATATTAAATACTAGCTGACCAGCGCAACTTCGTCTGCGTACCAAAGAGAGAGAGTTGTTTTGGTAATGAATTTTCGAATGAAATTGAAATTATGTGAATTTAAAAAGTACCTACTATTTTACGATGAGATATCGCAAAAACAAATAAAAAAATCAGTTCGCTGAGTTCAACTGTTCCGTAGTGAGCCGACCACGCGTCTGAGTTGCGGGGTTATTTTAACATTATGATAAAAAATCAGTTCGCTGAGTTCAACTGTTCCGTAGAGAGGCGACCACGCGTCTGAGTTGCGGGGTTATTTTAACATTATGATATCTATCTCCTAAGATGTTGATTGAAATCAAGTGATGTCAAGTACAATTTCGTTTACATTTAAATACTCGTGATTAATAAAATATTTATTTGGATAACGATTACCTAATATTATGTTGATAAAACATCTTCGCAAATAATGCATTAATTTCGACAAATTTAATTACCATAAAAAAGGTAATAGTGAGTGATATGCTGTCGCGGACTTTTTTTTAGAACCTTTAAAGAGGAACAATTCCCTGATACCTACATGATATTTGCGTAACTTAAACCGTATACGCAGTATAAAAGTATAGAAATATAGATTTGAAAGTTATTTAAAAGAAATTGACATATTAACCATACCATGTCAATATATATTCCAAAAGGTGTTATATGTTAGAAAAAATATTGTAAAATTAAGAAAAAAGGTGACTTGCATACTTTGAATACATGTAACAAAGATAAACTCTTATGATGAACTAGTGTCCCTTATGTTGAATAAAAGATTTTTCATTTGATTTCATGTTATTCCCCATACGAGTCTGTCTAATGTCTTAATGTGTGAAAAAATAAATAAAAAATGGCACTCACCTGATGATAACTACATCAATATCCTTGTGCCTGGTAGCCACTCCAGGGTAGGACTTGCAGTTCAGTACATATGCATACATGTCGAGTTCGTTGCGAAGGGCCACGTTGCGGGAGGTGACGTATGCGGCCTCACTTTTAGTTTCAATGTTGCCCTGGAATGGTAATTAATTAATTAATTTGAATAGCAACAACCGCTGAGGGCTGGATGCAGGAAGCAAAATGATAAATACAAAATGTATAAAAAACAAGATATACTTCATAAACAAACTGCACACTTTCTCATTTAACAATAAACATTCATACAACCATACATACATCATCACGCCGAGTCTCTAACGGGGTAGGCAGGGAGTAAAGAGCCCCAGTTCTCTCTAGACTTACATACCTCTTTCGCTTCCTCCACATTCGTCAGTCACTTCATCAACTGTGTAGCATAAAATAAAAAGTTACAATACCTTGAGACCAACACCGTTCCTCTTAATAGTGGTGATGGCGTACTGCACATCATCATCGTTGTCCACATCGGGATCAATGTTCACCAGCTCGAAGTCTACTGGTGCACCAATGTACCTGGAATCATCATATATTACAACATACATGGATCCCTGAATGAAAAACGGTTAAGTAGAAAACCCTCACTTCCGAGTAATATACTGAGGTGACAAGGGACACTCTGATTCTATTTAATATTCACTACATCCCATAAGGGTGTCCGAAGAAGTGGGCAAAGGCATATAAAACACTGACTTTGCTTGACATATACATATTTCCTTCCGTGAACACTTAGGCTGTGTAATGAGCTCGCCGTCGAGGTTCTCCCTGAAGTGTAGGCCGGGTCGGCAGCAAGCAATACTCTGGGTGTGGAAGCCCCATAGGCGGCGGTAGTCGTTTATTTGCTTATTTGACTATAAATATATATTTAGGTGCCAATTTGACAGATAGCATGGCTATTGCCATCTCTTCAGCACAATTATATGTAACTAGCTGTACCCTGCCACGCTTCGCTGCGGATATGTGACTGATGCAAGAGATAGATAAAAGCAATCCTTGATGCAGATTACATATCATGCTAAAATTTCAGCTCGATCGGTGCAGAACTTTTTGAGTTTTTGAAGCGTACACAAACCAACATAACATTATTATATATATAAATTATATGTAATATATCATTGATAAAAGATATGTAAGTTTACAGATGCATCTCTCTACTCCCTCTGCCTACCGCTCGAGCTACTTGGCATGTGGTGTATATGCATGTCATGGAATTTCTTCTCAAAAATTTGCAGAATTACACTCACTTTTCTGGTGCTGATTTCTAGCTGCAAATTGCGAGGTGATAAGACTCAGAAACTTTTTACTAATTCCTATTCTAAAACTATTATGAATTTGCAGCTAGTGTCCAGGGATCATATACAGAGTATATACTAGAATATTATACTGTGGCCATATGTTGCAAATATAAGTAAATAATTGAACCCAAGTCACTTTTTTTACCAGATATTAAAAAACCTTTGGCTGATGTACGATTTACACCGAGACCCTCACGGGGTGGTCAGAAGTAGAGCGCCAGTTCCCTCCTCTTATATGACTTAAATAGTGGTTATTTTAAGTCAATGTACATCTCTGCTCAACTACCATGCTATTGTAATAAGGTTACTCACTTAAAGATGTCCTTAACGTATCCCATACATTCGGGGCCGATTCCTCCACCAGGGAGCATCGTGACTGTATGACGACCACCATAGTGAGCCTTCGGGATCAGCTTCTGCTGTCTGATCACGGGTGTCTTATGTTGCACCTCAAAATCCGACAACTTGGCGGGCGCCGCTGCAGTAGCATACCCTGCGCCACGGATCTCGGGCAGGAAATTTAATTTTGATAGTAATCTCGCAGCCATTCTTACGTTTTTGCAAACAATCAGCTGCTGCCTTGTTAAATAATCACAGGAAGTGGAAGAAAATTTTGTAAAGGCTTTTGTGAGTTTTCATCGCCAGATGGCGCTGTTACGTCAGAAATCACACGAACGGGCAGCACTTAGTCTATTTTTGTTTTGCTAAAGCATTGACACACTAGCGATTCCTCTATTTTGAAAATTATTGGTTAATTTTATTTTACTTGTAATTAAATCTTATGCTTTGTATATTACTTTGTAAAAATACTGAAACATGTTTTTAGTACGTTATTAAATTAATTAAAAGAATAAATTATGAGAAACCAAAATTTTAAACATGACAATATTTTTTCAAATGGCAACATTTTCCATAAATATTTTTTTTTGCTGTGTGATACAGTCTGTGTGTCCTGGCCTTTATTTCATTCGCCGAGTTCTCGAGGGCGAACTGCTGTGCAGCAGGCGTCCATTTTGCTTCGCCATATTGAATTTGGTCGGACATCTTTGACGCCATGTTTAGTCGGACATATTTTATAAACATTTTCGCGTAAATTTCAAATATTTTTCAGCCTAAATATCAAACTTTTTTTCACTGAATTCTGGTGCATTGATTGTGGTGTAAATTACGTCGAAAAAATTCGTGCCTACACTTCTGTCCATATTTGTCTCCGAGGGGCCTTCGCTTGCTTTTGTTACAAGATAAATAGAGGTAAATTATTTTCTATCAAAAACATACTTTTTGACGTATCGTAACAAGTGTTTCGCTTATTCTATGAAATTACGCGTAAGGGCGTGTACTATAGGGCAATTTAATGAAGGTCAAACGGTAACGTGTATGCTTGTGCAGCGATAGTGGCTGTTGAATTATAATTATCTAAAAAATTGTCGGTTCGGGTCGTAGCCCGGCCGGCCAAGCCAGTACAACCGCACCTGTCCGTAATGATAGTTGTTTTACTGCTTCATCTAATAGCTATTTGGATGTGGCATGAACGCCGTGGGAGGTAGAATGCAGTTCTTTGTACTTGTAATTCGATATATTAGTATTGTTCAAAGAGAAAAACGCACTTTGCCACTTAAAATGACATAAATAAATAAGCCGTAGACGTCCGATGTTTACGTGGTTGGTATCTTCAATATTGGCAAACAAAACATCGATTATAATGCAATGATAACTCGTTTGCTATTTATGGTAATTAACTATCATTACGTTGTCAATAGCTTTTGTTTATTAATAACCCGTGAGATAACAAACTGGTCTATTATTCCATTTGAACTTTTTTTATTGTTATTATGCCCAGGGTAGGTTTAATAAGTTTTGATACAACCTGACAGAATTCCTTTACAGAATATATATGTATGAACATCCTTTACCATAATAATATTCAAGGAATGTCTGTGAATGTATTTTCTATATCTGTTGTTTGTCATAATAAAAGTTTACTAAAAAGAAATAATTTTATAAGTAATCTTTCTTGCAATAGTTGCTCTCTATCAATAAATATTGGTCTACAATTGCTGTTGTATTACTAAATTGGCGTGTAAATGACTAAAATGTCACTTATACTTATAATCACAAGTTCCATTTTACTTCAACCAAACTAATGGTTATCTTAGTAATGAGTTTTAATGTCAGTTTAAATAAACCAGTGATTGCAACCTTTCCATTTACAGGTCAACTAGAAGCGGTTCACAATGATGAACCAGGAGATAATGTGTGAGGTGGAGATAGGAACACACGGAGGCATGGTGGAGATGGAAGCAGATGATCATGTTAGAGTAAAGGTGAGGAAGAGTCAATATCAAGGAAGAGTGGCACAGTAATTGAAATAATATGGTTTTGGCACAGCAATATAGAATGGAAACTGACATAGTAGACATTTTGGGTCAAACTTAATAAACATAGATATCATCATGCCGAGATGGGGTAGGCTATCGCTTGTCTCTACTATAAATGTATAAGTTTGTTAATTCTACATGCGAAAAGTACTAAATGAAAATGGGTGAAATTCAGGAGAGATATTGCGAAGGTTCCTGGCTGGCCAGGAAAAATAAAACTCGCTAGATGATGCTGCAGAATATTAGCTTGCCATTCAATTGATCACAATTAAATTCGAGGGGCATGGAATACTTGCCAGGGGCAGCTAGTTTATACAGCAAAACTTCGAGAATAGACCAGTTGCTCAAAAAAAAAAAAACAACAATTGCAAATGAGTAGAATAATAAAATTCTACATGCCAAATGTAGATTGAATAAGACTTTAAAAATCTCCCATAATGATAAAAAGTTCATGTAGAATCCAAGTAAAATTTATATCTTGTTAAAAGTTTCTAGAAAATTCTATAGAAGTATCTTAGTAATGTTGTCATTTTGATATCTGCGGATCTGCAGCGGAAAGTGGCACACCCACTTTTCACCACATTTCAGGTGCCAATGTAACAGAGCACATTGCCATTACTCAAGTACAGTTATCATACATACTTGAGTCTCTTATCGAACAAATGTGGATTTCCTCTCGATATTTTACTTCACGGTAAAGCTTCGCTTGTGGTCCAGTAGTTTCGTAGTTGTAACTATAAGTTTTGTCAACAGTATGAAGAAATAGAAACAGGCCAATATGAAGAGTACATAACTGATGACCAGTATGAAGAGGTCGAGGAGCAGGTTATTGGCATGCAACACCTGGAGGAAGGTCGGTTCACTTGCATTTGTTACTTTATTTCTGTTCACATAAAGCATCAATTTGTTGGTCATTTCTGACATGTGTTGGGTACAGATGTTTCCATATGACTGAAACTTAGATAGGCAATTCCACACAAATTGACCAAGTCCCAAACTAAGCAAGCTTGTAATATGGGCACTGTACAACAATATAAATACTTATATAGATAGGCAATTCCACACGAATTAACCTAGTCCCAAACTAAGCAAGCTTGTACTATGGGCACTGGACAACAATATACATACTTATATAGATAGGCAATTTCACATAAATTGACCTAGTCCCAAACTAAGCAAGCTTGCACTATGGGCACTGGACAACAATATACATACTTATATAGATAGGCAATTTCACACAAATTGACCTAGTCTCAAACTAAGCAAGCTTGTACTATGGGAACTAGACAACAATATACATACTTATATAGATAGGCAATTCCACACAAATTAACCTAGTCCCAAACTAAGCAAGCTTGCACTATGGGCACTGGACAACAATATACATACTTATATAGATAGGCAATTTCACACAAATTGACCTAGTCTCAAACTAAGCAAGCTTGTACTATGGGAACTAGACAACAATATACATATTTATATAGATAGGCAATTCCACACAAATTAACCTAGTCCCAAACTAAGCAAGCTTGTACTATGGGCACTGGACAACGATATACATACTTATATAGATATGCAATTTCACACAAATTGACCTAGTCCCAAACTAAGCAAGCTTGTACTATGGGAACTGGACAACAATATACATACTTATATAGATAGGCAATTCCACACAAATTAACCTAGTCCCAAACTAAGCAAGCTTGTACTATGGGCACTGGACAACGATATACATACTTATATAGATAGGCATTTCCACATAGACAGTTAAAAATACATTATTTATAAATAATATTAATTCCAGTGTGCAGTGAAGAAGTGATACTACCCGGTATATCCGGGGATGAAGTCTTGAATCCCCAGGGGGAGAGTGCCTATGACGCCATATACCCCACTCCACCCTCAACTAACAGGTATTAAGACATGAATATCCTAGTTCTTTTTTTACCACTTGGGTGGCAAACAAGCATGCGGCCCGCCTGATAATACCAGGGGTATTACTCGCGCGCTGCCGACCCTGCAGGAATCATTCACAACCTTGAAGAACTCCATGCTGCACTCACCAGGGAAAACCCCAACGGGGAGCTCGTTCCACAGCCTGAGCGATCGCTGAAGGAAATTTCTTTGTGTGTGTAGTGTGTTTGTTTGTCGTTCCTGGTGTTGAATTGCAATGAGATTACCTGTATGTACCATTTAAGTTTTATCCTATTAATATTGTAAATGTGAAAGTTTGTGAGTATGTTTATTACTTAAAAGAACCTTAAAAGAAGGAATATATGTCAAATCTTGTCTAATGGTCAATTATATGAGGTACTAGCTGTCCCGCCTATCTTCGCCCGGGTGAAAAAGTAAAAAAAAACACGTTTTTCAACTACTGCTTCCCCTATGGAGGCCATAGTTAAAAACGTGTTTTAAAAAAAAAATTGAATTTCATAAAATCCGTTCTTAGCTGACCTCTTCTTGATTGGTCGAGTACTATTTGAGCCAATTCCTTACAAACATACTTACATACAAATCTTTCCTCTTTATAATATTGGTATACATTAGTAGGATTTTGAACTGACAGAGCGTCGATTCTCTCTACTCTTCATACATGCTTGCCATGTTTGAGTACTTTCATTACTGTATCTTGACTTTGTTTAAATATGGTAACACTTGCAAATTCCAGAAGGGGTCGCGGCCGGCCCAGATCTAATGCGAACAACACTGCTAATAATATACACCATTTAATGCCTATTGGTGAGTACTGGACGGTATCTCACGTATCGCAATACTAGTACATACATACATACATATCATCACGCCGAGTGCCTAACGGGGTAGGCAGAGAGTATAGAGCGCCAGTTCTCTCTAGACTTACATACCTTTTTGAAATGTAGAGTGTAGGATGGCGATATGTAGATACATATCATAACGCCGAGTCCCTAACGGGGTAGGCAGAGAGTATAGACCGCCAGTTCTCTCCAGACTTACAAACCTCATTCGCTTCGTCCACATTCATCAGTCTGTTCATACGTGCTCGTGGGTTTCGAGTACTTTTGACGTTATGCGAATGCTAGTTTTTTTTATAACGTCACCCCACAAGGGCTTCGCAATGTGTCACATAGACACCTAAAATACAAGGTGTCACAGAAAGTAGAACAGTTGTCTTCTAGAAGTTTTGGGTGTTCTGAATGTATTCTATATATTCTCATGAGGATGCAATAAAACAAATAGCTCCAAAGATAACAAAATGACAATGATTTATAGGGTGTGATTCTCACTCCTAAACATGCTGTAATGGGTGTTTTTCTGAAACTATTAATCATCATCATCGTCGTGATGAGTCCCTAATGGGGTAGGCAGAGAGTATAGAGCGCCAGTTCTCTCTAGACTTACATACCTCTTTCGCTTCGTCCACATTCATCAGTCTCTTCATACATATTCGTCGGTTTCGAGTACTCTTGACGTTCCCGTCCTAGAGCGTCCGATTTGATCCAGGTAGTTGGAACGTGGTCTTCCTTTGCATCTTCTTGCAGACACTTGCTTTGTATATCTTTAAACTATGAATAACTTAAATATTTAGTAAGTTTCTATAAATATAATAATAATATATCCTCACGCCTTCCCACAAGGGTCCCCGAAGGGGTAGGTAGAGGTGTATGGGTAATACCCACACACCCACTTTCCGCCAGAGGTATATTGGGTGCCAACGTGACAGATGGCGAGTAAGATTCTATAGATTATTTTTATAGCTGATTTTACTTACACAGTAAGGTTTGATATCATCATGTTTGGAGACATGCATATATGCCCCTCCTAGAACTAGAATATAATTCATAGTAGCTAATAACTTGTCATTTGCGGTGACCGCTCACCATGTGTCCATGTGTGTGTTTCAGGTGAAGTGCCCATGGGTCTGGTGGAGGGCGCCCGGGGAGCGGCGCGGCGGTGGGAACAGAAGCAGGTTCAAATCAAGACCATGGAAGGAGAATTCTCTGTTACCATGTGGGCTACCGGGGAGGATGATGGTAAGCAATACTTGTGACGCTATCAAAATGTGCACAGGTGACCTCCCCTTCAGACACGGTCCTGGGCTGGGGCAGTAACTCCTGTTTTATATCTCTAAGATGCTAAAGAAACGTGAGGTCCGCCTGATGGTAAGCCGCTACCACAGCGCTTACGAGATGTCTCTTGTTGCCGACCAGACGGATGGTGTAATTTTCTTAATATTTTTTATTACTAAGTCAAAAATCTTTTATTCAACGTAAGGGACACAGGCAACACTTATTGAACGTCACGTACTTAATTAAAAACGAATGACACCACCGTTTCCAAGAAAAAAACCACCTGGCAAGAGATGAAACTGCGAAAGTAGTATAAAAACACCAGCCAGATCTCCAGTTAGGCAATATATATCCTCACGCCTTCCCACAAGGGTCCCCGAAGGGGTAGGCAGAGGTGTATAGGCCCACACACCCACTTTCCGCCATTTTAGGCAATATATATCCTCACGCCTTCCCACAAGGGTCCCCGAAGGGGTAGGCAGAGGTGTATATACCCACACACCCACTTTCCGGCATCTCCAGTTAGGGTTGCTCTTAAACCCTTATCTTCTTAGTGTTATTATTAGTTATTTTATTTATTTATCCACAATCTTATTAACAACCTTACAGTCCAATTACCAAAACGATGTAAAAAAAAAATACTAAGGATACTGAACAATAAACTGTCCCACTGCTGGGCAAAGGCCTCCTGTACTTCCACTCCACGCGATCGAGCGCCACCTCCGACCAACTGCTCAGGTGCACGTTATCTTCTTAACTCAAAATTTTTCCTCCAGATGAAGGTTCCAACCCTGAACCAGACCCCGACTACACAGAGTACATGACTGGCAAGAAGAATATACTGGGGAATGAAAGTATGCCAGGTAAATGCCTATCTATATAAGTATAAAAAGCCGCGGTGGCCGAGCGGTTCGAGTAGTTGCCTGCCACACAAACATCGCAAATTCGAATCCCGACCAATGAGTTTTTTTGAACTTAAGTACAGTGATTAGTCACACCACGAGCTTTACGGCGAAGGAAAACATCGAGAGGAAACCTGCATACGTCTGAGAAGCAATTCAAAGGCGTTTGTATAGTCGTGCTTGAGTAACGGCGATGGACTCGCCATCTGTCACGTTGGCACTTAACATACCTCTGGCGAAAAGTGGGTGTGTGGGTAGTACCTATACACCTCTGCCTACCCCTTCGGGGACCCTTGTGGGAATGCTTGAGGATATTATTATTATTTATGTATAGTGGTGCTTGAGTCACGGCGACGAATTCGCCATCTGTAAGTAACGTTGGCACTTAAAATATATCTGGCGGAAAGTGGGTGTGTGTGTACTTCACCTATACACATCTGCCTACACCTTCGGGGACCCTTATGGGAAGGCGTAAGGATATAAAAATACATTTTTTGAAATTGTATAATTAACTCTAAGGACATTTCAATTTCATTTCTGTGTTAAATATCTCATTTGCTATGTCTGTCAGCTATCTTAATCTATGTCTCAATAAAAAATCTACAAATGTAATCCACGTGGCAGGTTTCGTCGGTTGAACATCTTACTAGTCTTACTAATATTATAAATGTGAAAGTTTGTAAGTTTGGTTGTTTGCGGTTCTTCTACGGCAAAACGGCTGAACCGATTTGGCTGAAAGTTGAAATGGTGATAGCATATACCTAGGAATGGGACATAGGCTACTTTTCTTTTTAATCCTGAAAAATTCATCCATCTTATATTATAATGTATGATGCTCTTCCACGGCATAGCGGGTGAACCGATTCTAGCAGGAAAATTTCCAAAGCTACCTTTTCAAACTCCACGCGGGCGATGCCGCGAGCATAAGCTAGTAATAAGCTAGTGAGATATATTATTTTTTAAATTATAATTTTCAGGATTGGATCTGTCGGACCCTAAGCAACTGGCGGAGTTTGCGCGTCCCGGACACAAGATAAGACTTAAGAAACAGATGCCGGAGTCCTCGGATAGAACTATAGGTAAACAAGGTGTAACGGACAGACGTTTCTATCATTTATATGTGTTTTCCTTTTGTTTTACCTGTACAGGTGCCTTGGAAACTAGAACAGTTGCTCGAATAGGTCACCAGTACAGCAATAAGTGTAATTTTTTTTTGTTATTTTTCAAATACTAAATGGAGTCAACGGTAATTGTAATCAAAAGATTCCTGCAGGATCGGCTTGTTTACCACCCAAGTGGTATAGAAAAAAGCTCAATAAAAAAAAATATATAAGGGAAGTTCACATCTCATTTTGGCTTAAAAATCAGCTAAACGATAAAGTTATACATGTAAAATATAACCAGGTTTTATTACGATTACATACATATCATCACGCAGAGTCCCTAACGGGGTAGGCAGAGAATACTCTCTGCCTGTATACGAACTGGCACTGTGACAGTGCCAGTTCTCTTCAGACTTACATACCTCATTCTTCTTTATTACGATTAATAGAAGAAATCCTATAAGACCATGTTTCGATGAGTATTTATTCCCATTAATAACATTGTCATTTTGTTATCTTCGGAGCTATGATGTTTTATTGCATCGTCATGAGGATATATTCACCAAACTCTATAACTTGTAGAAGACAACTGTTCTATTTTCTGAGACATCAGTGCTTATGTGGATATATGTCAGAAGAACTCAGCCTTATAAGATTGCGGTTAAAAAATTTGCTCTCTTTATTCCGACATGACCCCCCATGTCAGTCACAATTATAAAACTTGCTTAAGGTATCCTTGATCGCGCCTCAATCATTAATAAAAATACTGCTGATCTGATTTTATCGGCATGATTTTATTTTATTACATGTTACCATATATGTACGGATAGTGACATCCACGAAGACACGCCCCACCAATTTCTAGTCGAGGGGGTCGCGGCATGCGGGCAGTATGACCCGAGTCTATTAATTGTAGTGTGCGTGTGCACTCATAGGTAATCAGTGTGTACCGACAATACTCAAACATTAGTGGAAGGTTGCACACTTGCACTATAAACTATAGGGAAGAATAGTGGGGCGCGTGTTCGTGGATGGCACTATCTATGTGTGTGTCTCGCTAATATGTATGTTTCCGTTTTTCAGCGTGTCCCCACAAAGGTTGCACGAAAATGTTCAGAGATAATTCTGCCATGAGGAAACATTTACACACACACGGACCCAGGGTGCATGTGTGTGCGGAATGTGGTGAGTACACTATTCTTTATACGGGGTGTCTCTAAAAATAGGACTGTTGCTCGAATAATAATATACTCTTTATTGTACAAACACACACACATGTACAAGACAAATAGTGATGATAAAAAAACAAAGGTAAAACACACTATACATAAGTACAGTGATTAGTCACACTAGGACCTGAACGTTGAAGGAAAACATCGAGAGGAAACCTGCATTCGTCTGAGAAGAAATTCAAAGGCGTATGTATAGTCGTGCTTGAGTAACGGCGACGGACTCGCCATCTGTCACGTTGGCACCTAATATACCTCTGGCGGAAAGTGGGTGTGTGGGTATTACCTATACACCTCTGCCTACCCCTTCGGGGACCCTTGTGGGAAGTCGTGGAGATATATTATATATTATTATAGGTAAAACATGTAGTCACAATACTTTTATACAATAGACAGCACTTTTATATATAATAAAATACCGCATGAAATAAAAAAACTGAATGTCAACCTATTTAAGAAACAACTTCGCCAATTCTTAGTCAGTAAATGTTACTACAATATATGTGAATTTTTAAGTTAATTAATGTAATAATAAGTTAATTAAGGAATTCAAGGGAGGGAGGGCATAACGGGGTTTCTCGTTCGAATTTAGAGCTGCCCGACTGGGGCAGGCCCTCCACCTTACAGAAGTCCGTAGCCAAATATCATAATTTTTTGTGTTGTGTTCCTACGCGGTGAATAAGGTTTCCCGTAATGCGCTCCTTGGGGTGGGGGAGATCGTTATATTGTGTTGGCAACAGAGGGAATAGTCCCATTATGCTGCCGACACAGTAACTCTCTGAACACAGATTGGCAACGCGCAATTTATACTTCGGTATTGTAAGCGTAAATAGGCTGTGGTAACCGTTTTCCGGGTGAGCCGTATGCTTGATTGCCACTCTTGTTGAAAAAAAAAAAGAAATCAGTTGTAATATTTTTTTTATGCACGTTTCCTATCGATGATTCCGCCACAGTATAGCTCGTGGTGTGACTAATCACTGTACTTATGTTCAGGAAACTTAAGTACAGTCTGGAACTTCCAATCTTTGTGTTGCAGGCAACTTTTACGCACGGCTTTTACGTGTGATACGTGATTATTCGCATTGTTTATTAATGTCTTATGAATGTTCCAGGTAAAGCGTTTGTGGAGAGTTCTAAGTTAAAAAGGCACCAGTTAGTACATACCGGGGAGAAACCCTTCCAATGCACCTTTGAGGGATGTGGGAAGAGGTTCTCATTGGACTTCAATTTGAGGTAATTACGACACCTACACCTTGCGCGGTCAGTAATCGAATGGGTGACCGACGGGAGTCTGCCCCATATTTCTGAACCACAACGGTCACACTGCGCAGTTTCTAAAGAGTGTCCTTCAGCGAACGCTCAGGCTGTGGAATGAGCTCCCCGTTGAGGTTTTCCCTGGAGAGTACAGCATGGAGTTCTTCAAGAAGGGTGTGAAAAGATTCCTGCAGGGTCGGCAGCGCGCGAGTGATACTCCTGGTGTAGTTAGCGTACATACCTGCCGCACCGCTTTATTTCAGTGATGTGGAAAACAAGCCTATGGCCTACCTAATAGTAAGCGTTTACCGATGGCTAGCGCGTTTCCGAACAACCTTTTTGAAGAACTTCATGCTGTTATCTTTAGGGGTTTCTACCTCAATAGGCTTAAACTATTATACGCATTCTCACAAGGGTCCCCGAAGGGGTAGGCAGAGGTGTATAGGTAATAGCCACACACCTACTTTCCGCCAGAGATATATTAGGTGCCCACGTGATAGATGATGATGAGAACATAAATGTATTTATAAGAGTGTTTGATGTGTATTGCAGGACACATGTTCGCATCCACACGGGCGACCGTCCGTATGTCTGTCCGTTCGACGGATGCAACAAGAAGTTTGCCCAGAGCACCAACCTCAAGTCCCACATACTCACCCACGCTAAGGCTAAGTAATTATCTTAATAATATACTTTACTCTAGGGACCCTAGACATTGGTACCTTGGATGGACCAGGTGTATAATAAAATAATTTAAATGTGCATAAGATATTTTATTATAATTACTTTAATATATATAAGCATTGAACAATTTTAAATAAAATGTAAAGAATATATAAATATATATATATTCTCACGCCTTCCCACAAGGGTTACCGAAGGGGTAGGCAGAGGTGTATAGGTAATACCCACACACCCACTTTCCGCCAGAGGTATATTAGGTGCCAACGCGACAGATGGCGAGTCCATCGCCTTTACTCCAGCACGACTATACATACGCCTTTGAATTTCTTCTCAGACGTATGCAGGTTTCCTCTCGATGTTTTCCTTCATCGTTAAGCTCGTGGTTTGACTAATCACTACTTAAGTTCAGTAAAACTCATTGGTACAGTCGTATTTATTACATGTCTGACCATGCAATAAATATTAATATGAATAAAGGGTTCATCCAAGGTACCAACGGCCAGGGCCAACATCGGTTTTTTATCATATTTTATCATTTTATTACATACATATCATCACGCCAAGTCCCTAACGGGGTAGGCAGAGAGTGTAGAGCGCCAGTTCTCTCTAGACTTACATACCTCTTTCGCTTCGTCCACATTCATCATTTTATTTATGTTTAATAATACACATAGTTTAAAGATACAATAAAGTTGGTTGTGGTAAACGAATGATTAATTAAATTTGGCAGATAATTTAAATATTGATGTATTGTCATTTATTTATAAAATTAATGTAAGTTTGTTACATGAACCACTTGGCATACCCTGTATTAGGCCATTACAGGTTGTGTTATTCATTATAGTATAGTGCTTGCTATAAGCGCCATGCTAGTCGCCATCTGTCTCGTTGACACCTTACTTAATATGTTTCCAACAAAATAGGGCCTAGTAACACATCTGCCTACCCCTACGGGAGCCATATCGGTGAAGATAAATATTAAGATATTTGTAAATTTCAGGTCAAGAAATTCAGTATCCCGCAATGGCGGCGCTTCGTACGAGTCGGCGCGCACGGCCCCACAGTTCGTCCAGTTGGAGATGTCTCCTGACGACTCCAATCCTCAACTCATCTTCTACACGCACGAGTGAAACACGCCACGCAAGAGACGGCGCAAGAAACTGCATAAATTGTGACGACTTAGCAAGAAACTGCATAAATTGTGACGAAGTTGCAAGAAACCTCATTACAAGGGACAGCATACATTGTGACGAAGTTGCAAGGGACAGCATACATTGTGACGACGTTGCAAGAAACTGCATACATTGTGACGACGTTGCAAGAAACTGCATAAAAGTGCATGATGCGACAAGGGAGGTGTGACTGACTGATATATAAGCACAGCCAGTGTTGCAAGAATCTGCACAGATAATGTTGCATTGTGTTGTCAATACTGCGGTAATTGTGGTCTTTATAGTGGCATTTGTGTCGTGCAAGTACGCAAGACTTGTGTTGCAAGAAACTGTATAAACTTGTAACTAGTGAACTATTGTGAATATGAATATTGTGCGTGAATATTGAATGAACTATTCGAGAAGAATAACTATGAATTCCTTACTATAAGTCAGGTGGATTAAACTTGCCAAGTCTTGCGACGCGAGCTCGCAAGTCTTGGCAAGTTGGTCGCGTTTAGCAAGAATCATGAAAGATTGTGAATAACTTTTTTAATGGCAAGACTGTGACGGTCTTTGAAAGACTGGCGTTAATTAGTAAATAAAAACGAAAATTATCATTGTGTTTCAGTATAATCTTCTTCTATAAATTCTATATATAAATTACGCGTCACGTTTGTCTGCGATGGACTTCTAAACTACTTAACTGATTTTAATCAAATTTGCACACCGTGTGCAGTTTGATCCAACTTAAGAGATAGGATAGCTTACATCTCAATTTATAGTCGCAATATTATTTTATTGCAAATTATTTGTGTATTATTTGACAGTCACAATTATCTGTTAGCTCCAAACGATTCTAACAGATGGCGATATCTGTTGACTGGATTGAGTAAGTATTAATTTACAATGTAATATAACAAAAACATTAGTCAGAGCAACGCGTGGCTGGGTCTGCTAGTGTTATCTATACTAATATAATAAAGAGGAAAGATTTGTTTGTTTGTTTGTTTGTAATGAATAGGCTGCGGCGAAACTACTGGACCGATTTCAAAAATTCTTTCACCTTTGGAAAGCTACATTATCCCCGAGTAACATAGGCTATATTAAATTGGACCCGATAGGTGGCGCTGCGATCGAGTTTCAAGAATTTTACCTTTTTACCCGGGCGAAGCTTTCTGTGTGTCTTCGATTCGAGAATGGTTTAGATTTACAATTGGACCCAATAGGTGGCGCTGCGATCGTGTTACGGGCAATTTAACTTTTTCACCCGAGCGAAGCTGGGCGGGACAGCTAGTATATATATATATCTTCACGAATTCCAATCGATTTGATCAAGATATTTGGAACGTGGTCTACCTTAGACAATATTTGTTACTCAATCACGCCAGAACGACACAGAATATATGTTTTGTTCCGTTGTGTATTAAAATTGCGTTAATTGCGGGGCCGAGTGTATAATAGGAAAAAATAAAAACTAGTCATATTAAATATTTATTTATTAATATCTCAATACAAGAGTATTCATAAAACATATACATTTATCACTGATTAATAAAGTGACAACAAGGTCTCCCCTCTACTCTTATGGTTCCCAGAGGTCAACAATCAATTCTGTATATATACATAGGAAGCCCGTTATATATACGTATAATATACAAAATATACAAAAAGCTGGTATTTCAATACACGAGGTGTTTTTAGAAAATGTAGTTGCTCAAATTTTTGTTAAGGCTTAATAGGGAACATTTTAATATATATCCTCACGCCTTCCCACAAGGGTCCCCGAAGGGGTAGGCAGAGGTGTATAGGCAATACCCACACACCCACTTTCTGCCAGAGGTATATTAGGTGCCAACGTGACAGATGGCGAGTCCATTGCCGTTACTCAAGCACGACTATACATACGCCTTTGAATTTCTTCTCAGACGTATGCAGGTTTCCTTTCGATGTTTTCCTTCACCGTAAAGCTCGTGGTGTGACTAATCACTGTACTTAAGTTCAGAAAAACTCATTGGTACAGTCGGGATTCGAACTTGCGACCTTTGCGTCGCAGGCAACTGCTCGAACCACTCGGCCACCACGGCGTTAACATTTTAAAGTGGACAATTTTACAATTCGCATGTATATTGGTAGCAGTGGCGTAGCTACCGGAAGGCTAGAGGGTGCAGTGCCCCGGAGCCCTCGGACTGATTCATAAACTACTAGCTGTGCCCACGACTTCGTCCGCGTGGAAGTGACATTGGGCAGCACTTAAAATTTTTCATCTAATCATTGTTTTCGTCCCCTATTTTTATCTTACCCCCTGAATGGTAAAATTTATACAAACTTTGAATGTCACATTAATGTATATGTAATCAAGAGCCTACAAAATAAGTTTCAAGCTTCTAGCTTAAAAAATTACGAATCTTCCATACCAACTTTCATCCCCTATTTCTACCCCTTACAATCCTTATTCGCATTAAAAAGTAAGCCTATATCCTTCCTTAGGCTCTAGACAAACTTTGTACCAAATTTCATTTAAATCGGTTAAGTAGTTTAGGCGTGAAAAGGTAACAGACAGACAGACAGAGTTACTTTCGCATTTATAATATTAGTAGGGATGAACTTCTATACAAAATTTCTCCCACATTCGGTATATAACGAAACTAGATTACTTGAGACTTTAATAATGGCAACATAGTTTTAATTTGTTTAAACTTAGTTTTCATTCAAATAAGTTTAATTTAATTATGGAGTCGACTGTATTACGACGAATCTGCATTACGACAAATACGGAACAATATTTTAAATAGTTTAGTCGGGACCCTAGTTTATATTTTGCCCGAAGGTTTTTGGCTGCCTACGCCACTGACTGACTGGCAGTATTTACCGTATCTGAAAACCCCTTGGAAAATATTGTCATGTTCTTATCTTTAGAGCTATATGTTTTATTGCATCGACATGAGGATATTCACAACACACTATAACTTGTAGAAAACAACAGTTCTATTTTCTGAAACACCCTGTGTAGATCTAAGACATGATCGAAAAAAAAATATTTGGTGAGATTACAATATTTATAATATAAAAAAACACTGACAATACAATTGATAACAGTAACATACATCAATACAAAAAAATGGTAGAAAATAAATGGTCGACCAATTGGTCCAGTAACTACGACTGATTGGTGGTCCCTTTACCAGAGAATCGAGGGTAGGATAACCAGACTGGACAATCAGTTCTCCAATCAAAATTAACTATATTAAAAAAAACGATAAATTAAATGCAAGAGGTAAGTTAAAATACAAATTTGAATGAAAATGGTTTGTAAAAATACAATTTCACAGCAAAAATATATATTTATATCATATTTGGTGTAAAGAGAACTATTTAATTAATGTATAAGTCAATAGCGGTTTAGGAATGAAATTATACAGGTTGTATCATAAACCATCATATATATATGGATACATAGTGCCATCCACGAAGACGCGCCCCATCAATTTCTAGTCAAGTGGGTCGCGGTATGCGGGCAGTATGACCCGAGTGTATTAATTGTAGTGTGCGTGTGCACTTATAGGTAATCAGTGTGTACCGACAATACTCGAACATTAGTGGAAGGTTGCACACTTACACTATAAACTATAGGGGAGGATAGTAGGGCGCGTCTTCGTGGATGGCACTATCTATAGGTATATCGAAGTTGGAAACATTTCTTCTAAATATTTATATAACTGAAGTGATACACCTGTACAAATTAATATTTACTCCATCCACGCTTAGTGCGGGAATCGAACTCGCAACGTGATTATACATATATAACATTTACTATACAACAAAGTGTCATAGACAAACCAGTGTTGTGCCGAGATCGCCGAGGAATATTTCGCCGAATTTTATTTTGCCGAAAACCTTATCCAAAAACCTAGTGTATTTACTTCATATATCAGTTTTGATAACTGTTACATTATTTATATAAATAAATAAATATCCTCACTATATTTATGGATAATACCCACACGCCCACTTTCCGCCAGAGGTATATTAGGTGCCAACGTGACAGATGGCGAGTCCATCGCCGTTACTCAAGCACGACTATACATACGCCTTGAATTTCTTCTCAGACGTATGCAGGTTTCCTCACGATGTTTTTCTTCACCGTAAAGCTCGTGGTGTGACTAATCACTGTACTTAAGTTCAGAAAAACTCATTGGTACAGTCGGGATTCGAACTTGCGATCTTTGTGTCGCAGGCAACTGCTCGAACCACTCGGCCACCACGGCTCTACATTATTTATATGTAGATTAAAAGGTGTATGTGATTATAATATTATGATTTTCTTTTTCAATATTGGGACTTATATATCAGTCCCACACTCCGAATGAGTTTCGAAGATCAAATAGTTGTTCCTTCGTAAAAATTGTATTAACCCAGTCGCTATTTTTAATGAAATACTAATCACTAAATATAATCAAGTGTTTTTTTATATTATTATTGACATGGTTACTAGCCCTTCAGGTGCTAACATTTGGAAGTAATATATTTCTATCTATAGAAGGCATTGCTTTATTATTGTCGTATATTTAAACAGTATGCAAACGCTTGACATAATATGAGAGATAACAATATATAGGCAAGCGTCCATAGGCGGCGGTAACCGCTTACCATCAGGCGGACCGCATGCTTATTTGCCACCCATGTGGTATAAAAAAAATTATTAGGTATCACTTCACTTACGATATAATAAATGAATATAAATTTATTAATCTTGAATTATACATTTTGGATAAAGCCTCGGCGAAGTTTTGATAAAAAAAGAACTTACATGAAAATTATACTTAAAAAAAATAACGCTTAGCAATAAGACATGTGTACAACAATAAAAATAAAACCTCTAAAATACTTGTGTACGAGAAAAATCTCGGGATCTATCCACAGATAGGAATATGAGATATATAATACAACTACAAACAAATATTAATCGTTTGAAATCATTAGGAAATTGATTTAAAACTACTTATATTTACTAACAAAATCTTCCCCGACGGAAATTCAGACGCAAACATTGACAACTCCCAATAACTTTTTCTAACCATTGCGAGTTGAATAACTTCTAAAACAGCGCCATCTGTTGAACGTGCGGAAAATTCAAACTTGACACATACGTGAAAGTTCGATCATGAACTTTCTTTGACAGTTCGTTCAACCGAACATTATTAATAATAATAATATATCTTCAGACCCTTCCGCTAGGGTCCTTGAAGGTGAAGACAGGTGTGTAGGTAGTACGCACACACCCACTTTCCACCAGAGATATATTTTAGGTGCCAACGTCACAGATGGCGAGTCGATTTCGGTAACTCAAATATATATATACGCTTAATAAAGTTTATTAAAATAATATGGAAGAAAGTAAAGATCTCTTTGATTTGTGATATTTTCAGGCTAATATTCTTGAACTAATTAATCAATATTATTCTTAAAGCAAGCGACAACAATAAAAAAAAACTAATAAAATTCGGCGAATCATTTCAATTACGGCAGGACATAGGTCATATTCGGCCGAAATTTTTTTGGTCCATAGACAATATACACCAACTTAGCTCTCTAGTCCGTGGTGTTTGCGCTTTATCCTTGCGTAGGGTCCGATTTCGGGGTCCATCACGAAGTCATACAGCACACGCGACCAGCTGTTGTGTTGTGGGAGGTTATCGTAGAACTCGGGCGCTATCCTTTTTACCTGTTATTATTATTTATTATTTAAGAAAAGTACGGGACGGGAATTTCAAGAGTACTCGAAACCGACGAGCATGTATGAAGAGACTGATGAATGTGGACGAAGTGAAAGATGTAGGTATGTAAGTCTAGAGAGAACTGGCGCTCTATACTCTCTTCCTACCCCGTTAGGGACTCGGCGTGATGATATGTATGTATATAAATAATATATCCTGACGCCTTCCAACAAGGGTCCCCGAAGGGGTAGGCAGAGGTGTATAGGTAATACCCACACACCCACTTTCCGCCAGAGGTATATTAGGTGCCAACGTGACAGATGGCGAGTCCATCGCCGTTACTCAAGCACGACTATACATACGCCTTTGAATTTCTTCTCAGACGTCTGCAGGTTTCCTCTCGATGTTTTCCTTCACCGTAAAGCTTGTGGTGTGACTCATCACTGTACTTAAGTTCAACTCGTCGGTAGTCACCAACACGTTTTTTTTTTATATATTAATAGGTTTTTTTTTCACCTCTGGCAACCTACTGCCGGGAACCGCTGGGAAGTCGTGATGCTCGTTGTGGTAACCCACGTTAAACGTGATCCAGTTAAGGGGTCCGTAGTAGGAGTACGTCTCAAACCCTTTCTTGAACATGTAGTGTTCGGATACAAAGTGTCCTGCGACAGAAGACATTGATAAGGCAAACATTATTTTTTTAAATATTTATAATAAAACTTTATTCTATAAAATATTAAAATTAATATCTGGCCCCCACACTAGGCAGTGCCTGGTCCGTGGGGGAGATTATACGATTGTACAGTATAAGGTATTAATTAATTAACAGCATAGATCTAGGTAAATTATGTTCCTCGGTCGAATTTTGAAATACCAAAAGAGTTGGCATACGAGCGTGCACTCCGCCTGATGGTAAGCGGTTACCGCTGTGTATAAATGCTTACAACACCGGGGTAACAATCGCGCGTTGCCAAACCTGCAGGAATCTCTTCACACCCTTCTTGAAGAACTCCATGCAGTACTCTCCAGGGAAAACCTCAACGGGGAGCTCATTCTACAGCTTGAGCGTAAGGAAACTCCTTTGAAACCGGGCAGTGCGAGACCTTTGCGGTTCCAAGGTATGGGGATGAATTCCCCGTCGATGGCGAGAGGTGCGGTGGTAGAAGGTGGAAGTGGGCATCATGTCGAACAATATCGACAACCAATTATTATAAGAGAACTTTGAGGAGATTACCTGCTACCGGGTGGACACCCATCGCCATCAAAGACCCGAGAACCAGGTACATCAGCACCCTCCAACCTGGAGAATATACAGAATTTACAGGGGGCCATCTTTACCTTGTATGAAGAGACTGATGAGTGTAAGAGAGTATAAGCGAAAGAGTATGAAAGTCTAGAGAGAACTGCCGCTCTATTCTCTCTGCCTACCCCGTTAGGGACTCGGCGTGATGATATTATGTATGTATCTTTGCCTTAGCTATTCGACTGCAAGTGAGTTCAGGTGATGGTAGGATTATTTAATCCATTAGATTATTTATTTATTTACAATTAGCACGACAACGTGGTCATTTACGCTAATGTGAAGGTAGAAGTAAAAAAAAAATACATATGATTAATAATAAATAAGGTTAATATAAATGTACTAGTTGTCCCGCCCAGCTTCGCTTGGGAGAAAAAATTAAAGCCACGGACCCAGTGGCGCCACCTATCGGGTCCAATTGTGAATCTAAACCATTCCCAGATCCCCTTGAACACACACAGAAACTTTCATTAAAATCGGTCCAGCCGTTTAGGAGGAGTTCAGTGACATACACACTCACAGAAGAATTATATATATAAAGATTACCGAGAAGAAGATGGCCTTCTTTCTGCGTATGCCAGACACTCATTCAGAATCACCTTTCATTCACCTGCCAGCACATCACATTCAGGATTTAAACTTGAGTTTTATTATTAGTTTTTTTTTATTATTATTATTATTACACACATTATAGTTTCATAAATGCCTTTTCTTTTTGTTTCTGTTCTTATATTTATCAATTCGTAGGTTTATTCATACAATACGTATTCCTTCTTTCATTCTGCCATATGTTCATTCGTTCATTCTTCCCTGTAATCCTAATCATTAATTAATTCGTCAATTTATTCATTCGTTCAAAACATTCATTCTTCCCTGTAATCATTAATTAATTCTTCAGTGTATTTACTCGTTCATTCTTCCATTTTTGCATTCGTTCATTCTTGTGTTCATTCGTTCATTCGTCCCTGTAATCATTCATTAATTCTTCATGTTTCATTCGTTCGTTCGTTCCATGCATTCATTCATTCGATCTTTCAACAAGACTACACAACATCCTCTACCTTGTGTATTTCTCAACCTACCATACAACTGGAGTATGACAGCATCGAAGAACAGTTGTATGACCAAGTTCACCAGCTCCAAGGGGGTGGGGGGCTTGGGCCTCACCACCATGGGGCGCAGCGCGTAGAAGAGCGGCTGCAGGAACAGCCAGATGAACTTGCCAACGGTAGTACAAAACAACTTGGCTTCGAGCAGAGTCGGGAGGTCGGTGTCTATAACTTCGTCACCCTGGTACTGAAAATGTAATCCAGAAATCATAAGGTCAATAAGGTTTCGAGTAATGAGCTCTTTGGGGAGGGGCGAGGATTGTTATATCGTGTTGGCAGCAGAGGGATTAGTCCTATGATGCTGTCCACACAGTATAACTCTCCGAACATAGAGTTGCAGCGCGCAAGTGATACTTCGGTATCGTGAGCGTAAATAGGCTGCGGTAACAGTTTCCCATCAGATGGGCCGTATGCTTGTTTGCCACTCTTGTAGTATAAAATAAAAAAACTTTCTGGGACGTGGTAGCCGAGTGGCGCTAGGCAATATTATTAGTATATAGTTTGATCCGCTTTTTCATAACGCCTAAGTTTACTTTCGTATGCAGTTGTCAACCTACTGTTATAGTTCCAAGGTATCCTCACCCTATGATGTTCCAAGTGGTACTTCTTGAAGCTGATGGACACCGGTATACCGATGGGGAGGTTCGCAAAGAAGCCGAAGAGCCTATTGTGCATCGGTCGGTTGTGGCCGAACGCCAAGTTATGAGATATCTCGTGGATAGCTGCAATAAAACATGATGATGATGATTCGACCGATGGCGGTTATGGCGGCCACTTCATCTCCGATTGAGTTAATAATAAATACCTGGGACAGTTCCACACAAAAGTGACCTAGTCCCAAATTAAGCAAAGCTTGTGTTATGGTAACTAAACCTTGTGGTATGGTAACTAGACAACGATATATTAACTTATATAGATATACTAGCTTATGCTCGCGGCTTCGCCCGCGTGGAGCCTCTTTCCCGTAGGGGTAGGCAGAGACCACTTCTTTACACTTGCTACGATCCTTACATACTTCTTTCGCTTCGTCCACTTTCATTATTCTCTTCATACATGCTCTTCAGAAGTAAGATAAGATAAGATATATACATAAATACATAGGACATCCAAGAGTAAGGTACAAATACTCGTGTTCATCCATCGATGTTTTATAAAGAGCTAGATGCACAATCAGTGACAAAAAATGTCCTCACCGAATGAGCGCCCACTCGAGCATTTGGGTGCGCTTTTAATCTATCTTTTAATCTACTAGTAGCATTCGAACGCTCTAACGGTAAACATGCCTCAGTGCTCGTTTAAAAAGTGCAAAAATCACACATCCAGGACGCTAAAAAGGATGGAATTTCATATTTTCGGTAAGTATTAATATTATCATTATTTAATTGTTATCACTGTATTGTAAATACTGATATTTTGTCAAGAAATAATCGTAAATACATTTTTTAAATTATGTCGTAATAAATAGCAGGAGTTATAAGGTATCTCAATTGTAAAGACGCCTACTAAACGTGTTTAATCATACTATCGCATGCCCACTAAATTGTTCGAGTTATGTGCGTTGACTCTGTTCCATTCGTTGGAGACGCTATTAAAGTAACATTTTATAGATTTTATCTTAAATATGTGCATGTAATAAAATTAAAGATGTAAGATTTTATGTTTTTTTTTGTAGCTTTCCTCGAGATCCAGTGAGGTGTAGAGAATGGATATCAGTTGTAGCACGTCAAAGATCCGAAGAATTCTTCAAGCCGACCCAAGGAAGCGTACTATCCGTTTTTTTGTAACATCTCTAAATATGAACATTACGTCAAAAAATGTGGATAATAATATTCTTAGATTTTACAAGAACCTTCTGTCCTTACTTTTAATATTAAGTAAATATTGAATTTAGATTTAATTAGTTTGCCAAATAATATTTATTAATTTTTGACACAAAATAAAGAATAACTAAATAAATATGACTGTTTCAATTACTTTCATTACTAAATTAATGTGGTGCCCTATCCCATTTTTTAAAACAAGTTTAATAAAATTCTAAAATTAAAATTACTGTAACAAAAAATATTGGGCAGTTCGACTCCATTCATTCCTTGTCGAAGCGGCTAGCCTCGGTCGTAAAATTTTATTGCTTTTTATTGGCACTTTTAATTCTGACTTTAAAACATGTGTGTAAGGGGTTGAATTTGTTTCGCAGCGAGTATCGGTCGTAAAAATTTATTGCTTTTTGTACGTAGCTTTGTGAATACAACTGTAGACACTGTATTTAAGGTTGAATTTAGATTTATTTATATATTTCAACTAGAAATTACGTCAAAACATTTGGCGACAGTTTTTAGAGAACTTTTGCATGGGATTGTGTATCTATATTATTATTATTGGTGATCGATGTGTTCATCACACAAATATCTGCCCTCAGCGGGATTCGAACCCGCGACCTCAAGTTTCGCAGTCAGGAGCTCTAACCACTAGACCGTGTGGCTTATTTATTTTATTTCATTTAATTCATTTATTTCAGGCAACACAATAAAAGTACACGTACAAATATAGGGCCCATAAATATATACCTTAATCTAGCATACATACGAACTATATTACAATAAATACCAAATGTATGAAATACTTATGTAGCCAATCTTCTTCTGGAAGATTCTCGCTTATTGCGGACACGTAAGCACACCATTATTTAATAGCAGTGGAAAACCACAGATGGTCAAGCTTGATAAATATGATGATACATACATACATATCATCACACCCAATCCCAAACGGGGTAGGCAGAGAGAATAGAGCGCCAGTTCTCACATTCATCAGTCTCTTCATACAGGTTCGTCGGTTTCGAGTAGTCGACGTTCCCGTCCTTGAGTGTGCGATCGATTTGATCTAGATCATGTCTATACTAATGTTATCAAAGACCTAGTGCCTGCAAGTTCCCGTCCATACCAATAAGTACAGTCACTACAAACACCCGATCCACTCGAACACAAACCCTCAAAAAAACTTGTCGTAATTAAGGCATTATCTTTGCAGACCTATGCTGGTTTCCTCTGCACTTTAAAAAAAAAAATATAAACGTCATTTGGATATTAATTATGTCAGCCAGCTAGATAAGGGGCGCTTCAACTAAATCGCTATTTGATGCAGTCACTTACAGATAAGATAGGACTCAATCACTATGTGTACTCATATCTTTATCATAAAGCTAATATAGCATGGCGAGTCATGGTGGCCGAGTGGTTCGAGCAGTCACCGAAAACACAAGATTGCTAGCTCGTATTCAGACTGTACCAATGAGTTTTTCTAAGTACAGTCACTAGTCACACCACGAGCTTTACGGTGAAGGAAAACATCGAGAGGAATCGTGCATACGTTTGAGAAGGAATAAGTTAAAAATAACAAAAATATATATCCTCACGCCTTCCCACGAGGGTCCCCGAAGGAGTAGGCAGAGGTGTATGGGTAATACCCACACACCCACTTTCCGCCAGAGGTATATTACCGCCAGAGGTATATACCTCTGGCGGAGCAGGAACAGGCTCTCTAATATGTTTTTCAGAACACCGTATTATTGATAATGGCGCGCATATACACCAAGACCCGCCAAAACAAATCGATGACAGCTGTCATTGTAAGTAACCGCGCCAAACCGAGACTCACTGACAGCTGTCAGGCAAGAAAGTATACACTATGCACATCAGTTGGTGCAAACGTTGTAAATACGAGATTTTTATTTATTTAATAACGTTTATTTTACGAACATGACTGTGCCCTTTTTTAAACTTTTCACCCCTATTATTATTTTACCCCTGTATTGTACAGGAGGGTATACGAAGGGTAAAAGTTTTAGTAACTCTGAATTTCATATTAAATTTATGTGTAATCAAGAGCCTAAAAAATACGTTTCAAGCTTCTAGCTACAAAAATGACCAATCCTCCATACAAACTTTCATCCCCTATTTCTACCCCTTAAAACCCTTTCTCACATTAAAAAGTAGCCTATATCCTTCCTTACTAGGCTATAGACTACTACCACACACTGTACAAATTTAATTTAAATCCGTTCAGTAGTTTAGGCGTGAAAAGGTAACAGACAGACAGACAGAGTTACTTTCGCATTTATAATATTAGTAGGGAAGTAGAGAAGTAGGGATAGGGATCAGCTCAAAAAATGAAAATAATACAGAGACTGAGGTGGTCCTTCGCAGCCAAGCACCCCGGGGCATTTGGCCCTAGGTCAGATACGCCCTTATTGACGAGCTAAGGAGGTGAAACAAGACCTACCCAACATGAGGGAGTGGTTGATCACGCCGCCGAAGCAGTAGGCCATGAGCAAGGTGCACGGCCAGTTGAGGTGCTGGACGAGGGGCAGTACCATCAACTGTGTCGCCACCATCGCTGTCACCACCCATTTGAACATCGGATCGTAGCCGAACAGCTGTTTAATTTGCGGGTACTTCTCTGTGGAATCAAGTGTCAAACATTGGTAACTAGTTTAAATGCACTTTTTTTATACCACTAGTGTGGCAAACAAGCATATGGCCCTCCTGATGGGAAGCTCACGATACCGAAGTATCACTTGCGCGTTGCCATCTGTGCTAGGAGAGTTATACTTGGCGGCAGAATGGGACTAATCCCTCTACCGCCAACACAATATAACAATCCTATTATTTCCTATCCTATTACATTATATCATTAAGTTAAAAGGGGAGTAGAGTACCAGGTCTCTCTACTTCACCATAAGGAATGTGAATCTTATAGAGTGATTTTATTTATATAGTATATCCTCACGCCTTCCTACGAGAGTCCTCCACTTTCCGCCAGAGATATATTATAGGTGCCAACGTGACAGATGGCGAGTCCATCGCCGTTACTCAAGCACGTCAATACATACGCCTTTTAATTTCTTTTTCCTTTCGAGGACTCTTGACGTTCGCATCCTTGGGTACTGGGGAGTTGCGATCAAGGTACCTAGTGAAACATGATGCCACTTCTTCCAGACACATTCGGCCTGTGTATCGGTTCTGTCAACATTTCCGTCCCTCACCCTGACAGAGTAGAGAGCCAGTACAAGACTTACAGTACTTCCACTTCACCCACATTCATCAGTCTCTTCACACACGGTGCTCGATCAGTTTGATTTAGGTCTTCGACTATTAGGGTCAAATCTAAGGATAAGGACCAATTCTAGTACCGGGTAACATAATAAACAAGAATAACAATAAAACAGATAATATTTCACGTGTCATAAATTTATCATAATCATTATTAAATGACACGTGTTATCTGTCACGTACTCTTTAGCTAACATTTATCGCGAATCTTTATATATATAATTCTTCTGTGAGTGTGTATGTCACTGAACTCCTCTCAAACGACTGGACCGATTTTGATGAAAATTTTTGTGTGTGTTCAAGGGGATCTGGGAATGGTTTAGATTCACAATTGGACCCGATAGGTGGCGCGCGAGTGGTGGTCTTTTTTTTTCCATCCGAGCGAAGCTGGGCGGGACAACTAGTGTATATATATATGGCAACATATTAAGGTAGTCCCCCGGAAATACGAGCGTAATCTTATATGTAAAGAGGTGTGTCAGGATCGTAGCATGTGGCAAACAGTGGTCTCTGCCTACCCCCATGGGGTACAGGCGTGAGCGTATCTATGTATGTAAAGAGGCGTGTCAGGATCGTAGCATGTGGCAAGCAGTGGTCTCTGCCTGCCCCCATGGGGTACTAAAGAGGTAGCTAAGTACGCATTTAAAACGTGATCTCGCATCATAAATATACACACATACTGTTTGCCAAGGCATACCAACAGCGATAAAGGCTACAGTTTGCGTTGATAGCGTACACGTGAGATAAGCGATTGGACTAACAAGTTTTTCTTTAATTCAAATTTAGAAAGAGGTTAACCCTAACATATCACAGTGTTGGCAAAAGACATATTATTGTGTGCCGGTGTGAAGGGCACTGTAGCTAGTCACATTACTGGCCATAAGGGACTAGGTACAAGGTGGTAGGCCTCTTATTGCAACAGTCCGGCTAGGTGACCACCGCAGTGGCAATTATCCTGCCGCCAAGCACTAGTGTACGTACACTACACTGTGTGCCGGTGTGAAGGGCACTGTAGCTAGCCACATTACTGGCCATAAATGACTGGGTACTAGGTGGTAGGCCTTTTATTGCAACAGTCCGGCTAGGTGACCACCGCAGTGGCAGATATCCTGCCGCCAAGCACTAGTGTACGTACACTACACTGTGTGCCGGTGTGAAGGGCACTGTAGCTAGCCACATTACTGGCCATAAATGACTGGGTACTAGGTGGTAGGCCTTTTATTGCAACAGTCCGGCTAGGTGACCACCGCAGTGGCAGATATCCTGCCGCCAAGCACTAGTGTACGTACACTACACTGTGTGCCGGTGTGAAGGGAACTGTAGCTAGCCACATTACTGGCCATAAATGACTGGGTACTAGGTGGTAGGCCTTTTATTGCAACAGTCCGGCTAGGTGACCACCGCAGTGGCAGATATCCTGCCGCCAAGCACTAGTGTACGTACACTACACTGTGTGCCGGTGTGAAGGGCACTGTAGCTAGCCACATTACTGGCCATAAATGACTGGGTACTAGGTGGTAGGCCTTTTATTGCAACAGTCCGGCTAGGTGACCACCGCAGTGGCAGATATCCTGCCGCCAAGCACTAGTGTACGTACACTACACTGTGTGCCGGTGTGAAGGGAACTGTAGCTAGCCACATTACTGGCCATAAATGACTGGGTACTAGGTGGTAGGCCTTTTATTGCAACAGTTCGGCTAGGTGACCACCGCAGTGGCAGATATCCTGCCGCCAAGCACTAGTGTACGTACACTACACTGTGTGCCGGTGTGAAGGGCACTGTAGCTAGCCACATTACTGGCCATAAATGACTGGGTACTAGGTGGTAGGCCTCTTATTGCAACAGTCCGGCTAGGTGACCACCGCAGTGGCAGATATCCTGCCGCCAAGCACTAGTGTACGTACACTACACTGTGTGCCGGTGTGAAGGGCACTGTAGCTAGCCACATTACTGGCCATAAATGACTGGGTACTAGGTGGTAGCCTCTTATTGCAACAGTCCGGCTAGGTGACCACCGTAGTGGCAGATATCCTGCCGCCAAGCACAAGTGTAACTACGTACACTATACACATATTTATATAACTTATATAAATATGCCCCTTCCGAGAAAGTTTCCATCACAACGTCTAGACGAGGGCGTTGCGTTGCATGTGTGTAGTTAGCTGCCATTTTAACAGTTTTGTTTAGCGTTTTATAATTGCGTGTGATACGGAGGTGTGAAATAATTGCGAATTAATACATGTAAATTAGTAAGGTGTGATTTAAATGATGTTCCTTTAATCAATGATGGCGAGATTAAAAATTTCAGGAAAATTCCGAATAAATTGAACTATCCCCAACTAAGCAAAGCTTGTACTATGGGAACTGGACAACGACATACAGACTTATATAGATGGGCAATTCCACACAAATTGACCTAGTCCCAAACTAAGCAAAGCTTGTACTGTGGGAACTTGACAACGATATACATACTTATATAGATAGGCAATTCCACACAAATTGACCTAGTCCCAAACTAAGCAAAGCTTGTACTATGGGCACTGGACAACGATATACATACTTATATAGATAGGCAATTCCACACAAATTGACCTAGTCCCAAACTAAGCAAAGCTTGTACTATGGGCACTGGACAACGATATACATACTTATATAGATAGGCAATTCCACACAAATTGACCTAGTCCCAAACTAAGCAAAGCTTGTACTATGGGCACTGGACAACGATAGAACATCGAAGACTAAGTACAAATAATCTTATCTTTTACACTTATACTCTTAAGTTAAACGATCTTTTCCGTAGGGTAGTAGATTACGACCACCACACCATTCAAACACGCAATTATGGGATAATCAAGAGTACCCGAAACCAGCGAGCAAGTAATATGAAGAGAATTTATTAGTTTCATAAAGCGTAAAATGTCTAGAGGACTGGCGCTCTACTCTCTGCCTACTCCTATTACGACATGGTGGCAATTACAAAATAAATTGTTTTCATTTTCTTCTGTTTCGGCTCCGCTAAAGCAGACATTAAACTCCCCACAAACCAATCTGTTCGTTGCCTATTCTTTGTAAAGAAAGGACCACGTGACCGTTGTCCGACGTGTGCGTTCCTTAGTGTGCCACGTTGCGTATGATGCATAGAGTTCCGTCAGCATTATTATCATTACCTAACAAAGTGATAAGTAGGTAGAAACGAATCAGTCACACCTGTTTCTAACAATTGTAGTTAACAATAGTTATTATTCTTACATATACGGTCATGCACTTGTTTTTGATAAATCATTTATTGATAAACTAGATGACTAATTTCAAGGTTGGATTTTACAACCATGGTGAAATTCACAACAAATTTGCTCCCTGCGAAAACAGATTTCGCAGAGCAACTAGCGTGCAATAAGGTGTATTGTAAAGATTTGTGCCTATAGTACAGGCTCTGCCTAGTTTAGGGTCAGTTGGCTTTGTGTGAGATGTCCACAATATTATTGTATATTAACATCTATGTAAGTGTGTATATCAGTCGCCGATACCTATAGTACAGGCTCTGCCTAGTTTAGGGTCAGTTGGCTTTGTGTGAGATGTCCACAATATTACTGTATATTAACACCTATATAAGTGTGTATATCAGTCGCCGATACCTATAGTACAGGCTCTGCCTAGTTTAGGGTCAGTTGGCTTTGTGTGAGATGTCCACAATATTATTGTATATTAACATCTATGTAAGTGTGTATATCAGTCGCCGATACCTATAGTACAGGCTCTGCCTAGTTTAGGGTCAGTTGGCTTTGTGTGAGATGTCCACAATATTACTGTATATTAACACCTATATAAGTGTGTATATCAGTCGCCGATACCTATAGTACAGGCTCTGCCTAGTTTAGGGTCAGTTGGCTTTGTGTGAGATGTCCACAATATTATTGTATATTAACATCTATGTAAGTGTGTATATCAGTCGCCGATGCCTATAGTACAGGCTCTGCCTAGTTTAGGGTCAGTTGGCTTTGTGTGAGATGTCCACAATATTATTGTATATTAACATCTATGTAAGTGTGTATATCAGTCGCCGATGCCTATAGTACAGGCTCTGCCTAGTTTAGGGTCAGTTGGCTTTGTGTGAGATGTCCACAATATTATTGTATATTAACATCTATATAAGTGTGTATATCAGTCGCCGATGCCTATAGTACAGACTCTGCTTAGTATAGATGTCCACAATATTGTTATTTATTATTAGCAACACTGTTTGCATCATACGACCTTGACGGGTGATTTCTTTTTCGTACTCGACTAAGGTCATTCATTAATTCTGCCACTTAAACTTTGTAACGTTTAAACATGGCTGTTACTATGAGAAATATTGTTCATTAGGAGATGGAAGGTTTACAGCTATTTGTTAGGAAGACAAAGGTTGACGAAACAGATGTACAAAGGGAAATTGTGTGAGAAGAGCCAGAGGAAGACCACGTTCCAACGACCTATATCAAATCGATCGGACGCTCAGGGACGGGAACGTCAAGAGTACTCGAAACCGACGAGCATGTAAGAAGAGACTGATGAATGTGGACGAAGCGAAAGAGGTATGTAAGTCTAGAGAGAACTGGCGATCTATACTCTCTGCCTACCCCGATAGGGACTCGGCGTGATGATATGTGTGTGACAAGATTCGAACTTCTTTTTCTCGAAAACATATTTCACGTTGGGAATTTTCAGTGACCATCAGTGCGAACTAAAATTAAAATATATATATATATATATATGTACCACGTCACGCCTTCCCACAAGGGTCTCCGAAGGGGTAGGCAGAGGTGTATAGGTAGTACCCACACACCCACATGCCAACGTGACAGATGGAGAGTCTGTCGCCGTTACTCAAGCACGCCTTTGAATTGCTTCTCCAACGTATGCGAGTTTTCTGTCAATGTTTTCTTTGCTCGTGGTGTGACTGGTCCAGTCGGGATTCGAACTTGCATTATTTGTGTCGCAGGCAACTACTTCGGAGATGACTACTATTTCTTATCAATTATATTATCATGAGACTAGCGGCCTGTCCTGGCTTCGCAAGGGTGGACATTTATTTTTTAAACATTTTGGCATAAAATGTATTTTTTATTGCAATTAAAATAGCCTTTAATTAATCAGTGTTAATGTAGCATTAAAATGGTGAAAGAATTTTTAAAATCGGTCCTGTACTTTTTGAGCCAATTCCTTACAAACATTACATACAAATCTTTCCTCTACATACAAATCCTTCCTCTTTATAATATTATAGTACAGTATAGATGACCATAGTTTTTAAGCTATTCACACACACACAGATGCCATTTCTCAGCTTCACTCAAATAGGCATGTACCGCATTGCTATCCAAATTTTATGAAGTCTTTTGAGGGCTAAGAACCCTTACTAGGTTCTCTAGAACACCCTCCCAAAGTGTCACATCAATCATACAATGGATTTGGAAAACAAACGCAAACATAGATTTTTATTTATACAGAGAAGATAATTGTAAAATTATTGTAAAGATATAAAGAGTGATAATGTTAATCACTAAAGTAATTACTAAAGTGAGTCACTGTATTTAAGAATATCTAGTGAGTAATAGTAAAGAGTACTTGAAATTGGCTAGCATAGCAGAGACTGATCAATGTGCATGAAGGGAAAGAGTCTATATGGCTTGAGAAACTGACACTACTCTCTCTGTCTACGATTTGATAATGCATATTATCTAAACTGCAATTAAGTTAATTTGTATTTAAATTGCAACATTAGTGAGCCATGAAAGTAAGCAGTCCACTTGATGGTTAGCAGCTACCACTGTTCATGGCAACTGATGGTACCACATACAAAGTAATTTGTATGGTCAACAGACCTCAACACCACTGATGTCTTAGACTGCAATAAACCTACTGAATACCAATATGCTATATTCCTATTTACCTAAATAAAATTGATCAAGGATTAGATTATTATGGGGTACTTACTATACTGGGGTAAACCAGGGAGCATGTATGAAGAGACTGATGAATGTGGATGAAGCAAAAGCGATAAGGCAAGAGAGGGCTGGTGCTCTACTCTCTCTGCTTATTCTGGGAAGGACTTGGCATGATGATATCCATGTATGTATACTGATTAAGTTGAAGATTAGATGTAGTATGCTAGTGATGACAAGGTTTCTCATGAACAATATTCTTAAAGTAATAAAATGTTTTCGAAATCTATGAAGCCATGAAATAGCAAAATAGAAAAATCTAGATAAAATTCTCATACCACATCAAGTTTGGCATTATATTTGCTCGTTAAAAACTTCCTATTACAGACCGGCTCATAAAAATATGCAAAACCAGCTAAATTTGTAGATTACAATAGATACCACACATACCTAGTATAATTTTCCGGCGACTTGCATGCGGCTCCTCCGTGTAAACCCATTCGAAATCTGTACGAGACACTTTCGCACCCATTTTCAAGCTCAGTTATTCAATTCAGCATAACAAAATTATCAATTAACAAAACTGTTTCGCTCTCTGAATTAATTGACTGATTGTCATCGGCGTAATAACTATTCCGGTTTTATTTGAAACTAAAATTTCACAATGTATATTTCCGATGGTTCAATATCTGCACAACACTCACATCACATCATCACTTTGATAGTTAAATAAATTGCTACAAATTGGAATAATTAATATGGTGTCATCACAGAACACTGTTCTATGATGTGATGTGTGGTTTGGTTGGAGTGGGATGGGTGGATGGGCGGGATGGAATGGATGGAATAGTATAGTTCACTCACAACTCTCACGTACATCTGACAGCTGACTGATAAGACATTTGACAATGACACAAACTTAGGTACTTATCCTTGAACTGTCAATTTATAAATTACTTTTCTTTCGCTTATTTATATGACATGGGCACTAGAGTTTCAATTGCATTTGAAATTTTTAAGGTTGTGGTAGGTAATCCGATTGATGGTTGCAGATTCGGACAGAGAAATAATATGTGGTTTAATACATACATAGTTACATACATGTCATTACGCCGAGTCCCTAACAGGGTAGACAGATATAATAGAGCGCGAGTTTGCTCTAGACGTTCTTCTAGACGGGTGTAAAGAGAGATTCCTGCAGGGTCGGCAACGCGCGAGTCATACCCCTGGTGTTGCAAGCGTCCATAGGTAACCGCATACCATCAGGCGGGCCGCATGCTTGTTTGCCACCCAATTGGTATAAAAAAAAAACTTCATCACACAAATCGCTCCAACCATTTAGGAGTTAGGTGATAAAAAAAATATTGATGAATTATATTTATTAACTTATATCATTATCTAGCAACCATAGTACAAACTTTGCTTAATTTGGGACTTTGTTAATTTGGGCAGATTGTCCCCTAATGGGTTACAGGAGAAGATAGGTCATACCATAGGCGACTCTTATTAATGAGGGATTATTTCAACATTTCATCTATTGCGAATATAAATTAGTTGCGTAAAAAATAAGTAAGTAAGTATAATTTAACAAAATACATGCCATCATCAATCAAAACATCATTTTAATATATTTAAGAGCTGGACACATTAATCAAATATCATTCTTAAAATGTTTTACAACACTATTTTCTGATCTTTTTTCAAGTCTTGCCTAGATATTTATTTATTATTTCACTTAAAAAGTATAGAAAATTACATTATTAGTCAGCAAATAGTCTTAGATACATAACCATTTAAAAAGTCCATTTAGGCGATGTACTATTCGTAAAAATCTTGTCTTTGTTTTTTGTTTGTCGACCTAGTTCGGAATGCACCAAATGTCATAACTCCAACCATAAACAACGCTTAAGTCTTTCTCAAGTTAGTCAGTGAACATGGCGGTTGGTAAAAATAAAGGCCTATCGAAAGGCGGTAAAAAGGGTGTTAAGAAGAAGATGTAAGTTAATAATACACACGAAAACAATTTCGCTATTAATTCTACATTACATTACAACTATCTAATACGTCTTCGCAATTGAGATGTACGGAGTATTTTCGGATAGATTCGGTGTCTCGTGTCAACTTGTTTCTAAAAACTTTTTAAGTGCACTTTGCTTCTGGAATACTAGTCTTAGCTTCTTAAGTGAGTTATAATGTGCGCGGCATATAACCTGAAGAATTCGTCATGATATACATAGCTTGGGTAAGTTGCACATTAGGTTATGAGTCTAATATAAACGTTTTCATTTCAGTGTGGATCCCTTCACCCGTAAAGACTGGTACGATGTCAAAGCGCCGTCTATGTTCACCAAAAGGCAAGTGGGCACCACGCTTGTCAACCGCACTCAGGTAAATTGGTTTAGTCTAGCATTTAACCTCTCAAACTCCTTTTTCTACTTAGGACTTAATCCTTCGCGCGGTATATTACTTGGATTGATAGGCACATGCTTGATATATATGCATAACATAGCTTCTCAAAGGGTCTACGCTCCATGCGGGTGTGATATATCTAGCTATGGTCTACAAAAGGGTTAGAGCAGATATTCGCTCTCGGTTCGCCGGAGACATTCGACGCACATGGTGATTTACCTATAAATGCACATACAAATCTCAAAATTATTTTGTTATTGCAATAGATATCAATGCATTAAACTTGGCATAAGGTATCAAGTTATGTTACCTTATAATTTTTCATGCAAGTTTCTTAGCAAGCATTGCCATAACCCCAACTAAACCTCTCAGTAGATATTTCACAAAATCATGTGTTAACTAAATGCTTTAAATTATTAAATCCAAGCCCAGCACTATTAGCAGTGTATGTATCAACAATCATGGAAACATTACTTATGAATGCAAAAGTTTGTGCGGACACTTGTTCCTCTCACACAAAAACTACTGAATGGAATGGTAAGAAATGGTAAGAAGTTGTAAGAAATTTGACATACTATTACTTGGATATGTATTATTAAATAGCTGTCCCGCCCAGCTTCGCTCGGGTGAAAAAGTTAAATTGCCCGTAACACGATCGCAGCGCCACCTATTGGGTCCAATTGTAAATCTAAACCATTCTCGAATCTAGCTTAAGACGCACAGAAAGCTTCGCCCGGGTAAAAAGGTAAAATTCTTGAAACTCGATCGCAGCGCCACCTATCGGGTCCAATTTAATATAGCCTATGTTACTCGGGGATAATGTAGCTTTCCAAAGGTGAAAGAATTTTTGAAATCGGTCCAGTAGTTTCGGAGCCTATTCATTACAAACAAACAAATCTTTCCTCTTATGTATTATTAAAAAAAACATTACCTGAAACCATAGGTTTAAGCTAGTTGTGCAAGAGTGAACTCCGTTTGCTAAAAAAAATTACACTGTCTGGTATCCATAAAATTATTGTTTAGTGTCCACGTAATTCCACAAAATGACTGAATTTGAAGCAGCTTGTCGAGTAACAAGCCACAGACATCACTTCCATGTATAACCTTAATGATGATCCACCTAGCTCGCAATGACACAGAACTGATGAAAACTTCTGTTCCCTTTTGATTTTGTACTGATGCTACATTCTATAATAAATCATGAATTTATTGCAAACTGAATGGTATACTGAACTTTGTGTAATATTGTTGGTAGGGAACCAAAATCGCGTCGGAGGGACTGAAGGGGCGCGTGTTTGAGGTGTCCCTGGCTGATCTTCAAGCTGACACTGACGCTGAAAGGTATGTTCTCATTCGAACATACTCATACATACAAACAAATGAGATCAAGTCAAAATAACATGGTTATCTTTCAATGCGTATGATGATGGTGATAAAAGGAACTCTATCAAAAAAATTTGTCATATTCTGGATAATTTTTATAAAAATTTACAGTACTTGTTGATGTTTATTGTGTTTGCTTTTCTTTTTCATTTAAATGTATATATTATAGAATTTAAATACATGTAGTGTGTGCCTATAAGTAATTTTTATTACTTACTAGCTATGCCCGCGACTTGGTCCGCGCGGAAAAGTGATATTAAGCAGCATTTTTTTGACCCCCTTAAGGGTAACATTTTTACAAACTTTGAACGTAATATTAATTTATATGTAATCAAGAGCCTAAGAAATAAGTTTCAAGCTTCTAGCTTCGAAAATGACGAAACTTCCATACAAACTTTAATCCCCTATTTCAACCCCTTACAACCCTTTTTCGCATTAAAAAGTAGCCTATGTCCTTCCTCAAGCTCTAGGATATATCTGTACCAAATTTCATTTAAATCGGTTCAGTAGCTTAGGCGTGAAAAGGTAACAGACAGACAGACAGAGTTACTTTCGCATTTATAATATTAGTAGGGATTAGTAATTGTATCACATCATTCATTGGCAAATAGTTATTGTGTTAATTTTTTATTCATAACTTTTATAATTTTTCTAATGCATATATATTTTTTACGACTTCCTGCAATGCTACTCCCCGAAGGGGTAGCATTTTAACCCTATTATGTGAGAGTAGAAAAATATGTAAAATACATGCAGGGTTTCCTCCATGTATTTAATAAAATAATTTAAATTATGTTGTATACAGGTCTTTCCGTAAATTCCGCCTGATCGCCGAGGATGTGCAGGGGCGCAATGTTCTCTGCAACTTCCACGGTATGGACCTCACCACTGACAAGCTCAGGTAAAGCAACCTGAGCCTTTATCCACCACATGCTGTTACAATCATATACCATATTCATGACATGTTTGTTTATTCATGACAGATAGTGCCATCCATGAAGATGCACCCCACCTATTTCTATTTGAGGGGTTGCGGGGAGCATGACTCGAGTCTATTGTACTGTAGTGTGTGTGCACTCATAGGTGTTTGAGTATCAAACATCAGTGGCAGGTTGCACACTCACACTATAACAGAGAAGAATATTGGGGCGCGTCTTCGTGGTTGGCACTGTCTTCACTAATATTATGAGTGTATAGACATATTCTTAGGAATTATGTTCCTATATATTTGTGTCGATGACACAAGTACATCTTTAGCAAAAGTCAAATCTACAACCTAAATGTTCACTCTAGAGCTCTTTGCTAAGCCTGACAACTGTCCTTGTACTTCTCATTTAGCCTACGAGTTTACTGGTCCTGTTTTGCAGCCCAGCTATATGGAGATAGACCATGTGTCCTCCATATCGTTTCAAGCTGCATAAATTATATGCTGTCACACAATATAGTGCCTTTGCATCCTATATGCAGGGGTCTTTTGTGTCGCTGCTACATGCACAATGCACTAATCATCACACTGTAATCAGTGTGCTCAGAGATACTCCTCACGGAGTAGGCAAAGAGTAGAGCACCAGTTCTCTCAAGACTTACATCCACATTTATCAGTATATTCATTCATACATCCCATCCTTGTGTTTGATGGATTTGGTCTGGTTCAGTGTTTCCCAATGTGGCGCCCACTCCCCACAGGGGGATGGCAATTTAAAAATGGACTTCAACTTGTACTTTAACCATTAGCTTTGGGTTATTTAAAAAATTATGTATAGGTTCATCAATATTTTAGAAATGTTAGGTGGAAAATGGCCTAATATAGGTTGGGAAACACTGGTCTAGTTGGAATGTGATCTTCCTCTGCCGCTGACACTCTCGCCTTGTATATCTGTTTTGTACATTTTCAAGCAGGTAGCTAAAATATCCAGGTGGATATTTTAGCTACCTGTATTGACTTAACACTGGATAACCCAGAGATGCACCTATTCTAACATACATTTTCAATATTGTTCACAGATGGATGGTGAAGAAATGGCAGACCCTAGTGGAAGCCAACATTGATGTGAAGACCACGGACGGGTACCTCCTTCGCGTGTTCTGCATTGGTTTCACCAACAAGGACTCCCTGAGCCAGCGCAAGACTTGCTATGCCCAGCATACGCAGGTATGTTAGTCTTCTTCTACCTAGAGTAACTTCCTCTTTCATCACTACCTCTCCATCACAGCTATATGCTGTATATTTATAGGGATATTGCTTTCTTTTGGTAACCAATTACCATCACTCACTCTTCTTGTGTCTAAAAGGTTGTTAGACCTCCCTCTTCCTCCGCCACCTGTACCTCCCCATGACATGTAATATATTCAAAGAGATATTGCTTTATGTTATAAAACCTATTACCATCACTTAAATCTTCTTTTGTCTATGAGTTTGAGGTTGAAGTTAAGTTCATAAATGTCATTAACTCTTCTTTTTGGAGGTAACTAACCGCCACTAAGGGTCTAATATGGGTTTTATAGTATGTTTCTATAGAATGGTAAAAGGTATCATCATATAACATTTATTATGGACTAGTAACATTTTTCAAGATAAGCATTTTAAACATAACTTTAGTGTGTGAAATAAAAAATATTATCTACGTACATATAATTGTCCTAAGTCTCCTTGTTATCTCTTTCTGTTTTCTGTTACTTTAATCTGTAATAAGTAAATACTGTTCATGGTGTGACTAATCACTGTACTCTATATAATTTTACATCTCAAAGTTATCCTTGCTACCTCCAGGTGCGTGCCATCAGGAAGAAGATGTGCGAGATCATCACCCGTGACGTGACCAACTCTGAACTGCGCGAGGTGGTGAACAAGCTCATCCCCGACTCCATAGCCAAGGACATTGAGAAGGCCTGCCATGGCATCTACCCTCTGCGTGATGTTTGTATTAGGAAGGTGAGATTCCAAGACTTCTCTGTCTACCATGTGATCGAACACTTGGATGGATGGGAACGTCAAGAGTAGTCCAAGAGACTCATGAATATGGATTTAGACAAAATCTTGTGACAGCTGGTGCTCCACTCTGCTCACCCTGTGTCAAAACTACTGTTAACTATCAAAATCATAAAGTATTTTGACTGAACAAAACAGGGTTGATCAGAAGTAGTTTTGACTGATGTTACATAGTGATTTTCACATACTTAAATTTCAGCTTAATGCTATAGTTTCACTCCCTCCTTATAGCCTTCTAACCTAAAGCACTGGTTTAGAGTTTTGACGACATCTAGACTTTTGACGTTCCCATTCTTGTGTTAACTGAACTTAATACTGTATGATGACACACCTAGCTCGCAATGACACAAACTTGATGAAAACTTTGTTCCCTTTTGATTTATATCTGAACATGTTATACCTGTATCTAAATGCAGGTATTCATGTACAAGTCCTTAACACGTGACACCTTTGCAGGTCAAGGTATTGAAGCGGCCACGTTTCGAGATCTCCAAGCTGATGGAGCTTCACGGAGAAGGTGGCAGCGGCAAACGCGGCGAAGCTGGCGAGAAGTCTGAAAGGCCCGAGGGATACGAGCCGCCAGTACAAGAGAGCGTTTAAATATACATATTAAAATCTGTGTGGTTTAGTTTTATTAAAACGTGTCCCGAGTTTTCATCTTAGTTCTATTATTGAGAATTTTTTTAGGGTTTCGTTAGGGAACTTATAGTTTCGCCATATCAGTCTGTCTTTCCATCCTTCCGTCCAAGGGTATAGATAGTTCCAATGTTTGCTGTTCTTTCACGGCAAAACAGCTGAACCGATTTGGCAAAAAAATTAAATGGGGATGGTTTATACCTAGGACTAGGACATAGTCTAGTCTAGTACGCATAGACAAGACCGCCGAATCGCTCCTTCCGCTAGAGTTAGGGGTACAATCCTCCCCCCATCAATACGGGCTGGAGTCCCGCTCAGACTACTACTTTTCAATAATTTTAGTAATTGAAAATTTTTAATATTGAATTTTCGTCTCGCGTGAACATGTGCTCGTTCGTGTGAACGTGTGCTCATATCTTTCAAACACCAAAACCTCATTGAGCAAAACCCAATTAAAAGTAAGAAACAATATGTATGCGAAACATTTATTCACTACATTTTGAATGAATATTAATGTGTGATAAAACCCTATAAATGCATTTACATTATTCTTATATGTACACCTTATGAATACCTATATATTTTCGATACAAAAGCCAGGAAGCATACAACCTACTTAATAATTAAAGAATAAGAATTTGAACAGGATTACTTAGCTAAAAAGTCTGATAAAAAGCTCAATTAAGACAAAATGGTGCTTCGTTTTACTATATTATTCAATCTGAAACATGTTTCTAACAAAAAAATACGTTTCTACATGTATATCTTTATCGTTCCAGGAATATTTTTTATAAAAAACAAAAGAAATTTTAAACTAAATTCTTTCTTTTTCCATTATGCCTGTATTTGAGTAGCTGTCTTTTTTTTGGGCTACTCTGTATTTTCTTTGTAGCGAAGGCGACCTTAAAACCTTAAAATAAAGAACTGCGAAATTCAAACATTCCCTATTTAATAACTTATTATTTATGGCGTTAGTCCATACTTTTTTAAATTTCGCGAAACTGCATTTTTTTTAAAATTCTTAATTCAATTATAACACCTATAAAAAGATACGAAGTTAACAAAACAATTACTTAAAACTAACATTTAATTGTATACCTAATAAATATATTACTCTACTAAGACATTATTAAGATTACTTCCAGTAATCAAGATCACGACACAGAACTACTTAATTAGTATTAATATTATATTTATCCTTAAGTAGTGGGAGATTCTAAGCAATTAAACTAAATAAAATACAAAAAGCACTATATGAGCAACAGAACAAGTGTAATGACTAACTACAAATATACAGAATTTTTATGTGGTGATTAAAGTTAATTTGTACACCATAAATATATCTCTGGCGGAAAATGGGTGTGTGGGTACTACCTATACACCTCTGTTTACCCCTTCGGGGACTCTCAAGGCGTGAGGATATACATTATTATTATTGTTCACTATAATTTATAGGCTCGTCTATTATGTAATTGTAGAAAATCGTAACCTGCTACACAAAGATTGCAGTTTCGAATCCCGACTATACCCTATATCAGAGTTTTTCTGAACTTAAGTGCAGTGATTAGTCGCACCACGAGCTTTACGGTGAAAGAGACCTCATATATCTGTCATATATCTAAAATTGGTCCTATTTACAATTTAATGGTCCAATAGATTATGTTCAGATGGCAAAGTATTTTTTTTTATTAAGGTGGAACACCAAATAGGACTTAATTTATATAAATGCTTAACATCCCAGCAAAATAAACATCACAACTGGAACGCGATTTAAAAAAGAACAAATAAAAAATCAAGATGTCGGTGCCTTCATTTCCGTTTCAGCTGACACTTTTTTTAATGTCACGCAAGGTTTTTGTTTCCTGCGCGTGAACATAAAGAACAAACATATGCTCGAAATGATTAGCGATATGATGCTTAACACTGTAAGACCCAGTTGGGCTGCAGCCGTAGAGTACGTGCCATGGTAGACCAAAGACCTCAGGCTCTCTGGCAGTTCGTCAACACTCTGAAAAAAAAAGAAATTGACAGTTGACACCTGTCTTAATCTTACCAATATTACGGAATGCGGAATGCGGATTATGTGTGTCTCTCTCGGACAAAAACTACTGAACGTAATAGTATGTAATTTGGCACAAAGATAAATTATAATCTGGATTAAATTATAGCCGTGATGGCCGAGTGGTTTCAGTAATTGCTTGCTACACTAAGATTGTATGTTCGAATCCCTACTGTACCAAATATTTTTTCTGAGCATAGTCACACCACGAGCTTTACGGCGAAGTTACATTGTAACTGTGATCTTTGTGTCGCAGGCAACTACTCGTCCCACTCGGCCAACAATGCCACTGGTGTTGGTTAGTACTTAGTAATATACGTACCATATCTATCCAGGCAACTGGCAGAATCAGGCCTGGCTTTAGGAAGCTGAGGGCTGCGAACATATCCGACTTCCTCACCTCCACGTTGATTTGCAAGCTGAAAAAGATTAGATGGATAATATATACTACACTAGCTGTCCCGCCCAGCTTCGCCCGGGTGAAAAAGTAAAATATCATGAAACACGATCGCAGCGCCACCTATCGGGTCCAATTGTGATGTAAGCTATCCTATCTTTTAAGTTGGATCAAACTGCACACAGTGTGCAAATTTGATTGAAATCGGTTAAGTAGTTTAGGAGCCCATCGCGGACAAACAACGTGACACGTAATTTATATATATTAAGATAAATACATAGGACATCTAAGACTAAGGTACAAATACTCGTGTTCATCACACAAATATCTGCCCTCAGCGGGAATCGAACCCGTGACTTCGCAGTCAGGAGCTCTAACTAGTCCAGGCGGCCGTCAAAACCCCAAGTGTCGTCTAGCAGGGAAGTATTTAGGTATGAAGATACCAGGTCATACCAGATCCTACCAGGGGTATCACTCGCCCCGAAACTGCAATAATCTTTCCACATCCTTCTTTAGTACTGTAGCATTTTAGGAGGTTTCCTACTGCTAGTCCATAGACTAGAATTTATTGTTTACTGGCGCTTGGGCTTCTAAATGGACATCAATAGACATGTATTAACACCAGGGGTAACTCGCATACCTAGGAAAAATCTATTCTATAAGGAAAATCTCTAAGTTCCTCTTTGGGGATAATCTCGAAGTTAATTTCATCATCATCATATCATCACGCCGAGTCCCTAACGGGGCAGACAGAGAGTATAGAGCGCCAGTTCTCTCTAGACTTACATACCTCTTTCGCTTCGTCCACATTCATCAGTCTCTTCATACATGCCCGTCGGTTTCTAGTACTCTTGACGTTCCCGTTAATTTCATAGTTAAGAATTACTCACCAAGACTTTCCATTGAGTGAGATCCCCAAGGTTGGGTGGATGTCCAGGAACGAGTCATGGAGAAGAGGGTCGGGCTTCAATCCAGTGACTTCCTCACGCAGCCAATCTTCAGCCAAATAGAAGTGGGGGAAGGATATCAGAGCTGGTGCCCCTGTGGGAGGAATTTTACGTAAATGATATTAGATTAACAAACTTCGAAGTCAAGGATGGAACGTCAAGAGTAGCAGACACCTGCGAGCATGTATAGAGAGATTGATGAATCTAAAAGAGGTATGTAAGTTAAGAGAACTGGTACTCTACTCTCTCTCTGCATACCCCATGAGAGACTTAGCGTAATGAAATGTACTTGTATTTTTTTAAATAAGACGTGTTTTCAATTGGGTTACTCAAGCAGGACTATACATACGCCTTTGAATTGCTTCTCAGACGTATGCAGGGTTCCTCTCGATGTTTACCTCTTTATGTCGTAAATTGCGCAAATTCACATAGATAGACATCAGCAAAGTTCCCTTTGTTAAATATACATCTTTAAGCAATTTTATTCTTCATTTAAATTTAAGCTCTAATTTTATTTAAGCTCGTAATTTTATTCCTCTTACCCATAGTACAAGCAGTGACATTGACAACCCCTCTCGGAGGGCACGTGGCAGAGTCGACCTCGCAGTAGCACTGGTTGGCAGGGTTGTTGAAGGGGTCGTCAAATACGTTGAGGGGCATCCTGTAGCGTAGGAGTTGGATGCCATCTTGGATCTGGGTGAGGACGAGAAGGAAATATTTATTTTCGACGCGGCTTCGATTCGATTTGGGACTAGGTCCATTTTGTATGAAATTTAAAAGGGTAAATATTTATTTTTGTAAAACTACCAACTATTAATACATCATAGTAAATTTTTTTTTTAGTTTTTATACAACAAGAGTGGCAAACAAGCATACGGCCCACCTGATGGGAAACGGTTACCGCAGCCTATTTACGCTCACGATACCGAAGTATCACTTGCGTGTTGCCACTCTGTGTTCGGAGAGTTATTGTGTGTTGGCAGCATAATGGGTTTAATCCCTCTGCTTCCAACACAATGTAACAATCCTCCCCCCTCCCCAAGGAGCTCATTACTGGAAACCTTATTCACCGCGTAGGAACACAACACTAAAAATTGTGTTATTTGGCTACGGACTTCTATAAGGTGGAGGTCCTGCCACATGCGGGCAGCTCAGAATTCGAACGGGAAACCCGTTATGCCCACCTCTCTTAAAAAATATTATAATATTAGTAAATATATTATAAATAATAATAATATCCTCACGCCTTCCCACAAGGGCCCCGAAGGGGTAGGCAGAGGTGTATAGGTAATACCCACAAAAAAGAACTGGCGTTCTATTATCTCTGCCTACTCGAAATTCTAAGGGATTCGGCGTGATGATATGTAGGTATAACATGTTAAAACATCATTATCACCTCGACATCTCTCTCGTAGACGAATGGCAAACGCCGACAAATGTTTGAATAGAATACGTGAAGAGTTGCCTTCCGGTCCAGCATCGAAGGTGGAAAGATGGAGCCATCTGATGCCTCCAAACTGAAAACCAACACACAATATTTCAATATATAGTTAGTAAGTCAGAGTCCTCAGGGGTCGCCACTGCGAGTGGAGAGAGCGACACAAGGGGGAGGCAGCGGTGTGTAGGTAGTTCCCAATGTTCCCATAACTCCACATTCGTCGCTCGATATATATTTTAAGTGCCAACGTGACAGATACAACACGAGCTTTACGTTGAAGGAAAACCTCGAGAGGAAACATGAATAAGTTGAAGTAATTCAAAGACGGATGTATTATTATAGTCGTGCTTGAGTAACGGCGATGGACTCTGCCAAAAACACACCCATGTGTCGAATGGGACGGCGTGTATATATCCTCACGCCTTCCCATAGGGGTCCCCGAAGGGGTAGCCAGAGGTGATTACGTAATACCCACACACCCACTTTCCACCATAGATATATTAGGTGTCAACGTGACAGATGGCGAGTCTATCGCCCTCACTCACATCTATATAAGTATAAGTAGTAGTGCAAACGAGGCGCTGGTGTCCTATCTGTTCAGGGTTCAAAAGGTTATCGTACAACCTTCTGAACCCAGATATGGCGGAATATTACAAAATACCGCTATACATATACTTATGTCGAGTGAAGAATCCTCTGAATGAATTTATTCTTGATGACAATTTACTAGCTGTCAATTTAAATCTACGTAATATAATGATTTAGTAAAACCTCATTGACCTGGATGACCGAGCTTTGCTCGGTATTTTTCACATTTATATTATTTCGTACGAATGGCATACTTATGACAACCATACACTTTTGTTGCTGAGCAACGCTTTATTGTTGCTGTGTCGGTAAAGCAGTGGGGAAATTCATATTCTAATGAAATTGTAGGAGATTTTCATTGCCTAATAACACGGATAAAACGACTTTTTTTTAAATGAAACCTAGCTAGATCGATTTATCGCCCCCGAAATCCTCGCCCTACCAAATTTCATGAAAATCGTTGAAGTCGTTTATGAGATTCAAATTATATATTGCTCGTTTAAAGGTATTAGATAGATAGATAGATAGATAGATGTGACAAATTTGATATAAGAACGACCGCTTCGCTAAGGTGAAAAAGTTAAATTGCTCGTAACACTAACACAGTGCCACCCCTCGGGTCCAATTATGAATCTTAACCATTCTCGAATCCACCTGAAGACGATATACGATTCTATAAAGGCCATACAGACAAACATTAATTTATTAAAACATTAACAAAATTAAACTAAATTCACATTTGACCAACAATAGTATCAAATTTCGTTGTCCAGTTCCCATAGTACAAGCTTTGCTTAGTTTGCGACTAGGTCAATTTGTGTGGAATTGCCTATCTCTATAAGTATGTATATCGTTGTCCAGTTCCCATAGTACAAGCTTTGCTTAGTTTGCGACTAGGTCAATTTGTGTGGAATTGCCTATCTATATAGGTATGTATATCGTTGTCCAGTTCCCATAGTACAAGCTTTGCTTAGTTTGGGACTAGGTCAATTTGTGTGGAATTGCCTATCTATATAAGTATGTATATCGTTGTCCAGTTCCCATAGTACAAGCTTTGCTTAGTTTGGGACTAGGTCAATTTGTGTGGAATTGCCTATCTCTATAAGTATGTATATCGTTGTCCAGTTCCCATAGTACAAGCTTTGCTTAGTTTGCGACTAGGTCAATTTGTGTGGATTTGCCATCTATATAAGTATGTATATCGTTGTCCAGTTCCCATAGTACAAGCTTTGCTTAGTTTGGGACTAGGTCAATTTGTGTGGATTTGCCTATCTATATAAGTATGTATATCGTTCTCCAGTTTCCATTGTACAAGCTCTGCATAGTTTGGGACTCGGTAAATTTATGTGCAATTGTCCTTGTTGAGGAGTGATGTGTGGCTTCGTCCGCTTGTTGACAGTTGATGCTCGATGTTTTGTCTATAGGTTGACAGTTCAAATGTTGTGTCTTTGCATGATAAAGGTCTGGTCAGTTAAGCTTTTGGTGCTAGCTATAGACTCTCGTTTCGTGTCATAAACGAAATGTCCTCTTTTGCCAGACATATACTTGGTTCCAACGTGACAGATGGCGAGTCCATCACCGTTAATTATTATATCCATACAGGTTAACCCAATGCTATAGAGATGCAATATAGTAGTATTAAGGTCATGTCAAAATTTAGGAAGTAGGTCCTTTGGTCTTATTCTATATAACTATTATCTTGTCTATGCCCGAAATCATTATAATTATCATTACTTCCAACGTACCTGTTACATTCAGTGCTAGTCCAGTAGTCCAGCTGGTCGTGGCCATCTATCGCTTCAATAATATTCATTCTGTCCTTATCTATTTCGCCAGTGTTGATAGTGAATCGTTCGGACACTGTGCCATTTTTCTGGAACAAATATCATAATTTAAGTACAGTCACACCACGAGCTTTACGGCGAAGGATAACATCGAGAGGAAACCTGAGAAGAAATTCAAAGACGTGTGTGTAACTGTGCTTGAGTACCGGCGATGGGCTCGGAAACCACAGATTGCAAGAAAACATTACGGTTAAAAAAATAGGTTTGCTCTAATGAAGTCGTTACAGTTAAATTACTGGAATCAAATTAAGAAAATAATCGTTAATCGCTACATCTATCTATACACAAACATCTATGTATCTGTATATATATATATTTATCTGTTTCCTCACTTACCAACGCTAACAATCCAAATTTCTCGAATTTTAATTGTCCTTGCAAACTCAGTATTGGTTTCGCAGTGTTGATGATGCTGTCGTCATAGCCCCATAGAAACCTGTTGATAAATAAAAATATACGTATATAATTTAAAAAAAACTTGTCTGTTAAGACTTATAGGGATAGAGTTTGCGCTGGACAGAGACAAATGGTCATGATTTTAATGATGACGCAGGACAATCTTGCGAGATCCATTTTCTTTAGGGCCAGAAACCTTCGCGCTGGTCCTTTGAACACAATAACTTCTTATCAATGTCCTCATCATGAACTCAGCACTCAACTATGGGTTCTGAATGCATAGAGCAATAGTATCCAATAATTGACAAGTGACTCGGGAACATCTACAGAACGTCATAGACAGTGCAGTAGCGTAGCTACCGGAGGGCTAGTCAGGGCAGTGCCCTCGGCCCCCAAGCTCAGTGGGCCCTGAGGACTGACTTACTAACTATATATTGAACTAGGGACAATATTTCCCACTTTGGGAATGTAAAGAAAAACAAATTTTATGCGACTTTAATAATGGCAACTTAGTTTTAATTTGATCATTAAAATAATTTACAATTTATTTTAATACAATAAATTGTAGTTTCAACTGTTTTTTGTAAATATTGTTAATTGCTGTTATTGTAAATAAAGTTACAATTTTAAATTCTTATTGGATTTTTAATTTTATTATGGAGTCGACGAACCTGGAATATGTCAAATTTGGAGTACGTCGAATACTGAACAAACGATTTTTAATAGGTAGGTAGTTAGTTGGGCCCCTAGGTTATATGATGCCCCAGGCCTTTGGTTACCTAGCTACAATGCACACATGTTTGTTATTTTTCAAAGAAAACATCATTTAATCGTTTGACACTTCCCACACCCTTTGCGAGTAAATATAATTACTCCACGAAGTAATCAACGTATCTATTATTGATTAGAAATATTGTTTGCACCAGCTACTTGGTCGAATCGATCCGACACTCAAGGTTACGCCAAGAGTACTCAAAGTCGAAGAGATGTATGAAGAGACTAATGACTGTGGATGAAGCGAAAGAGATTTATGAATCTAGACTGGCGCTCTACTCTCTCTGCCTACTCCGTTGGACTCAGCGTGACGATATATATATGAATTAGGTATTTACTCAAGAGATTTGTCAATGTTGAGAGAACTGGCGCTCTACTCTCTCTGCCTACTCCGTTGAACTCAACGTGATGATATCTAAACGTAACTAGTTGTCCCGCCCAGCTTCGCTCGGGTGAAAAAAGTTAATATCCTGAGACACGATCGCAGCGCCACCTATCCGGTCCAATTGAGAATCTATACCATTCTCGAATCCACCTGAAGGCATAGAAACTTTCATTAAAATCGGTCTAGACGTTTAGGAGGATTTCAGTGATATACACACGCACAGAAGAAATCCCTACTAATCCCTACTAATATTATAAATGCGAAAGTAACTCTGTCTGTCTGTTACCTTTTCACGCCTAAACTACTGAACCGATTTAAATGAAATTTGGTACAGATATAGTCTAGAGCTTGAGGAAGGACATAGGCATTTTAATGCGAATAAGGGTTGTAAGGGGTTGCAATAGGGGATGAAAGTTTGTATGGAAGTTACGTCATTTTTGAAGCTAGAAGTTTGAAACTTATTTTTTTGTATTATTATACATATAAATTATAACTACATTCTAAGTTTGTAGAAAAATTACACTTTATTTAGAAAAAAAATAATATAATATATATATAATAATAATAAATAATATAATAATATATCCTCACGCCTTCCCACAAGGGTCCCAGAAGGGGTAGGCAGAGGTGTATGGGTAATACCCACACACCCACTTTCCGCCGAGGTATATTAGGTGCCAACGTGACAGATGGCGAGTCCGTCGCCGTTACTCGTAGACGTATGCAGGTTTCCTCTCGATGTTTTCCTTCACCGTAAAGCTCGTGGTGTGACTAATCACTGTACTTAAGTTCAGAAAAAACTCATTGGTACAGTCGGGATTCGAACTTGCGACCTTTGCGTCGCAGGCAACTGCTCGAACCTTTTCCGCGCGGACGAAGTCGCGGCCACAGCTAGTATATGTATAAAGATAGGTTCGACCGAATTTATTTGTTTTATTCAGGTACACTCCAACATCATACATATTTGAAGACAAGAAAAATCCAAAATTAAAAACCTAATATTTACATCAATAATAGGTATACACAACACTTTTACAATATCTATACATATAAATAATTGGAGTGTCTGTTTGTAATATTGAAATAACCGCTACATGCATATGAATATATATACGGTCCATACACCAAAATGTTATTTTTAAAATTATTTGCCTGTCTGTCTGCCTGTCTGTTTGTTTCGGCTAATGAAACTGAAACGGCTGGACCGATTTTAACTGGCAGATAGCTGATGTAAAAAGGAGTAACTTAGGCTACTTTTATTTTAGAAACAAAAAAATTTTTTATTGTTATATTCCACGCGGACGTAGTAGCGGGCTCAGCTAGAGTTACATAAAAAAAAATTAGTAATGTATGTTTTGCTTACATATGAACACTGTCTAAAATTGATTTTTTATCTTGCTTTTAAAATTTTTTGTATTAATTGTGTAGACAAGAGGATTTACCTGTGTACTGGAAGCTGCAGGAATGCGTTCGGGTGGTTGGCCCAGTTTAAAGCTGAGCTTAGCGAGAACATGCCAAGAGTGGGGAGGTTCATGCTGATAGCCTTCGAAACAACACCCTGGGGACAAAGGAAACTATAAGTTAACAGAATGAAATATCAATTTATTTAAATAAAATGCTTGCAAAACCATCAGTGGGAAAAAAAATAATCTACAAATGTTATCCACGTCGCAGGTTTCGTTGGTTGAACATAAAACGTATTCGCCACAGGCTTCGTCAATTTCATCATACAATAAGAAAAGTTATCAGCACATGCTTCGTCATACAATACTAACTACTAGCTATCTTCACGCCTTCCCACAAAGGTCCCCGAAGGGGTAGGCAGAGGTGTATAGGTAATACCCACACACCCACTTTCCGCCAGAGGTATATTATGTGCCAAAGTGACAGAAGGCGAGTCCATCGCCGTTACTCCAGCACGACTGACTATACATAGATATGCCTTTGAATTTCTTCTCAGACGTATGCAGGTTTCCTCACGATGTTTTCCTTCACCGTAAAGCTCGTGGTGTGACTAATCACTGTACTTAAGTTCAGAAAAACACATTGGTACAGTCGGGATTCGAACTTGCGATCTTTGTGTCGCAGGCAACTGCTCGAACTACTCGGCCACCACGGCTTTTTTTTACTACTATCTATTCTAACTAAATATTAGTTAACACGTATAAGTCCCCTTCGGACCTCCCACAAGAGTCCCTTAAAGGCAGAGGTATTTTCTTCGGAGATATTGAGGCCAACGTAACAGATGGCGAGTCCATCGCCGTTACTCAAGCACAACTATACATACGCCTATGAATTTCCTCTTGAACTTATGCATCTTCTAAATGTTTTCGTTCTATGTATATGTATTTATATACATTTTAAAGTACAGTAAACGTAGGTAAAGGTACATATACATCCTTCAAGAATAGGCAATGTTTATAAGTAGATAAATACATTGGCATATTTACCTAGCACCAAATTAAGCAGAGCTTGTGTTATGGTAACTAGACAACGGTTTATTTACTTAGATACAGATATATACATAGATGCATAGTACATCTAAGACTTAGCTACAAATACTCGTATTCATCACACAAATATTTGCCCTCAGCGGGAATCGAACCCGCGAGCACGTTACAACCCTTAACGCTACAAAAACGTACCCCTGGATCTAGGTAGCATATTTGCGTCGCTTGAGACACTCCTGCCGCGGTGGGAGTCACCGTGATCTCTGGGAGGTGACAGGTGGTGACAGGTGGTGAGTACTTACCAGCAATGGAAGGTTGGGTACGATAACCTGGTCGAAGTGAGCACCCACGGATCTATCTGGAAGATAGTGGAAATGGTTCCTCTCTTGGAATGATAGCTGGTCTCCGTTGAAGGCCACGTTCACCCGCTCCAGCTGTTGTCTGTAAGAATGGTACACCTTAGATCCATGGTAAGCGGTCTCCACAATCTATAGGCAAAAAATATCTTATATCGCGCGCTATGAACCTTGGTATAAATAATAATAAATACCTGGGACAATTCCACACAAATTGACCTAGTCCCAAATTAAAGCTTGTGTTATGGTAACTAGACAACGATATATATATATATATATAAATCTTAATATATAAAAAAAGAGCCGTGGTGGCCGAGTGGTTCGAGCAGTTGTCTGCGACGCAAAGGTCGCAAGTTCGAATCCCGACTGTACCAATGAGTTTTTCTGAACTTAAGTACAGTGATTAGTCACACCACGAGCTGAACGGTGAAGGAAAACATCGTGAGGAAACCTGCATACGTCTGAGAAGAAATTCAAAGGCGTATGTATAGTCGTGCTTGAGTAACGGCGATGGACTCGCCATCTGTCACGTTGGCACCTAATATACCTCTGGCGGAAAGTGGGTGTGTGGGTATTACCTATACACCTCTGCCTACCCCTTCGGGGACCCTTGTGGGAAGGCGTGAAGATATATAAATATATAAATCTCGTGTCACAATGTTTGTCCTCAATGGACTCCTAAACTACTTAACCGATTCCAATGAAATTTGCACACCGTGTGCAGTTTCATCCAACTTAAAAGATAGGATAGCTTACATCACAATTGGACCCGATAGGTGGCGCTGCGATCATGTTTCAGGAAATTTTACTTTTTCACCCGGGCGAAGCTGGGCGGGGCAGCTAGTTTACTTATATAGATAGATATATACTTAAATACATAGGACATCCAAGACTAAGGTACAAATATTCGTGTTCATCACACAAAGATCTGCCCTCAGCGGGATTCGAACCCGCGACCTCGAGTTTCGCAGTCAGGAGCTCTAACCACTAGACCAGACGGTCGTCTGGTATGTCAGACGAAGTGTTGGTATGTCCGAAAATTGTGATATTGCAGCCTGCGTGTCTGGTAAGCGGTTACCGCAGCCAAGGTTCCCGTCACACAACGTCCGTCCCATAACGACATTGAAAGATTTTCACATTATTCTGGAACAACTAAATGCTGTACTCTTTAGGGGGCGTTCATCAGACGGCCGTCTGGTCTAGTGGTTAGGGCTCCTGACTGCGAAACTTGAGGTCGATTCCCGCTGAGGGCAGATATTTGTGTGATGAACACGAGTATTTGTACCTTAGTCTTGGATGTCCTATGTATTTAAGTATATATCTATCTATATAAGTAAACTAGCTGTCCCGCCCAGCTTCGCTCGGGTGAAAAAGTTAAATTGCCCGTAACACGATCGCAGCGCCACCTATTGGGTCCAATTGTAAATCTAAACCATTCTCGAATCTAGCTTAAGACACACAGAAACACACAGAAAGCTTCGCCCGGGTAAAAAGGTAAAATTCTTGAAACTCGATCGCAGCGCCACCTATCGGGTCCAATTTAATATATCCTATGATACTGGGCGATAATGTAGCTTTCCAAAGGTGAAAGAATTTTTGAAATCGGTCCAGTAGTTTCGGAGCCTATTCATTACAAACAAACAAACAAACAAATCTTTCCTCTTTATAATATTAGTATAGACATATCGTTGTCTAGTTACCATAACACAAGCTTTGCTTAATTTGGGACTAGGTCAATTTGTGTGCAATTGTCCCAGGTATTTATTTATTCATTTATTGATTTCACAGCATGAGAGATCGACCAATTATGATGACAAGTCCCTTGAGGGGTAGAGAGTAAAGGGTACTAGGTCCCTGGTAGACATAACTACCTTCCACCTTTATCACTGTCTTCATACATACTCGACGGTTACGAGTACTCTCGACTAAAATCTCACAATATTTACGTCAGCATGTTATCAGGCCGTTTCAATAGGTGTTTCATATAATAAAAATAATACATACATACATACATATCATCACGCCAAGTCCCTAACGGGGTAGGCAGAGAGTATAGAGCGCCAGTTCTCTCTAGACTTACAAACTTCTTTCGCTTCGTCCACAATCATTATAATATACTAGTGGTCTCGCCCAGCTTCGCTTGGGTGAAAAAAGTAAATGCCCTAAAACACGATCACACCGCCACCTATCGGGTTCAATTGTGAATCTAAATCGGTCCAGCCGTTTAGGAGGAGTTCAGTGACATACACACTCACAGAAGAATTATATATATAAAGATACATAATATACGCCTCCCCACGAGGGTTCCCGAAGGGGTAGGCGGATCTATAGGTAGGGTATACTCGAACTCGAACCGCCGAGTGGTTCGATCACCACGGCCACAAAGGCACAATGGATTTCTTATCCTTAATCTAGTGACCAGGGTCTCCTTTTAAGCAAAGAGCCTATGTAAGGAGACCCTGCTCTCCTATAACCACGAGTAAGTTACATTGATAATAAGAAATATTTAGATTATTAAGGTAAGAAATATTTTTATAAGGATGTCTCGAGGAAAGTCTTTGAGGCCTCCCGTCCCGACAAGAGGAATCTGCATTGCCATACAACGTGGCAATGCCGCCAGTCTTCCTGGCACGCTTCCGCGTGACACAGATTTGGGATATTTATTATATTTATAGTTATTTATAATTAATATTACTTTAAATTGGATGTTTAAGGATGAAAGTATTTCGGTACCTTCGAAAAAAAAGGTAAGAACTATGTAAAAATGTATGTAGAGCCGTGGTGGCCGAGTGGTTCGAGCAGTTGCCTGCGACGCAAAGGTCGCAAGTTCGAATCCCGTCTGCACCAATGAGTTTTTCTGAACTTAAGTACAGTGATTAGTCTCACCACGAGCTTTACGGTGAAGGAAAACATCGAGAGGAAACCTGCATACGTCTGAGAAGAAATTCAAAGGCGTATGTATAGTCGTGCTTGAGTAACGGCGATGGACTCGCCATCTGTCACGTTGGCACCTAATATACCTCTGGCGGAAAGTGGGTGTGTGGGTATTACCTATACACCTCTGCCTACCCCTTCGGGGACCCTTGTGGGAAGGCGTGAGGATATATTATGTATGTAGATACATTTGTATGTTTGTATATGTGTGGTGTGTGTGTGTGTGTGTGTGTGTGTGTGTGTGTGTGTGTGTGTGTGTGTGTGAGTGTGTGTGTGTGAGTGTGTGTGTATGTGTGTGTGTGTGTGTGTGTGTGTGTGTGTGTGTGTGTGTGTGTGGTTGTACGTATGTAAATTTCATATAACATTGCTTACGTAAATTGGAAAATCCCTGAGATTACAGACGACGAGGGAGAGATACGCATAGCAATATAATCTAGACTCGACTGCGAGGTCGCGGGTCCGATTCCCGCAGAGGGCAAATATTTGTATGATGTACTCGGGTATTTGTAACTTAGTCTTGGATGTCCTATGTATTTATGTATAAGTATGTATATCGTTGTCCAGTTTCCATAGTACTAAGCTTGGCTTAGTTTGGGACTAGGTCAATTTGTGGGGAATTGCCTATCTATATAAGTATGTATATCTTTGTCCAGTTCCCATAGTACAAGCTTTGCTTAGTTTGGGACTAGGTCAATTTGTGTGGAATTGCCTATCTATATAAGTATGTATATCTTTGTCCAGTTCCCATAGTACAAGCTTTGCTTAGTTTGGGACTAGGTCAATTTGTGTGGAATTGCCTATCTATATAAGTATGTATATCTTTGTCCAGTTCACATAGTACAAGCTTTGCTTAGTTTGGGACTAGGTCAATTTGTGTGGAATTGCCTATCTATATAAGTATGTATATCGTTGTCCAGTTCCCATAGTACAAGCTTTGCTAAGTTTGGGACTAGGTTAATTTGTGTGGAATTGCCTATCTATATAAGTATGTATTTCGTTGTCCAGTTCCCATAGTACAAGCTTTGCTAAGTTTGGGACTAGGTCAATTTGTGTGGAATTGCCTATCTATATAAGTATGTATATCGTTGTCCAGTTCCCATAGTACAAGCTTTGCTAAGTTTGGGACTAGGTCACTTTGTAAATATGAACATAAAATCATCTTTATGCACAGAATGGACTGATAAATGTAGACGAAGCGAAAGAGGTATATACGTCTAGAGAGAACCGGTCTCTCTCTCTGCCTACCCAGTTGGGGACTAGGGCGTAATGATATGATAAACAGACAGACGCGATCTTTGTCAGTGATTAGAAAGAGGCTTGATATAACCTAAAATGTACCTTATCGACGAAATACACGTCAATGACGTGAATAAATTGCACGCTTTATGGGACCCATAAATTACTAGAGTATCTGCACGGGTGGTCGTTTATTTATGGTCGATACACCATATAATTTCGTGATGTAATGTTCGTTATATAACATACACCATACTTGAATATAATTTCAATGTATTAAATTGCATTCGCTAATCAACTGGCGTGAATGAGGGCGTGATTGTAAAGATGAAGAAAGGCATGTTACGTTGGTTTGGACACATAGAAAGGATGAGTGAAGAAAGATTGACGAAACAGATATACAAAGCAAAAGTCTGTGCAAGAAGAGGCAGAGGAAGGCCACGTTCCAACTATCTGGATCAAATAGATCGGACGCTCAAGGACGGGAACGTCAAGAGTACTCGGAACCGACGAGCATGTATGAAGAGACTGATGAATGTGGACGAAGCGAAAGAGGTATGTAAGTCTAGAGAGAACTGGCGCTCTATACTCTCTGCCTACCCCGTTAGGGACCTGGCGTGATGATATTTATGTATGTAAATTGCATTTATCAACAACTAACTGCCACGCTCAGCTTCGCTTGGGTGAAATATTTAAACTTCCCGAAATACGATCGCAGCGCCACCTATCGGGTTCAATTGTGAATCTAAACCATTCTCGACTACATCCGAAGACACAGAAAATTTCATTAAAACCGGTGCAGCCGTTTACGATGCCATATTCCATTCAAAAATAATAATAATATCCTCCCGCCTTCCCATAAGGCTCCCCGAAGGGGTAGGCAGAGGTGTATAGGTAATACCCACACACCCACTTTCCGCCAGAAGTATATTAGGTGCCAACGTGACAGATGGCGAGTCCATCGCCGTTACTCAAGCACGACTATTACATACGCCTTTTGAATTTCTTCTCAGATGTATGCAGGTTTCCTCTCGATGTTTTCCTTCACCGTAAAGCTCGTGGTGTGACTAATCACTGTACTTAAGTAAAAATTCAAAATCTCTGAGTGAGAAATATTCAATCAATTACTTAATAATCGATGTAATAACAAAGATTATACCGACAATAACACGTGAGATAATATTAAAGTACCTTGATAACCTGTTATTGTTCAAAATGTATGCAATACATTATTTTTATTACTAAGTTCATACATACATGCTGAGTCCCTAACGGGGTAGGCAGAGAGTATAGAGCGCCAGTTCTCTCTAGACTTACATGCCTCTTTCGCTTCGTCCACATTCCAGTCAGTCAGCAGTCTCACTCAAAGATACGGACAAGAGTACTCGAAACCGGCAAGCATGTATGAAAAGACTGATGAATGTGGATGAACATTATAGGCTTTGAACATTCCCAGATCTTGTTAGCTTTGTTATATTATGTATTTGTTATAAATAAATAAATAAATAAATAAATAAAATAAATATTTATCTTGTTTTACTTATTTGTATATTAAGCAAACGATCTATTGTCAGGTCTATGCTGTGGCCCCATACTTAAGCACTTAACATAATAATAATGATTTGAAAGAGTAACCATGGAGTTTCTTTCCGGTTCTTCTCCATGGAAACGACCAACCTGAACCGTGCACCTTTTTCGACGTTTATAAGTGCCCATCTAGGCCTATGTGAAATAAAATATGTTGATTTTGATTTTGAAACGAAAGAGGTCTAATGATAATAGACAGTTTTATGCCTTGGGTAGTTACTAACCCCTTCAACCCCCAGTGCAACGTGGTGAAACTAAAAACGACTTATATTTTTTAAGTGACAACATCTAATAAACCGAGGAACACCTGCGTACGAAAAAGGTTGACTCATTGTCCCGTTACGCTCCTTGTCTCGTTACGCTCATTGTCACGTTACACTCATTGTAACGTTACGATCGGAGCGAGAGCGCTACACGAGCGAGCGAAAGGCGCGATATATTATGATGTTGTCACGTTAAACAATCGTCCGTAAACCGACTTTACAGACAACCAATTTTTTTAATAAAATCTAAAGAAGGTATTGTAATCAGCAACTTACGAATAGACATATGGGCCGACTTCCTCGACGTGAAGCTTCTTGTCTTCTCCACTCTTCACCTTCTCCCAGTTGGTGTAGTTGAACAGGTAGACCTTCATAAGGGGCTGGACGTTGGGCCTCCGCCATATTGAATACGCTAACGAGTTGTTTCTTATCACCATGCTCTGAAGACAACAGAGGATTTAGATCTTTCTCAGGTGCGGTGAGGTTGTTATTATACCTCTGCCTACCCAAGGGCCTGAGATTTCCGCAGCCTATAAGTTCTTGCAGTGATTAGTCAGTGAGCTTTACCGTGAAGGAAAACATTGAGAGGAAACCTGCATACGTCTGAGAAGCAATTCAAAGGCGTATGTATAGTCGTGCTTGAGTAACGGCGATGGACTCGCCATCTGTCACGTGGCACCTAAAATATATCTCTAGAGGAGAGTGGGTGCGTGGGCACTACCTATACACCTCTGCCTACCCCTTAGGGGATCTTTGTGGGAAGGGGTGAGGATATTATATGTTTATAAAATAAAAAGAAAAAGATTTGGCATTCATATATCCATATCATATCATATCATCACGCCAAGTCCCTAACGGGGTAGGCAGAGAGTATAGAGCGCCAGCTCTCTCTAGACTTGCATACCTCTTTCGCTTCGTCCACATTCATCAGTCTCTTCATACGTGCTCGCCGGTTTCGACTCGACATTCATAACGAGGTAATACTTAAACGAAGTCTTCAAAATTAGTCTTAGTTAAGTTTTAAGCGTTTTGTGTTAGGTACAGATATACTCACAGACAAAATGGCGTCATTTATGGTGTTAGTAAAGCAGAAGAATATTGTTCCTATCAAGCTGAGTACGAAGGTGACAGACAGAAGACCCAGTACTGAAAAAAAAAAAAAATTATTTATTCGCCGATCGCAATTCCAATAAAAGTAACAATACAAGTTATGTTACGTCCCAGAAACCTATGCCCCAGCTAAACCCCGCACCTTCTCTAGGGAGAAAAAATAAACTTAAAAGTTGGGTGAAATTTTACACGACAATAGTGCCATCTATCGGTTCAGTCTAACCATTTAGGAGTTAGGGGACAAACACACGTACTTATAGAAGAATTATATATATTATATCCTCACGCCTTCCCACAAGGGTCCCCGAAGGGGTAGGCAGAGGTGTCTAGGCAAAACCCACACACCCACTTTCCGCCAGAGGTATATTAGGTGCCAACGTGACAGATGGCGAGTCCATCGCCGTTACTCAAGCACGACTGTACCTGCATACGCCTTTGAATTTCTTCTCAGACGTATGCAGGTTTCCTCTCGATGTTTTCCTCCACCGTAAAGTTCGTGGTGTGACTAATCACTGTACTTAAGTTCAGAAAAACTCATTGGTACAGTCGGGATTCGAACTTGTGACCTTTGCGTCGCAGGCAACTGCTCGAACCACTCGGCCACCACGGCTTACTTATAAAAGAATTATAAATACATATTAAGATACATTTTAGGTTAAGACTATTAATACACACTTATTCCTGAGAAGAAGAGATTCCTGCAGGGTCGGCAACGCGCGAGTGATACCCCTGGTGTTGAAAGCGTCCATAGGCGGGGGTAACCGCTTACCATCAGGCGGGCCGCATGCTTTTTTGCCACCCAAGTGGTATAAAAAAGAACTAATGACATCACTATTTATAAATGGATGAAACTAAAATACTATTATCCATGTCAAGAATGAATTATTAATTAACTTAACAAAAAAAGCTAGCATGTAAAGTATTAACACAGTATACATAAAAGCCATTAAGCTCATATTTATAATAATAATATCCTCACGCCTTCCCACAAGGGTCCCCGAAGGGGTAGGCAGAGGTGTATAGGTAATACCCACACACCCACTTTCCGCCAGAGGTATATTAGGTGCCAACGTGACAGATGGCGAGTCCATCGCCGTTACTCCAGCACGATTATACATACGCCTTTGAATTTCTTCTCAGACGTATGCAGGTTTCCTCACGATGTTTTCCTTCACCGTTAAGCTCGTGGTGTGACTAATCACTGTACTTAAGTTCAGAAAAACTCATTGGTACAGTCGGGATTCGAACTTGCGACCTTTGCGTCGCAGGCAACAGCTCGAACCACTCGGCCACCACGGCTCTTCTTCTCATATTTATTCTGTGGTATAAATCTGTATGATTAAAATGATACATGCAATTGGTAATACCAGTGGTATTTTTAACTAAATTGGGTAGATATTAGTAGTTTTTGTTAGTAACGAAGTTAATTGTACGTAATATTAACTTGATAACCTTGAAATTTGATAAGCTAACTAATATACACCCGCTATGAAAAAGATAATATGCATAAATACACACATAATTTTTACGTATACACAATTTAAGTACAGTGATTAATCCCCTATAGATATAGAGCTTGGCATACAACAAGAATGGCAAACAAGCATATGGCCCACCTGATGGGCAATGGTTACCGTAGCCTATTTACGCTCACGATACCGAAGTATCACTTGTGCGTTGCCACTCTGTATTCGGAGAGTTATACTGTGTTGGCGGCATAATTGGTCTAATCCCTCTGCTGCCAACACAATATAACAATCCTCCCCAAGGAGCTCATTATTGGAAACCTTATTCATCGCGTAGGAACACGACACAAACAAAAGTGTTATTTGTCTACGGCCTTCTATAAGGAGGTCCAGCCCCAGTCGGGCGACTTCAAATTCGAACTGGAAACCCGTTATGCCCTACCTCTCTTAAAAAGATGTGCTTGAGAAACGGCAATGGACTTGCCATCTGTCACGTTGACACCTCAATTTATCCGCAGCGAAGAGTGGGTGTTGATACACCGTCCATACATACTCCTTTGTGGATTTTCTACGTTTTGTTGGACGTAAAATATTTAAGAGCAAAGCTGGGTGGGACTACTTGTATTATAAAGCGAATTCAATAATTACAACAAGCCAATAAAGAGACTAATGCATTTTGCGTTAAAAATTAGCAGTCACTTTGACCTTTTCTATCAGTCAATTATATTAAACAAAAATATATTATGGAAAGATAATTAAATGCAGTGTTTGGTTTAAAAATATTTGCTGATAACGAGATCATACGACATCGAGTGGGGATAATTTAACAGACTACATGAAATAAGCTTTGGGCCGCCATTTTATCAGGGCTGCCAGCGCGCGAGCTATACCACTGGTGATGCAAGCGACCATAGGCGGTGGTAACCGCTTACCATCAGAAGGACCGCATGCTGTGTTTCACCTCCGTGGTATTAAAAAGGAGCCGTATAGAAATTTCATTGATAGATGTTGTTTTTAGAATTAATTAATTAAATTGGGACAATTCCACACAAAGTCCCAATTAAGCAAGGCTTGTGTTATGGTAACTAGACAACGATATATTTACTCATGTAGATAGATATATACATAAATACATAGGACATCCAAGACTAAGGTACAAATACTCGTGTTCATCACACAAATACCTTTCCTCAGCGAGATTCGAACCTGCGACCTCAAGTTTGTGTAAGAAGCTGTAACAACTAGACCAGACAGTCGTCTTAAATAAAAAATCCTATTTATTAAGAGCCGTAATAAAAAGGTTAAATATCTTAAGTATATGTAATAAAAAGGTATAATTTGGTAAATTCTAGAGCAAGTGAATGTATTTGAAAATCTTGGAAGCTTGTTCACAAGTTATGGATTGAAAATGGAAAACTTAGTGGTCAACTGCCTTTTATACGCCGATGACGCGGTTTGACTGGCGTAAAAGTTGGCACCTTAAATATATCTCTGGTGGAAAGTGAGTGTGTGGGTACTACTTATACACCTCTGCCTACCCCTTCGGGGAACCTTGTGGGAAGGCGTGAGGATATTATATTTATTATTTTATAAATGAAATCAACATTAAACATTGGTAAAGCCACGGGGTAGTCTTGTATGTTCACAAGTAGTTCTAATAAGGTGTAATTAAATGTATGCATGATAGTCTAATGATACCGTTATAAACACGCAATGTTGTCTGGCTGGACGTAGGCAAATCGCCAGTCTGTAGCCAATAATTAGGTTTTATGAACAATTTACTGGGGTATTTGATGGGATTTAATGTCTGGGGCCTTGGGGCCCTGAGGCTGAACATCTTTTTAAAGAGGTCTCGCGCCGTCTAATCGAGACCTCTCGTGACAGGCTGGAACATATCTCGCTCAGAGAATCAGCATTGCTATCAGCGTGGCAATGCTGCTAGTCTTCTTGGCACGTTGCCTCGGGATACCGATTTGGGACAAATATTTTATCTGTAAGTAGTTAGTTATACTACGGTTTTTTTGTTAATATGGTTATATATCCAGAGGTATTTTAGGTGCCAACGTGACAGATGGCGAGTCCATCGCCGTTACTCAAGCTTGACTATACACACGCCTTCAAATTTCTTCACAGACGTATGCAGGTTTCGTATCGATGTTTCCTTCACCGTAAAGTACTTAAGTTCAGAAAAACTCATTGGTACAGTCAGGGTTAAAACTTGCGATCTTTGTGTCGCAGTCTACTACTCGAACCACTCAGCCACCACGGCTTTGAATACTATCACGGTTAATAATAAATCACGGATAATAAATAACTAAATGAGTTTATGAATGAGGTTATTGTTTGTTTGCTAATTAGTGTAATTGGTTTATAACTGTACTAACATAATTAGTAAATAAATAAAATAATAGAGTAAAATATTAATATGTAAATAAATTGAGCCGTGATAGCTGAGTGGTTCGAGCAGTCTGCAACACAAAGTTTCGAGAAAGTTCGAATACTCACTGAACCAATTAGTTTTTCCGAACTTAAGTACAGTGATTAGTCACACCACGAGCTTTACGGTGAAGGAAAACATCGAGAGGAAACCTGCATACGTCTGAGTAGACATTCAAAGGCGTATGTATAGTCGTGTGTTAGGAGAAATTGGCACCTAAAATATTGCGAACCCGCGATTCGAACCCGCGACCTCAAGTTTCGCAGTCAGGAGCTCTAACCACTAGACCAGACGGTCGTCAAATAAGCTAATAATCTATCTCTGAACCAAATTTCATTTCATCAATTCCGTTCAGCCGTTCTGGCGAGATTGAGTAACCAACATCCATAAATTACATCACATCTATAACTTTCGTATTCATTATCTTAAGTAAGACTAGCTGTGCCCGCGACTTCGTCCGCGTGGAATTGTGACTTTGGGCAGCATTTTTTTGGATATAGTTTATTTTGGATGATGTTGAGTGAAGCTTACCACAATATATTAGTGAAAACCACATCAAAATCGGATAAGCAGTTTCTGAGATTAGCTTACACAAACGCACAGACAAAAGATCTAACAATAATTGTTTTGGGTGCTATTTGCGTTGATAAAGGTCCCAATAATATGTTTTTTCATATATCTTGCATGTACAGACAGCGATCTGTTACATTTTTATTATATATATATTGATCATGATTTAATTTTTGTTCACTGAAGCGAAGTACTGAGGGACATTTAGTCATTTAGTCATATTAATATAACGCGAGGGTAACCGGGGCACGGCTTGTATGGAAAGATTTTTATGGGATCAAATTGATGCAATCTTAATAATTATAGGCACTATAGTAGGGGAGCCCAAGCAGGGATTTCGGGATTTACTAAAGCGCGGCAGATTAATATACAGGGGGATACCTTGTACCCGGTTAACTACCTCCACCATACTTGAGCCCCATATATAAGGCCGCCCGTGAAGGATACAGGATCAGAACTTTGCTGCCCTCCCCTTCCTTTACGTCACTCTCAAATTGTTGAATATACGCTTTTTAGGATGTAATTAACTCCCCCTACCTTAATCTGACACGCTTGAGTATGGCGAATTTTTTTTGCCCATTATAAAAATGGCCGCGAGTTTGCGTCACATCGAAATCGTCAGATTAGTGAATGAAAGCTTTTTTTTTGGTGTACTTAACACTCCCTTAGAAAAATTTTTCTTTTCGTTTTCAACCCTTACAACCACCCGCATCATGCAACCGATCAGGTTAACATACGTATTAAAAATACGTAGAGTATTGATGCTATCAATATCTGACGCGCTCGAGTATGTCCATACAACAGTATTTTTTTTTACATATTTAAAAATCCATAGCCGCTTTCGCCACCGATGAAAAGGTATATATCAAATAACATTTTTTTCTTCTTATTATCTCAGTTTTGCAACTCAATAGGTCTCTATGACGCTCGAGTAAATCCCCATTTAGCATCGTGGGCTCCCCTACCACTTATAGCCGAGATAAGTAGGTCAAAAGGTTCTTAATGTGATACTTGTTTCAAATTTTGACCTCGAAATATTACGATAAAAAATATTTCATATATGTATATCAATACCTATAAATACGGAGATAACTGTATATATCTATATGTACTAGCGACCCGCCCCGGCTTCGCTCGGGTGCAATGTAGATACTAATAATATGAAAAAGATAATAAAAGCCGTCGTGGCCGAGTGGTTCGAGCAGTTGCCTGCGACTTTCGAATCCCGACTGTACAAATGAGTTTCTCTGAACTTAAGAACAGTGATTAGTCACAACACGAGCTTACGGTGAAGGAAAACATCCAGAGAAAACTTGCATACGTCTGAGAAGTAATTCAAAGGCGTATGTATAGTCGTGCTTGAGTAACGGCGATGGACTCGCCATCTGTACGTTGGCACCTAATATACCTCTGGCGGAAAGTGGGTGTGTGGGTATTACATATACACCTCTGCCTACCCATTCCGGCCTTGTTATTATTTTTATGTTAATGAGCCGTAGTGGCGGAATGGGTCGATTTCATAAGATTTGCCCACAAGGGTCCCCGATATTTAAGTGCTAACGTGACAGTGATGTTTTCCTTCACCGTAAAGCTCGTGGTGTGATTTTTTTTATGTTTGTATTTTGGTATTTGGAGCTGCCCGACTGGGGCAGGACCTCCACCTTATAGAAGTCCGTAGCCAAATAACACAATTTTTTGTGTTGTGTTCCTACGCACTGAATAAGGTTTCCAGTAATGAGCTCCTTGGGGAGGGGGGAGGATTGTTATATTGTGTTGGCAACCGAGGGATTAGACCTATTATGTTGCCAACAAAGTATAACTCTCTGAACACAGAGTGGCAACGCGCAAGTGATACTTAGGTATTGCAAGCGTAAATAGGCTACGGTAAACGTTTTCCATCAGGTGGGCCCGTATGCTTGTTTGCCACTCTAGTTGTATAAAAAAAAATATAATAAAAAATTTGTTCAGAATAACACATTAGTACAGTGTCTAGGTTTGCGAAAGATTGCAAATTGCGTTGCAGGATATTCCTTATTTGACCACCACAACTCAATCAAAAAACAGACGGCCGTCTGGTTAGAGCTCCTGACTGCGAAACTTGAGGTCGCGGGTTCGAATCCCGCTGAGGGCAGACATTTTTGTGATGAACACGAGTATTTGTACCTTAGTCTTGGATGTCCTATGTATTTGTGTATATATCTATCTATATAAGTAAATATATCGTTGTCTAGTTACCATAACACAAGCTTTGCTTAATTTGGGACTAGGGCAATTTGTGTGGAATTGTAAACAGTTATACTTTTTAAGTACGTTACTTTTCAATATTTGGCACTAGCAGTGTTCCACGGTTTCACGCGCGTAAGCCTATATTTATACAACATATATTACGGTGCCAAATTTCACGAAATTCCGTTCAGCCGTTCTGACGTGATTGAGTAACCAACATACTGACAAACTTCGCATCGATAACATTAGTAGGTTTTATGAGGATGTGTGGAAAACTAACACACATGTGCCAACCGCGTGAGGTAAAATAAAAAAAAATTGTTGTAATTAAGACAGTTAACTCACTACAATAGTGTTTTTTGTCCGACTGTCGCCCCCAACATAGGACAGACCACTGACTTTTCATCCCCGAACACGTGAAGTTACCCCTGCCACAAGCAGCACACCCCTGAAAGTTTCCAAGAATCGTGTCTTCTCTTATCAGAATCTTCCCCACTCCACCGCCAGGGGGTGTTAGGATCACCACTTTGTCTTCGCCGTTCTCTTTGGGCAGCATTAGAGCCGTTGAAGTCATCTTCTCCAAATGTTGGTGTTCCATTTTAGAACGTTACAAATTTTCAAAACATTTCCAAGTGTTCTCCTTTTGAATTTGAACAACGAACAAAAATACAGTTGGTCAACTGATTTCCAACATGTTTTGGATAGAATTCGAAACCGCTTGCAGTCTAATATCACGTTCGATTTACGAATATAACTTTTCTATTCGCCTGCCAGTGTTTTTGAATTAATCAAATGACGTTTTAATTTCGAACAATATGAATTTGACGTTTGCGACTGCACGCTTTCGGTACGTGCACGCGTCGCGACACACAGATAACGACTAACTTCTGCCCCTAGCTAAACTGTTATCAACACGAGTCGTTCTAATATGACATACTAAGCGAGTCCCGCTATTTCACATAGGTTAAATTCATCTATATAAATATAACAAAGTCAGGTTATTTACACCATTTATAACTCAAGAAAGGATGGACCGATTCTGATGACATGAGATTTGTTGGATTTGTCTGATGCGAGAATAGCAGAATAACTAAATATAGGTATGGTTACTGCGCAGCTAGGTAACCAAAGGCCCTGGGGCATAAAATATACTAGAGCCCCAACGTCGTTTTACGAATTCGACGTACTTCAGATTTGTCGTAGGTGCTCCATAATAAACTAAAAACCAAATACACATTGTAACTTATTTTGATGAAAAAAATTTAACTAAATAAAAATAAATCCTCACGCCTTCCCACAAGGGTCCCCGAAGGAGTAGGCAGAGGTGTATAGGTAATACCCACACACCCACTTTCCGCCAGAGGTATATTCTCTAGGTCTGGCTTGCAGGAATCGTGTACCGGCGTTATAGGGATGCGCGCAAGAGCGGAAAACCCTAGGGATATATTTTATTAATTATGTATGTTAGTCTTTAAGGTATATATTGTAATAAAGTTTGTGTGTATGTTAGGTTAAGGTATATATTTATGGGCCCTATATTTGTACGTGTACTTTTATTGTGTTGCCTGAAATAAATGGATTAATAATAATAATATTAGGTGCCAACGTGACAGATGGCGAGTCCATCGCCGTTACTCAAGCACGACTATGCATACGCCTTTAAATTTCTTCTCAGATGTATGCAGGTTTCCTCTCGATGTTTTCCTTCACCGTAAAGCTCGTGGTGTGACTAATCACTGTACTTAAGTTCAGAAAAACTCATTGGTACAGTCGGGCTTCGAACTTGCGATCTTTACGTCGCAGGCAACTGCTCGAACCACTCGGCCACCACGGCTCTCTTAAAATTAAACTAAGTTGCCATTATTTAAGTGGCATTCCTGGAATCCGGTTTATTTATTATATTCAAATTGTTGGAAAACTTTTCCCTAGTACAATATATAGTTAGTAAGGCAGAGTCCTCAGGGCCCCCTGAGCTTGGGGCCTGGGGCACTGCCCCATCTACCCCTCCGGTAGCTACGACAATAACGAAAAACTGTCACTACATTCCGTGAATTTAGTATGAAGTTCGTGGGGTCAGTGAACAACAATGATTGCTCCCCTTGGGTAGTATATATATCCTCACACCTTCCCACAAGGGTCCCCGAGGGGTAGGCAGAGGTGTACAGGTACCCACACACTTTCCGCCAGAGATATATTTTATGTGCCCTTTGGTAGTAGCATGAAATATAATAATAAACATTTTATTTCAGGCAACACATTAAAATAGATGTTACAGTTTAAAGGGCCCGTATAATATATACCTAATACTAAAATATATAGCGATATTACATAAATACCTTACAGTCTAACATATATATAGCCTATAGCCATTAAACTGGCAATCTAATGCAAACTTTTTATTTACAAGTATGATTGGTTCTTCCTTCCTACGTTCAAACGAACAAATTCTGTTTATATTATATTCGTTTAGGTCTGAGCTTTACATCGGGCTGTTACTCGATATCGTACTAAGACAAAGAACTAAGTAAATTTAGATAAACTATTGCGTCAATCAAAAACCCGTGGTGGCCTTGTGGTTCGTGTTGCCTGCGACACAAAGATCGCAAACTCGCATCTCGACTGTAGCTATGAGTTTTACTGAATCTAAGTACAGTGATTAGTCACCCGAAAACATCGAGAGGAAACCTGCATACGTCTGAGAAGCAATTCAAAGGCGTATGTATAGTCGTGCTTGAGTAACGGCGATGGACTCGCCATCTATCACGTTGGCACCTAAAGTATATATCTGGCGGAAAGTGAAGAAAAAAGGTGTGTGGGTACTACTCATAAACCACTGCCTACCCCTTCGGAGACCCTTGTGGGAAGGCGTGAGGATATACATAAGTAAAATCGTTGTCAAGTTACCATAACACAAGCTTTCCTTAATTTGGGGCTATGTCAATTTGTGTGGAATTGTCCCAAGATATTTATGACTAGCCGTGCCCGCGACTTCGTCCGCGTGGAATTGTGACTTTGGGCAGCATTTTGGATATATCTTTTGGTTTATGTTATGTTAAGTGAAGCTTACCACAATATATTAGTGAAAACCACATCTAAATGGGATAAGCCATTTCTGAGATTAGCTTACACAAACGCACAGACAAACGGATAAACAGACAAAAAATCTAACAATCATTGTTTTTGCGTTGATGCTATTTCTATGCTTATTAAAGGTCAAAAATATTTTTTCTCATAAATCTGCCATGTACAGACAACGATCCGTAACATTTTTATTATATGTATATATGTATTCATGGATGAAAGAAGCTGCTATATTGTTAAGAATATAGCGTATTATATTATTTCTGTTTTATTCTCTACATTAATTTAATTAGTACAGTGATTAGTCACACCACGAGCTTTACGGTGAAGGAAAACATCGAGAGGAAACCTGCATACGTCTGAGAAGCAAATCAAAGACGTATGTATAGACGTGCTTGAGTAACGGCGATGGACTCGCCATCTGTCACGTTGGCACCTAATATACCTCTGGCGGAAAGTGGGTGTGTGGGTACTACCTATACACCTCTGCCTACCCCTTCGGGGACCCTTGTGGGAAGGCGTGATATTATTATTATTATTATTATTATATATTAAGGAGGAAACATGCCTTTCTTTATCTATATCCATGTTTGTTTTTATATTTTTCCGGTGTCCCAGTAACTAACACTGGCTTACATCTAGGGCAATAGCCAACACTAGCCAACACGATATCAATATGCCAAGTTATATTCTGACCTTTCAGATAAACAATATTCAGATTGTCATATAATCAAATCCATTATCGCCAGTTCTGCATCGTAAAATTGACTTTAAAGGGCCGCCATGTTGATTTGTAAAAGAATCTCCTTCTAATTTAGGTATTTTATATGCGAAAGTTTGTGGGGTTTGTTACTTAATCACTGTTGAATAGAATTGGTTGAAATTTGGCATCTTACTAATATTATAAATGTGAATGTTAGTTTGTCTGTTGCGCTTTCACGTAAAAACTACTGAACCGATCGTCATGAAACTTTGTACACATATTTCTAAGGTATTGAGAAGGATATAGGATTAAAAAAAAATATTATGGAGGCTAAAATATATAATATTAGCTATGTTAATACACATAGTATATTTGTTTGCTCCGAAATTAAATCTGTATAAAATTGAGATTGATTTTACGCGAGTGAAACCGCGAGCCACAGCTATAATGTTGGTACTTGGCTGGGTCGTAATTCCAAAAGATTTGCAGATATATTTACGCCTGCCCACAAGGGTCCTCGAAGGAGCAGGTACATTGTAGATATATTTTAGTTGCCAACGTGACAGATGGCAGGTACATCGCCTTAACTCAAGCACGACTATATATACGCCTTTGAATTTCTTCTCAGACGTATGCAGGCTTCCTCTCGATGTTACACAGTAACTCGTGATGTGACTGATCACTGTACTTAAGTTCAGAAAAACTCATTGGTACAGTCGGGGCTCGAGCCTCTGGAATCTGTGTCAGGCAACTACTCGAACTACTCGGCCACCACGGAGATAAAACCAAGATATTTATTTATTTATTTATTTATTTGGGTTTACCAACAGTTATTACAGAGATACATGATTATATACAAAAATAAGATAAAAACAATACTGTACAACCAATTACAGGTAAACACAACATGCAAAGCGGACATCATAACATAATAATAAGTGTATTAAAATATAACAGAATTGATTAACCATAGTAGCAGTAATTTAAAGGTAGTACTTTGATAGTACTAGAACTATCAAGGTTTGGTGATGGCTTTTATGTATGAAGCTGCACTGTCTGTGTGGATGTCACACAAATCACTAAGCATATTTACAAGCCTACTCAATCGCGGTATTGGAGAATTGGCGCCAAATTTTGTGCGACGAAGAGGTGGAACGAGAGGGGTGATAGGATTGCGAGGAGAATTGCGTGGAACTCTCAAGAAGAACTTACTGAGTAGTTGCGGACAATCCATTTTATGATTAAACATCTTGTGTACAAATTGTATGTCCAGTATATCTCTACGTTTTTCTAAAGTGATCATTTTGAACATTGAGAGCTTATCAGTATACGGTACAGAAGGGTCAGATCCCTTCTTCTTCCTTCTGTTAAAATAAACTAAATGGTTAATGAACCTCTTTTGTACCCTTTCTATCCTCAACGAGTGTGTGGCATAGTGAGGTCTCCAGACCACACTGCAATACTCCAGGATGCTACGTACTAGGCCATAATATAAAATTATTTTCGTGCGCGCTTTCCTAAACATTTTACCATTGCGAATGACGAACCCCAACATTCGCAAAGCTCTTTTAATTATACTGTCGACGTGTGGTACAAAAGTAAGCGTGCTGTCGAAGAGTACACCTAGATCTCGAACACAGCTTACTTCAGCAACCGGAGTGCCACTTATACTGTAAGATGTATTTATGACATGTAGTTTCCTTGTAAACTTTATGTGAGAACATTTGCTATTGAGAAAGCAAAGTTAATTTGGTTACTTAGTTTTTAAATGCCATTTTAACATAGCCTAAAAGTTACTCGCTTCGTCGAGGTTTAATTATCCCTAAAGAATACAGTATGGAGTTATTCAAGACGGGTGTGAGAAGATTACCTTAAGTTCATGCTCTCCTGGTACATTCTAAAAGGTTTCCCTAGAGAGTGCAGCATGGAGTTCTTTCAAGACGGGTGTGAAAAGATTACCTTTAGTTTATTCTCTCCTGGTACCTACATTCTAAAAGGTTTTTCCCTAGAGAGCACAGCATGGAGTTCTTCACGACGGGTGTGAAAAGATTCCTGCAGGGTCGGCAGCGCGTGAGCAAAACACCGAAGGCTGCAAGCGTCCAAAGGCTGCGGTAACCGCTTGCCATCAGGCGGACTGCAAGATCCTTTATCACCTTTGTGGTATAAAAACTTTGAATATCCAACTGGAGTGTATAATTTTCATTCCAGACTTCATCTGAATTAACCTTATTATGTCATCAAGATTCTCAAATGTAGGAAGAGTCAAATTGCTCGTTTCATACATCAACTACGACCCACTTATTACGATGAGTGCATTGACCTCAATCACATACCCAATGTGTACAAATGTTATACGTATTTATATATGTATACAGGTTGGTTTATAAACTGGGTTTGTTGCACAAAGTTTACTTATTTTCCCAAATAAATCTGGCGTAACAATAAAGTTAAATATTAATCTATTATTTATTTATTATAAAAAAACTATACACTGCCATTGCAGGTTCAACGAATTCAACTGTTTTTTAAGTATTTATTTATATTATCGACTATTATTATAACATTAGTATTAATTACAGCACAAAACGAATAATGTTTTATGAACAATCTAAATATGTACATATATTTTTTTATAAGTCAATTAAATAGTTTCTGAAAAGAAAACAAAATACCATGTTTTGCAGTATTACTTACTCCCTTTAATAAAGTTGTCATCTTTGGAGCTATATGTTTTATTGCATCGTCATGAGGATATATTCACAACACACTATAACTTGTAGAAGACAACTGTTCTATTTTCTGCGACATACTGTATATCTATGTGTATATATAAACCGATTAACACACAAATCATTGTGCTAATTAAGTGTGGTTGCATTCATTGTTCATTTAACGAAATAATGTCGGATGAAATTGAAAACATTGAGTTGAAACTCAATCATCCAAAATTAACTGGCATTAAAGAGCGAAATCTTTGAGTTGACTTTGATAATTTATTCATACATACATAGACATATCATCACGCCGAGTCCCTAACGGGGTAGGCAGAGAGTATAGAGCGCCAGTTCTCTCTAGACTTACATACCTCTTTTGCCTCGTCCACATTCATCAGTCTCTTCATACATGCACTTCGGTTTCGAGTACCCTTGATTTTCTCTTTGATCTAGGTAGTTGGAACATGGTCTTCCTCTGCCTCTTCTTGCACATACTTTCTTCACTCATATTTTATATGTGTCGTTAAAATAAAACAAAATAAAAAATATAGATTTCATTATTTTCATGTATAAATTTAATCACTACTACTCAAGGGAGTGAAAATCAAATGAAACGCAGAAGGAACTGCGGAGCATACCTAGTATGTTGTTAATCTGTCCATTGAACAAGATAACATGACGTAGACTTCCCAGCATCCCGTCTGTGGGGGTGGGCTGGTGATAATGACCTTTTTGTCGTGTTATCTTACTGTTTTTTAATTTTGTGACCGCGTTTCTGACGCATTGTCGACCTTGTGTTGTAGTAGACAGTAACGGATTTACAAATAAGTGCCGTTTGCTTAGGGGTTCTACTATGCCATGCCATGGCCCCATACACTTACCGGCAGTTATCCTTCTTTCAATGTCTTTTTCATAATTTCCATCTCGTGTGAACATGCTTCCAAGATATACAAATTCATTCACTTGCTCTAGAATTTGCCCATTTACCGAAATAACACACTCGGTCAGTTGTTCATCTCTTTCGAATACCAGAACCTTAGTCTTGCCAGCGTTTAGGCGCAGCCCCTTCTTTTCACATTCTTCTTTCATTATGGTAACTAGTGTCTGCAGTTCGCCCTCTGGTGACGCCAGTAAAACCGCGTCATCGGCGTATAGTAGGCAGTTGACCACTAAGTTTCCCATTTTCACTCCACATCCGTGCGTTCTTAGTGCTCTCAGACAGTTATCTAGATATATAATGAACAGAAAGGCATACCCTTGTTTGATCCTCTAATGTTAAAAGATCTAGACTTTTAGAATTCGTAAATTTCACAATCGTATTTGAAACTGGCGAGCATGTATGAGACAGATGGATGTGGATGGAGAGAAAGAGGTCTGTAGAGAGAACTGGCGCTGTACACTCTCCATTCTCTCTATTAAGGCTGTGAATTAGTCCGAAATAAATTAAAACAAAAAAGTCATATTGTTTATTCAATTCAATGAGTATTACAATATAGGATGTGTCTATAATTAATTTATAGTATCTAAATTTAACTCACACCTTTTCGGAGATACATTTAGATACCAAAGCGATGGATGGCGAGTCTGTTGCTTTGTCTCCCGCCATGCCTTTACATATTTATGGTCTTTAAATGTCTTCTCAAACGTAAGCAGGATTCCTTATGACCTTTCTTTATCTAAACTTCGTGATGTAATAATCTATGCTTGAATTCAGTATCTCCTTGGTACAAACTACTAACGTTCGAACCTGCTATCTTGACTTTGTCGGTGACTACTCAAACCACGGCTACAATTTTATCTATTATTGTTATTATATCTAAGGGGTAGGCAGAGGTTAGGTAGTACCCACACACCCACTTTTCGTCAGAGATTTTTGGTGCTTATATGACAGATGGCGAGTCCATCGCCGTTACTCAAGCGCGACTATACATACGCCTTTGAATTGCTTCTCAATTGCAGGTTTCCTCTCGATGTTAATCCTTCAGTGTAAAGCTCGTGATGTGATCACTGTACTAAAGTTCAGAAAAACTTATTGGTACAGTCGGGGCTCGAACTTGCGATCTTTGTGTCGCAGACAACTACTCGAACCACTCGGCCACCACGGCCTTAATATATATACATACATTTGTATTTATTTTATAATTGTTTCATCATACCTTAACTGCCTAATGCCTAATGGCACAACTACTATGAGAATGATAAACACACCTTTCATAGGTGTACACATGCAAATTGTTATACTTTTATTTGTAAGCTTTAATACTGTTGGTGTGTCTTTAAATATATAAATAGTTTGCAGTGTCAAGTGTCATACTTATTATGATTTTTTGTACACAGGGGAGAGTGTGGAATAGAGAGCAGTGTGTATATTTTTTTTATTTTTTTTTTTATTTTACCTGGGACAATTCCACACAAAATGACCTAGTCCCAAAGTAAGCAAAGCTTGTGTTATGGTAACTAGACAACGATATATTTACTTATATAGATAGATATATACTTAAATGCATAGGACAGCCAAGACTAAGGTACAAATATTCGTGTTCATCACACAAATATCTGCCCTCAGCGGGATTCGAACCCGCGACCTCAAGTTTCGCAGTCAGGAGCTCTAACCACTAGACCAGACGGTCGTCGTCGTATATATATATATATATATACATGTGTTTAGTACAGTGCAGCGTGTAATACAGAACACATTAAGTAGCGCAGAGTACAGTGATAGTGCCAACGTAGCGATAATATCTCCTTCCTGAAAACCATGATTATGCTTGAGTAATATTATAAATATTAAATAATTATATGTTTGTCTTTCATACAAACATCCATATCAACACACCGTCCCTAACGGGGTAGGTAAAGAGAGTACAGCGCCAGTTTTCTCTGGATTTAAGAATTTTAACTTAACACCCGTAAAGTGCCAACACGCATAATACTTTTGGCATATAAATTGTATGACTACAGTAGTAACTTTTCATCTTTTTCACGCCTTCCCATAAGAGGCCTTGAAGGGGTAGGCAGAGGTGTAATACCCTCTCGCCTGCGATATATTTAGCCAACGTGACAATTTCTAGACCATATCCGTTTCTCAACATACGTCTTTGAATTTCTTCTCAAACGTTTGCAGGTTTCCTTCACCGTAAAGCTCGTTGTGTGACTAATCACTTTACTTAAGTTCAGAAAAACTCATTATTACAGTTGGGATTCGAACTTGCAATTTTTGCATTGCAGGCGACTCAAAGCTATCGGTCAATACGACTTATAATAAATATCTCTTATTTCTAAACTTAACTCTTATAAAGTTCCAAGACGCATAATAGTGCTAGTAAATACATTTTTCAAGTCTTAAAGTTATAATAGTAAAATTTAATAATTGTTCACTTATATGTTAAGATTTTTTGGCGTAAAACTTTTAAGTACACCCAAGTACCTGCTTAACTTACTGAGATTGCACAATTTTCCTTGTTGAAGCTTGGTTCATGGCGAGCGTTCTGAACGAGAATACACCATCGTTACTTACATAATTATACATTAAGAAATTATATTCAATAGAAATGGCAGACATTTTTTCGAATATTAAACGTTTCGGTACATATTGGACCTTGGAACTAATAATATTTACTAAAAATTCTACCTTTGATTCAACGCATATTTGGCTCATACGTCTTCATCGTTTCCTCCGTTTCCTCCTCCTTTCCGTCATAATTTCCTAAAGTTAGTAAAGTTCGTACACCAATAAACTAACTTTATTATATGCTGGTCGTTCAATGTGGACGGTCACGTTCAAGGAGACAGTCGTATTTGCCAACATCTATACTTACTCTGAAACACAGTCAGGCCACTACAATAACGTATCCTAACACAACACACAGGTGCACATGTTCGTTAAGTTCATATCCGCAAAAACTAACTTTATTATGCTGGTCGTGCACTGTGATCGCTCACTTTCACTTTCAGTTACAGTCGTATTTGCCTGCATAAATCGGGCGTCTCGTATTGAAACAATGAGGTCTCGACAGTATTGTATCCTAAGACGTTATAATAAGAGCTATTATTATTGAGCAACACGTGGCGAGGCAGGTTTGCGAGGGATGGCGACGTGAGCGTCAAGGGCGTCGGATGTGCGTGACGTTCGCCTTAGCCACGGACCAGTACGCTCTGGAACTGAAAATTACATACATAGTTTACCTTTTCTATTTTTTTATGCAACAAGAGTGGCAAGCAAGCATACGGCCCACTTGCCGAAGTATCACTTGCGCGTTGCCACTCTGTGTTCGGAGAGTTACAGTGTGTTGGCAGCATAATGGGTTTAATCCCTCTTCTTCCAACACAATGTAACAATCCTCCCCCCTCCCCAAGGAGCTCATTACTGGAAACCTTATTCACCGCGTAGGAACACAACACAATAAATTGTGTTATTTGGCTACGAACTTCTATAAGGTGGAGGCCCTGCCCCAGTCGGGCAGCTCCAAATTCGAACGGGAAACCCGTTATGCCCTACCTCTCTTAAATACTGTTTTAACTTCATTATCTTATTGTTATATATTGTTTTAATTATCTTCGCATTTTCCTTTGTAACTTCGAAGGTTAGAGGTTTAATTACACCTAGTTTTTTTTAATTCAGTTATTCAGACAATTGATTACATTGCTTATAAATATAATTTCGACGAGTACTTGAAGTAGCAGAGAGATTACAGTTCCAGTTCTATCTGTACAGACATACCTCATTCGCTTCTTCAACTTTTATCAGTCCTTTCATACATGCTCGTCGGTTTCGAGTACTCTTTACGTTCCCGTCCTTGAGCGTTCGATCGATTTTATCTATGTAGTTGGAACGTGGTCTTCCTCTGCCTTTTCTTGCACACACTTTTGCTTTGTATATCTGTTTTCAATCTTTCTTCACTCAATTATAAATATTTGTTTTCTTTACTATAGAATCTGGACTCACCTGTTTCACTCTTCTGCGTGATGAGCTGTCTGTATTCGGTAGACAGCCTTCGTCTGCCGTGTTCGTACTTAGCTTCTTTAGCTAAGAGAGCTTCTCGTTGGATTTGGGTGCGCAACTCTCTCGGCACATCGGGTATGAACAACTGCATGAGACCGGTCAGACCGAACACTATATGCTGGGGGAAATTTTGAACTTTACTTATAGACATTGGATGTTTTAAAGAAATTAATCAGAAATATGATAGGACACAATGAAAGGAAGCAAATATATAGCCTGCCTCTTCGGGGACCCTTATGAGAAGGCATGAGGATAAATTAAAAATATTTTAACCGCAAATAGTGCTATCAAAAGCACAATAACTTTTCAGTCAAAAGTTAAAACAGTACTTAACTGGTTATGAGTGAAATCTATTGGTATACTTACTTAACTTTTAAATGGTTGGACCGATTCGGATGAAATTTTGTTTGTATATTTGAGTTGGTCCCTGGATGGTTTAAACATACAATTGGATTCAACAGATGACGCTTCTGTCGTGTCGTGTTGCAGTAGCTTTTTTCATTTTTATTTATTATTGTGAGCCGTGGTGGCCGAGTGGTTCGAGCAGTTGCCTGCGACGCGAAGGTCGCAAGTTCGAATCCCGACTGTACCAATGAGTTTTTCTGAACTTAAGTACAGTGATTAGTCACACCACGAGCTTTACGGTGAAGGAAAACATCGTGACGAAAACTGCATACGTCTGAGAAGAAAATCAAAGGCGTATGTATAGTCGTGCTGGAGTAACGGCGATGGACTCTCCATCTATCACGTTGGCACCTAATATATACCTCTGGCGGAAAGTGGGTGTGTGGGTATTACCTATACACCTCTGCCTACCCCTTCGGGGACCCTTGTGGGAAGGCGTGAGGATATATTATATTATTTATTATTGTATTTTTCACCTAAGCTAAGCTGGGCGGGGCGGGACAGCTAGTATAAACAGTAATTGATAATAATCACCTCAAAGATGACAACGAATGCGAGTCGCGCGGCAAACACATGCCAATAGTGTGGCGACAATCCATAGGGGTCCGAATGATTTGGGGGGTTGCGGTACCCCCTGTACGCACAGACCGGGGGGTCAACTTCGTTCTCGTCCGCCCCCCAGTCTTCTTTGTAGTCTGATGTGTTGAAAACTGCAACGTATTAGAGAATACTGGATTAGGTAATGTTTTAATTAAATGTTCTATATAACATATCTCGCTCAGGGAATCAGTTGAAGTCGCCGTCACCGACATCCGTCATTCACTTATTATGTACCTAGATGTGCCCGCGACTTCGTGCGCGTGGAATAGTGAATTTGGGCAGCATTTTTTGGATATGTATTTTGCTTTATTTTAGAAATGTTTTAAGTGATTTAGGTTTTAGGTGAAATAATTTAGGTGTGATATTCACAAATATATTGTGGTAAGCTTCACTTAACATTTCTAAAATAAAGCAAAATAAATATAATATAAAAAAAGCGATATAGGAGATCCCATGTGAACTCACTCATCACGAAATCTCAGGAACTTTAAGGCCGATTGACTTGAAATTAGGTGGGAGTATTCCTTACGCGTTGCAGAGGTCAGCTAAGAACGGATTTTATGAATCTCAACTTTTTTTTTACCCGGGCAAAGCTGGGCGGGACAGCTAGTTTTCTCATATATCTTCAGACAGCGATCCGTAAAATTTTTATTATATGTTATACTAGCTGTCCCGCCCAGCTTTGCTCGGGTGAAAAAGTTAAATTGCCCGTAACACGATCGCAGCGCCACCTATCGGGTCCAATTGTAAATCTAAACCATTCTCGAATCCACCTTAAGACACACAGAAAGGGATAGCTTCGTACGGGTGAAAAAGTTAAAATTCCTAAAACTCGATCGCAGCGCCACCTATCGGGTCCAATTTAATATAGCCTATGTTACTCGGGGATAATGCTTTCCAATGGCGAAAGAATTTTTGAAATCGGTCCAGTAGTTTCGGAGCCTATTCATTACAAACAAACAAACAAACAAACAAACAAATCTTTCCTCTTTATAATATTAGTATAGATATAGATGTATATATATGATATACTTACGTGACAACGAGTGGTCAATATATCCGGCCAGCGTGTTATCCGGAGAATACACATATTTGTATACCATGCGTGGTATGAAGTCGCTAGTGTACGCTATTACGAATGCCTGAAATTATAAATGACTACTTTAATGCGACAAATTCGAAGGTAACAATATTTTTCAAGTATTTACGTTACTGAATTTCTTTTGTCATAGAGTCTTAGATAAATATAACGGTCCCCGAAGTGTAAGGCAGAGTATAGGTAGTATCCATACACCCACTTTCCGCCAGACATATATTTTAGGTACCAACGATGGCGAGTCCATCGCCCTTATTCAAACACTATACATACGCCTTTGAATTTCTTCTCAAACTTATGCAGGTTTCATCTCGATGTTTTCCTCCACCGTAAAACTTGCGGTCTAACTAATCACTGAACTTAAGTGCATAAAAACAAATTGGTACATTCGCGTTTTTAAATTACATTTTTTTTTACAGCTACTCGAACCACTCGGCCACCACGGCTCTAATATACACGAATTATATAAAAACTATAAGCAAATGTTAATTGATACTCACATTCGAAACAACTGCAGCATACGTGATACCTTTTAAAATGCCGTACCTAGAAAATAAAAATGTGATCGTCAACATAGCAAGACCGAAGTGCGATCTAGTATATAAATATTTAAAAACGTAAAACTTAAAATAAACGAATGCTTTTTACAATAAATTTCCTTCTTTAGATGTGTTCTACGGCTTGTATAACGGAGTTTTCTAGTGAGTTATTGGTATTATCTGCAAAATTATTTACCAGCGAAATCCGTTATGCCCTACCACTCCTTTTTTATTTATGTATTTATTTGTTAAATTATCACTAACATAGCAGGAAATGTATCCTAATGCGTAAGTGCAGCCGTGTACATAATATGTATAAGTAAGATAAGTTTTTTTTTATGTATGCAACTTACCAAGCCCCGATATCTTCAACTCTCTCGGCTAGTGGTCTTCTTGCCTGCGTTACCATCTTGTAGGCGTCTAGTCGTATCTCTGCTATGTTGTTCAATAAGGCGAACAGTGGAGCAAGAGGAAATGCTGCCACGAACAGGGTGACGAACCCGTATTGGAGGACTGGTAATAAAAATAACACATAAAGCTAACATTATCTTATTCTAATTATAGCGCGGAAGTAGTTGGCCGCGCCTTAGGCGGGGTGGTGGGTCAGGCGAATTCTCCTATTAAGTTTAAAAATACCTGTGCTAGGAGAATCGGCTTTTCAAATACAACCTAATTGGTAATTTGTGCATATTGTACTCAATGTTTTCCTTCACCCTTAAGCTCGTGGTGTGACTAATAACTCTTCTTAACTACAACTACATAAGTTCAAAAACTCATTGGTACAGTCGGGATACGAACTTGCGATCTTTGTGTCGCAGGCAACTGCTCGAACCACTCGGCCACCACTGCTTAAATCTTTTATATTTCTTGTCCGTGTGTTAGTCATTGAACTCCTCCTATACGGCTGGAGTGATTTTAATGTTTTTTTGTGTGTTCAAGTGGATTCGAGAATTATTTAGATTCACAATTAGACCCGATAGGTGTCTCTGCGATCGTGTTCAGGATTTTTTCTTTTTTTACCCTGATCAAACCTGGGCGGGGAAGCTATTGTGTCTTATGTCTTAATATATATAAATTACGTGTCACGTTGTTTGTCCGCGATGGACTCCTTAACTACTTAACCGATTTCAATAAAATTTGCACACCGTGTGCAGTTTGGTTAAACTTAAAAGATAGGATAGCTTACATCATGTTCCCCCTTACTTGGGTACTATTGCTGTAACGAAAATATTGTTAATATGTAATATTGTTATTGTATATGCCTAATGATTTGAAAAGAGTAACCATGGAGTTTCTTGCCGGTTCTTCTCCATGGAAGCGACCAACCCGAACCGTGCTTCTTCTTTTTCGACGTTTTATAAGTGCCCATCTGGGCCTATGTGAAATAAAAAGATTTTGATTTTGATTTTGATGACAATTGGAAGCGATAGGTTGCGCAACGATCGTGTTTCGGGAAATTTCACTTATTCACTCGGGCGAAGCTGGGTGGGCAAACTAGAATATCTATATATTTTGTGAATATAAGTTGTATAGTACTCACTCATCTCAAGGTATTCGTCGAAGAGTGCCAGCCGACCTGGATCCTGCAGGTGGTAGTCCTGCTCCCACGCCATATGGGGCTTACTGGGGTCCCGAGTCACGGCGCGGTGGGACCTCTGCCGCCACCAGTTGTGGAATTTGCTGCAAAATTATAAAGCTTCCCATAAGGGTCTCTAAAGAGCAGACAGAGGTGTCCGCCTGATGGTAAGCGGTTACCGCTTCCTATGGACGCTTGCAACACCAGGGTATCGCTCGCGCGCCGCCGACCCTGCAGGAATCTTATCATAATCATTTCACACCCTTCTTGAAGAACTCTATGCTGTACTCTCCAGGGAAAACCTCAACGTAACACCCTATTTTTGCCGCATATATAGGTGCCAACGTGACAGACGGCGAGTCTGTTCATTCTTAAGCACAACTATTTACTCAAACAAATTTACAAAACACCTCTCGATGTTTTCCTTCACCATAAAGCTCGTGGTGTGATCATATTTTACTGTATAGTCTTGTTTGTGTAATGACGATGAACCCGTCATCTGGCACGTTTGCACCTAAAATATATCGCCTGCGAACATTGGGTGTGTGGATACTACCTAATTTATTTATTTATTTATTTATTTTAAAATACACATTAGAACGGCCAGTGGCCAATTACTCTAAATAGTTAAAAATTATACAGCATATACACAATACAAAAGAAAATATATAAAACAACATTCATACATTCGCCTCCCAATACTCCAGACATGCCGACATAATAGTCTGCCATCCATCCGCAAACAAATCGCAATCAGAGTTGGACTCCAAGAGATCATTGAACGCAGAGAGAGTGCGAGGGACGGGAGAGTATGATCACATCGATCACATCACTAAACACCAATGTCTTCCCCTACGGGGACCTTATGGGCAAGCGTGAACATATTATAATTTAGGTAGATATAGAAATAATATTACTTATTATGGGCCAACGCACAATAGGTAAAATTAGTAGTAATTTTTTTAACGCCAATTGTACTTAAACTGGCCAAGGGCCTACCTTCCCTTTTCAGAGCAATAAATAAGTAAATAGAAATTGTTATATAAAAATATTTCGATCACGTGATCTACCGAAGACATCACGTGATCACATTACATAGGTACTCACGGGTATCCCAACTCCAAGAAATTGTTGAAGCACTGTTTCCCGATCATAATAATGGCGAGTTGGATACACAACTCGGACAAGCAGCCGGCAGGGTCACAAATGTCGCCTTTCAACTTGAAGAACTCCGATTTCCTCGCTTGATCGTCACCCGGGTAGTCGTAGAATCGTCCCTGGGTAGTTGAGTTGCTGTTTTATGGTAAGCTAGTTGTACGGCGAACTTCGTTAAGCCTAAGCCAATTAATGTAATGATAGTTTTACGTTTATCATTCCTATATTCTTTCGCGAACTTTGTGTCGCAGGCAACTACTCGAACCGCTCGGCCACCACGGCTTTTGATTCACGTAACAGTCCAACAAAATGTACAATTACTTAGTTCTTTGTCTTAGTACGATATCGAGTAACAGCCCGATGTAAAGCTCAGACCTAAACGAATATATAAATAGACAAAATTTGTTCGTTTGAACGTAGGAAGGAAGAACCAATCATATTTGGAGTCTAGTCGAGACCTCTCGTTACAGGCGGGCTGGAACATATCTCGCTCAGAGAATCAGCATTGCTATCCAGTCTTGGCACGTTGCCTCGGGATACCGATTTGGGACAAATATTTTATCTGTAAGTAGTTAGTTTCAACTGTTCTTTCCAAATAAATATGTGGACGATCAAGAGCCTAAAAAATAAGTTTCAAGCTTCTAGCTTCAAAAATGACGAAACTTCCATACAAACTTTAATCCCCTATTTCAACCCCTTACAACTATTTTTCGCATTAAAAAGTAGCCTATGTCCTTCCTCAAGCTCTAGGATATATCTGTACCAAATTTCATTTAAAACGGTTCAGTAGTTTAGGCGTGAAAAGGTAACAGACAGACAGTTACTTTCGCATTTATAATATTAGTAGGATAGGCAATATTTCATGCTACTACCCAAGGGGAGTAATCATTGCTGTTCACCAACTGACCCCGCGTAGGATGCAGGAAGTGTTATTTACCTTAAAAAAAGCGATGTAGATAAGGGACGAGTAGAAATTCATAAATTCGAAGAAAAATATCTTGAAAGTGTACGAATCTTCGTACTCAGTCTGTGTTCGTGGATTCTCCATGTTTGTAAGTGTTACTGCCACTTTAGCGTAGATCTGAGAATGAATAAAAACACTAATGGTCTAGTATAATATTTAATTTGAATAGTTAAAACAGCTATAATAATAATTTATAACTATAAATAATTTATAATAATAATAATTTATAATATAAATTAATAACCTTGGGACAATTCCACACAATTTGCCATAGTCCCAAATTAAGCAAAGCTTGTGTTATGGTAACTAAACCTTGTGGTATGGTAACTAGACAACGATATATTTACTTATTTAGATAGACTAGCTGTGCCCGTGACTTCGTCCGCGTTGTATTTAACTAAAAAGTTATTGTTAAATTTCTTACAACGAAAATAGCCTAAGTTACTCCTTATTACATCAGCTATCTGCCAGTGAAAGCCCCGTCAAAATCGGTTCAGACGTTTCAGAGATTAGTCGGAACAAACAGACAGGCAATGTGATTTCTATATGTACCGTGTTATTTTAATATTACAAACAGACACTTCAATTTTATTTATTTGTATGGATATATACATCTCATCCCCAAAGTCGGGAACGTCATGATTGACATCAGACAGACGTTATTGTATTGATAGATAGATGTTGTTATACTTAACTAAATAATTACCTTTAGGCCGTGGTGGCCGAGTGGTTCGAGCAGTTGCCAGTGACACGAAGATCGCAAGTTCGAATCCCGACTGTACCAATGACTTGCTGAACTTAAGTACAGTGATTAGTCACACCACGAGCTTTACGGTGAAGGAAAACATCGAGAGGAAACCTGCATACGTCTGAGAAGCAATTCAAAGGCATTCAATTGTGGGAAGGCGTGAGGATATATAAATAATTACCTTAGTTAGAATCATGATGATGATCAAGTTAATCAGGGCAGCTGTCATGGCAGTGAAGATCTTGGCGTGTTTTTTGAGGAAGAACCCGCTGCCGCCGTATATTACGGAAACCATCGATATACGATAGATTATTGTGCCGAGGACTGCTCCCATCACTATGGTTATCTGAAATAACACGCCATTAAGACTTTTTAGATCCTAGATCGAGTCAAGCGAACATTAATATATAAATAATAATGAATATATGACAGCCGTGGTGGCCGAGTGGTTCGAGCAGTTGCCTGCGACGCAAAGGTCGCAAGTTCGAATCCCGACTGTACCAATGAGTTTTTCTGAACTTAAGTACAGTGATTAGTCACACCACGAGCTTTACGGTGAAGGAAAACATCGAAAGGAAACCTGCATACGTCTGAGAAGAAATTCAAAGGCGTATGTATAGTCGTGCTTGAGTAACGGCAATGGACTCGCCATCTGTCACGTTGGCACCTAATATACATCTGGCGGAAAGTGGGTGTGTGGGTATTACCTATACACCTCTGCCTACCCCTTCGGGGGCCCTTGTGGGAAGGCGTGAGGATAATAATGAATATTTTGGGACCTATCTATCTATTCCACACAAATAGGCATATCCCCAAATTAAAGCAAAGCTTGTATTATGGTAACTACAGAACTATATATCCCTACTAGTCCCTACTAATATTATAAATGCGAAAGTAACTCTGTCTGTCTGTTTGTTACCTTTTCACGCCTAAACTACTGAACCGATTTAAATGAAATTTGGTACAGACATAGCCTAGAGCTTGAGGAAGGACATAGGCTTTAATACGAAAAAGGGTTGTAAGGGGTTGTATGGAAGTTTCGTCATTTTTGAATCTAGAAGCTTGAAACTAATTTGTTAGGCTCTTGATTACATATAAATTAATATTACATTTAAAGTTTGTAAAAATGTTATCCTTAAGGGGGTAAAAAAAATGCTACTTAATATCACTTTTCCGCGCGGACGAAGTCGCGCGCACAGCTAGTTTACTTATAAAGATAGACCGCCACCCATCACACTGAGTGCCTCAGGGCGGAAAGTGGAGTGTAGAGTGTAAGATGGGTGTATGGTACATTCCATAGGAGGAGAGTGGCTGAGATGAATGAATTGATAGATGTTATGACAGAGAGCGAGTTAGATGTAGAAGAGAGGTAGGACATAACGGGTTTCCCGTTCGAATTCGGAGCTGCCCGACTGGGGCAGGACCTCCACCTTACAGAAGTCCGTAGCCAAATAACAAATTTTTTTGTGTTGTGTTCCTACGCGGTGAATAAGGTTTCCAGTAATGAGCTCCTTGGGGAGGGGGGAGGATTGTTACATTGTGTTGGAAGCAGCGGGATTAAACCCATTATGCTGCCAACACACTATTACTCTGGTGCTCTCTGCCTACCCCGTTAGGGACTCGGCGTGATGCTATGCATGTATATAGATAGATATATACAAAAATACATAGGACATCCAAGACTAAGGTACAAATACACGTGTTGATCACGCAAGTATCTGCCATCGGCGGGAATCGAAACCGCGACCTCAAGTTTCGCAGTCAGGAGCTCTAACCACTAGACCAGACAGCCGACAAGATGGGAATGTGTTAAGGGATTGACGAATGCGCACGAAGCGACGTTTGTAAGTGTAAAGAGAATTATGGCCGTTACAGGCTGCTCGGTAACTCACCATGAAAAGTACAGCAGAACTGGTGGCGACATACCGAACAGTTTTCTGCCAGGCTGGTAAGTAAGGCTCCTTTTCCCGTGTCACTGGATTGATGCGGAATGTCTTCACCGATGCTTCGAACTCTGGTCTCGGGTCTTCATCCTGAATAGCGTTCAAGGGATATTTAATATTATACCATTGCATAAGATTGTTTTTTTTTGTTTTACAAGTGTGTCAATAGATGGCGCTGATTTGTTTGTGTCAATTTCTAGATCGCGCTATTGACAGTCTCGCATGATAATGAAATGACCCTTATTGTATGTATGTCTTACTTGGGGTCCATTGAAATGGATGTTGTTCAAGCATAGTAACTAGTACACTAGTAGTGTTCTGACGAATTGTTCGAAATTATGCTCACGGCTTCTACGACCGCTCCTCTCGACATTAATAAAAATTAAAATTAGCAGATCATTAGACTCACTTGGTCCACCCCTCCCAGATCCCACTCCCATCTTAACACTGACTGCTTCCTCTTCCAAAGTTCAAGGAATGTTGTAGCTGAAAATATTATATTTACATAAGCACCTTATTACCTAATACCCAGCTAATTACTATAAAATTTTACTACTTATAGTGGGAACACTGATCGCAGAAGGAAACCTAAATAGGAAAAAACTCTTGCCTCATTTGAATCTATGTGGTACGGTCACAATGTTCCATGACTATTTTTATAGCATATCAATGGCAATCCGCTTTAACTAGATTTCTCGTCCATATGAAGTGAGAATAATGAGTGTTATTACATTATTTAAGTAAGTGCCTTTTCTCAAAGGCTCAGCACTCGGAGCCATACGTGATGTTTGAATTTTATCCCCGCTCTAAGTTTATATTATTGTTAGTATATATGCCGTTCCTTTTTACGTTGTATATCCGCAAACTATATATATATATCTATGCATATAATAAAAATGTAACGGATCGCTGCCTGTACATGGAAGATATATGAGAAAACATATTATCGGGACCTTTATCGATGCAAATAGAACACAAAACACTGATTGTTAGAATTTTTGTGAACGCTAATCTCAGAAGCGGCATATCAGATTTAGATGTGGTTAGTCTAATATTGTGGCAAGTTTTACTTAACATATCCAAAATATACCTAAAAAATGCTGCTCAAAGTCACTATTCCACGCAGGCGAAGTCGCGGGAACAGGTAGTCAACAATATAATAATTCATACAAAACGCTAAAACATTATATTACAATACGAAAACATTATCACTGTAACAAACTCTCCGCAATGATAGGACTAGACGGTAACCGCTTATTATCAGTGGTATTTATAAGGCTCTCGACACAAAACTCACCCCAGAAGGACATGAAGATGGCAAAAAACACGGTCGCTGGATTGTCGAAGAGGTAAGTGATTTTGGCAAAGAGGCAGGAATCAGCCAACGATTGGTACTGGCAGGCTTTGTCACAGAGAGGGCAAAGTGTAGTGTTGCCCGGTCCCTTAAGAGTGCATATCTCTTTGCTGTCAAAGACAATAAAATACCCTTATAATTTTTTTCAAAGTTTTTTCCTCTTTCACACACTTTTACTTTAACTTACTCTTACCTCATACAGACTTCTACTCGGTGGCCGAGTGGTTCGAGTAGTTGCCTGCGGCACAATGAGTTTTTCTGAACTTAAGTACAGTGATTAGTCACACCACGAGCTTTACGATGAAGGAAAACATCGAGAATCTGCATACGTCTGAGAAGCAATTCAAAGGCGTGTATGTATCGTTGTTCTTGAGTAACGGCGATGGACTAGCCATCTATCACGTTGGCAACCTAAAATAGATCTCTGGCGGAAAGTGTATACCTTTACCTTACCTATACACATCTGCCTATCCCTTCGGGGACCCTTTTGGGAAGGCGTGAGGATATATACCAATTAAATAAAATTGTCCGCAGTTGAAGCCGCGGCGTTCAGCTATTATTATCATGCACATATATATATCATACACATATGATATATAGCTAGAAATAGTAAAATTACATTAAGATTAAAGATATTAAGTTGCTATTGGCACCCACCGTGGGACTATGATCTATACATGTAGCCCCATGGTGGGCGCCAAAGGTAAATCTCCTTGAAGGTGAACAGTATTGACACTCATTGTATATAATGTTGTGTACTTGTGTTAAATGTTTATTTATATCTTCTCCCCTTCCCACAAGGGTCCCAGAATGGGTAGGCAGAAATGTGAACGTAGTACCCAAACACCCACTTGCTGCTAGACGCGGCAATGTGAGTAACGGTGATGGACTTACTATCAAGTCCATCGCCGTTTCTCAAGCACGACTATACATGCGCCTTTGAATTTCTTCTCAAACATGCAGGTTTCCACTCGATGTTTCCCTTCACCGTAAATCTCCTGGAGTGATCCGGGTCTAGGTACTACCTACACACCTCTGCTTACCCCTACGAGGACTCTTGTGGGAAGGCGTGTGGATATTTATCTAAATATACAGTCATAAATGTGGGTTGATAATGATGATCATGATACGCCTGATACCTGTAGTACAAGTAATGCGTTGTTTCGTATAAATAAATTCCTTAACAATACTCACCTAGGGATGTTATCATTGCTGTCCATACTAGCAAGCCCGTAGAGAAAGCATAAAGTTCCCACGACGGCGGGAGCATAAAGCATTTTCGTATAAAAGCCAAGCCAACAGAAGTACAAGGCTATTTTGTCGCCGAAGTAGCGCCGGACAAGCCAAAGAGGTTGTTTCTTGTACCATCGATAAGGTCGGGCCCATTCTAAATATAATAGCTGGAAAGATATGCTTGGGTGAGACTGTTATATTTATGTTTTCAAAGAAGTTTCCTTCCGCGCAGGCTATCTAGGTGTTCCTTCTTGAGTTCTTCAAGAAGAACCTGCCTCAAGTTTTTACTGAAATGAAGTACAGTGACTTATCATACTACGAGCCATACTGTGGGGACGTACATACGTTTGAGAAGAAATTCAAAGCTGTATAGTTCATTGTCCAAGAGGATGTTGTAACATTTCTGTTTACGCCTACTGGCATCTTTTGGGAAGAAGCGATTTAGAATCATTGTTAAGCTCACCCGTCTGTCAGTGACAGTTCCATCAGCCATATCAACGTCGTATCTACCTTCATGAAGAGGGAAGCACGCCAGGTAAGTACCATCATTAAGCAGTCGACGGATGCCCATCTGAAGTCATAATTGTCATGAGAGAAAACTGGCGCACTACTCTCTCTACCAAACCAGTGAGTGGCATGGCGTGAGGATATTATCATCATCATCATCAGTTTATGATAGTCCACTGCTGGACATAGGCCTCCCCTAATGAGCGCTATAGCGAGGATAACCTCGATGATCATATGATCAATGGTGTTGAATTGTGGGTATGTCAGAAAAAAGTAGTTGGTGTGAAATTAGGATGCGCTGCTTCTACTGTTAAAAGTTTGGACATTCGCAAAAAAACATAAGGACTGGAGAGGAGGACGGATGTGATTGTAAAGATGAAGAAAGGCATGTTTCATTGGAAATATAGAGAAAGGATGAGTGAAGGAAACGAAACAGACGACAATCCGAAAATATTTGGAAGAGGCAGAGCGTTCCAACTAACTAGATAAAATCGACCTCAAAGAGGGAACGTCAAGAGGACTTAACACTAGTATGCATGAATGGTGAGAATTACAATTGTTTATTAAGTAAAAGAGGTTTTTGTATACCTTACCTTTATACCTTGGGACAATGCCACACAAATTGACCTAGCCCCAAATTAAGCAAAGCTTGTGTTATGGTAACTAGACAACGATATAATTACTTATATAGATAGATATATACATAAATACATAGGACATCCAAGATTAAGGAACAAATACTCGTGTTCATCACACAAATATCTGCCCTCAAAGGGAATCGAACCCGCGTACTCATGTTTCGCAGTCAGGAGCTCTAAACACTAGACCTTTTCCACCATGGAGTTTCTTGCCGGTTCTTCTCCATATAAGCGACCAACCCGAACCGTGCATCTTTTTCGACGTTTTATAAGTGCCCACCTGGGCCTATGTGAAATAAAAAGATTTTGATTTTGATTTTGAGACCAGACGGTCGACGAAGTCTGTCCTTAAGTCTAGAGAGAACTGGCGCTCTACTCTCTCTGCCTACCCCATGGGGGACTCATGATGATATGTATGTAGGATTACCTTAGTATCCGTATTGTCAAATTTGGCTCTCAGTAATATTTGCATGACTAGTAAACTTCTTTGAGCCGGAGAGAACTGTGTGTGTCGATCTTTTACTAAAAACCTGAGAAAGAACGTATTGAGTAAAAGATTAAGCAATATAAAATTATGTATAATGTATGCCTTCTTTTAGACATTATGTGATAAGTTTCTTCTTCCGCTTACACGTAACTCACGTAAGCCAAATATGGGAAAGGTACAATTTGTCTGTTGTATATTTTGTATAAAATTATACGAATGCGGCAAGTCCTCTTCTTGGTATCTTTAATTTATTATTGTTCTTGGTTCCCAAATATAGCATATCTCTTACCATATTATATAGCCGTGGTGGCCGAGTGGTTCGATTAGTTGCCTGCGACAAAGATCGCAAGTTCAAATCCCGACTGTACCAATGAGTTTTTCTGAACTTGTACAGTGATTAGTCACACGAGCTTTAAGGTGAAGGTAAACATCGAAAGGAAACCTGCATACGTCTGAGAAGCAATTCAAAGGCGTATGTATAGTCGTGCTTGAGTAACGGCGATTGACTCGCCGTCTGTCACGTTAGCACTTCAAATATATCTCTGGCGGAAGGTGGGTGTATGGGTATTGCCTATACACCTCTACCTACCCATTTGGAGACCCTTGTGGGAAGCGTGAGGATGTATTATGAATACTATATGATTTAGTGTAAGGGACATGTGGTAAATCTTTCGTATGATAGATATTTTTCATGGATACTTAATGTGTGTCCAAATTAACCATATTTTCTATACTACACACGTTATAATCCCCTATAACACAACTCAGATATAAAGCTTAGAATGAAGGACATACTGTTCCTCCCTCCTTACTCCCCGCTGTTCAGTGGCCGTGTAGAATGACGGTTCCAGTTCGATTCTATTGTGCTCATATTCGTACAGCTGTTTCCATCGCCGGCGCCATTTGGAATACCATTTTTTGTCCATTTCTAACTGCTTCTCGTCGTTCTGTTGCAGAAGTAATTTCAACAAAATCACTAATTGTATACATAGCTACGGACTGCCTTCATGGCTACGCTTCGTCTCCATATCTATGGATTGTCTACATACTCATGGATTGACTACGGATTGTTTCCATAGCTATGGATTGTCTCTATACCTACAGAATGTCGCTATAGCTACAGTTTGTCTACATTACTATGGATTGGCTGCAGAGCTACGGATTGCCTCTATATCTACGGAATGTTGACGTAGCTACGGATTAGCTATGATGGTCTATCTTATTCCCTATTGTCTTCCTAATTGGCTTCTGGTTGACTAATTTGCGAGCTAAAGGCTCCAGACTGCCAGAAGACCCAGAATAGGTAGACAAAGATATTGAAGCTGGCTGTGTGACACCTCTGCCTACCACATAGATCTTGGGGGTAAATGGATGATGTACTTACCCAAGCTTTAACGGAGATGGAAATGAACCTTTTGGTCGGTAATTTCATACCAATGACCTCAGCTAGGCGCATCTCCGATTTCCATGGTATGTGAACTTTCAGGAACCAAGTCTTCTCATCGAAGGAAAGACACTTATTCTCCAGCTCCAATTCCAAGCCTTCTTTAATTAAGTTCTCCTGAGAATAAGACACAAATTGACCTAGTCCCAAACTAAGCAAAGCTTGTATTGTGGGAACTGGACAACGATATACATACTTATATAGATAGGCAATTCCACACAAATTGACCTAGACCCAAACTAAGCAAAGCTTGTACTATGGGAACTGGACAACGATATACATACTTAAATAGATAGGGAATTTTCCATTCGAAAGTGGAGCTGCCCGACTGGGCAGGACCTCCACCTTATATAAGTCCGTAGACAAATAACATATTTTTTTGTATTGTGTTCCTGCGCGGTGAATAAGGATTCCAATAATGAGCTCCTTGGAGAGGGGCGAGGATTGTTATATTGTGTTGGCCGCGGAGGGATTAGTTGCCATGCTGCCAGTATAGTTCTCCAAATACAGAGTGGCAACGCGCAAGTGATACTTCGGTATTGTAAGCGTAAATAGTCTGCGGTAACCGTTTTCTAACGGGTGGGCCGTTTGCTTGTTTGCCACTTGTTCTATAAAAAAAATATACTCAACATTTTTTTTTTATATTTATTAAAACTTCCTGCAAAACATTTTGCTAAGGCGAACTTAAATAATAATGAACTAATTTCACCTAGTCCTAAACTAAGCAAAGCGTATACTGTGGGAGCTGGGCCGACCGAAAACGTATTTTTATCCTAGAATTATGCGATTATTACCGATGCTTTCCCTAGATATGTTGTACATTGCTGTAAACATGACAAACCTGAAATATCCGGCGATAGTCCCTCTTCCTGGCTTCAGCTTCTGTCATGACTCCGTAGCCTTCTTCCTCATATGCCAGCACCATGTCTATTCGTCTTCTACCGTCCCGGAATAGCAGGGACTCTGGTTCCAGCCCCTGGGACAAATTTGGAGGTATTCATTTCCATGGTGGTGGTAGGAATATGTCAGAATGGACGCCTCACGCCTTTCCATAAGGGTCCCCGAAGGGGTAGGCAGAAGTGTATAGATAATACAAACACACCCACTTTCCTGCAGAGATATGTTTTAGGTGTCAACGTGAAAGATGGCGAGTCCATCGCCGTTACTCAAGCACGACTATACATACGCCTTTGATTGCTTCTCAGACGTATGCAGGTTTCCTCTCAACGTTTTCCTTCACCGTAAAGCTCGTGGTGTGACTAATCACTGTACTTAATGTATATAATAATAATAATTAATACCTTGGGACAATTCCAATTAGTTCCAAATTTTGCTTATATTATGGTAACTAGACAACGGTATATTTTTACTCATATAGATAGATATATATATAGAAATGAACTGAAATAATTTATTCCTCAGAACACGCTTTGTTACATAATTTGATGTTTAAGTGGTACTTATTGCTTTATATATAATAAAAATATCTATGACTTATTGCGTTAATCGCACATTCGCCCACATAATATTGGCATGCGATGTTTTCCGTAGGTAGGTATTTATATATTTCTCCACCTAACTAACTCCAAGTACAATGCAATATTTCGCTAAATTTGCTTTACTAAATTTTACAAATGCATAGGACATCCAAGACTAAGGTGTTCATCACTCAAATATCTGCACTCAGCGGGAATTGAAACCGTGACCTGAAGTTTAACAGACTAGCTCTAACCACTAGACTAGTGAAGGAATCTTGCCGAAATCCTCCCCTTCCCCAAAGAGCTCATTACTGGAGACCTCATTCACCGCGTAGGAACACAACACAATAAATAGTGTTATTTGGCTACGGACTTCTATAAAGTGGAGGTCCTGCCTCAGTCGGGCAGCTCTAAATTGAACGGAAAACCCCGTTATGCCCTACCTCTCTCTTTCTCTCTTCACAACCTTCTTGAAGAACTCAATGCTGTACTACGGAAAACCATAAAGGAATGGATTGTTGTAGTTATAATAAAATAATATATCCTCACGCCTTCCCGCAAGGGTGCCCGAAGGGGTAGGCAGAGGTGTATAGGTAATACCCACACACCCACTTTCCGCCAGAGGTATATTAGGTGCCAACGTGACAGATGGCGAGTCCATCGCCGTTACTCCAGCACAACTATACAAACGCCTTTGAATTTCTTCTCAGACGTATGCAGGTTTCCTCTCGATGTTTTCCTTCACCGTAAAGCTCGTGGTGTGACTAATCACTGTACTTAAGTTCAGAAAAAACTCATTGGTACAGTCGGGATTCGAACTTGCGACCTTTGCGTCGCAGGCAACTGCTCGAACCACTCGGCCACCACGGCTTTTTGTTGTTGTAGTTTTTCTTTACAATCTTACCTCAAGACTAGTTTCTCCAATATTTTCGTCTTTTTCGTCATCAAACTTCGGTATTGACGGCTTTCGCTCTTCCTTCTTCTCCTGTTCATCCACGTTCTTTGGTCTAATCTGGAATGCATCAATATTAGTTATAAATTGAAGATCACGTTCCAACTACCTAGATCATATCGATCGGACGCTCAATGATGGGAACGACAATAAAAGTCAAGGAAACTCACTATCGTGTGTGAAGGAAGTTACTTAAGTTTTAGGATTAAATATATATATATATATATATATATATAATTTTAGGATTAATTTGTTCTACAGTATTGAATAAGGTTAACCTGTAAGGATAGTTGTATGTAAGTATAAATAAATAAATAAAAAAAGAGTATTCGTAACCGACGAGCATGTATAAAGAGACAGATGATTGTGGACGAAGCGAAATATGTATGTAAGTCTAGGACTACTCTCTGCCTACCCCGTGAGGGATTTGGCGTGATGATAATTATGTCTATGTCTGTAAGTAAAAGATAAGTATGTCTGTATCTGTATGTATAAATTTACCAAAAATTCGGACAGTCATAAATGACTAGGTACAATATACAAAAAAATATATACTTGTACTATGAGAACTGGACATCTTATATAGATAGGCAATTCCACACAAATTGAACTAGTCCCAAACAAAGCAAAGCTTGTACTATGGGAACTGGACAACGATGCACATTCTATACATAGACCACGCAACCACCTTATCTGGTCGGGATCTTACCTGTACCGTTGGCAGTGGTGTTCCGGGAAGAGGCTTGTTACCAAAAGCCCCAGCAGCCGACGTGACACTCCTGACGAACCGCCAGCCAGACCTTCGACTCTCGTCAGACGTGTCGGATCTTATCGATTTTATTTCTTCTCGGAGGCTCACCTGTATAAAATGATTAGTCGTTTTAGTTCACAACTCAACCGCTAGATGCCGGAACATGCAAATGTATTCCACAATATTCCACATCTTTAACGACTTTAAAGTAAATAAAATATTGGTGAAAATTTGCGATAAAATGACACGATGAATTGACAAGTTGGACTGAAAATGTTGTAAGTAGTTATATATTCGAAATATGCTTGCTTAAAATAATGCTTTATGTAAATAAATGTGGTGAATATTTGAAACCACGCTTTTCCCACAAGGAGTTTCAAAGAGTTATAGGTATATTAGATGTTGCCATGACAGCATCACATCAACTTTTTTTTCTCAAATGTTTACAAATTTTCTCGCTATATTTGAATTCGGAAGAGGCAGAGACAAGCCATGTTACAACTACCTCGGCAGTTCGATTGAAAGCTCAAGGACGGGAAAGTCAAGAGTACTCGAAATCGGCGACCATGTATGAAGAGAGAGAGGGAGAGACGAATGAAGATAAAGGGAAACAGGTCTGTAAGTCTAGAGACGTCTGGCGCTCTACTCCCTCTGGCTATCTCGTGTGGCATAATGATATGTATGAAATAATGTATTAAAAATGCAAGTACCTTTTTCTCGGTGGTTTCGCCAGAAGGTATTACATAGCTCTGAAATTTTGTCGAAATATATATTATCTTCATGCCTCCCCACAAGGGTCCCCGAAGGGGTAGGCAGAGGTGTGGAGGTAGTATCCACACGCTGTATTTCGCCAGACATATATTGTAGCCATGTATGCCAACGCGACACATGGCTAGTCCATCGCCGTTTCTCAAGCACGACTATACATACATACATACATATAATCACGCCGAGTTCCTTACGGAGTAGTCAGAGATAATAGAGCGCTAGTTCTCTATAACGACTTTACATACGCTTTTGAATTTCTTCACAAACGTATGCAGGTTTCCTCTCGATGTCTTCCTTCACCGTAAAGCTTACTTAGGTTAAAAATACTTATTGGTACAGTCGTGAATACCAGCGCATTTAAACAAACAAACAATCATGCGTTTCGTTATAATATTAGAATATATACTATACCTGGTTGGCAGGGCTCTCCATTATATCCGCTAGTGATGTGCCGAATGCTGACTCTGGGGCGAGGCTGTCGGCGGATTTCCAGGTCTTACTATGCATAGGTGTACCTGGTAATGCTGACTCGTGGCTCCTTCTTCGCGGGACATTGAGCTGAGGAAAATACCATTAATAAATAATATTAAATACCTTAGGACCATTCCACACAAATTGACCTAGTCCCAAATATGGTAAAGCTTGTGTTATGGTAACTAGACAACGATATATTTACTTATATAGATAGATATATACATAAATACATAGGGCATCCAAGACTAAGGTACATCACACGAATTTTTGCCCTCAGCGGGACTCGAACCCGCGACCTCAAATTTCACACTCAGGAGCTCTATCTAACCACTAGACCAGGCCGTCAAACCATGAACAGATTAATAATAATTTAAATTAAATTTGATCTTCTAATGTGATAACAGGCAATGCCGCCAGTCTTCTTGGCACCCTTCTGCGTGGCACAGATTTGGTTTATTTATTATATTGATTGGTAATTAATCTCTATTATTACTTTGTATATAAGGGATATCAATTTTTTTTTATTAAAATATATTTACCAGTCTCGGTATGGACGCGGTTATAGCAGTCCATACGATATTTACTAACGTGATACCACCAGTAATACTAATAATAATAATAATAATAATACTTTATTATTATTATTCTTTATTTGAAATACATCTTATAGATTAAATTTTTAAATATATATATGTGGGAATAATATGTTAATTTAAAAGATTTACCTTGCAACACTGCTTACTTTTATTATTAAGAAAAAGAAATGTCATTCGTTAGAAACGAGTAACAGCGCTATCCATGTACTAATTTGCATGTTAAGTTTAATACAGTTTTTAATTGTTTATTCGTTTGTTTTTCGACTACCATCCCCACATATTTAAAAATGTAAAATATAGGGGCCCACCGGTATCGGGATCAGGGTCCAAGGTACCGGTGGTTGGGTCCCAGAGAAAGAAATCTCACAATACGTGCCGTTTCGAGCAGTACTGCTTTCTGCATCAGGCACTTGATCCAACCGTCTAACGAGAGCCTCTTGAGGTGTTGGTCGAGGCTCTTTGCCATTAGGCCATTGGCCGTTATTACTATCGGCACAATGATTACAGAGTCCACATCCCACATGCTGACAATCTCGTGAGCCAAGTCCAAATATTTTATTTGTTTGTCTTTTTCGGCTTTCACGAGATTCCCATCATGCGGGACAGTAATATCCACAATCATTGTGCGGCGCTCTAATCGATCTATCACCACTATATCCGGCTTATTAGCGGCTATACACCTGTCCGTGATGATAGATCGATCCCAGTACAACGTTATTATTATTATTATTATAAAGGTACTAGCTTATGCCCGCGGCTTCGCCCGCGTGGAAAGAGCAACATACATATTTTTGCCTTTATAATATTAGAGCTTTGAATCTTTCGGGATTCAAATGTAGCCTATGTCTTAATCCTGGGTATAAGCCATCACCATAAAAAAATATCAGTAAACCGACTTTTTTCAGTCGAAAAAATGTTGTTGTTGCGTAACAAACAAACTTACATTCACATTTATAATATTAAGTAAGGATTTATGCTAGAACTGGTTGCTTTACCCCTTTTTTTTATACGACAAGAGCGGCAACCAAGGATACGGCCCATCCGATGCAAAACGGTTACCGCAGCCTATTTACGATTACAATACCGAAGTATCACTTGCGCGTTGCCACTCTGTGCTCGGAGAGTTATACTGTGTTGGCAGCATAATGGGACTAATCCCTCTGCTGCCAACACAATATAACAATCCTCCCCCTCCCCAAGGAGCTCATTACTGGAAACCTTATTCACCGCGGTGGAACACAACACAATAAATAGTGTTATTTGGCTACGGACTTCTATAAGGTGGAGGTCCTGCCCCAGTCGGGCAGCTCCAAATTCGAACAGGAAACCCGTAATGCCCTACCTCTCTTACCTGATCATCCCCACCATCTGACAAGCTCAGTTCAGTTCTGGTCGTGGATGTGGAGCTACCCAGTTCATTCCAGGCATTGTAGCTGCTAATATGAGCTGTTGGCGGCTCCGAGTAGGCTCCTTCTGTAACGGATAAGAAAGCTTAACGCTTAAGTTTTAAGGCCGTTTCTCCCTCGCGGTATAGGCAGGGATAGCGTCAGTTCTGCTTAGATTAACATACCTTTTTAGCTTTCGAGAATTAGCTTCAAGAACGGGGAAGGCAGGCAGATTAGAAAGAAGGACATATAAAAGCTGTTGCTATTAATAAGAAGCCGTGGTCGCAAAGGTCGCAAGTTCGAATCCCGACTGTACCAATGAGTTTTTCTGAACTTAAGTACAGTGATTAGTCACACCACGAGCTTTACGGTGTAGGAAACATCGAGAGGAAACCTGCATACGTCTGAGAAGAAATTCAAAAGTCGTATGTCATAGTTGTGCTTGAGTAACGGCGATGGACTCGCCATCTGTCACGTTGGCACATAATATACCTCTGGCGGAAAGTGGGTGTGTGAGTATTACCTATACACCTCTGCCTACCCCTTTGGGGACCCTTGTGGGAAGGCGTGAGGATATATATTAATAAGAATGAAATAATTACTCCTAACTATTCAGACAAATTTTAAATTAAATGCAGGTTGGTTTCTATCTTTTAATTAATAAAATATTTTGACATTGAAAGAAGGATAACTGCCGGTAATAAGGTGAATGGGGCCATGTCGGCGTTGATGGGCAGTAAAAGTCTGAGGAAGAATGCTCGAGTTGTTGTCCACAATGCGATATTGGTGCCTACTTTATTGTATGGCAGCAAATCCTGGGTATGTCAGAGGAAGTGTGAAAATAGCTTGAATGCAGTTGAGATGCGATCTCTTCGAAAAATGTATGGAGTAACGATATTACATCAGATTTGCAAATCAACTGGCGTGAATGAGGGCGTGATTGTAAAGATGAAGAAAGGCATGTTACGTTGGTTTGGACACATGGAAAGGATGAGTGAAGAAAGATTGACGAAACAGATATACAAAGTTGTCTTCGGAGCTATGTTTTATTGCATTGTCATGAGGATATATTCAAAACACTTTCTTGCCTTCCTTCTTGCACACACTTTCGCATTTAACGTCTGTTTTGTCAATCTTCTTTCACTTTAACTAATTGTGATTTTTTATGATTTACCTGTCCTAAAGTTATCCTTAGCTCTCCCTCTGTCATCGCTGTTTCTTCTCGAAGATGATTCGCTATGACTTAGCCGCTCGCTCTCGATCGTCAGTCGACACTCGGGCTTGTCCAACGTTTGTCCAAATGTTTGGCCAACTCTGTCCAGTTTCTGGGTCAGCTGGGTGAGTTGGGACACAGTTTGGCCTGGAGTTTGGCCAAGCCGGGAAAATTTTCGAACCGTTATCTCTTCATATGGCGCGTTTGGGTCCATGGTCCCTGAAATAAGTTAATTTATATTGTTCCCTACTTTTCAATTACGTTTACCTTAGGAACCTGCCATGTGCGTACCTGATATAAAATATATCCTCACGCCTTCCCATAAGGGTCCCCGAAGGGGTAGGCAGAGGTGTATAGGTAATACCAACACACCCACTTTCCGCCAGAGATATAATAGGTGCCAACGTGATAGATGGCGAGTCGCCGTTACTCAAGCACAACTATACATACGCCTTTGAATTGCTTCTCAGACGCATGCAGGTTTCCTCTCGATGTTTCCTTCACCTTAAAGTTTGTGGTGTGACTAATTCACTGTACTTAATTAGAGAAAAACTCAGAGGTACAGGGGGATTCGAACTTGCAATCTGTGCAGGCGATAGGTCGAACTACTCGGCCACCACGTGTTAAATATATAATTACGATTCTTATAATAATGATCCTGGCTTTCTGCTATACCAAGCCGGTAACACTCGTCCCACATGGCTACTCCCACGCGGAAACGTTGAATTATTAAGTAAATAAATCGATTATTTGCTAACGATACTGTCGTTGCCGTTCAAGCAACCAGCAACTAGAATATAAAAAATATTCTAGTCTATCAAACGATTTATCCGTTTGTATACCGCTTGTATCATATATCTTATACGCCATTGCACGAGGGTCCTGTAGCTAGGGTACCTACAGCTATTTTACACAAATCTAGCAACACATTTACTGTCTTTTCTCCTGAAAAGACCTTCGCAGATCCTAGTGAGAAGACGTGACGATATAGATAAATCTCTTTGTGTAACCAATAAAATAAACAAAGGAAGAAATAAATGTATTCTTTACGCCTTCCCAAAAGGGTCCGCGAAGGGTCGTATAGGGGTTTGTACCACTTCACCACTTTACGCCGCTAAATGATTAATTGATAAATGTAAAAAGATTACGAGTGGTTTAAACATCGAATCACTCCGAATATTATTTGAGAAGTTCAAAGACGTATGTATAGTCGTACTTGAGTAGGGGCGATGGACTCGCCATCTATCACGTTGACACCTCAAATATATACCTCTGCCTGACCCTTCGAGGGTGCTTTATATATTGTAAAAGTTAGAATAGATCTAACCTACTTGGTATCTAGTTCAAGAAAGTCAGTTCCTGATACCTATTTTACAGTCTTAGCATGCTTGCTATTTTAAAATTATAGGCGCTCTGAATTTCTGAAAGATCCGCAAAGCTCCTACCTATCTGGCTTGTACTAAATGGGCATGTTAATTCTGAAGAAAGGCAATTTAGTTCGTAGTTACATTAGTTCGTAGACATAAACAAATCTCTATAGATATTCTTAACATATAGAATAGTTTGATATACACATGTTAAAGAAATTAAATTATTCTATTTGTATTTTCTTGGAATAGGACATAACGTTTCCCGTTAGAATTTGGAGCTGCCCGACTGGGGCAGGACCACCACCTTATAGAAGTCCGTAGACAAATAAAACTATTAATTTGTGTTGTGATCCTGCGCAATGAATAAGGTTTCCAATAATGAGCTCCTTGGGGAGGATTGTTATATTGTGTTGGCAGGAGAGGGACTAGTCCCATCATGCTGTTACCACAGTACAACTCTCCGAAAACAGAGGGGCAACGCGCAAGTGATACTTCGGTATCGCGAGCGTAAATAGGCTACGGTAACCGTTTTCCATCAGGTGGGCTGTAAGCTTGTCTGCGACTCTTTATGTATAAAAAAAGAAAAACTGTTTACTAATCGAGTGAAAATTCAGCGCGTTACGTTTACCGATGTCATTATAAGGATATGCGAATAAGTATTGCGTCAAATAAACGTATTTACAATATTGATTATCTATCTATGACGTCACGTTGAATTATTTATTCGAAACATGGACACTAATTTAAAAAGGAAAGATTGTAGCGTTTGAAAATTTGTTTGTAATGGATAAACTCGTGAACTACTATTTTTATACCACTGGAGTGACAAAAAGACTATGGACGTTTGCAACACCGTATCGGGGTATTTGGGGCAATCTTTTCAGACACTTCTTGAATAACTCCATGGTGTACTCTTCATATGAAACTTCAGCGGGGCATTCATTCCACAGCCTGGGAGTTCGCGGAAAGAAACTCCCTTGAAACCGTGCATTGCGAGACCTTGGTGTTACTTCCTCAAGGATTAATCAGAGTCAGAGGAGTATCAGTTCTAGAATTACAGAAGCTCGTCGGATTAGATAGAGCACTCTTGACGTTCCTTGAGTCTCTGATAGATTTGATCTACGTAGTTGGAACGTGGTCTTCCTCTGCCTCTCCGGCTCCTTTTTTTTTTTTTTTTTGGAGGCGGAAGCCTTCTATAGGTACCCGGACCGTCCTGGGGGGGGACAAACGGGTTATGTGAGATTTCTACTCACTAAAACCCCCTCGGTGGCCATCCTCTGTGTATATAGGAGGGCTCTGGGATCTCCTGAGGAACGCACCAGTGCACCTCTCCGGCTCCTACCCCAACGAGACTTTAAAAAAAAATAAAAGCATCTAAATTATTTTATTCAACTTAAAGGACACAGGGAACACTTATTGAAAGTCACATACTTAATATAAACTAAAGTTACCACGATTGATAACCAAGATTGTATGCAGACTCCAATAAATGTAGATGAAGACACATACGCTATACTCTCTCTGGTTACCACGTGAGGGACTCGGCGTGGAGACCATTATAGCATCACACTTTTACAACGAAACTAAAATAAATGATAAACAAACAATTTCCAATAAGTGTGTCTATGGTATAATGCACCTGTATAGAGCAAAGACAAAGCTTCTATTTTAAGCTGATCGTTGAGCAGCTGTGGAATATAAAATCTCTACTGTGTTTCAGCCGTTCATAGGATTTACAATCGCGAATAAATAGTATTTTGTTTTGCTATCTGTAATTCTGATTTATGGCTCGGTATATCGTTTTTTAAATCTACCAATAAGCTCTGGTGAACGAGTGCAATACAAAGATTTCAAGTTCGAGACCAGACTGTGCCTATGGGTATTTTTTACCATTAAGTAAAGTGATGAGTCAGAAGTCTGCATATGTTTAAGAAGAAATTCAAAGACCTACATAAATGTAGCTTAAATGCAGTAGAGATGCGATATCTTCGAAAAATGTGCGGAGTAACAATCTAAGATCGAATTGGCAATGAAGAGATTCGCAAATCAACTGGCGTGAATGAGGGCGTGATTGTAAAGATGAAGTTGGACATATAGAAAGGATGAGTGAAGAAATATTGACGAAACAAATTTAAAAAGCGAAAGTGTGTGCAAGAGGCAGAGGAAGACCACGTTCCTACCTAGATCTAATCGGTCAAGGACTGGAACGTCAAGAGTACTCGAAATCGACGAGCATGTATGAAAAGACTGATGAATGTGGACGAAGCGAAAAAGAACCGGCGCTATATCTCTCTGCCTAGCCCGTTAGGGCGTATTAATATGTATGTATGTATGGATGTATATATTATATACTCAATTATATAGAATGGTTTGTCCATAAAGAATATTACCTGAAATTACTTCAGAATATAATTGATCCAGCCTAATTACTGTACCAAGGTCCACCTACGCACATGTCCAGTAATCGACTGGTTTAATGCGACCTCGGGGCGTGCATTTTATTGCTAGCTTTATATATGTACATCGGTACCAACTTACACTGGTCGGGAAACAGGTCGCATCATGTAACTTTTCAACTTGATTATCGGATAGCTTGAATTATTTGTGAGTGATTTTCTTTTTTATCATTCGTGACACGGATAACGGTCTTTTGGTTTTTACAGTAGAGCAAAGGGGTTGGGGCAAGCATCCGCTATGTTATTGGAAGGTTGTCTTAAAGTTATTCAGTAGTTTTTGCGTGAAAAAGGTACAGATATCCCAACAAACGTTAACATTTATAATATTAGTTGTATTATAGAATTTTATTTGAAATTTGCAATGAAATTAGCTGCGGATAAAGTGTTCCGTAGATAATTTCATTGCTATGGCGTGAGCGAGAACAGATAAGAATTTTCGCGGGGCAGGTGTGTAAGAAATCCAATGGTCAGTAAAAGTCTAACATTCCCTCCATTGCTCACGTAAAGGTTGGATGTCGATGATGGAGAACCCACTAATAAAAACCTACTAATATTATAAATGCCTAAGTTTGTGAATACGGATGTTTGTTACTCAATCGCACCAGAACGACTGAACGGAATCAAAGACATATACCAATATCAAATAGGATACCTGCATACGTCTGAGAAGCAATTCAAAGGCGTATGTATAGTCGCGCTTGAGTAACGGCGACGGACTTACTATCTGTCACGTTAACACCTAATATATCTCTGGCGGAAAGTAGGTGTGTGGGTATTACCTATACACCTCTGCATACCCCTTCAGTGACCCTTATGGGAAGGTGGCGATATTTTATTAATTTTTGAGATTGATTATTAGCTGGATTACATACCATGTTTAGTTCCGAGAAAATATACAAATAAATAGATTTATACGAGTTATGTTATTTGCAACTAAAATACTGTTCAAAGGCACCATATATCCTCACGTCTTCCCATAAGGGTCTCCGAAGAAGAAGAGAGAGGTGTTACGACACCTAGTCTTCGTTGGTGATATATTTTAGGTGCCAAAGTTACGACTATACATACATACGTCTTGGAATTTCTTCTCAAAAGTATGTAATTTTCTCGACGATGTTTTCCTTCATCGTTCGTTTGGATTCTCGAGAATGCAATAATAAAGGATTGTTTGTCAGAGATAATGGTCTTATTCTTCCCACAAAATTTTTATTTACAATTACAACAATTAACAATAGGTACGTAAGTAAGTAATAAACGATTGGTTTGAATAGTCACGTGACTATTCAAGATTCAATAAATACCTTGGGACAATTCCACACAAATTGACCTAGTCCCAAATTAAGCAAAGCTTGTGTTATGGTAACTAGTCAACGATATATTTACTTATATAGATAGATATATACTTAAATACATAGGACATCCAAGACTATGGTACAAATACTCGTGTTCATCACAAAAATGTCTGCCCTCAGCGGAAATCGAAGCCGCGACCTCAAGTTTCGCAGTCAGGAGCTCTGACCACTAGACCAGACGGCTGTCGAAGATTGTATAGGTTCGAATCCCGGCGTTCTCTGTCTACTACCTATTACTCGCTTAGAGCTTAACGGTGAAAGAAAACATTGAGAGGAGACCTGCATAAATATGAGAAATTTAAAGAAAAAAATATATATAACTTTTTGAGTTCGTTGTTAGCTACTTAAGTACAAACAATGAAATTGAAATGTTACCTTTTTCGTATAAAAAATGTCATGCAAACATAAATCTCTAGATCCATACGAAAAAAAATGCATTCAGTTCTCTGTGCAAAATCGAATTTCACACTATTGTGATGCACATTAAATAATATTACATCAACTCACCAAAGCAAATTACACCTTACGTTTAATAAAACACATCACAAATCACTGAACTGTACCATTTTTTTATTATAAATATTAACATTTTAAAAACAATCGTAAAAATTATTGACGATTCCCGCGCATTTCACGGCACGCGTGCGATCGCTCGCGATCTACTTCCGAATAGTACTGTACTACTTAACCTATACTAATCCAACATGGCCGCCCGTTAATAACTAGTGATGTTCTATTTATAGAGTTATCGATGTTTTTTGTTGATACTGACGTATCTGTTACGATGGTGCAAGTTGTCTAAGAAAACTGAATGGCAGTGAAATTATCTTATCAGCAAGATGATAATATTAAGAGATGTATAATAGTAGATGTGCTCAGCGGCTTCCCCTACGTAAAAAAAAAATTGAGAGGTGTCAAGGGACACCCGGATGGAACGAAGCTCAAGAAGCACACGTCACTCACACGGGGGTTATAAATATACAGCAATCACTCACACGGGGGTTATAAATATACAGCAAAAAAAAAAGTGTCGTGACAAAAAGTGTCGTGACAACTTTTCGTAAGATTTTTTTCCGTCTAGACCCCTTTCACAACGCGCGAAAAAAAAAGTGTCGTGACAAAAAGTGTCGTGACAACTTTTCGTAAGAATTGTTTCCGTCTAGCCCCCTTTCACAACGCGCGATAAGGAACTTCGTTCCAATATTTCATACATACATACATATCATCACGCCGAATCCCTAACGGGGTAGGCAGAGCATATAGAGCGCCAGTTCTCTCTAAACTTACATACCTCTTTCTCTTCGTCCACATTCATCAGTCTCTTCATACATGCTCGTCGGTTTCGAGTAGGTACTCTTGATTTTTTTAAATTTTATTTCGCAGGTTTAATTTTTGTCTGAAATTATATACATCTTCATGCCTTCCAACAAGGGTCTCCGAGTCCCCGTAGCGGTAGGCAGAGGTGTGCAAGTAGGACCACTCACTTTCCGCCAGAGATATATTTTAGGTGCCAACGTGACATATGGCGAGTCCATCGCCGTTACTCAAGCACGACTATACATACGCCCTTGAATTACATCTCAGACGTATGCAGGTTTCCTCTCGATGTTTTCCTTCACCGTACAGCTCGTGGTGTGACCATTCACTGTACTTAAGTTTAGAAAAACTCATTGGTACTGTCGGGATTCGAACCTGCGATCTTTGTGACGCAGGCTACTACTCGAACCACTCGGCCACCACGGCTTTAATCTTTATATATTATGAGAACTCCAAGCTATTGTTACGTTTTTACGTTACGTGTATTTAACGAAGAAAAACATGTGTCGTACATTTTTAATAGGCTTCGGTGTAAATGTCAGCCGTGAATACTAAATAATTAAGAATTTCATCATGACAGGAATAGACTACCCAACCGTCACGGGTTACTTAATTAGTTGATAAACGTCACAACACTAGTGGTACTCTATGACGTTATATTGTCAACTAGCAGCCCGTCCCGATTTCGCACGGGTGGACATTTATTTTTTAAACATTTTGGCATAAAATATTATTTTTTCTTGCAATTAAAATAACCTATAGTGATAATGTAGCATTTAAATCGTGAAAGATATTTTGAAATCGGTCCAGTATTGAGCCAATTCCTTACAAACATACTTATATACAAATCTTTCCTCTTTATAATATTAGTATAGATTAAAGAGAGAGAAAGTAGCCGTGGTGGCCGAGTGGCTCGAGTAGTTCGAATCCCGACTGAACCAATGTGTTTTTCTGAACTTAAGTACAGTGATTAGTTAAACCACGAGCATCGAGAGGAAACCTGCATGCGTGTAAGAAGCAATTCAAAGACGTATGTATAGTCGTGCTTAAGTAACGGCGTTGGACTCGCCATCTGTCGCGTTGGCACGTAAAATGATAATTCACGCTGAATTCCTTACGGGGCAGAGAGAGGGAAGAGCACCAGTCCTCTGTACACATGCCGACCTCTTTCTCTAAAATTGATAGAACCAGATAAACACATATCTTGTTGGCAGAGAGAGTAGAGCGCCAGTTCTCTCGACAGGCAGATCTTTGTTATTAAATACGTATGTATGAATATATTGCTAAAAGTATATGTATATGTCTCTTGTATCTTCGCTTGACCATGTGGCCACACATGGTCAATGCACAGCTGATGCTTTCTCTTTTCATGATCTTATCTTTCTTTCCTACAAGATCCGTCCGCCAAAGAACAAGCCTAGAATTCTCCTACAGCGTAACTTTGGCGCTATAGACCGGGACCAGCTTCTGAGGGACGCACAGGAAATTTACTGGGATGGCATCAGGCAAGTAGATTCAGTTGACGAGAAGGTTAATATCTTCAACTCACTGCTCACCAAACTGTACGATGCACATGCTCCGGTCAGACCTGTTAGGGTGAATCACCTTCCAGCGCCTTGGCTCACTGATGAAATAAAGACCTTACAAGCCAAGAAGAATACCATCAAAGCTAAATATAAGGCAAACCCTGAAAAATATCGCGAAAAATATAGGCAGGTTAGGAATCTCTGCAATAGGATGTGTAGGGACGCCCAACGACGCCATATTCATAAATCTATTGAAGACAGCACTCCAGCTAACGTTTGGAAGTTCTTGCGGACTCTGGGAGTTGGTAAGCAAAAACATGTTCCCACCTCAAATAATTTGGACTTAGATGTCTTAAACCTCAATTTCTCTTCGGTAGCACATTTTGATGCTACCACTAAAACTAACACGCTAAGCCATGTCTCAGGTTCTTCAACTCCCATCAGTCCAACTTTTTCATTTAGTCAATTTACTGATTGTGACGTTAAGAAGGAAATATCTTTCATCGCCTCCAACGCTGTCGGATGTGACGATATCAGCCGCAAGATGGTCCTTCCTCTTTTAGATTTCCTCACACCTATTATCTCCCATATCTTCAATTCTTCCATCTCCTCTAGCTCCTTTCCAACTCTTTGGAAGGATGCACAAATCATTCCACTTCCTAAAAAAAATAACCCTATATCTTTTTCCGAGTATCGACCTATTTCTATCCTACCTTTCCTGTCCAAGGTGTTGGAAAAGCTAGTCTACAAGCAGTTAAGTACGCACTTGGCACAACATAGTCTCCTCAATCCCTTCCAATCTGGCTTCCAACCAGGTCATAGTACCACTACGGCCTTGGTTAAAGTCACTGATTACATACGTGCTGGCATGGAAAAATCACAGCTGACAATCCTGACGCTGCTAGATTTCAGCAATGCATTCAACACCGACGATTTCGACATACTGCTTGCCATACTAGGTTCCCTTAACGTATCTCCAACGGTAATTGACTGGTTTCGAAGTTACTTGTTCGGTCGCAGGCAGCGTATACGCCTGGATGTTAGATTATCGTCTTGGTGTTTTACGTCTACAGGCGTCCCACAAGGTGGCGTCTTATCCCCACTTCTTTTCTCGATATTTATTAAATCTATCACTCTCAATATCACTTCATCTTACCACCTATATGCAGACGATCTCCAGATCTACACACAAACGTCTCTTTCTTCTCTCCCCTGTGCTATCAGAGCTACTAACATGGATCTGGATTTAATATCTGACTGGAGCAGGAATTACGGGCTCCAAGTAAACCCTGCGAAATCTCAGTCCATAATTATTGGTTCGAGTAGACTGATGGCCCAGGTGGGGCGGGAACGGATGCCGCCTATCTCTTTTGACGGTGTTATAATATATAGCCTATAGCGATGTAGTCAGGGATCTTGGTATTCTTCTTGACAAAACTCTATCATGGGCACCTCAGGTTGCAGAGGTAGGTCGGAAGATGTTTGCTGCCGCGGGGTCCCTTAGACGCCTACGTAATTTCTTGCCTATAGACGCTAAAATTGCGCTATCCCAAGCATTGCTCCTTCCTATCCTTGACTATGCTGACGTCAGCTATCTTGACCTTACCGAGGAGCAACTTAATAAACTTGAGCGCCTTCAAAATCTCTGCATACGGTTCGTATTTGGATTACGAAAATATGACCACATTACTGAATTTCGCCGTAGGCTCAAGTGGCTACCCATCCGACTTCGCCGGAATACTCATATCCTATCCCTTCTTTACAAAACTTTGTTTGATCCTAGAGCTCCCATATACCTTCAGGAACGCTTTGAATTTCTTTTTTCCAACCTGTACCTACTCCGTAAAACCAGAGAACTTGTCCTTAAAACTCCTACCTTCACTTCTTCTTCCTATTCCAAATCCTTCACTGCGCAAGCTGTCCGTCTATGGAACTCGCTACCCCAGAACATCAGACTGGCAAAGACATTGAACTCCTTTAAGAATCTTTTATTTGAACACTATTTCTCTTCATAATTTATTCATTTATAAGTATGTTTATGTATATTTTATTGTAAGTATATATATTTCGTATTTATTTATTTATATTGCTTAGCATATTTATATTATAGTAATTGTGTATATTTAATCCGTTAAACTATCACACCTACCTTTTGTTTTCTCTATTTCTTTTCTCTCTAACTTGGTTGCCTGGAAGAAATCGCTTTTGCGATAAGGCCGCCTATTTGTGCGTACTACACGTTGTTCTCTGTTTTTTGTCATCCTATTTGTTTTTGTAGATGTGTGTGTACAATAAAGGATATTATTATTATTATTATTATTATTATATACTAGCTGTCCCGCCCAGCTTCGCCCGGGTGAGAAAGTAAAATTTCCTGAAACACGACCGCAACGCCACCTATCTGGTCCAATTGTGATGTAAGCTATCCTATCTTTTAAGTTGGATCAAACTGCACACGGTGTGCAAATTTGATTGATCGGTTAAGTTGTTTAGGAGCCCATCGCGGACTTAATTACCATAAAAAAGTTTATAGTGAGTCAATCTTAAAAGATAGACATATACTGTCGCGGACTTTTTTTTAGAACTTTTATAGAGGAACAATTCCCTCATATATGATATTTTCGTAACTTAAACCGTTTACGCAGCGCACGCAACGGAAGCTCTAAAAAAGGAATATTTTTCCCGTTCTTGCAACATTATTCATTTGTGCTTCGCTCTTATTTGTCGTAGCGTGATGTTATATAGCCTAAAGCCTTCCTAGAGAAATGGACTATCCAACACAAAAATAACTATTCAATTCTAACCAGTAGTTCCTGAGATTAGCGCGTTCAAACAAACAAACACTTCAGCTTTATAATATTAGTATAGATTACGTATCTATATACATACCTGTTGAATTGAATCATTCATACCTTTCCTAAAGTTAGTTAACTTACTCTTCTTTAATATACCGCAAATGCATGCGCCTGATGTTAAGCGGTTACCGCCGCCTATGGATGCTTGCAACACTAGTGGTATCGCTCGTGCGCGGAACTGCGGGAATCTTTTCACACCCTTCTTGAAGAACTCCATGCTGTCCTCCCCAGGGAAAACCTTTTAGAATGTACCAGGAGTGCATGAACTAAAGTTAATCTTTTCACACCCTTCTTGAAAAACTCCACGCTGTCCTCCCCAGGGAAAACCTTTTAGAATTTACCAGGAGTGCATGAACTAAAGTTAATCTTTTCACACCCTTCTTGAAAAACTCCATGCTGTCCTCCCCAGGGAAAACCTTTTAGAATGTACCAGGAGTGCATGAACTAAAGTTAATGTTTTCACACCCTTCTTCAAAAACTCCATGCTTTCCCTCCCCAGGGAAAACCTTTTAGAATGTACCAGGAGTGCATGGACTAAAGTTAATCTTTTCACACCCTTCTTGAAGACCTCCAAGCTGCACTCTCCGGGGAAAACCTCAACGGTGTGCTCATTCCACAGCCTGAGCGTTCGCGGAAGGAAACCCATTTGAAACCGCGCAGTGTGAAACCTGTTTCGTTCCAAGGTATAGATAGATAGTGCCATCCACGAAGACCTGCAACGTGCAAAGTGCAACCTTCCACTAATGTGTGAGTATTGTCGGTACACACTGATTACCTATGAGTGCACACGCACACTACAATTAATAGACTCGAGTCATACTCCCCGCATCCCGCGACCCCCTCGACTAGAAATTGGTGGGACTTATTCGTGGATGGCACTATCTGTATAGTGATGAATTCCCGTCGCGGTACCTCTTATTGCTTGAAGTCGGTTGAAAACTGACTTTAAGCAAAGTGCTTCAGAGACGGCAATGAAAATACTGAACAATGGAGATTCGTTGACAGCTTGTAACGTTTTGTTGTAGTTGTCGTGTTGTATGATACAATACTAAAACCATTTTACACATTGATTTAAATGGGTTAGTTTGTGTCAGAAACCGACACACGTGGACTAATTACGCGTAAGATTTTTCTTTGTAATATCGCGTAGAATTGGAGGTATTCTACTAATAGGTACATATGTAGGCCTAGTGGTTAGAGCTCCTGACTGCGAAGCTTGAGGTCGCCGGTTCGATTCCCGCTGAGGGCAGATATTTGTGTGATTAACACGAGTATTATTACCTTAACCTTGGATGTCCTATGTATTTAAGTATATATCTATGTATATAAGTAAATATATCGTTGTCTAGTTACCATAATACAAGCTTTGCTTAATTTGGGACTAGTCAATTTGTGTGCAATTGTCCCAGGTATTTATTACTGGCTGTGCCCGCGACTTCGTCCGCGTGAAATGAACAAAAAAAATATTGTTGTGTAAAATTATATTATGGTATATGTACCGTGTATACATACATATGCATTTAGTAAAACGCGGTGTTTTTAATATTACAAACTATTATGTATACATTTGTATTGTGTTTTCTACATTATCTTCCAACACCAATTTAAATATGTATAAGGCCATCAACTTGCTTCAAACCCGCGACCTAGCTTTGCAGTCTGCTCTGACTAATAGACCAGACGGTAGTTGATGAGGAAAGGTAAGCATGAAATAAAAGTAAACAAAAACAAGTATAACATAGTGATGATATGTATGTATGTAAAAAAAAACAAAACACATTTTCATAGAAATTTAAAAAAAAAACCAAAAAAATATGAATATTATTTTGTTAAATTTGAATTAAGAATAGTGTAAATAATCTATACTAATATTATAAAGAGGAAAGATTTGTTTGTTTGTTTGTTTGTAATGAATAGGCTCCGAAACTACTGGACCGATTTCAAAAATTCTTTCACCTTTGGAAAGCTACATTATCCCCGAGTAACATAGGCTATATTAAATTGGACCCGATAGGTGGCGCTGCGATCGAGTTTCAAGAATTTTACCTTTTTACCCGGGCAAAGCTTTCTGTGTGTTTCTGTGTCTTAAGCTAGATTCGAGAATGGTTTAGATTTACAATTGGACCCAATAGGTGGCGCTGCGATCGTGTTACGGGCAATTTAACTTTTTCACCCGAGCGAAGCTGGGCGGGACAGCTAGTAAAAAATAAAAAGACATTGACATACAAACATACCATCACGCCGAGTCCCTAACTGGGTAGGCAGAGAGTATAGAGCGCCAGTTCTCTCTAGACTTACATACCTCTTTCGCTTCGTCCACATTCTCTCTTCATACATGCTCGTCGGTTTGGTTTCGAGTACTTTTGCCGTTCCTGTCCTTGAGCGTCCGATCGATTTGATCTAGGTAGTTGGAACGTGGTCTTTCTCTGCCTCTTCTTGCACACTTTTGCTAAATATTGTACATAATAAAGTATAAAAAAATATTGTTAATGAAATAATAATAAATATATCCTCACACCTTCCCACAAGGGTCTCCGAAGGGGTAGGCAGAGGTGTATAGGTAATACCCACACACCCACTTTCCGCTAGACATATATTTTAGGTGCCAATGGGAGAGATGGCGAGTCCATCGCCGTTACTCAAGCACGACCATACATATGCCTTTGAATTTCTTCTCACACGTATGCAGGTTTCCTCTCAATGTTTTCAAAAAATTAAGATAATAAAAGTGTTAAAAACATCGACATCGACCCGCCCCACTACACTAGCTAGTGTTTGTATAGCACTGTAATTTGGTGACACGACAACCCATCACATTACTGTAACGTACTGGACTAAACGTACACACTGTCAACGGAAAATAGATCGACCGCCTCAAATACAATTACTGGCAATATCTTATGTACCTGGCTTCTGGCATATTGACATAACGTCGTTTGTTACTCAGTCACGGCTGAACGGCTGAACGGAATCGGATAAATTTTGACTATTAGCTGAATTTTCAGAAAAACTCATTGGTACAGTCGGGATTCGAACTTGCGATCTTTGTGTCCCACAATACACACTTTCCGCCAGAGATACATTTTAGGTGCCAAGTCCGACGCCGTTACTCGAGCACGACTATACAGGTATGCAGGTTTCCTCTACACCAAAATATATATTTTTTACAAATTTAGTCTGTCTGTCTGTTTGTTCCAGCTAATCTCCGAAACGGAGGTCCGATTTTGACGGGACTTTCACTGGCAGAGAGCTGATTTAATAAGGAGTAACTTAGGCTACCTTTATTTTAGAAACTGAACAACCTTTATATATCTTCACACCTTCCCACAAGGGTCCCCGAAGGGGTAGGCAGAGGTGTATAGGTAATACCCACACACCCACTTTCCGCCAGAGGTATATTAGGTGCCAACGTGACAGATGGCGAGTCCATCGCCGTTACTCAAGCACGACTATACATACGCCTTTGAATTTCTTCTCAGACGTATGCAGGTTTCCTCTCGATGTTTTCCTTCATCGTTCAGCTCGTGGTGTGAATAATCACCTTTTTGTCATATTCAACGCGGGCGAAGTCGCGGGCACAGATGGTACACAATAAACGGGATAATTTGTTTAAATTAAACTAAACATAAATTATCAATTCTATATATTATCACAAGAGAAAGTACATTGACATACCACGATACAATCTTATAACCGATATGCATACATGTACATTATGTCAATACATACATTCATACATACATATATGTATAATTATATGGAAACAAATTGATCTACAAAATTTCGATTTATATATTTACTTTGCCTTTATTAGCCCCTCACAGGTAGGCAGATTATCAGGGGTAGCCTTTTGGCAAAGCGCTGCGAGATATAAAAAATATTGTAGATGAATTTCTTACAGAATTTCTAGAAAATGAGTCAGTTGCTAAAATATACAGAATGTCTCTGAAAATGGGTAAGTTGCACAAATATACAGAAAGTCTCAGAAAATGGGTCAGTTGCTCAAATATACAGAATGTCTCAGAAAATGGGTCAGTTGCTCAAATATACAGAATGTCTCAGAAAATGGGTCAGTTGCTTAAATATGTGAAACATGATAATGATGTATGATATGGGTACTGTATATAATGATATACAATGAAAGGTAACAACAAAAAAATACTCCATTTCTTTTTACTTTTTTTCGTATAAAAAACTGGTGTAACTATAAAATTACACATGTAGAATCTAACTACGTTTATTTTTGTTATAATAAGAATAATAATTTATTTGTATATAACAAGGTATACATAGGTGTCTTTGAAAATAATTAGTTGCATACGTCTTTTGCTGAGTTTTCAGCATGCAAATTTACAGGTTAATGTTGAAAAAGGTATTTTTTTTATATTATTTAGTAAATTATATATTATTAATATGCAGTTTCTGTAAGTAGTCCATAAGACCATGTTTCGCAGTGAGTATTACCCCCTTTAATAATGTTGTCATTTTGTTATCTTCGGAGCTATTTGCTTTATTGCATGGTCATGAGGATATATTCACAACACCATTTAACTTGTAGAAAACAACTGATCTATTATCTGAGACCAGTTGTATTATAAAAATACACTTATTGAAATACTTAAACATATTAATGTCTATAATATATCTAAACGTGTGTAAAATAGGAATATACAATTAACTTGCATTTTTTATTACTGGCCGGTAGAAAATGCTTGTATTAATTTCTACTAATTACTACCAAAACTTAAAACTACCGCTTACTATTAAAACTGGCACGTGTTTAGTATTATTATTTTTTTATTTTAAGTCAATCGTGCTTACGCATAATGACGAAATGTAAAGTATATTTTTTATTTATAATAAACTTCTTAAAACATTAACATTACTAGGGTCCCGCGTTGTTATTGTAAAAACACTATATATATATGTATATATATATATATATATATATATATATATCCTCACGCCTTCCCACAAGGGTCCCCGAAGGGGTAAGCAGAGGTGTATAGGTAATACCCACACACCCACTTTCCGCCAGAGGTATATTAGGTGCCAACGTGACAGATGGCGAGTCCATCGCCGCTACTCCAGCACGACTATACATACGCCTTTGAATTTCTTCTTATATGTTCAGTGTCATATTGTCAAATAAGCATTCATCAAAAATCAGGTTTTTATCTGTAGCAATTATTTTATCGTCTGTGGCTTTTATTGTCATCAAAATTGTCCTAAAATAATTTTCACATGTCATTTCTCGATACTATTAATGTGGCAAACGTGCGGAGTACTTGAAGGTAAGCGTTTACCATGCCTAGTTGCCGACCCTGTAAGAATTTCCTGACATCTTTCTTAAAAATCTACGATAGTACACTGGCAGTGCAAAATTGATCTTATATTTTAAAACATAAGTCTCAATTTTCGTAAAATTATTCCTTAAAATTACTCAAACTTAATTAAAAAGGAGAATGAATTTCTTTGAGATCAAAAATACACAGGATAAACCAATTCGAGATCAAATTATCACTCGTTTCAAGATATGCGGAGTTATTTCTCTGTTCAACACACTTTTCTTAAATATTCACGCCGAGCCGCCATGTGGTAAGCAGAGAGAGTAGAGCGTTCTCTCTAGTCTTACATACCTCTTTCGCTTCGTCCACATTCATCAGTCTCTTCATAATGCTCGCCGGTTTCGAGTACTCTTACCGTTGCCATACTTGAGTGACCGATCGATTTGATCTAGGTAGTTGGAACGTGAACGTTATTTTTCTTTTAATTGTAAGCTGATAAGAGAAATCCTAGAAAGCCGGGAAGAGCGAGCTCTCTTAACTTTTTTTTTTTTTTTTTTTTTATACCACTTGGTTGGCAAACAAGCATGCGGTCCGCCTGATGGTAAGCGGTTACCGCCTTAACTTAAGTAGGTAGTGATTGATCGCACTAAGAGCTTTACTGGAAGGTGTAATATGGAGAATATCTTATTACGTAGTTATTTATATATCTCTTAAAATACTTCTAATTAAATTCTAAACGATAAACACTGAAAACACAACAACCGTAATATATGTATATAAAATATGAAAAAAATTAAGTACATAATAGATTACAAAAATATTTTTTTTTTATATCTAGTATTGCCACAAACGCCCTGTTGATAATTTGTTTAATACAGAGTGTAGATAATAGTGAACTTTTAAAACAATCAATATAAAAATCACAATTTAACATCCAAGAACAGACCGAACTGCAGATCCTATCATAGATATATATATACATAGGAACAATTTATAACGTGACCAATGTTATCCTGTCACTGTGACATGTGATAGCACATGGCAACACTCCTTCAAATGTCTTTTTCGTGATCTTCAGTTCCATCTTATCCGGATCTGTCTTTCATAATACCTAATTCAATTTTCAATATCAGCACCATAATCATTAACACTGGAAAAGGATACAGTGCAGTGTATAATCTAGTGTACAGTATATAATGCAGTGTACAGTATATAATACAATGTACAGTATGTAATGCAGCGTAGTGTATAATGCAGGGAGGGAGGGCACAACGGTTAATTGCCGTTCGAATTCGGAGCAGCCCGACTGGTACCATTACCTCCACCTTACAGAAGATCGCAGCTAAATGGCATTACCCTCGGGTGTGTCGTGTTCCTGTGGTGAGTAAGGTCGCCAGGCTCCAAGAGGAAGCGGTGTGTCGGCAGCACAGGACCAGTGGTGCAATTCCGCCGTGGTGGTGACCAGGCGCGGCATGTCGGTGCGGTTGTTAGGGAGACCCGGTGAAACGGCTGTCCGCTGGCCGCCCGCATATAGTAGGGGTCCCGAACCCAGGGATCACCTAATCTCCGCCCTGGGAGGCTGACCCGCACATGTGTGTAAAGTCCTTGGTGTAGTGGTCGTGCCGGAGGAGGAGACCGGAGTGGACCCGGCCGCTGCATCAGGGGGGGATCGGGGGCCCTTCCGACTTCCGCTCCGGCAATCCGCACTACCTGTACATCACTGCGGCGGATTGAGACTGCGCTTTGTCCTCTTTGATGCCGACACAACGATTCCTCTTCTTCCTTTTCAGCACCCTTAGAAATCTAAAATGGCCAAATTTAAAAATAGTAGAAGTTTCCCAGCGGCCTCCCCTTCCATATTAAAAATGGACTTTTGCAACATCAGGGGACTTCATTCTAATCTAAATGCAGTCCACCAACACCTTGAGACGACACAGCCGACTCTGCTATTTCTGACGGAGACGCAGATATCCTGCCCTGATGATACATCGTACCTGAACTACCCCGGGTACAAGATGGAACACAATTTTGTGCGCCGCGCCGGGGTATGTATGTACTTCCGGGAGGATATTTGCTGTCGACGTCTCCACGGCCTTGAAGACAGAGACCTGTCAATTTTGTGGGTGCGCGTAGACTATGGTGGCAACACCCGAATCTACGCGTGCCTTTACAGGTCCCATAGCGGTGACACAGACACAGTTCGCCTATTTGAGCACCTGCAATCGACAACGGACAAAGTACTTGAGCAGTACCCCTCCGCGGAGTTGGTGGTTTTAGGAGATTTTAACGCTCACCATGTTGAGTGGCTTGGCTCTCGGTCCACTGACTGCGCGGGGAGGGCTGCTTACGAGCTTGCCCTGGCTTATGGCTTCTCGCAGCTGGTACACGAACCAACCAGAATACCTGATATCGAGGGCCATACAAGCTCTTTACTGGACCTTCTGCTGACCACGCGACCGGACAGCTATTCCATCTCGGTGGGTGCGCCGCTTGGCACATCCGACCACTGTCTGGTCCGGACGCAAGTGCCGTGCGCAAAGGCCGAAGTGCCCCGACCCCCGGGGCGGCGGCGCATGTGGCACTACAAGGCAGCAGACTGGGATGGATTGCGTGAGTTTTACGCATCGTACCCGTGGAGGCAGATCTGCTTTGCATCAGAAGATCCAGACCCCTGTGCAGCAGCCGTCGCTGAGACGATACTGGCGGGAATGGAATGCTACATCCCAAACTCGCTAGTAGCTACAGGGGTAAAGAAACAGCCGTGGTTTAATAAGCCCTGCAAGGAAGCTAAATTATCCAAGCAAGCCTTGTATGAGGCGTGGACCACGGCTCGATCCAATCTGGACCCCAACATATCTGATGCAAAGCGGAAACTTAATGCTGCCTCGAGGCACTGTAAGCGAGCGATTGCCAGGGCGAAATTCGATTTCGTCGGCAGAATTGGTAAGAGACTCGCTAGCTACCCTTCTGGCAGCCGTGCTTTTTGGTCCCTTGCCAAGGCTGCTGAGGGAAACTTTTGCCAGTCGTCCCTACCACCACTCCGTAAGCCGGATGGTAACTTGGCCCACAGTGCCAAAGAGAAAGCGGATCTATTGGGCTCTCTCTTTGCCTCGAACTCGACTATGGATGACGGAGGCGCCACACCGCCCACTATCCTGCGGTGTGAGAACTCTATGCCGGAGATAAGCATAACCCAACGGGAGGTCCGGCGGGAGATGCTGTCTCTGGACGTCCATAAGTCGAGCGGGCCAGACGGTATTCCGGCAGTGGTGCTTAAGCAGTGTGCTCCTGAACTGTGTCCTGTTTTGACGCGCCTATTCGCGCTTTCCTACTCCACCCAAAAAGTCCCAACTTCGTGGAAGACCGCCCACGTGCACCCAGTGCCCAAAAAGGGCGATAGATCAGACCCATCGAATTACAGGCCGATCGCCATCACCTCCCTCCTCTCCAAAATTATGGAGCGAGTGATTAACACGCAACTCCTGCGATATCTAGAGGGTCACGGTTTGTTGAGTGACCAACAGTATGGCTTCCGCCACAGTCGCTCAACGGGTGACCTTCTAGTATATCTCACGCACCGTTGGTCACTCGCCATTGAGAGTCAAGGTGAGGCATTAGCTGTTAGCTTGGATGTGGCGAAAGCGTTCGATCGGGTCTGGCATCGCGGTCTTCTATCGAAGCTTCCATCCTACGGACTGCCAGAGGGATTATGCAAATGGGTCGCCAGCTTTCTGTCCAGCAGATGCATAAGAGCCGTCGTTGACGGTAGCTGCTCCGAAAGCATGGAAATTAATGCTGGCGTCCCGCAAGGCTCTGTGTTGTCCCCGACTCTGTTTCTTCTGCATATTAATGACATGCTTTCTATTGAAGGCATTCATTGCTATGCAGACGACAGCACTGGGGACACTTACTACACGGGCCGTGCTAATCTCCCTCGTTCCACTGTGGAGGAAAGTCGCGAACGACTTGTGTCTGAAATCGAGAGTACACTTCGCAGTGTCTCCGATTGGGGTCGACTAAACCTAGTTCACTTCAACCCCACTAAGACACAAGTTTGCGCGTTCACCGCAAAAAAAACTCCATTCGCTGTGGCTCCACAATTCCAGAACACTCCCCTGAACATCTCGGAGAGCATTAGGATCCTTGGGGTCGATATTTCTAGCGACGTTCAGTTCCGTGGTCATTTAGAGGACAAGGCTAAGCTGGCGTCGAGGAAGCTCGGTGTGCTCAACAGAGCTAAGCAGTACTTCACACCGCAACAAAGGCTGCAACTTTATAAGTCGCAAGTTCGGCCACATATGGAGTACTGCTGCCACCTGTGGGCTGGAGCCCCTGGATACCAGCTTGGGCCTTTTGACGCGGTTCAGAAACGCGCCGCTAGAATTGTCGACGATCCCATGCTCACAAGCGGCTTGGAATCACTAAGTCTGAGGAGAGACTTTGCCTCCCTGTGTGTGTTCTACCGCTTGTATAACGGGGAGTGTTCTGCAGAATTGTTCGATATGATGCCCACTTCCACCTTCTACCACCGCACCTCTCGCCATCGACGGGGAATTCATCCCCATACCTTGGAACCACAAAGGTCTCGCACTGTGCGCTTCCAAAGAAGTTTTCTTCCGCGAACGCTCAGGCTGTGGAATGAGCTCCCCGTTGAGGTTTTCCCTGGAGAGTACAGCATGGAGTTCTTCAAGAAGGGTGTGAAAAGATTCCTGCAGGGTCGGCAACGCGCGAGTGATACCCCTGGTGTTGCAAGCGTCCATAGGCGGCGGTAACCGCTTACCATCAGGCGGACCGCATGCTTGTTTGCCACCCAAGTGGTATAAAAAAAAAAAAAAAAAAAAAAAAAATGCAGTTTACAGTGTATAATGTAGTGTACACTATATAATGCAGTGTACAGTATATAATACAGTGTACAGTATGTAATGCAGCGTAGTGTATAATGCAGTTTACAGTGTATAATGTAGTGTACACTATATAATGCAGTGTACAGTATATAATACAGTGTACAGTGTATAATGCAGTGTACACTTCCTTAGTGCAGTGTAACTTTCACCAGTTCACACTTATTTCACTCACACTACACTCAGTTCACACAATTAACTTGAACATTGTAAAATGTTTTTCTCAAATTCTTCTCTACAGTCTATATAATGGGAACCACATTATTGAGCATTCGTTTTAAAACTAAACTTAAATTGTAACATTGTATAATTGTATAAACGTTAAATTACGCACCCATTTCGATAAAGCTTCGCAAGTCTTTAAAGGAATGGGCTAAATCTTATTATTAATTACTGGCCTTAAGTTAACTATAATGCCGCTGAAAATAGTAGAAAATATAAAAAGCAGTGTGTAGATACAATACGATTAACAGTATACCGAGCAGTGCATACACAATGCAGTTTATAGTACAAAGTATTTTGTTTACAGTACATACCGCACAATATATACTATTTTGTAAAATTTAGAGTGTCGTGTATATATAATACACAATGCAGTTTACAGTACAAACTTTAAACTGTACAGAGCAGCGCATTTGTCCAATGTAATTCATTGGACATTATAGATTGCAGTATAACACGATCAGCAGTATACAGAGCAGTGTATACACAATGCAGTTAACAGTACAAAGTCTAGACAACACAGTGCACTGAGCTATATATGATACATTGTAAAATATACAGAGCAAACTGCTTCTTGCATCGAAAGGTGATATTTTTGTCTCATTCTCACAACTGCAGGTATCTAATGCCGCCTCATGTGTAGTCCGAGGTGGTCGGACCTGGCGAAGGAGCGCCGACACATTGGGCAGGTGAAGGGTCGATGGCCTGTGTGCTTTCTCGTGTGGCGTGTCAGCTCGTCGGAGCGGGCGAAACGCCACTCGCACCCTGCCCATGCGCAGGAGTAAGGCTTTTCACCTACAGCAGGGGAGAATACATTTTTGTGTCGTTTGCAGTTGAAGAAAGGTAGGGCATAACGGGTTTCCCGTTCTAATTAGGAGCTGCCCGACTGGGGCAGGACCTTCACCTTATAGAAGTCCGTAGCCGAATAACACATATTTTTGTGTTACGCGGTGAATAAGGTCTCCAGTAATGAGCTCCTTGGCGAGGAGGGAGGATTGATAGGAGGAGTGTTGGCAGCGGAGGGATTAGTCCCACTATGCTGCTAACATAGTATAACTCCGAACACAGAGTGGCAACGCGCAAGTGATACTTCGGTATTGTAAGCGTAATAGGCTGCGATAACTGTTTTCCATCGGGTGGGCGTATGCTTGTTTGCCACTCTTGTTGTATAAAAAAGTCCTACGGGGGGCCTTCTTAGGCATAATTCCTATCCACACACGCTCACGCTATCTATTGTATGGCCATGACACTTATTCGCACCTATGTTAATTGCCACGACTTTACCCGATTGCTCTTCATGTTTATAAGGAGGTCTCGAGGAAACTTTTGCAGTTTCTGTGACAAGAGGGCTTGCGATATTTTGCTGTAAATTAGCATTGCCATTCAACGTCGTAAATGCCAGCATTCTTGGCACATTTCCAAGTGACACGGATTTGGGATATCATACATACATAGAGCATCACGGGGTAGAGATTAGAGCGCCAGTTTTCTCTAAGCTTACAGACCTCCTTCGCTACATCTACATTCATCAGTCTCTTCATACATGCACGTTTCGAGTACTCTTGGCGTTCCCATCCTTGAGTTAGGGATCGACTTGATCTATGTAGTTGGAACGTGGTCTTCCTCTGGCTCTTCTTGCACACTTTCGGTTTGTATATCTGTTTCGTCAACCTTTCTTCACTCATCCTTTCTATGTGTCCAAACCAACGTAACATGCCTTTCTTCATCTTTACAATCACACCCTTGTAACTAAAAGTATTAAAAAACTTCACTTACCAGTATGCGTTCGTTTATGAGCTTTCAAATGCGAGCTCTTAGTGTAAATCTTATGACAGCCGGCCACGTCGCATTTATGAAGACGCTTACGACTTTGCCCCTCATCATTATTATTTGTCTCTCTATCTGTCTTCGTGAACGCTTTGCGTTGTGTCATGGAGGTTAGGTTATGTATCGCAGTGTTTAGCAGGAAGTGTTTGATTGCCTCAGTCGGCTTGTCAGGGGTTAGGAATGGCAGAATTGGTGGTATGAACGATTTCACGTTTGACGTTTGCATGTGCGTTTGCGGAGTTGGCTCTGAGATCGGAATTGGTGGTTTTGATCTGCAATTAAAAAGGGATAGTAGTTGAAAATCTAATCCAATTTGTTTATACTGTAACTATAAAACGCCTACATAGTCTACATAGAGAGGCAGATAATGGTATGGTAGCACCCACTTTTCCCTAAAGATATTTATGTACAAATATAGTTGCCAAAATGAATTAAAAATCTTCTTACGCCATCACATAAGGGTCCCCGATGCAATGAGCTCTTTGGGCAGGGGGGGAGGATTGTTATATTGTATTGGCAGCAGAGGGAATAGTCCCATTATGCTACCAACACAGTATAACTCTCCGAACATAGAGTGACAGTGCGCAAGTGATACTTCGGTATTGTAAGCGTAAATAGGCTACGGTAATCCTTTTCCATCAGGTGGACCGTATGCTTGTTTGCCACTCTTGTAGTATTAAAAAAAACTATTCATACTTAGTGTGACATTTCGGTTTCCTAGCACTCCTCAGGTCTGGTCCCACTTTTATCTTGGGAGCTTGATAGTTGGACCTGTGATATAGAGATTGGATGAAATTAGACACAGCGATAGAATATCTGACGTCTGAAATTGTGTTTTTTAAGTATCCTGACGCCTTCCCACAAGAGTCCCCGAAGACGTAGGCAGACGTAGGCAGTAATAAATATATATATATATATATAATATATATATATATTTATTACTTACTATATACTATATATAATATCCTCACGCCTTCCCACAAGGGTCCCCGAAGGGGTAGGCAGAGGTGTATAGGTAATACCCACACACCCACTTTCCGCCAGAGGTATATATATATTATATATATATATATTTATTACTTATGTAAATATTTTAAGAATATAAGAGCTTTGTAAGAGTATAATAGCCGTGGTGGCCGAGTGGTTCGAGCGGTTGCCTGCGACGCAAAGGTCGCAAGTTCGAATCCAGACTGTACCAATGAGTTTCTCTAAACTTAAGTACAGTGATTAGTCACACCACGAGCTGAACGGTGAAGGAAAACATCGAGAGGAAACCTGCATACGTCTGAGAAGAAATTCAAAGGCGTATGTATAGTCGTGCTGGAGTAACGGCGATGGACTCGCCATCTGTCACGTTGGCACCTAATATACCTCTGGCGGAAAGTGGGTGTGTGGGTATTACCTATACACCTCTGCCTACCCCTTCGGGGACCCTTGTGGGAAGGCGTGAGGATATATATAATTGTAAGAGTACGAATCAAGAATGAAAGACCCGTGGTAGCCGAGTAGTTCGAGTCAAATCAGACTTTCTAGCATAATGTAAGTAAACATTAAGGGTTCTAGTATACATACAGTGTAAGTGTGCAACCTTCCACTAATGTGTGAGTATTGTCCGTACACACTGATTACCTATGAGTGCACAGGCACATGCACACTACAATTAATACACTCGGGTCCTACTCCTCGCATCGCGCGACCCCCGCGACTAGAAATTGGTAGGGCGCTTCATGGACGGCACTATCTATACATGGAATGCCTACTACCCTTGTGGGTAGGCATGAAGATATTGCAATTGTTGCATATTGTAAGGCGAAACTACTGTCCTACTAACTTCAACGTTTATGAATGATTTTTATAAGCAACTTTTCTTACTGGAATATTAGCTGCGTCGCCGTTGTCTCTGGCTCCTTCAGAAGTACTGATGCATCGGGTATGGTGCCGCCTGAAATAAGAGTATAAGTTAGTATAAGCTATTATTTGACGACCGTCCGGTCTAGTGGTTAGAGCTCCTGACTGCGAAGCTTGAGGTCGCGGGTTCGAATTCCGCTGAGGGCAAATATTTCTGTGATGAACACGAGTATTTGTACCTTAGTCTTGGATGTCCTATGTATTTATGTATATATCTATCTATATAAGTAAATATATCGTTGTCTAGTTACCATAACACAAGCTTTGCTTAATTTGGGACTAGGTCAATTTGTGTGGAATTGTCCCAGGTATTTATTATTTATTATTTCTTTAGCTTATATAAAGAGAGTTAAATAAAGAAGAAGAAACCTGATAAGAAGCGGCTACCGCAGCCTATTTACGCTCACGATCACGGAGAGTTATGAGTTGGCAGCAGAGGGATGAGTCTCATTATGCTGCCAACTCATAACTCTCCGTGACCCCTCCCCCTCCCCAAGGAGTTCATTATTGCAAAACTGCGCGATGAACGCTGGAACATTAGGTAGGGTAGGCAGAGTGTATAGAGTGCCAGTTCACTCTAGACTTACAGAGCTCTATCGCTTCGTCCATAATCATCAGTCTCTGCATACATGCCGACGATTTCGAGTACTCTTGACGTATAAATATGATCGTAATATCGTATAAATATTTCTAGTGCTAACACTATTTCCCTCACACGGCATTTATCCAGGTTTTTGTATAATTACATCTCGGTGATGTTGGAATTTATTGCAAGGTGTGTCTTGAAAAACCTGCGTCTGAAAACTGGATGTGTATCGTTTAACTCGAGCTTTCTCATAAAAAGCCGAGTGGATCGAATAGTCGCCTGCAACGCAAACATTGCAAGTGCGAATCCCGACTGTACTTAGCTCAACTTAAGTACAGTTATTGTCAACACGAGCTTCACGGTGAAGGAAAACATTTTATTTTAGTTCGAGACGACATCTCGATCAATCAATCAATCAATCAAAATATTTTTATGTCACACAGGCCTAGAAGGGCACTTATAAAACGTCGAAAAAGGAGCACGGTTCGGGTTGGTCGTTTCCTTGGAGAAGAGCCGGCAAGAAACTCCATGGTTACTCTTTTCTAATCATTAGGTATACAATAACAATATTATTATGTTACAGCATTAGTACTTAAGTATGGGGAACAGCTTTCCTTAACTGTAGCTCGTGGCGAGATAAATCAACGTGCATAAAATCAGGAAGTCATTGGTAAATCTATTTTGCAGGTATGATAAATAAGATAGATAGATATTTATTAAAACTAAGGATTAATAGATACCACACCCACTTTCCGCCAGACATATATTTTAGGTGCCAACGTGATAGATGGAGAGTCCATCGCCATTACTCAAGCACGACTATACATACATACTCCTTTGAATGTCTTCTCAGACGTATGCAGGTTACCTCTCGATGTTTTCCTTCACCGTAAAGCTCGTGGTGTCACTAATCATTGTACTTAAGAAAAGCTCATTGGTACAGTGGGGATTCGAACTTGCGATTTTTGTGTCGCAGGCAACTCGACCCACTCGGCCACCAAGGCTTATATTAATGATCGGCTTATAGCTTTGTTAGTAATGCTCTATAGTATGTGTGCGTTGCAGCAGTTGGCAAAGGGCCATAGCTCAGTGTGTGACATTGCTGCAATAGCAAAACGCTGATTTGCAGCTATCGCCTGGGCCTACCCGGCCTACCCGGAGATGTATGCCACCCCTCCGTGTCTCCTCAATTTGCTTACTTAACCACTCGACTCAAGCAACTTAATTATTAACCACGGCGCGGTTACACCGTCACATTTTCTTAACGCAACGCGTGATCTCCAAAACCCCTAAGGCAAAGGTATGATAACTACCTCATGCCACCGGGATATACATCCCCGCACACCAGTTACAGTGCAAATCTCTTCAATGCATTATTAAAAATCAAATCTTAAATGGTTAAGTTGGCATCTAAAAATATATCTATGGCGGAAAGTGGGTGTGTGGGTACTAGATATTCACCCATATATATATATATATATATATATATATATATATATATATATATATATATATATATATATATACCCACCATACCCGGCGTGAGGATTTTATATTATTATTAAATGTTACATGTTTTTATATGCTTTGTATAGTAAGCAACGACCTATTGTCGGGCCTACGTTGTTTCCCCATACTTGTGTACTATTGCTGTAACGAAAAAATATTGTTATTGTATATGCCTAATGATTTGAAAAGAGTAACCATGGAGTTTCTTGTCGGTTCTTCTCCATGGAAGCGACCAACCGGAACCGTGCTTTTTCTTTTTCGACGTTTTATAAGTGCCCACCTGGGCCTATGTGAAATAAAAAGATTTTGATTTTGAAATGTAGCCGCTCTACTTAAGCACTGTGCACGCAGCTTTAGTGTCGCAACAGTCGGAGCTGGCGACCAACAATGAATGCTACCGAATACATTTCACGCACAGCTGTTGGTGAGTGTGAGAATCTACTGGCCGGAGTGGTCCGAGTTAAAGCGGGGAGCGAGTTTATACACTTTTGAACCTCTGGTTTAGTTATGTTAGAATTATAATAGGCATGAGAAATCGTCAGACGAGTTGTGGGCCAAACAAACGACACAATGTACCCCACAGAATGTGACGCGCAGACGTGGAAGGCCAAGAAGAAGATGGCGGGACGAACGGGACATGCACCTGAGCAATTGGTCGGAGTTAGCGCTCGATCGCGGGGAATGGAACGACAGGAGGGAAGCCTTTGTCCCGCAGTGGGACACAATTGGCTATAAATAATAATGATAATGGGGAATCGCTACCAAACTTGAAGAAATATACAAACCCGCTACAGCTAACACTCGCACCACACCTCAAACCATATCGGAAAGCTATAAACTGAGGGCAATTAAGATCTTCATCTATTGTTTAGAGCCAGTTCCAGATGATTGCCTATATTCTAGTCTAGCGAATGTTTCAAAGCTTAAATTGCTGACAAATATATCTTCAAATCTTCCCACGAGAGTATAGAGCGCCAGTTCTCTCTTTTACCTCTTTCGCTTCGTCCACATCCATCAGTCTTATCATACATGCTCGTAGGTTTTGAGTACTCTTGACGTTCCCGTCCTTGAGCGTTCGATCGATCTGATCTAGGTAATTGGAACGTGGTCTTCCTCCGCCCCTTTTTGCATACACTTTTGCTTTGTATATCTGCTTCGTCAATATTTCTTCACTCATCCTTTCTATGTGTCCAAACCAACGTAACATGCCTTTCTTCATCTTTACATCACCCTCCTTCACGCCAGTTGATTTGGGAATCTCTTCATTGTGGATTCTTGAGTTTTCTCCGGTGTTATATTTAGGTGCTACTGGACCACGACTAAACATACGGCTCTGTTTTATCCAAAACGTATTTCAAACGTATGCCTTCACCGTGAAGCTAGTGGTGTTTTTTTTTTTTTTATACCACATGGGTGACAAACAAGCATGCGGTCCGCCTAATGGTAAGCGGACGCTTGCGACTCGTGCTTGAACACCAGGGGTATCACTCGCGCGCTGCCGACCCTGCAGGAATCTTTTCACACCCTTCTTGAAGAACTCCATGCTGTACTCTCCATGGTGTGACTCATCACTGTACATGTGTACGGCAATTGGATCTACACAAACCATTCGGCCATCAAAATAGAAAATGCCAGTGCCAGGCACCGCTCCAAAAGTACGGGACTGAGTGTGTGAACTCACCACTTAATCACTTAAGGAGAACTTAAAAACAATTTTTTGCAACGACCACAACTGGCGCTCTATACTCTCTGCCTGCCCCGTTAGGGACTCGGCGTGATGATATGTATGTATGTACGACAACTCCCAGTGAACTGAACTGAAACTGAACTACGGTAAATTCGTGTCATTAATTTATTTATTATGGAACAGAAAACACAGTAACAAATAAATGTGCTATAATGCCGGCAGTAGTATACTAATACTAACTTTACTATACATATAAGATCTTTTATGTTTAAGCAAAAACACAATATGATTTATCCTAAAACAGAAAAATCATTATTTATTTTAGATAAGTCTTACATAACATAACAAATATAAACTAATACTAACTACTTACTTACCTAAAACAGAAAATCAACAATTAAATGTCCATGCTTTACAATTATTACTATTTTACATTATATTAACATTTATATTCTAACCTCTAACTATGAAGCCGTGGTGGCCGAGTGGTTCGAGCAGTTGCCTGCGACGCAAAGGTCGCAAGTTCGAATCCCGACTGTACCAATGAGTTTTTTCTGAACTTAAGTACAGTGATTAGTCACACCACGAGCTTTACTTTAGAGGCAGAGGTGTATAGGTCCCACACACCCACTTTCCGCCAGAGATATATTTAAGGTGCCAATGTGGCAGATGGCGAGTCCATCGCCGTTACTCAAGCACGACTATACATACGCCTTTGAATTGCTTCTCATATGTGTAACTTATGGTAAATATAATACTTATGTGCATGTGTGCGTGCGTGTATATGTATGTGAAAACTTTATTGAACGCGGTAGATGGCGCCATTAACCCCAAGGGCTCGCGCGTTACCGAACCTGCAGGAATCTTTTCACACACTGAAAAACTCCAATGCTCTTCTATATCTATACTAATATTATAAAGAGGAAAGATTTGTATGTAAGTATGTTTGTATTGAATCAGCTCCGAAACTAATAGACCGATTTGAAAAATTCTTTTACCATTGGAAAGCTACATTCACCCTGAGTGACATACGCTACATGTTCTTTTATAAAAAAATCTTATGTCCACCCGTGGGAAGCCGGGACGGACCGCTAGTCAGTTATAATCGAGAGGTGACAGCCCTAGCTGGTCATTTGAAAGGACCATTTACTGCCCTTCGATGCGAGTAGCCGAACGCTTTGGCAATGCGCACGACACATTTCAATATGTTAATAGCTTCGTGAGAATCTGGAGCGATGTGTCGAATTGTCCGTGTACCTTCCTTGAGTTATGGCGGTTGTTACGCCAGTTCAAAGCGGCTATACGCCAGTTTATAGCGGCTATACGCCAGTTTAAAGCGGTTCGGACTGGTTTTGCAGTGAAGGAAAGTGTTAGGATATCTGCGTTGCGATCTTCTAAGCATAATGTACTAACTTGGGATGAAATTACGAATCATACGGATCACGTATTTATACATAGATATATTTATTGCAAGTAGTTTCAGTACATACACAGATCATCAAACTGAGTCCCTTAAGGGGTAGATAGGGAAACCTAGATATTAAGTATGTGATTATATGTATGTATGTATGTATAGTCGTGCTTGAGTAACGGCGATGGACTCGCCATCTGTCACGTCGGCCTTTCCTCACCTCTGCATATAAGTTTTGATAACAATAAAATATGATTTCCCTCCCCCCTCCGGATTTTTGAGCCGAGTGTTTTATGGACGAGCCCCAAGTACAGTAAGGCCATGTTCGCAATATATCTATTGTTATCCGATTCGGGTGCAGTTAAGTGAACCAAGTTCCCTATTATTTCACTTATGCACAACTTATGGCCTCGTTATAGTGCGATATGGCATGTTTATAACTCAATCATGTTTGTCAGAGCTTGGTGTGTGGCGAATGGCGGGTTTTGCCAGACTTGCGCGAAGGGAAGCGTTGTTCAAGACTACTTATATTCAGATACTTTGTCATTTAGAAATACCAACATATCCTCTCGCTTCCACATTAGGGTTACCGAAGGGTTAGGCAGAACAACACATTCCGTTCGCCGGAGAATTTTTTAGGTGCCGAGTGGTTCGTGTAGTAGCCCTCCACAGTAAAGCTCATGGTGTGACTAATCACTGTACTGAAGTTCAGTAAAACTCATTGGTACAGTCGGGATTCGAACTTGAAAGTTTTGTTGCAGGCAACTACTCTAACCACTCGGCCACCACGGGTATTTTGCTTGCGATAAGTAAATGTATTCAATAAATAAATACTTGTCTACCCTTAAAAACCTTTCTACCTTTTATCTTTTACCTTTTATCAATGAAGAGATTCGCAAATCAACTGGCGTGAATGAGGGCGTGATTGTAAAGATGAAGAAAGGCATGTTACGTTGGTTTGGACACATAGAAAGGATGAGTGAAAAAAGATTGACGAAACAGATATACAAAGCAAAAGTGTGTACAAGAAGAGGCAGAGGAAGACCACGTTCCAACTACCTGGATCAAATAGATCGGACTCTCAAGGACGGGAACGTTAAGAGTACTCGAAACCGACGAGCATGTATGAAGAGACTGATGAATGTGGACGAAGCGAAAGAGGTATGTGCCTACCCCGTTAGGGACTTGGCGTGATGATATGTATGTATGTACCTACCTTTTATCAAAACAAGTTCTACGAATACAGAAGTTATACAGTACTCTGCCTATCATGGCAAAGCACTGTATTTTTACAATAATAATTGTATTTTGCTTACGAATAAATTGATTAATTGATACGCAAATATGCAATAAAACGCTACCGCTTATGAGTGCGTGCGCACCCTAAAGCGGATTAAGCCCGGCGGCCCTATTAGGCGGCCACAAATTACGCTCTCTGATCAGGGCGCGTGGACAACCACATTGTAGTTGCGAAATGTTTTGAAACGAAATAAAACACTCAAGGATGAGAACGGACTGGAGCGAAAGTATTTCTTTTTACCGCGATGGTGGCAACCTAGCGATCCGCCTGATGGTAAGCGGTTCCCGCCGACAATGAACACTTGTAATCACTAGCCTGCAGGCTTCTGCTCCGTAAGTATTAAGGCGATGTATCAAGAGAGGTAGACCATAACGGGGTTTCCCGTTCGAATTTGGAGCTGCCCGACTGGGGCAGGACATCCACCTTATATAAGTCCGTAGCCAAATAACACTATTTATTGTGTTGTGTTCCTACGGGGTTAATAAGGTCTCCGGTAATGAGCTCTTTGGGGAGGGGGGAGGATTGTTATATCGTGTTGGCAGCTGAGGGATTAGTCCCATTATGCTGCCAAGTATAACTCTACGAACATAGAGTGGCAGCGCGCAAGTGATACTTCGGAATGTGGACGAAGCGAAAGAGGTATGTAAGTCTAGAGTGAACTGGCGCTCTATAATCTCTGCCTACCCCGTTAGGGACTCGGCGTGATGATATGTATGTATGTAATATAAACAGAATTTCAAACTTAATATAACCCTTGAAAAGGAAATAAAAATATGATATTCATCCAATAGTTTAGTGTTCTACATTAAATTTTACAATCGGATGGTAATGAGCTGCGCATGCGCATGTAAGAGGGCCAATCAGGCGTTCAATGTCAATTGCAGTTTTATTTTAATATTTTATTATTTAACTAGCTGTGTCCGCGACTTTGTGCGCGTGGAATTAAAAAAAATATATATTGTATAGTTTCTAAAATAAAAGTAGTTACTCCTTTTTACATCAGCTATCTGCCAGTGAGAGTCTCGTCAAAATCGGTCCAGCCGTTTCAGATATAACCCGGAACAAGCAGACAGACAGACAAAATTAATAAACATATATATTTTCGTATATGTTACCTATAATATGTACCGTGTATACATCCAAATGCATTTAGTAAAAAGCGCTTAGGTTAATAATACAAACAGACACTCCAATTTTATTTATTTGTATAGATTAAAGTTGTGGTAAAGATTGCAAGTTCGAATCCCAACTATACCATTGAGTTTTTCTAAACTTAGTACAGTGATTAGTCACACCACGAGCTTTACGGTGAAGGAAAACATCGAGAGGAAACCTGCATACGTCTGAGATAATACGAAGAAGTATGTTATGTCTTCACAGGGCTGTTACGCAAACAAACTAGAATAAATCCCTGCACATTATCAGCGCTGTTGTATAATCCTTACCTTTACACAAAACTATTACCTCTACTCAGGGTTGGCACGTATTCGACCAGTACAATACAATACAAACAAATTAAATTGGAGTGTAGGTTTTCCCTGGAGAGTACAGCATGGAGTTCTTCAAAAAGGGTGTGAAAAGATTCCTGTAGGGTCGGCAACGCGCGAGCCCTTAGAGTAGCAAGCGTCCATAGGCGGAGGTAACCGCTTACCATCAGGCGGACCGCATGCATGTTCACTCTGTTTTTAAGTTGTATTTTATTTTTATTTTATTGCTTCCTTTCATTTGCTCTGTAACACCCAGTATATATATATATATGAACAATATATATATATATATAAATGTTCATATATATATATATGAACGCCATATATGTATTTTAGGTGCCAACGTGACAGATGTCTAATCCATCGCCGTAATTCAAGTACGGCTATAGATACAGTCTCTCAATTTGTTCTCAAACGCACGCAGGTTTCCACTCGATGTTTTCTTTCACCGTTAATCCCAAGTTGTGACTTATGCACGGAATAACTCATTGGTACAGTCGGGATTGGAGCTTGCAATCTTTGTGTTGCAACTACTCTAGCCACTCAACCACCACGGCTCTAATTATTAAAATCTTTTATGAAATAGTTTAAACAGACATGTGACAGCCCTAACGCGCATCTAGTTAATTGAACCAAAGAGGTGCCAGTGAAAGGTTCCAGCATGTACGGGCTAGCGTACACGATACAAATCTTAGACTAGAACTTAAGTACTAGACTTATCGGGCACTAAATTTAAACCTAGTATGGAGAAACCAGCCCAAAGAATTTTTTTTAGCAAATTTCACTACACCTCATCAGAAATGTAAGAGCTGGGCTCTTGTTGGCGTCTCTGATGCATCTCCTTCCATTTGCCTCAGTCCAGCGCAATCTCTTTGACCTCCCTATAAGCCATGACATACACCATTGCTTTAAGAGCTGGGCTCTTGTCGGGGTCTCTGATGCAACTCCTTCCATTTGCCTCTGTCCAGCGCAATCTATTTGACCTCCCTATACGCCATGACATACACCTTTGCTTTAATCTGTCACGTCGGCCTTTCCTCACCTCTGCATATAAGTTTTGATAACAATAAAATATGATTTCCCTCCCCCCTCCGGATTTTTGAGCCGAGTGTTTTATGGACGAGCCCCAAGTACAGTAAGGCCATGTTCGCAATATATCTATTGTTATCCGATTCGGGTGCAGTTAAGTGAACCAAGTTCCCTATTATTTCACTTATGCACAACTTATGGCCTCGTTATAGTGCGATATGGCATGTTTATAACTCAATCATGTTTGTCAGAGCTTGGTGTGTGGCGAATGGCGGGTTTTGCCAGACTTGCGCGAAGGGAAGCGTTGTTCAAGACTACTTATATTCAGATACTTTGTCATTTAGAAATACCAACATATCCTCTCGCTTCCACATTAGGGTTACCGAAGGGTTAGGCAGAACAACACATTCCGTTCGCCGGAGAATTTTTTAGGTGCCGAGTGGTTCGTGTAGTAGCCCTCCACAGTAAAGCTCATGGTGTGACTAATCACTGTACTGAAGTTCAGTAAAACTCATTGGTACAGTCGGGATTCGAACTTGAAAGTTTTGTTGCAGGCAACTACTCTAACCACTCGGCCACCACGGGTATTTTGCTTGCGATAAGTAAATGTATTCAATAAATAAATACTTGTCTACCCTTAAAAACCTTTCTACCTTTTATCTTTTACCTTTTATCAATGAAGAGATTCGCAAATCAACTGGCGTGAATGAGGGCGTGATTGTAAAGATGAAGAAAGGCATGTTACGTTGGTTTGGACACATAGAAAGGATGAGTGAAAAAAGATTGACGAAACAGATATACAAAGCAAAAGTGTGTACAAGAAGAGGCAGAGGAAGACCACGTTCCAACTACCTGGATCAAATAGATCGGACTCTCAAGGACGGGAACGTTAAGAGTACTCGAAACCGACGAGCATGTATGAAGAGACTGATGAATGTGGACGAAGCGAAAGAGGTATGTGCCTACCCCGTTAGGGACTTGGCGTGATGATATGTATGTATGTACCTACCTTTTATCAAAACAAGTTCTACGAATACAGAAGTTATACAGTACTCTGCCTATCATGGCAAAGCACTGTATTTTTACAATAATAATTGTATTTTGCTTACGAATAAATTGATTAATTGATACGCAAATATGCAATAAAACGCTACCGCTTATGAGTGCGTGCGCACCCTAAAGCGGATTAAGCCCGGCGGCCCTATTAGGCGGCCACAAATTACGCTCTCTGATCAGGGCGCGTGGACAACCACATTGTAGTTGCGAAATGTTTTGAAACGAAATAAAACACTCAAGGATGAGAACGGACTGGAGCGAAAGTATTTCTTTTTACCGCGATGGTGGCAACCTAGCGATCCGCCTGATGGTAAGCGGTTCCCGCCGACAATGAACACTTGTAATCACTAGCCTGCAGGCTTCTGCTCCGTAAGTATTAAGGCGATGTATCAAGAGAGGTAGACCATAACGGGGTTTCCCGTTCGAATTTGGAGCTGCCCGACTGGGGCAGGACATCCACCTTATATAAGTCCGTAGCCAAATAACACTATTTATTGTGTTGTGTTCCTACGGGGTTAATAAGGTCTCCGGTAATGAGCTCTTTGGGGAGGGGGGAGGATTGTTATATCGTGTTGGCAGCTGAGGGATTAGTCCCATTATGCTGCCAAGTATAACTCTACGAACATAGAGTGGCAGCGCGCAAGTGATACTTCGGAATGTGGACGAAGCGAAAGAGGTATGTAAGTCTAGAGTGAACTGGCGCTCTATAATCTCTGCCTACCCCGTTAGGGACTCGGCGTGATGATATGTATGTATGTAATATAAACAGAATTTCAAACTTAATATAACCCTTGAAAAGGAAATAAAAATATGATATTCATCCAATAGTTTAGTGTTCTACATTAAATTTTACAATCGGATGGTAATGAGCTGCGCATGCGCATGTAAGAGGGCCAATCAGGCGTTCAATGTCAATTGCAGTTTTATTTTAATATTTTATTATTTAACTAGCTGTGTCCGCGACTTTGTGCGCGTGGAATTAAAAAAAATATATATTGTATAGTTTCTAAAATAAAAGTAGTTACTCCTTTTTACATCAGCTATCTGCCAGTGAGAGTCTCGTCAAAATCGGTCCAGCCGTTTCAGATATAACCCGGAACAAGCAGACAGACAGACAAAATTAATAAACATATATATTTTCGTATATGTTACCTATAATATGTACCGTGTATACATCCAAATGCATTTAGTAAAAAGCGCTTAGGTTAATAATACAAACAGACACTCCAATTTTATTTATTTGTATAGATTAAAGTTGTGGTAAAGATTGCAAGTTCGAATCCCAACTATACCATTGAGTTTTTCTAAACTTAGTACAGTGATTAGTCACACCACGAGCTTTACGGTGAAGGAAAACATCGAGAGGAAACCTGCATACGTCTGAGATAATACGAAGAAGTATGTTATGTCTTCACAGGGCTGTTACGCAAACAAACTAGAATAAATCCCTGCACATTATCAGCGCTGTTGTATAATCCTTACCTTTACACAAAACTATTACCTCTACTCAGGGTTGGCACGTATTCGACCAGTACAATACAATACAAACAAATTAAATTGGAGTGTAGGTTTTCCCTGGAGAGTACAGCATGGAGTTCTTCAAAAAGGGTGTGAAAAGATTCCTGTAGGGTCGGCAACGCGCGAGCCCTTAGAGTAGCAAGCGTCCATAGGCGGAGGTAACCGCTTACCATCAGGCGGACCGCATGCATGTTCACTCTGTTTTTAAGTTGTATTTTATTTTTATTTTATTGCTTCCTTTCATTTGCTCTGTAACACCCAGTATATATATATATATGAACAATATATATATATATATAAATGTTCATATATATATATATGAACGCCATATATGTATTTTAGGTGCCAACGTGACAGATGTCTAATCCATCGCCGTAATTCAAGTACGGCTATAGATACAGTCTCTCAATTTGTTCTCAAACGCACGCAGGTTTCCACTCGATGTTTTCTTTCACCGTTAATCCCAAGTTGTGACTTATGCACGGAATAACTCATTGGTACAGTCGGGATTGGAGCTTGCAATCTTTGTGTTGCAACTACTCTAGCCACTCAACCACCACGGCTCTAATTATTAAAATCTTTTATGAAATAGTTTAAACAGACATGTGACAGCCCTAACGCGCATCTAGTTAATTGAACCAAAGAGGTGCCAGTGAAAGGTTCCAGCATGTACGGGCTAGCGTACACGATACAAATCTTAGACTAGAACTTAAGTACTAGACTTATCGGGCACTAAATTTAAACCTAGTATGGAGAAACCAGCCCAAAGAATTTTTTTTAGCAAATTTCACTACACCTCATCAGAAATGTAAGAGCTGGGCTCTTGTTGGCGTCTCTGATGCATCTCCTTCCATTTGCCTCAGTCCAGCGCAATCTCTTTGACCTCCCTATAAGCCATGACATACACCATTGCTTTAAGAGCTGGGCTCTTGTCGGGGTCTCTGATGCAACTCCTTCCATTTGCCTCTGTCCAGCGCAATCTATTTGACCTCCCTATACGCCATGACATACACCTTTGCTTTAAGAGCTGGGCTCTTGTCGGCGTCTCTGATGCAACTCCTTCCATTTGCCTCAGTCCAGCGCAATCTATTTGACCTCCCTATACGCCATGACATACACCTTTGCTTTAAGAGCTGGGCTCTTGTCGGCGTTTCTGATGCAACTCCCTCGATTTTCCTATGTCGAATCTGCTGTACATTTACTGTTTTTCTGAACTTAAGTACAGTGATTAGTCACACCACGAACTTTAAGGTCAAAGATCATCGAAAGGAAACCTGTAAACGTTTGAAAAGAAATTCAAAGGCGTATGTATGTATACCCCTCCTTGAGTAACGGTGATGGTCTCGCCATCTGTCACGTTGGCACCTAAAATATATCTCTGGCGTGTGGTGGTGTGGGAAAGTGGGTGTGTGGGGACTATCTTTACACCTCTGCCTACCCTTTTGGGGACCCTTATGCGAAGGCGTGAGGATATACATATTTAAGCCCTAGAATGCACAATTATAATGTTTGCAACCTTACCCGGAACTTACAAGCGAGAGGCGATCCGAGGTCGGCCTACACGGATGCTCTTTCCGGATCTAATTCTATATGATACTTAAAGAGCCTTTGTACTCGTGGAATCCCTTACAAGGTGTCAATTCAGGTTCGGATCCCGGTCAGAACCACTAACCTTTTCTACGAGGTTATAAATCAAAAAAGAACCCTGCATTTGTGAAGAGTGAAGAAAAATTGTCTAAACAGATATACAAAGCGAAAGTGTATGCAAGAAGAGGGAGAGGAAGACCACGTCCCAACTATCTAGATCGAATCGATCGGACGCTCAAGGACGGGAACGTCAAGAGTACTCGAAACCGACGAGCATGTATGAAGAGACTGATGAATGTGGACGAAGCGAGAGGTATGCAAGTCTAGACAGAACTGGCGCTCTATACTCTCTGCCTACCCCGTTAGGGACTTGGCGTGATGATATGATAATTACGAGCTGTAAAAATCGAAAAGGAAACCTGCATTTGGAAAGCACCAAAACATTTTCTCCGGAGATATACTTTAGGTTTATATATATATCTCTTCACGCCTTCCCACAGGGGTCCCCGAAGGGGTAGGCAGAGGTTGTAGGTACCTACACACCCACGTTCCGCCAGTGATATATTTTCAGTGCCACCGTGTCATGGCGAGTCCATCGCTGTCAAACACGACTGTACATATGCCTTTGAATGTCTTCTCAAACGTATGTAGGTTTCCTCACGATATTTTCCTTCACCGTAAAGCTCGTTGGTGTGGAGAAAAAACGGCGAAACAAACTCCCCAGTTTTCTTTTTAAACATTTGTTCCCTTTTACGTAGGGGTAGAAAAGATTTTACTTACATATAAACTCTGTACCAGAGGAGCAATTCATTGCCATGCATGGCCATCATTCAAATAATCTGATGTTGTATAATAAGCTTTCTGAGTTTATTTAGTTGTAATGACAGCTTTAAACTCAACAAAAGGTAATTCAATTCCATCCATGTCTTTGCATATCTACCTGTAAAACTTGTAGTGTCAAATCGGGCTTCGAAATTGTATTTGCGAAGTGATGCTAAACGAATAAAAAAAAAACTCACCGTGGATGTGCATGCGCCGCCTGGGCGTGGGCGGGCGGGGCTTCACGCTCAGGTCCACGGGCTCTAACTGGATGGGCGGCCCGCAAGTCTGCATCAACACAAACAAGTTGTAAAAACTTCACGCCCTCCCAAGGGTAGGAAGGAATGCCACGAATAGTGATTCGGCCGGAATAAATGCATCTATATATATGCCAAATTTCATCCAAATCCGTTCAGCCGTTCGGACGTGGTAGAGTAAGAAATATACTCGCAAACAATCGCAGTTAGCATAATCTCCAAAGATCTATATATAATCTAAAGAGGGTGTGTGCGAGCGAGAGAATGAGAGTGTGTGCATGTGTGTAAGAGAGTGTGTTTGCATGCGTATGTGTATGTGTTTATGGATGTGTGTGTGTGAGAGAGAGAGTGTGTGTATGTGTGCGGGTATAGGTGTGTGTTTGTAACAACGAAAAATGCCCAACACGGTGTAAAATGACGCGAGACGTACAACAATTACGAACTATTCGATTGTAACAAGTTGATTTCGCGTGAATAGTTCTGGAGCTATTGGTAAAGCATCGATTATTTTTATCACTCGATTGCATCGCCTAATCGAGTGTGACGACGAACTACATAATACCGATATTATTGGCGTTACGTCGCTGCACTAGTCCCATCGTAAGCTTTAATGAGATTTTTTAACAAAAATACAACGTTGAGAGACGACTTGACATGTCAATAATATGACAAATGACAAATTGTAATTGTTTTAATTCTATTTTGTTATCTTGTTAGTTTATTAATAACTAGCTGTCTCGCCCAGCTTCGCCCCGGTGAAAAAGTAAAGAAAAAGTTGAATTTCATTAAATCCGTTCTTAGCTGACCTCTACACCGCGTAAGGAACACTCCTACCAAATTTCAAGGCAATCGGCCTTAGTTCCTGAGATTTTGTGATGAGTGAGTTCACAAATGGGATCTCCTATATATATATATATATATATATATATATATATATATATATATAGATAATAATAATATTCTTTATTGTACACACACACACATCTATAAGAACAAACAACAGAGAACAACATGTAATGGCCACAATAGGCGGCCTTATCGCAAAAGCGATTTCGTCCAGGCAACCAAGTGAAGAAAGAAAAGAAAAAATGGTAGGTGTGATAGTTGAGCGGATGAAATATTCACAATCACTATATATAATAATATATCCTCACGCCTCCCCACAAGGGTCCCCGAAGGGGTAGGCAGAGGTGTATAGGTAATACCCACACACCCACTTTCCGCCAGGGGTATATTAGGTGCCAACGTGACAGATGGCGAGTCCATCGCCGTTACTCAAGCACGACTATACATACGCCTTTGAATTTTCTTCTCAGACGTATGCAGGTTTCCTCTCGATGTTTTCCTTCACCGTAAAGCTCGTGGTGTGACTAATCACTGTACTTAAGTTCAGAAAAACTCATTGGTACAGTCGGGATTCGAACTTGCGACCTTTGCGTCGCAGGCAACTGCTCGAACCACTCGGCCACCACGGCTCGATCACTATAATATACATATACTAAGCAATCTAAATAAATAAATACGAAACATATACCTACTTTACATACAATAACACATACGTCTGAGAAGCAATTCAGGCGTATGTATGTATAGTCGTGCTTGAGTAACGGCGATGGACTCGCCATCTGTCACGTTGGCACCTAATATACCTCTGGCGGAAAGTGGGTATGTGGGTATTACCTATACACCTCTGCCTACCCCTTCGGGAACCCCTGTGGAAAGGCGTGAGGATGCACACACTTTCGTTTTGTACATCTGTTTCGTCAATCTTTCTTCACTCATCCTTTCTATATGTCCAAACCAACGTAACATGCCATGTTATAGACTGTAAGGATGTTAATATGATTGTCGATAAATAAATAAATAAATAAATGTGAAATATACTTCTCATCAGAAAAATCTAAACACCTTCTCGAATATCTTTAGCGGAACTCTTTATTCTTAGACTTCTTTAAGTACGTCTTCGTATGTAACCCTCCCATTCAGCTGATTTTCTAAATTTTCATCTTTTGTAATATCTTTATCGATATTACCATTGGTGGTCACGTTACTGATGCAATATTAACACATAGGGTGTGACCTCATAACGTGCTGATAATATCCTGCATGACATACGATTCTCATCATCACGTTGAATCCCTCGCGAGGTAGGCATGGTAGAGCGCAACAGATAGTGCTATACACGAAGACGCGCCCCACCAATTTCTAGTCGAGAGGGTCGCGGGATGCGGGGAGGCTATTAATTGTAGTGTGCGTGTGCACTCATAGGTAATCAGTGTGTACCGACAATACTCACACATTAGTGGAAGGTTGCACACGTACATTATAAGCTTTAAGGAATAATTTTGGGGCGCTTGTTCGTGGATAGCACTATCTATACATATCCTCACGCCTTCCCACTAGGGTCCCCAAAGGGGTAGGCAAAGGTGTATAGGTAGTACCCACAGACGTGACAGATGGCGAGTCCATCGCCGTTATTCAAACACGACTATACATACGCCTTTAAATTGCATCTCAGGATTCGAACTTGCGATCTTTGTGTCGCAGGCAACTACTCGAACCTCTCGGCAAATATATGGCATAAAGCAAAACAAACGTAAATCTATCGACCTCTGCCAACCCTAATGCACGGCTCATCCATCCATAAGTGCAACCAAATTTGGACTGTACACACAAAGACATAAGATCCATTAGCGAATGAACTCATAGGTACAGTAATACGCAATCCCGTACGGGCGCGGTCGGTATCGCAATAACGGATAGGTTCGCTGTAACCATGCAATATGCAACCTTACTCTGATTATATTAAAGTCTAACATGAATTTAATGCAATAGGACATGATTTTCTTAAATACAAACCCACATTTATATATAAAACCAAGCAGAGTCGCATATGGGGCAGGAAGAAAGAGTAGAACGGCAGTTCTTTCAACTCTCCGCTTCGTCAGCAGGCTTCATACAAGCTCTCTAGTTTATTAATATGTGTATATATATATATCCTCACGCCTTCCCACAAGGGTCCCCGAAGGGGTAGGCAGAGGTGTATAGGTAATACCCATACACCCACTTTCCGCCAGAGGTATATTAGGTGCCAACGTGACAGATGGCGAGTCCATCGCCGTTACTCAAGCACGACTATACATACGCCTTTGAATTTCTTCTCAGACGTATGCAGGTTTCCTCTCGATGTTTTCCTTCACCGTAAAGCTCGTGGTGTGACTAATCACTGTACTTAAGTTCAGAAAAACTCATTGGTACAGTCGGGATTCGAACTTGCGACCTTTGCGTCGCAGGCAACTGCTCGAACCACTCGGCCACCACGGCTCTTTATTTATATGTACATGCGTATTATATATATGTTTCGTCATCCTTCAGTCACTCATCCTTTCTATATGTCCAAGCCAACGTAACACGACTGTGTTCATCTTCACAGTCACACCCTCGATCACGCCATTAGCTTTGCGATATCTTTAATACAGATTCGGTCTAATATCGTTACACATTCGAAGGGAGCGCATCTCGATCGCATTTAAACTACTCTCATGCAATGACGGTTGTTTTTAAGGTGGCAAATACATATCATCACGCCAAGTCCCTAACGGGGTAGGCAGAGAGTATAGAGCGCCAGTTCTCTCTAGACTTACATACCTCTTTCGCTTCGTCCACATTCATCAGTCTCTTCATACATACTCGTCGGTTTCGAGTACTTTTAACGTTCCCGTCCTTGAGAGTCCGATCTATTTGATCCAGGTGGCAAAACACAATCGAATATATTTAATTCAACGTATGGGACCACATGGAACACTTATTGAACGTCACACAGTAATGAGGTATGAAGTCTAGAGAGAGTAAAGAGAGGTAGGGCATAACGGATTCTCCGTTCGAATTTGGAGCTGCCCGACTGGGGCAGGACCTCCACCTTATAGAAGTCCGTAGCCAAATAACACAATTTATTGTGTTGAGTTCCTACGCGGTGAATAAGGTTTCCAGTAATGAGCTCCTTGGGGAGGGGGGAGGATTGTTATATTGTGTTGGCAACCGAGGGATTAGACCTATTATGTTGCCAACACAGTATAACTCTCTGAACACAGAGTGACAACGCGCAAGTGATACTTAGGTATCGTGAGCCTATTTAGGCTACGGTAACCGTTTCCCATCAGGTGGGCCGTGTGCTTGTTTGCCACTCTTGTTGTATAAAAAAAACAAAAAAAAAAGAGAGAACTGAGACTACTCTCGGCGTGATGATGGGTTTCTTTAACTGTGTATATAAGTACAGTGATTAGTCACACAACGAGCAATATCTGAAGGAAAACATTGCGAGAGAGCCCACATACATTTGAGTAGAAATTCAAATACGTATGTTTTTTTTTACCGCTAGGGTGGCAAACAAGCATGCGGCCCGCCTGATGGTAAGCGGTTACCGCCGCCTATGGACGCTTTCAACACCAGGAGTATCACTCGCGTGATGTGTACTCGCCTCGCCACCTCGGCGAAAAGTGTTACTACACACCTTTGCATACCCAGGGAAACTAAGTGGTAAAGAGTAATGCATGTATGTAGAACTTACCTGCATTATTGCAGGCAGCTCGGCACCAATGAGGCACCTGGCGCCCTCGCTGACATCCTGAAAACCAGACTAAATTTAATATATAGGCTGTACTATTCCAGTCCAGCTCCCTTAATCGCGATCCAGCAACGCTATAAGCCGAGGTCCGTACCCCACAGGGGGTGCCGTTAGCTGTGTTGCTTGGCACATGAAAGCGCCGGGCTGGAGGCCTAGGTCTCGCTATTGCCTGGCTAAGTAGCAAAAGTTCCCGAATCTGAGCTACGAGAGCCAATAAAAAAAGGAGCTCATTATTGGTAACCTTATTCATCGCGTAGGAACACAACACATAAATTGTGTTATTTGGCTACGGACTTCTATAAGGTGGAGGTCCTGCCCCAGTCGGGCAGGAATGCCAATAAGAATAGGAAACCCGTATGCCCTACCTCTCCATATTAGTATATTTCTATTTTAGTTGAAAGAAATAGCTGTGGTGGCCGAGTGGTTCGAGTAGTTGCCTGCGACACAAAGATCGCAAGTTTGAATCCCGACTGTACCAATGAGTTTTTCTGAACTTAAGTACAGCTATTAGTCACACCACGAGCTTTACGGTGAAGGAAAACATCGAGAGGAAGCCTGCATACGTCTGAGAAGCAATTCAAAGGCGTATGTATAGTTGTGCTTGAGTAACGGCGATGGACTCGCCATCTGTCACGTTGGCACATAATATACCTCTGGCGGAAAGTGGGTGAGTGGATACTACCTATACACCTCTGCCTACCCCTTCGGGGACCCTTGTGGGAAGGCTTGAGGATATATATATCATGTATGACATCTCCATCAGCTGACAGTAGGTACCAGCACGGAACGTTCTGCCCAATGTCCAGTAGAAAGTAAAATCAAATGTTACGTTCCCACGGTACAGAAGCGGAGCGTGGGAGCGAACATCCGAGACATACAAGCGGAAAGGATGCCGAGCTTGTTGGCTGATTTGTTGGGAAGGTTGAATAAGGAATTGAGTGTGATAAATTAAGTTGAGAGCGGCGCTGTAGATGTGTCGAAGGACCTGACGCTATTAAGGTGCGAAAATGAATACCAATGAGTTTTCCTGAACTTAAATGCAGTGATTAGTCACACTACGAGCTTTACGGTGAAGGAAAATATCGCAAGGAAACCTGCATATGTCTGAGAAGAAATTCAAAGGTATGTATAGGCTTGCTCGAGTAACGGCGATGGACTCGCCATCTGTCACGTTGGCACCTATAATATATCTCTGCATAAGTGGGTGTGCGGAAAGTGGGTGTGTGGGTACTACCTATACGTCTCTGCCTAACTAACCCTTCCGGGCCACATTTGTGAAGGCATGACGATATATAATAATATATAATATATCCTCACGCCTTCCCACAAGGGTCCCCGAAGGGGTAGGCAGAGGTGTATAGGAAATACCCACACACCCACTTTCCGCCAGAGGTATATTAGGTGCCAACGTGACAGATGGCGAGTCCATCGCCGTTACTACAGCACGACTATACAAACGCCTTTGAATTTATTCTCAGACGTATGCAGGTTTCCTCCCGATGTTTTCCTTCACCGTTCAGCTCGTGGTGTGACTAATCACTGTACTTAAGTTCAGAAAAACTCATTGGTACAGTCGGGATTCGAACTTGCGACCTTTGCGTCGCAGGCAGCTGCTCGAACCACTCGGCCACCACGGCTTATATAATATGACGATATATTATTATATTATTCTTATATTTTGTACAAAACTGTTCGCCAGATTTTGATACAGTATGTATCATAAAATCTAGATCAGATGAAACCTCCCTTATGTGACTTAACTAAAACGAAACCATGGATCTTGTTCTTTTTTTTATAAAATATACTACATACATACATACATACATACGTACCTATGATCAGGCAGAGTCCGCCACGGGGTAATCATAGGAAACTCTAATCCTCTATAGAATGTAACCTCTTTTTTTTCATCCACATTCATCAGTCTCTTCATACATGCTAACCGGTTTAGCGTTCTCTTGACGTTCCTGTCCTTGAGTGTCCGATCTATTTGATCTAGGCAGTTGTAACTAGATCTTCCTTTGCCTCTTCTTACCTCCGCCTACCCCGTTAGGGACTCGGCGTGATGATACATATGGATATCGTGACATTATACACAGAGCACAAAAGATGCGCTTTTGGGTGAAGGTCGATTCAGAATAGCGTCCAATCTTGGCCTCACTACGTCTTACACGCACCGCTTAGGGTTCCTTTCAGAAGGTGGAAAAACCTATATGGAAATATATATAATATATCCTGACGCCTTCCCACAAGGGTCCCCGAAGGGGTAGGCAGAGGTGTGTAGGTAATACCCACACAGCCACTTTCTACCAGAGATATATTAGGTGCCAACGTGACAGATGGCGAGTCCATCGCCGTTACTCAAGCACGACTATACATACGCCTTTGAATTGCTTCTCAGACGTATGCAGGTTTCCTCTCGATGTTTTCCTTCATCGTAAAGCTCGTAGTGTGACTAATCACTGTTCTTAAGCTCAGAAAAACTCATTGGTACACAAAGCCTGCGACACAAAGATCGCAAGTTCGAATCATCAGACGAACCACTCGGCCACCTAGGCTTTATAACATATATGTAATATATTTATGTGTATATAACATACACGTCAAGAGTACTCGAGACCGACGAGCATGTATGAAGAGACTGATGAATGTGGACGAAGCGAAAGAGGTATGTAAGTCTAGAGAGAACTGGCGCTCTATACTCTCTGTCTACCCCGTTAGGGACTCGGCGTGATGATATGATGATAATGTATCTCAAATGTCTTTGTAACTACTTTTAATGTACTAGTGATTAAGAAAGGGAGGCCTAAATAGGCCTAAAAGGAGACTCTTTAAAGAGTTAAAGATAGTGCCATTCACAAAGACGCGCTCCACTATTCTTCCTTACGTTAGTGTGCAACCTTCCACTAATGTTTGAGTATTGTCGGTACACACTGATTACCTATGAGTGCACACGCACACTGCAATTAATAGACTCTGGTCATACTCCCCGCATCCAGCGACCACCTTGACTACAAATTGGCGGGGGCGTCTTCTTGGATGGCACTATCTATTCTAAATAAATTATATTTTATAATAAAAAAAGAATCAGTCAGTGATGTTAATATACCCTCATGACGATGCAATAAAACAAATAGCTCCAAAGATGACAAACTACATTATTAAAACTCACTCCGAAACATGGTACTAGGTTTTTTTCAGGTGTTTTAGTTACACTCTACATTCATATTAATCTTTATCGTTACAATGATATATTTTCCTCACATGTTTTTTCAGCCTTTAACTCTTATTCTCCTAATTAAATTGAAAGGGACCTCGTAAGAGAAGCCAGAGGTGTAACAACACTATCTTCTAACAATAGACTTCAGACGTTTCCCAAGAATTACTATACATACACTTATACGTAAATCGTCACGCCGAATCGAGGTAGGCAGAGAGAGTAGAGCGCCAGCTCTACATATCTCTTCCGCTTCGCCCACATTCACCAGTCTCTTCGTACATGCTCGCTGGTTTCGATCACACGACTATACATACGCCTTTGAATTGATTCTCAAACGTATGCAGGTTTCCTCTCGATATATCTATAACAGGGAGTGTTCTGCAGAATGGTTCGACATGATGCCCACTTCCACCTTCTACCACCGCACCTCTCGCCATCGACGGGGAATTCATCCCCATACCTTGGAACCACAAAGGTCTCGCACTGCGCGGTTCCAATGGAGTTTCCTTCCGCGAACGCTCAGGCTGTGGAATGAGCTCCCCGTTGAGGTTTTCCCCGGAGAGTGCAACATGGAGTTCTTCAAGAAGGGTTAGGAAAGATTCCTGCAGGGTCGGCAATACGCGAGTGATACCCCTGGCGCTTACCATCAGGCGGACCGTGTGCTTGTTAGCTTCACATGTGGTATAAAAAAAAATTTTTTCCTTAAAGTAAAGTAAAAAAAGCTCGTGGTGTGAGGTTTCACGGTTATTAGGCCTTTCCATCCCTTCTCAAACGTTTCCCTTCACCTTGTGATCGCCTAGCGAGTGATGTGGTTTAAATAATCTTTATAAGAGCGTGCACTATGCACAATTCGAGCGCGAGTCGACCTTGCGCATCATACTCAGGCAATCAGACTCACGGTAATCACTTAAGGCGAAGACTGCTACACTCAAAATGGCATTCACTTTTATTAAACTAACATTACAACAAGTACGATTCGAATCCCGTACCAATGATTTTTCTAAAAATTAAGTAGAGTCAGTCACACCACGAGCTTTACGGTGAAGGGAAACATCGAGAGGGAACCTGCTTACGTCTGAGAAGCAATTCAAAGGCTTACGTATAATCGTGCTTGAGTAACGGCGATGGACTCGCCATCTGTCACGTTGGCACCTAACAATTTTATGCAACTCTAGTTGTATAAAAAAAGGCTAAGATGCGACAACACTGTCTTTTCACCAGATATATTTAGGTGCTGACGTGACGGATGGATTTTCCATCACCATTGCTCAAGCACGACTATACATACGCCTTTGAATGTCTTCTCAAACGTATGCAGGCCTCCTCTCGATGTTTTCCTTCACCGTAAAGCTCTTGGTACATAAAGCACCAATGATACATAAGTTAAGAAAACTCATTGCAACTGTCGAGACTCGAACTTCTTTTTCAATCAATTCTTTCTTCTTTTGCAATCTTTGTGTAACAAGGTTTGAAATAGCTTCCCCTTAAATCGGATCACATCAAAACAGCGGGGCGTGTCGCAACTGGCAACTGCTCTAACGAGCGCTTCTCATATTAAAATATATTATGTATAGGTATATATACACTTCTATACATTGTACCTATATATACACTAGCGCACTGTCCCGGCCTCAAAATAGTAGAAGAGCGTATGATATGTTTAAACCTACCTAAACACTCTAATAAAGAAGTATTAAAAAACGCAAAAGAAAAGCAAACGCCGTAGTGGCCGAGTGGTTTGAGTATTTTTTTTTATACAACAAGAGTGGCAATCAAGCATACGGCCCACCTGATGGGAAACGGTTACCGCAGCCTATTTACGCTCACGAAAGTATCACTTGCGCGTTGCCACTCTGGGTTCGGAGAGTTATAGTGTGTTGGCAGCATAATGGGTTTAATCCCTCTGCTTCCAACACAATGTAACAATCCTCCCCCCTCCCCAAGGAGCTCATTACTGGAAACCTTATTCACCGCGTAGGAACACAACACAAAAAATTTGTAATTTGGCTACGAACTTCTTTCTGTAAGGTGGAGGTCCTGCCCCAGTCGGGCAGCTCCAAATTCGAACGGGAAACCCGTTATGCCCTACCTCTCTTGTAGTAAGTTGAGTTGTAGTTAAATCCCGACTGTACCAATGAATTTTTCTGAACTTAAGTACAGTGATTAGTCACACCACGAGCTTTACGGTGAAGGAAAACATCGAGAGGAAACCTGCATACGTCTGAGAAGCAATTCAAAGGCGATGTATAGTTGTGCTTGAGCTACGGCGATCGTCTGGCCATCACATGGGCACTTAAAGTATATCTCTAGCGGATAGTGGGTGTGTGGATACTACCTATACACCTCTGCCTACCCCTTCGGAGACCCTTGTGGGAAGGGGTGAGGATGTATTATAAAAAGTCTTATCTATAAGCAATCTTGGACGATTCTGTATTAGACTTTGACAAATAACCTTCGGAGGACGCGAGGCTGGATCACTAGTCGAAAATACTTTGTATATTTTTATATATTTTAAGTGTATACTTTAAGTGCCCATGTGATGGCCAGACGATCGCCGTAGCTCAAGCACAACTATACATCGCCTTTGAATTGCTTCGCAGACGTATGCAGGTTTCCTCTCAATGTTTTCCTTCACCGTAAAGCTCGTGGTGTGACTAATCACTGTACTTAAGTTCATCATTACCTACGTATTACAAAGCCTAGGGTACTCGAAACCGGCGAGCGTGTATGAAGAGACTGATTAATGTGGACGAAGCGAAAGAGGTATATAAGTCTAGGGAGAACTGGCGCTGTATCCTGTCTGCCTACCCCGTTAGGGACACTGCGTGATGATATGTATGTGGACCAGGCGTGAGGATATTATAAAATAATAATCAAACATGTGTGTTTTGTGTGTGTGTGTGTATGCGTGTGCGTTAGTGGTCTAAAACCATCTTCGCATTATTGCCTTTCAAATGTAACCAGTTTGGGGCACATCGTATAGATAGTGTCTATAAAGGACATACATTTTTTTCGAATGCAAAATAACTTAGACGACTTAAAATTACTCACCATAAGCACCATCAGGCAAACACCTCGATGTTAATCTTCGGATTATGTTCCAGTCTTGAAAACTGTAGGAAAAAGAAATATTGTTGAAGGAAAGCTTCACACCTTCTGTTGAGCACCAAAGAAGTCGATGCCCTCGGATGCTCGAGCGAACTATTGAACTATTTGTCCTGCTCTTAGATACGCTAGAGGGTTAGGTACCTACTAATAAAACCACAACTGCGTTCTGAACTTCTGACTCGTTATTGAGATCAGAGAGAGAGAGAAGCCGGTTGAAGAGTGAAGGAGAGAGGGAAAGAGGGAGAGAGAGTTGAAGAGATTTATTAAAAATGCACTTAGACTAATATTATACACTGAGAACGAAACGATAGCTCGTTCTATTTTTGATAAGCGCCATCTAGTGGTCACTTGTGAACAAAAAAATAACAATTTGAATTTGGTCACAAACAAAGTAAACCCTTCAGACAAGGTGTCCTCAAAGGTAGGCAGTACCCACGTGCCAACGTAACAGGTGCCGATGACGACCATACATACGACATTGAATTTTTTTTTCAAACGTATGTTTCGTATTCGTAATTGAAGTCGGGGTGTGAATAATCACAGTACATAAAAAAAACATTGGTACAGTCGGGATTCGAACTCGTGCCAATTTCGCTTTTTTTCTTCTGTCTTCGAAAAATGTGCGGAGTGACGATATTAGATCGAATCCGCAATGAAGAGATTCGCAAATCAACTGGCGTGAATGAGGGCGTGATTGTAAAGATGAAGAAAGGCATGTTACGTTGGTTTGGACACATAGAAAGGATGAGTGAAGAAAGATTGACGAAACAGATATACAAAGCAAAAGTGTGTGCAAGAAGAGGCAGAGGAAGGCCACGTTCCAACTACCTGGATCATATCGATCGGACGCTCAAGGACGGGAACGTTAAGAGTACTCGAAACTGAACGAAGACTGATGAATGTGGACGAAGCGAAAGAGGTATGTAAGTCTAGAGAGAACTGGCGCTCTATACTCTCTGCCTACCCCGTTAGGGACTTGGCGTGATGATATGTATGTATGTATGTTTCTACTGGCTTATCTCATCAAGGGCCGGGCGATTGTGGAAGAACTGTGCCTGTCAATAAATAGTGTTACAAGGAGCAACTTAATCAAATTAAAGATATTCTAATATTTTAAATAGTAGTGTACACACAGACACACTGATACAGTACGAAAATACAGAAAGTTTTGTACAGTGATTAGTCTCACCACGAGCTTTACGGTGAAGGAAAACATCATGAGCAAACCTGCATACGTCTGAGAAGAGATTCAAAGGCGTATGTGTAGCGTCCCTACTATGCTACATCTTTATTAGTATGTAAGTAAATAAATATATACAAATAGCATAAATAAATAATATACCATATTATATTGTTATTTGTTAAATATTAATAATGTTAACATACATAGATATTTATATATAAAATATGGCTGAACATTGTTATAAAAACTATTATTAGATATGTAAATTAACATACGTAGCGACAAGCATATTTTGATTTGTATTAGATATTTCCTAGAGCCTCGGCCCGCGCGCCCGCGCATCTACCTGCGAGCCCCTGCCGACAGCGGCCGGGCCGGCGCATTCCAGTCCTCACTACGATCTGACGCGAGACGCATGTCGCCTTAGCTAAAATCCGCAGCTTACGATCGCGCGCATAGCTAGTACCTAAATCTAGTGCTTGCTTTTATTTCATCCTTAAATTCGCTTGTGTTCTATCGCATATCACTTCTTCCGCTTGTACTGTGCTACCCTGTAAACTTCTCCTTCATATTTTTCCTTCCAATAAACATTTGAAAGTGAGTGAATTTGGATCCTATTATTTATCTCTCATCCTGCACACACTCGCTTCATTGGTGACCCCCTTATCAGAACACCATGACGGAGAACAGCGGTAGCGGTGGTGGAAACATTGGTAGCGAAGAATCTGTGAACCACGTTTCTGTGCGAGTACCTCCATTTTATGCAACGAAACCATGGCTGTGGCTCGAATCGCTGGAGAGTCAATTTGCATTAGCAAATGTTACGCGAGAATCCACTAAATACCACCTCATGATGTCCGGTCTTGACCCGGCCTATGCTGATTTAGTGGAAGACATCATCAAGGAACCGCAATCACCGGATAAGTACACCCGTGTAAAGACGGAGCTGATAAAGAGACTCACTGCATCTCGTGAAAAGCAGGTGCAGCAGCTGCTGACTTCCGAGGAGCTTGGTGACAGGAAGCCGTCACAGTTCTTACGACACCTGACGAACCTTGCAGGACCAGGCGTTCCAGGCGACTTCATTCGTACTCTCTGGACCAGTCGACTTCCCAGCAACGTACAAGCTATCGTCGCATCGCAGACCAAGTCAACACTTGAAGAGGTATCTGAGCTAGCTGACAAAATATTAGATATCGTCACAGTCAGTCCCCATGTTGCGTCGGCGTCATCACCAGCGAAACCTTCGGCAAGCAACGATCCTATCGTGATGCTTACCAAGCAGATTGAAGCGCTAACTGCGAGGATGGACAGGAATGACAGAATGTCACGTTCGAGACAGAAGCCGACCTACCATCGTCAGCGCGGCCGCTCTGCTTCCACAAGGTCGAAGTCCAGCTACAGGAAGTTCCCGATCTGCTGGTACCATAGCCAGTTTGGACCTAAGGCGCATAAGTGTGTGAAGCCCTGCGACTTCGCGGGAAACGCCGCAGGCAGTCGGTAATGGCGGCCGACGACTGCCCAGGTGCCGGTCGCTTATTCGTCACGGATCAAGGTAGTAAAGTGCAATTTTTGGTGGACACTGGAAGTGACTTGTGTGTGTTTCCTAAATCGATGATAAAGGATAGGCGTGTTAAAACAAATTACGAACTGTGTGCGGCAAACGGAACTATTATTAATACTTACGGGTATGCTCACTTAGTTCTAAGACTAGGCTTACGCCGCGACTTTACTTGGCGGTTTATTGTTGCCGATGTTACGAAGGCGATAATAGGTGTAGATTTTCTTTCATATTACAACCTTATTGTAGATGTTCGTAACAAACGCTTAATTGACTCTAACACTATGCTCGCGACAGTAGGTTTGCCTGCCCGCATCAAAGACGATATTTTATCAGTGAAGGTAATATCTGGTAACTCTGTATATCATGACATACTAGCCAAATATCCAGAGGTTACGCGACCTCCTGGTATACACCGCACACCACCACACAATACTGTTCATCATATTCGTACCACACCTGGGCCACCCGTTTCATGTACACCACGTAGATTAGCACCAGAGAAACTGAAAATAGCCAAGTCAGAATTCGAAGCCATGCTTCAGAATGGTACTTGTCGACCATCGGAATCGCCATGGGCATCACCACTTCACCTCGCCCCTAAAAAGGAGAATGGATGGCGACCGTGTGGAGATTACAGAATGCTTAACTCGCGAACCATTCCAGACAGGTACCCCATAAAACACATTCACGACTTTTCTCACAGTCTCTCAGGTTGCTCCGTGTTTTCAACCATTGACCTGGTTAAGGCTTATAACCAGATCCCTGTTCACCCGGATGACATCGCGAAGACCGCTATAACAACGCCGTTCGGTCTTTATGAATTTCCGTTCATGACGTTCGGACTTCGTAACGCCGGACAGACGTTCCAGCGCTTCGTCGACGAGATGCTCAGAGGTCTGGATTTCACGTATTCATATTTGGATGATTTTTTAGTCTTTTCCAAAGACCAGGCGACTCACGAAGACCACCTTCATCAGTTGTTTGCAAGGCTCCAGAAGTACGGTATAGTTATTAATACTGGTAAGTGTATTTTCGGTGCCTCAGAGGTCACATTTCTAGGTTACCATATATCAGCCGCAGGTACCACTCCTCTTCCAACTAAGGTGGAGGCTATTAAGAGTTTCCCGGTGCCCAAAACAGTAAGGCAGTTACGAAGGTTCCTAGGAATGGTGAACTTTTACCGGCGGTTTATCCCCGGTGCAGCACAACACCAGGCGCAATTAAATGCTCTTCTAACGGGTTCGGTAAAGGGTTCACATCCGGTTGCTATTACAGATAAGGAGCTTGCGGCTTTTGAGGCTTGCAAAGAAGGTCTGTGTCAGGCCGCCTTGTTAGCCCATCCTAATTGCAATGCCAAGCTCGCGCTGGTAACCGACGCTTCTGACAACGCCATTGGGTCAGTTCTGCAGCAGCTCGCTGGGGACACCTGGCAGCCTCTTGCATTTTTCTCTCGTAGGCTAAGTTCTACTCAACAGAAGTACTCACCCTATGATAGAGAACTCCTCGCCATCTACGAGAGTGTTAAATATTTCCGGCACATGATCGAGGCGCGCGACTTTGTGATCTATACAGACCACAAGCCGCTAACTTTTGCCTTTTGCAATCGGAAAGAAAACTGCTCTCCTAGACAGTTTCGCCACTTGGACCTGATTGCACAGTTTACCACCGATATCCGCCACATATCTGGTAAGAATAATGTGGTAGCAGATACTCTCTCTCGGGTCGAAGAAATCGCGCAGCCTGTCAATTTCGAGCAGTTGGCCACAGCACAGCAGTCGGACCCAGAACTGAAGCAACTCGTTGAAGATGGTACGAGCTCTTTGCACATTAAAAAGGTGCGACTTCCAGGGGCTAATTTGGAGCTGTTTTGTGATGACAGCAATAGCACCCTGAGGCCATTCGTTCCCGAGTGCTTCCGAAGAAAAATTTACGAGAGCCTTCACTCTTTGAGCCACCCCGGTGCCAATGCTACGGCAAAGCTGGTTTCAGAGAGGTACGTTTGGCCTGGAATTCGAAGGGACTGCAGGAATTGGGTACGCTCTTGCTTGGCGTGTCAGCGTTCTAAGGTAACGCGGCATGTTACAACACCCATGGGTTCCTTTAAGCTTCCAGCAGCTCGATTTCAATTTGTCCACATTGACCTGGTCGGACCATTGCCAGTCTCGCAGGGATATCGATATTGCCTTACAGCCGTCGATCGCTTCACGCGTTGGCCTGAGGCAATACCTCTAGCAGACATTACTGCGGAGAACGTGGCAAAGGCCCTTTTGAGTGGATGGATTTCGCGTTTTGGCTGCCCTACTGACATAGTCACAGATCGTGGGGCGCAGTTCGAGTCAGCTTTGTTCAAGAGTCTGTCGCAAATTGCTGGATTCCAGCATCGGCGTACAACTGCGTACCATCCATCTTGTAATGGTCTTGTGGAAAGGTTCCATAGGCAGCTTAAAGCGGCCATAGCCTGCCATGGCAGCACGAACTGGGTCGAGATCTTGCCTCTTGTGTTGTTGGGCACTCGCAGTGCTGTTAAAGAAGACCTACAAACGTCTTCGGCCGAGTTGGTCTACGGCGAGCCACTACGTTTGCCAGGCGAATTTTTTGAAGCCAAGAACGACTGTACTACTGACTTGACACAATTCACGTCAAGACTGCGTAGTATAGTTCGTAGCTTACAGCCTTCGCCTGCTACCAACCATAGCGTAAGTAGGCGAACGTTTGTTTTCAAGGACTTAGCCACTTGCACTCACGTATTTTTGCGTGACTGTACTGTCGGTGGATCCTTGAAACCAGCGTACACCGGACCACATGAGGTTATTCGGCGAGAAGATAAGGTTTTCACCTTGCAAGTAGGGCGAAAAAAGGTCACAGTCTCAATAGACCGTGTAAAACCAGCCTATGTAATGAATGACCCAGACACCACGCAACAAACACCAAACGCCGCTGACCGCACATTAATATACACTCGACCACAACAATACACTCACTCACAGTCAGAACCATCACAAACAGAAAGTCAGATTCAACCTGATACTGAAATTAGAACTCGTTCGGGCCGTAGGGTTCGATTTCCTAACTATTATCGCCCGTAGCACGGTCTGGAGGGGGGTGATGTAGCGTCCCTACTATGCTACATCTTTATTAGTATGTAAGTAAATAAATATATACAAATAGCATAAATAAATAATATACCATATTATATTGTTATTTGTTAAATATTAATAATGTTAACATACATAGATATTTATATATAAAATATGGCTGAACATTGTTATAAAAACTATTATTAGATATGTAAATTAACATACGTAGCGACAAGCATATTTTGATTTGTATTAGATATTTCCTAGAGCCTCGGCCCGCGCGCCCGCGCATCTACCTGCGAGCCCCTGCCGACAGCGGCCGGGCCGGCGCATTCCAGTCCTCACTACGATCTGACGCGAGACGCATGTCGCCTTAGCTAAAATCCGCAGCTTACGATCGCGCGCATTGCTAGTACCTAAATCTAGTGCTTGCTTTTATTTCATCCTTAAATTCGCTTGTGTTCTATCGCATATCACTTCTTCCGCTTGTACTGTGCTACCCTGTAAACTTCTCCTTCATATTTTTCCTTCCAATAAACATTTGAAAGTGAGTGAATTTGGATCCTATTATTTATCTCTCATCCTGCACACACTCGCTTCATATGTATGGTCGTGCTTGAGTAACCCGCCATCTGTCACGTTGGCACCTAAAATATTTCTCTGGCGGAAAGTGGATGTGTGGGTACTACGTGGACACCTCTGCTTACCCGTTCGGGGATCCTTGTGGGAAGGCTTGAGGATTATAAACAAAAACATATAAATACAAAAGTGAATAAAATAAAAATAATTTGTTATATCGTCACGTCTTAACTACTCAAGTTGCAGTTGCAATAACAATTTAATCTGTAGGTAACACCAGGGGAATCAGTACGTATACACTTAAATATTGTTTAAAACAATGTATATAGATAGATAGCCGTGGTGGCCGAGTGGTTCGAGCAGTTGCCTGCGACGCAAAGGTCGCAAGTTCGAATCCCGACTGTACCAATGAGTTTCTCTGAACTTAAGTACAGTGATTAGTCACACCACGAGCTGAACGGTGAAGGAAAAACATCGAGAGGAAACCTGCATACGTCTGAGAAGGAATTTAAAGGCGTATGTATAGTCGTGCTTGAGTAACGGCGATGGACTCGCCATCTGTCACGTTGGCACCTAATATACCTCTGGCGGAAAGTGGGTGTGTGGGTATTACCTATACACCTCTGCCTACCCCTTCGGGGACCCTTGTGGGAAGGCGTGAGGATATATTATATTATTATTATATAAAAATAATCAGAACAGGACAAAAATAATAATAAAAAATAAAGAAATATATGTTATTATGTATGAAGACCCTGATGAATGTGGATGAAGTGAAAGCTTTAGGTCCAGAGAGAGCTGACATTACTCTCTCTATCTATCCCGGGGGGAGGGAGGGGGAAAGGTTGTGACCATATGTGTGTAGGTGTGATTTTAACTACCTCTCGAAATGTATTGGGTACAAACTTAAATCTAGGAGGTGTTCTCCTTGGGGTTACCCCTAAACCTTTATTCCAATAAAGAACACACACTGAATTAACGAAACATAGGATCTACATACAGACACTAGCTATACCCCATTGTTTAATGTGGGTTTAAATTACCGCTCTGCTCACTTGGGCAGAAGCATTCTAGTGGAATATTTTTAAGAAGGTATTCAAAAGAGCATGTATAGTACTGCTTGAGTAACGGCAATGGACTCGCTATCTATCACATTGGCACCTAAAATATATCTCTGGTGGAGAGTGGGGTGTGGGTACTACTTATACACCTCTGCCTACCCCTACAGAGACACCTTTGGGATGGCCTGACGAAGATTGTTTTATATACATAAGAATATATAAAAATGCATATGAATGCATAATACTAATGTGAAAGACTTATGAGCTAAGCTACAAAAATAAATTAAGAAAAATACTCACAAGAGATTCCAACTTCCTTTGTGTCCATGGCAGGTACATTTATTTATAAAAAAAAAAAGATTAAAACTATATACTGGCCTTATTTTACAAAAATATCCTACAATTTACATTACACTACTGAATAAAAACTCTATTAATGCAATATGATACTGGCCTTTATTTAAATTGAGAATTTATAAAGTTACATTGCTATGTTCATGACATTTTGTTATTATTACTGGCAGTCAAGTATTTGTGTCTGTACATCTGTAACAAGTAAAAAAAACATTTTTTATATTATGAATAGTTGAAAAGATGTCTAAAGAATTCTTTTGGAGGAACTTTTTTATAGTTTTAATATGATATTGTAAGCATTGCAAAATAATTGACTATTGTTTGGAGCTACAATATTGTACCATTTACTTCTCAGCTCAATTATATGTCTGTAAGCATACAATATAAGCACATACATACAATGGATTTAGGAATATAATTAAAAAAAAATAAGTAAGTATACACCCATCAAGATGTGTTAACATTGCTAAACATGTATATGTTTCTAGCTTCAGTACAAATAATTACTATAATATAATGAAAATTCTATTCGGGTGCCTGGAGTAGAAGTCAAAAAGCCCTTGACCCAGGTCACACAAATCCACCAGTAATTCTTTACACTAACTTTATTAAAAGTCAGTACAGCTAGTTTGAACAGATAATTTTCGTTCTAAAAAAGGAAACTTAAAATTGGAAATAATTTATCACAACAAATATTGAAGGTTTTATTAAAGTAAACAAAGTCGGCAGGTCTAACCGTGTTAAAAATTACTCATTCCGCCAATTAAAAAATAATGATCAGAATTTAAATACAAAAGAATAATTCATCGTCTTATTGGAAACTTCAGAACAAAAACTGTTTGCGTAGTTTTGTTTTATAGATAGACACATTAGATTCAAAAACGTCATAATAAAGACTATAGGTTCTTCAGTAAAGTACCTAAATTATTTATTCCGCAAGTCCCTTGATAAGCACCATCATCACGACACAGAGGCAACAGTATGAATGTATTATTTTAATTATCAAACACTTTAAGAGTTCACAATAATTTTATAGAGCAAAATTTTATAATAGTTTCTTTTCGTTTCGTTCGTAAAACCGTCACGTCACGGAGTAAATATTTTCATGGAGCTGTCAAAAATGTATTATTATCCGATTTTAAAAATGTTACACGAGCGCGAAAGTGATTTATGGCGCGAGACAACATTTCGTTTTAGCCGGATATTAGCGTAATTTTTTTAATAAAAAGTGCGTTTTGTTTTTTCTTCCCCGATATTTTCTTGTATTCGTAATGTTCGTTTGGGAAATCCGTTTCTATGTTGAGTTTGTGTAGAAATTATATCGCGCGTCGAGAGAGACCGCTATCCGGACGTGGCGGCCTTCTAATACTGTTCAAGTAAGACGGCGAGATAGTAAAATAGCGCTGCCTGGGCCGTTCGCTACACCGGTTTACGTGCGTACCGATGCACGAGCCACAATACACCTACAATGCCATAATAATTGCGACAATTACTATACCTTTACAAAATATTCTAACTATTGCTTTAGAGGTCAGCAGATTTTTTTACTGTGTTTATCCAACGGCGAAATGATAATCCTTATACTTAGTACTTATTCTCTGAATTAACTACATTAAGGTTATCGTTTATGATAATTTTAATTAGCTGTTTGCATTTTTATTGATTCCATTACCATTGTAATTTGTTCTTCTGTACTTATTTAAATGTAGCAAAAAATGACCCTCTAAATAACGCCTTTTTGCGACATCTATCGCCCACTAGATTAACTAATTATGACAATAACGACTAACTACTTTATTGGCAAATAGGCATGCGGTCCGCAATGGTAAGCGATTACCGTCGCCTATGAACAAGCGTTGCGTTGCAAGAACAACACCAGTGGCAGCACTCGTGCGTTAGCGATCCTGTAGGATAAAGAGGATTATAAATAAAGTTCTTCACTATACAAATGATAGTGTACATAATGGTCATTTAGAGGACAAGACTTCAAGGAAGCTCGGTGTGCTCAACAGAGCTAAGCAGTACTTCACATCGCAAGAAAGGCTGCAACTTTATAAGTCGCAAGTTCGGCCATATATGGGGTACTGCTGCCACCTGTGGGCTGGAGCCCCTGGATACCAGTTAGGGCCTTTTGACGCGGTTCAGAAACGCGAAATCGAGATGAAACCTGCATACGTCTGAGAAGCAATTCAAAGGCGTATGTATAATCGTGCTTGAATAACGACGATGAACTCGCCATCTGTCGCGTTGGCACCTAATATACCTCTGGCGGAAAGTGGGTGTGTGGGTATTACCTATACACCTCTGCCTACCCCTTCGGGGACCCTTGTTGGAAGGCGTGAGATTACACACACACACACACACACAAACACACACACACACACACACACACACACACACACACACATACTTACACACCCGCACTCACAACACACACACACACTTACATGATTTATTATTAATTTTAAACTTATCTTGTATTAATTTATTAGACTTAGTACATTCATGTCCTTTGGAGGTGGGCGTTGTCATCCGCGACACAGTGTTTAACTTCTGCGGATGTCATCGTTACGTTTAGTTTCTGTGCCAAAATAATGTAACCAAATAAATATTTCAATAAATAAATAAATAAATATATATTTATTAACATTATAAGTTAGTAAGTAACTAAATTGTTCCCCTCTTTATAATTCCTGTCCCTCTCCTAAGTTGCTGTGCCCCACAGGGTCCACTGTAAGCCCTGATATTATATAGCTATTAGATATAAGTGGAAAAGCAATAAATAATTATGATTATGAAGTCTGAGGAGAGACTTTGCCTCCCTGTGTGTGTTCTACCCATTGTATAACGGAGAGTGTTCTGTCTGAAGAATTGTTTGACATGATGCCCACTTCCACCTTCTACCACCCCACCTCTCACCGTCGACGGGTAATTCATCCCCATACCTTAGAACCACAAAGGTCTCGCACTGCGCGGTTACAAAGGAGTTTCCTTCAGGACCGCTCAGGCTGTGGAATGAGCTCCCCGTTGAGGTTCTCCCTGTAGAGTACAGCATGGGGTTCTTCAAGGGTGTGAAAAGCTTCCTGCAGGTTCGGCAGCGCGCGAGCAATACTCAGGGGTATACCAACACCAGGGTGCAAGCGTCCATAGACGGCTGTAACCGCTTAGGAGCCGTCCATTAATAACATATTTTTAACATTTTAAACCCCCCCTCCTTGGTGATACGTGGTGACCCCCACCCAAAATCACGTGCATTTTTAGTACCTACAAAGAAGTTAATTATAAATATTTTTTTTCCATATATATCCTATTGCGGCGCACTCATTAAATTATTTCTGAGTCGCAATAGGTTCTTTCCTTTGTTATACTCTGCAAATAGATCTTTATACAGGTCAAATAAGTCTTTATACAGGTCAAATAGTTTTGACATAACGTTTTGCGCATGTAATTCGGCGCCAAAATAACAGAATGGGGTCTGGCACCCCTCCCCCCCACTTTTGATATTTCGTGACTTTTGCCGAGCCCCCTCCGTCCCCTTCGAGCCCCACGTGATTAACGGACGACCACTTACCATCAGGAGGACCGCATTCTTGTTAGCCAACCGCAATCGCAAGTTTTTATTATCTTTCGTATAGTCGTAAGACTGTACCAATAACTTCCTAAGCATAGGTACAGTGACTTGTCACACGAGCCTTACGGTGAAGAAAAACATCGAGAGGAAACTTGCATACGTTTAGACTCGAGAGACTCATCATAGACTTTATGCCATCGCCATGGAAAATTTGGCACCTAAAATATATCTGGCGGAAAGTGGGTGAGAAGGGAAGGTCTGAAGATATATTATTCTGGGTAAAAAAAGTACGTAATGATAGCGTCAGTGCTGGCGTAGATGGGATTGGGGTCAAGTTCGGCCTTGACCCCCCCTCCCTCCCCCTTCTAGAGGGACCCTTACTAAACTGCTAGCTTAAACCGGGTGAGTGCGCCAGGCGGTCAATAAAACACGTTAATGGTGTACACATTTTATTCATTTTCTGGTTCATCCTGCGTCTTTATCAATTTTCCTCTCCTCCTGTAATATTCCACCCTTTCTTCTAAGCTGCCTGGAATAATAATAATATTAACAATTATATAAGTATTATACTATATCATCACGCCGAGTCCCTTACGGGGTAGGCAGAGAGTACAGAGCGCCAGTTCTCTCTAGACTTACATACCTCTTTCGCTTCGTCCACATTCATCAGTCTCTTTATGCATGCTCGTCGGTTTCGAGTACTCTTGACGTTCCCGTCGTTGAGCGTCCGATCGATTTGCTCCAGGTAGTTGGAACGTGGTCAATACATATAATATAATACATATACAATACTTCATTTAGTAGGGCTCTGAACGTGATAACTAAGGTATCATGTCGTTTGATCGACGCAAGACATGGCGGCTAGTACTTATCTTGCGCAGTCAACATTGCCATACAGCCTGGCAATGCTGCCAGCCTTCTTGGCACTGTAATATGTGTTCACATGTTGTTTTATTATTTTTGTACCTTAGTCTTGGATGTCCTATGTATTTAAGTATATATCTATCTATATAAGTAAATATATCGTTGTCTAGTTACCATAACACAAGCTTTGCTTAATTTGGGGCTATGTCAATTTGTGTGGAATTGTCCCAAGGTATTTATTTATCTGTTGGATACTTACAACATGTTACCCTTTCCGATAGAGGCACGTAAACCCTGGGCTTCGAACCAAGCGTGAGGCAATCCGTATAGAAAGTTAGTCTGTTCTTATCTCCCTTTGTATTACAGTCTGTCTCGCTCACACAATGCTTGGAATATTGTGCTTCCAACTGTTGAAGGGAATCCTTTATCATTGTTGATCTGCAATTGAAATTAATCTTAACCTCACGCTCTCCCAAAAGGGTTCCCGAAGGGGTAGGCAGAGGTGTACAGGTAGTACCCACACACCCACATTCCGCCAGAGATATATTTTAGGTGCCTACGTGACAGATTCGACGTGAGAGACTCAAGCACGACTATAATAATAATAATAATAATATATCCTTTATTGTACAAACACACACATTTACAAAAACAAACAGAAATGACAAAGAAAAACATATAGTAGGCACAATAGGCGGCCTTATCGCAAAAGCGATTTCTACCAGGCAACCCAAGTGTAGAGAGAGATAAGAAACAGAGAAAGAAAAGGTAGGTGTGACAGTTGAGAGGATGAAATAGAAACAATCATTATAATATACAAATAATAGGCATTCTACATAAATAAATACGAAACATATACTTATATAACATACATACAATAATATATACATGTATACATATATATAAACAAGTTAAAAAGAGAAATAGTGTTCAAATAAAAGCTTTTTGACTATACATACGCCTTTGAATTTCTTCTCATGCGTATGCAGGTTTCCTCTCGATGTTTTCCTTCACCGTAAAGCTCGTAGTGTTTGTCGTAATTAATCACTGTACTTAGTACTGCTCAGAAAAATTAGTACATTCGGGATTCGTTCTTTCGATCTTTGTGTCGCAAGCAACTGCTCGAATCACTCTGCCTCATACATACTTAATATTGAATATGGTCCATTCACACTGCAAATGCTTAATGATGCACTTAAACTCCTCTTCATCCAGCACCCATTCGCTGGTCTCCTCCAAGTCGTAACTACAGTGGAATAGATTCAGTGGAATGTCCAACGCCATGTCGTACTGTGGTTTTCTGAAACACGACAAAGTGATCGTATAGAGAGGGTGAAAGAGTACCTGGTGAGGTGAGAGAGAATAAGCCGATTCACATGTATGAAGAGACTGATGAATGTGGCTGAAGCGTTGTCTATAGAGAGAGAGAGAGATAGAGAGTGATAGAGATAGAGAGAGAGACAGAGAGACGTCACAGATGGCGAGTCCATCACCGTTACTCAAGCATGACACACACCTTTGAATTGCCTCTCAAACGTATGCCGGTATCCTCTCAATGTTTTCCTTCACCGTAAAGCTCGTGGTGTGAATAATGACACTAAAGAAAAACTCATTAATCGTTTATTAATGAGTTAATGAGTATTGATAAGATTAATACATAGGATGTTTTATTGCTGATAAAAAAAATCAAACAATAAAAAATTAATTACGCGCTCAAACATTAGTAAGTATACATTTCTCATCAGAAAATTGGAAAACGTTGCCTCAAAATGAGGTATTATTCTCTATTAGGCGACATTTGACATGTATTCCTAAATATACATTTTTTCAGATAATCCTTACAAAACATAAACTTGCAAGGTGTTTAGATTTTCTGATAAGAAGTGTATATACACTAACCTGGGATTCGCCTCAACGTCAAGCAGCTTTGAGATGACGTCACTGGCCTCCCTCCCCTCCCCTACCAGGAGGAGTACCCCCATGATACACCTGATCTGATGCCACAGGAATGCATTTCCTTCTATTACAAGGCAGTACATTGATGTCGCTGAAACATTATATGATGAAAATACATATACATATCATCACGCCGAGTCCCTAACTGGGTAGGCAGAGAGTATAGAGCGCCAGTTCTCTCTAGACTTACATACCTCTTTCGCTTCGTCCACATTCATCAGTCTCTTCATACATGCTCATGATGAAAATATATATACAAATAAATAAAATTTATTGTCTGTATGTCATATCGAAATTACAGTTTTAATCTAAATAGTGTATGAAAGATGAAAGTATATACAGTGTCTCAGTCAATAGAACAGTTGTCTTCTAGAAATTATAGCGTGTCGTGAATATATCCTCATGACGATGCAATAAAACATATAGCTCCAAAGATAACAAAACTACATACATACATACATACATACATATCATCACGCCGAGTCCCTAACGGGGTAGGCAGAGAGTATAGAGCGCCAGTTCTCTCTAGACTTACATACCTCTTTCGCTTCGTCCACATTCATCAGTCTCTTCATACATGCTCGTCGGTTTCGAGTACTCTTAACGTTCCCGTCCTTGAGAGTCCGATCTATTTGGTCCAGGTAGTTGGAACGTGGCCTTCCTCTGCCTCTTCTTGCACACACTTTTGCTTTGTATATCTGTTTCGTCAATCTTTCTTCACTCATCCTTTCTATGTGTCCAAACCAACGTAACATGCCTTTCTTCATCTTTACAATCACGCCCTCATTCACGCCAGTTGATTTGCGAATCTCTTCATTGCGGATTCGATCTAATATCGTTACGCCGCACATTTTTCGAAGAGATCGCATCTCGACTGCATTCAAGCTATTTTCATACTTCCTCTGACAGAAAACTACAACATTATTAAAGGCAGTATTATTTACTCCGAAACATGGTTTATGGGTATATTTTCAGAAAGTGTTCTTTCGTACATTCTACATGTAAAACTTTATCACACCTCAACTCAACCATATTAATTTGTCTAGTTAAATTTGTTTGTAAATATTTCTATTTAATTTAAATAATATTTTGTTGCTCCTTATAATTGTGCCTTGTAAACAATATTCAAGCAAGTGTATTTCCTAAGGCACTATATATAAGTATGTATATCGTTGTCCAGTTCCCATAGTACAAGCTTTGCTTAGTTTGGGACTAGGTCAATTTGTGTGCAATTGCCGATCTATATAAGTATGTATATCGTTGTCCAGTTCCCATAGTACAAGCTTTGCTTAGTTTGGGACTAGGTCAATTTGTGTGCAATTGCCGATCTATATAAGTATGTATATCGTTGTCCAGTTCCCATAGTACAAGCTTTGCTTAGTTTGGGACTAGGTCAATTTGTGTGCAATTGCCGATCTATATAAGTATGTATATCGTTGTCCAGTTCCCATAGTACAAGCTTTGCTTAGTTTGGGACTAGGTCAATTTGTGTGGAATTGCCTATCTATATAAGTATGTATATCTTCGTCCAGGGTCCATTGAACAAGCTTTGCTTAGTTAGGGACTAGGTCAATTTGTGTGGAATTGCCTATCTATATAAGTATGTATATCGTTGTCCAGTTTCCATAGAACAAGCTTTGCTTAGTTTGGGACTAGGTCAATTTGTGTGGAATTGCCTATCTATATAAGTATGTATATCGTTGTCCAGTTTCCATAGAACAAGCTTTGCTTAGTTTGGGACTAGGTCAATTTGTGTGGAATTGCCTATCTATATAAGTATGTATATCGTTGTCCAGTTCCCATAGTACAAGCTTTGCTTAGTTTGGGACTAGGTCAATTTGTGTGGAATTGCCTATCTATATAAGTATGTATATCTTCGTCCAGGGTCCATTGAACAAGCTTTGCTTAGTTAGGGACTAGGTCAATTTGTGTGGAATTGCCTATCTATATAAGTATGTATATCGTTGTCCAGTTCCCATAGTACAAGCTTTGCTTAGTTTGGGACTAGGTCAATTTGTGTGGAATTGCCTATCTATATAAGTATGTATATCTTCGTCCAGGGTCCATTGAACAAGCTTTGCTTAGTTAGGGACTAGGTCAATTTGTGTGGAATTGCCTATCTATATAAGTATGTATATCGTTGTCCAGTTTCCATAGAACAAGCTTTGCTTAGTTTGGGACTAGGTCAATTTGTGTGGACTTGTGTACATACTTAATTCTTCAAGTACTTACGTTCATCCAATGGGTCAATAGGCACCACATCGGCGCTCAACACATGTCGCCGGAACACAGTTACACCGTTGCCGACATCCATCTTGCACAGATTCCTGAAGTCATGGGAGCCTACGAGCCTCGTACAGGCGTCCCTCATGGCCTGGATGTCCAGGTTTGAGCGTGGGAAGTAGTACTTGTACTGGCGTTTCTTACAGTCGAATCTTAAATATTATCACTTTTTTACTAACTAACCAGGGATTTCACCGGCGTATAGTTTAATATATCCTCACGCCTTCCCCCAAGGGTCCCCGAAGGGGTAGGCAGAGGTGTATAGGTAATACCCACACACCCACTTTCCGCCAGAGGTATATTAGGTGCCAACGTGACAGATGGCGAGTCCATCGCCGTTACTCAAGCACGACTATACATACGCCTTTGAATTTCTTCTCAGACGTATGCAGGTTTCCTCTCGATGTTTTCGTTCACAGTAAAGCTCGTGGTGTGACTTATCACTTTAGTTTAATTTAATTGGTAAAGATATATATGTATATATATATATTCTTTTAATTTCGTCGATATATACCATGTGTTAAGAAACGTGGTGACCGAGTGGTTGTTGGATGTTGTTGTCAATGAGTTTTTCTCACCTAACTTAAGTACAGTGATTAGTCACACCACCAGCTTAACGGTGAAGGAAAACATCGAGAGGAAACCTGCATACGTTTGGGAAGAAATTCAAAGGCGTATGTATAGTCGTACTTGAGTAACGGCGATGGACTCGCCATCTGTCACGTTGGCACCTAATATACCTCTGGCGGAAAGTGGGTGTGTGGGTATTACCTATACACCTCTGTCTACCCCTTCGGGGACCCTTGTGGGACCCTTGTGGGAAGGCGTGAGGATATACATTCTTACTTGTTGGTGATCCAAGTAAATAAATAAATAAGGTAAAGTAAGCGGTTTGCTTGGTGGCAAGCGGTTACCGCAGTACAAAAAGAATTTAATTCTCACCTAGCACTATATTCCGGCATGTCTTTTGGTATGGGCATCCAGGCAATGGCTCGAATCTCCTTGGGCAGTAGGTTGTTTAATATCTTGCAGTACCTGATCTCAGTCGCTATGGCTTCTGCCGTATATTGGTCTTCGGGAGGATATTTACTGCGTATACTTATTGATATTACCTATGGAATAAACATTTTCAAAATTATAATAATAATATAATAATATATCCTCACGCCTTCCCACAAGGGTCCCCGAAGGGGTAGGCAGAGGTGTATAGGTAATACCCACACACCCACTTTCCGCCAGATGTACATTAGGTGCCAACGTGACAGATGGCGAGTCCATCGCCGTTACTCAAGCACGACTATACATACGCCTTTTGAATTTCTTCTCAGGAATATGCAGGTTTCCTCTCGATGTTTTCCTTCACCGTAAAGCTCGTGGTGTGACTAATCACTGTACTTAAGTTCAGAAAAACTCATTGGTACAGTCGGGATTCGAACTTGCGACTTTTGCGTCGCAGGCAACTGCTCGAACCACTCGGCCACCACGGCTTACTAATATATATAATAAATAACTGGGACGATTCCACACAAATTGCCCTAGTCCCAAATTAAGCAAAGCTTGTGTTATGGTAACTAGACAACGATATATTTACTTATATAGATAAATATATACATAAATACATAGGACATCCAAGACTAAGTTACAAATATTCGTGTTCATCACACAAATATCTGCCCTCAGCGGGATTCGAACCTGCAACCTCAAGTTTCGCAGTCAGGAGCTCTAACCACTAAACCAGACGGTCATCAAGAGTTATAAGTTATAAGTCGTCAAAAGATAATAAAAATAAATAAAATAAAATAAAGTGAGAGAAAGTGAGAAAGAGGTATGTCTAGCTAGAGTCTAGAAGTCTAGAGAGAACGGGCGCTTTATACTCCTCGCCTACCCCGTTAGGGACTTGGCGTGATGATATGTATGTAATTATGTATGTATGTAAGATAATAAAAAAAACATGGTGAACGAGTGGTTTGAGCAGTTGCCAGCTACACAAAGGTTTCAAGATCAAATCCCGACTTTACCAATGAGTTATCTGAACTAAGTACAGTGTTTAGTCAGACTGTGAAGGAAAACATCGAGGAAACCTGCATACCTGCAAACGACCGTCTGGTCTAGTGGTTAGAGCTCCTGACTGCGAAACCTGAGGTCGCGGGTTCGAATCCCGCTGAGGGCAAATATTTGTGTGATGAACACGTTCACATTTCTACCTTAGTCTTGGATGTCCTATGTATTTATGTATATATCTATCTATATAAGTAAATATATCGCTGTCTAGTTACCATAACACAAGCTTTGCTTAATTTGGGACTAGGTCAATTTGTGTGGAATTGTCCCGAGGTATTTATTTATTATTTATACATTTGAGAAGAAATTCAAAAGCCTATGTATAGTCGTGCTTGCGTAACGGCGATGGACATCTCTCACTGGCACCTAAAATCGGTCCATATACATCGGTCGGAAAGTGGGTGTGTGGGGTACTAGCTATACACCTCTGCCTACTGCTTCGGGAACCCTTGTAGGAAGGCGTGAGGATTGATTAATAACATATAAATGACTTCTATAAATCTAGATAAACGTAGAAAAATACTCACTTGTCCAAAAGCACTAACACCCTTATCTGTGCGTCCACATCTATGATACTGGGAGGTCTCTCGACTCTCTATGAGACAGGTCCGTGTCAGTGTTTCAAATAGATAGTGCTCGACTGTCTCCCGTGTGCCTTCTTGTACCGCTAAGCCTTGGTAGTCCCAGCCGAAGTATACGAGATGCAATAAGATGCGTCGTTGATGACATCTGTAAGCAGCTTATCTGTAGCACCGATTGTGACCCCCTGTAGCACTGACATTGCCACCCTGTAGCACTGATATTGACACCCTGTAGCACTGATATTGACACCCTGTAGCACTGATATTGACCCCCTGTAGCACTGACATTTAGACTCTGTAGCACTGATATTGACACCCTGTAGCACGGACATTGAGACCCTGTAGCCCTGATATTGACACCCTCTAGCTCTGACATTGATACCCTCTAGCACTCACATTATCACCCTGTAGATAGTTGCAGATAGTAGAGGATTTACCCCTACCCATAACTAAGTTGTTTCCTGCTATCAAAACTAATAATAAAACTGAGAATTTGTTTGTTTGGTTGAATGCGATAATCTCAGAATTTAGTTTGGGTATTAATTTACTCATTTTATCTAAGTAAGCTATACAACATCACACTATGACCTTTAAGTTTTTCTGATTGCAAGTTCAAAACCCGAAGTACAGTGATCAATCCTACCACAAGCAACCAACCAACACAAACAACAAACAACACAAGGAAACCGGAAAACATAGAAAAGAAACCTGCAAATGCTTGAGAGTAAATATGTAATGTCAGAAACATGTAATTTTGAGAGGCCGCAATGGACTCCCCATCTTTGACATTGGCACCTAGAATATTTCTCCGGCAAACTACATAGCCCCTACTACACCTCTGCCAACCTCTTTGTGGACTCTTTCAGGAGCATATACATACTATGAAAATACATACATTAATAAAGGTTAATTTGTGCTTCAAGTACAACTTGCTGGCCACTAGGTGTATCATTTAGAAATTATTTCAAGCGCTTACTTGCTGAAATCAAACTCCCTTTTCCTTTTGAATTCGGTGTCAGACGATGAATCAGACCTGCCTTTGCTTATTATATTCCTGAGCTGTGTATTATGCGCTTCCAATTGCAATATTCTCTCCACTAATTCCTGAGAAAGAAAATTAAATATATTCACATATGTATAAGTTTCATTGGAGAATAATATGTATTATGTATAGTATTTTTATTATAATTATTGAAATGATAGTGAAAGAGTTTGTTACATGTATATTTAATACAAAAACAAGACTTTTACAGAACACTATTATTTCTTTAGTATGACAGTTGGAAGAATTAATTCTTCCTTCAAATCTTAAATAACTTCTTTTTTTATTTTTAAATTGATGGTACCACAGACATGGTATGTGGTTATTAGGATAAAGGTTATAATATTTAGATTTACAACAATAATAATATGAATAATAAAATAATATTCTTCTTGCAATATGAATATTATCTCCTTTTTTCTTCTTTGTCCATACACTCTTGGCAGAGTGATAGTGGCTGTTGTTTCTTGCGTGGCAAGCCAAACCACACAGCGCCATTCTTCTCCCACAGCCCAGTGTCTAGTGCTTTCGTACAGAGGGCAATTTGTGGCCCTCTTGATTTGGTCACTCCACCTCATGGGGGTCTACCATGCGGTCTAGTTCCATCTACTTTACCCTGAACTACCAGGCGCTTGATGGACAAAGCTCCACGTCTTGATATGTGTCCGAAGTAGGTTAGGATTCGAGACTTCACTATGGAGGACAGGCGTTGCTCTTGAAGAATGAACTGGTTAGTGCGAAAGTCTGTCCATGAAAGGCCAAGCATTCTCATGATGCATATTATACATAAGTATAATATTCATATTTAATGTAATATTTTTATGGATAAAGCAAGCTTCCGCCATAACCGTGAGGGACACGACTTGTAGATACGTATGTATGTATGTATATAATAAGCAGAGAGCTTGAGTCAAGTAAGCACTAGTGGTCATTCCCATAACCAATAACGTACATCGTCATATGTATGGAACGATAGTAGAAAGAAACTGATGAATGAGCGTGAAGATGAAGCGCGCAAGACTCTTTGCCTATCCCGAGAGGGAGCCGGCGTTAGGTTCAAGAGTATGAGATTAGTAAACTCAACTTACTTCTTTATCTAGCAATAACAACTCTTCTTTGGTGGATTTCTTGAACTTTTTTCGTCTAGGTGATGAGACATCCATTTTAAATAAAATACAATTTATTTATCTGAGGCTGTTGTTTATAAAATTTCGCCTTCAATCTTGTCCCTCAGTAAATCAGTAAAGTAGAATCAAGTGTCACTTGTAAAGTTGTCAACTGTCATAGTGGTTGGTTGTCAAAGATTATAATGTATACTGTAACAGTGGTTGTCATATTTTGCATGCGAGTTGGGCAGGGACGAAATAGTCAAAATCATTTATTTTTCTGAATGTTAAGGATTTCATGACATGCATACAAATTAATTTAGCTTCTTTTCAATGCTAATTTACGACGACGTTATGCGACGAATGTGCGACGTTAGTCGACGTTATTTCTGGCGTAGCTAGGAGTTATCCAAATGCCTAGTAAACCAAACTGTATGCTCGATGATGCCCACTTCCACCTTCTACCACCACACCTCTCGCCATCGACGGGGAATTCATCCCCATACCTTGGAACCACAAAGGTCTCGCACTGCGCGGTTCCAAAGGAGTTTCCTTCCGCGAACCCTCAGGCTGTGGAATGAGCTACCCGTTGAGGTTTTCCCTGGAGAGTACAGCATGGAGTTCTTCAAGAAGGGTGTGAAAAGATTCCTGCAGGGTCGGCAGCGCGCGAGTGATACCCCTGGTGTTGCAAGCGTCTATAGGCGGCGGTAACCGCTTACCATCAGGTGGACCGCATGCTTGTTTGTCACCCAAGTAGTATAAAAAAAAAAGTTGTGTCGTTTCGGGAATCGTGGGTCATCACAAATTTAAAAGCTGGGATCTTGTCGGCGTCTCTGATGCAGTCCCTTCCATTTGCTTCTGTCCAGCGCAACCTCTTTGACACATGTATGTTAATCTTGGTCTTCCTCTTCCTCTCTTTCCCTCTACCTTATGTTATATATAAACTTGTTAGACTAAAACCTCCATAATTGCTATCAGTTTTATTTTTCTAAATATTCTTTTTAGCCTGACAGTCGACAGTTAAAGCCAAACCCAAATGTCAAGATAAATTTTAGTTATATTTTTTATAAAAAATGTAGATAACTACGAAAAAAAATCGATTACAAGATGGCGTAAGTACTTTTATCGATAACTAGCTGCATCCGGTATGTGTTGCAATGCCACGTAAATGTTACAAATATTTTTTTTTCGGGCCCATAACCCTTTTGGAAAACGACCCTTTCTGTCGACGACGAGTCTTTTCTGACAAAACATCGTTTGTAAGTAAAACTAGAGAGAACTGGTTCTCTACTTTTGCTCTACGTTGCCTAACATGTGATGGATTCAGCATGATGACATGTACTTCTTATTCAAGCAAACTTTTACAAAAGTTCGTTTCACAAGCTCAATGGGTTCCTTGTCAGTTGGACCACTGCAAAAACAGGGCCAGATTTAGTCAGCGCTCTTTCTACGTGACAAATCAGGCAATGATTTTAATAATTGCTGACGTTTATTATTTATCTATGTTACCAGTTGCGCTCTGTGCGAGCATTGCAACGGCCCGATGACAGCTGATGATGACGTCACGTTCCGTGAAGGGTACAGTTATCACCAGAAATGTCACAAGTGTTGTTAGTACCTTTACCTACCTGCTTCTTTTTCGACGTTTTATAAGTGCCCACCTGGGCCTATGTGAAATAAAAAGATTTTGATTTTGATTTTATATTACAGAAAACACATTAAATTGTAACACTTATGTTTACCACTGTACTTCTCCTTATACTAGCTGTATTTCGCAGTTTCATTCGCGTGATATTTGATTTTATTTTTAGATTATTTTCTGTAAGAAAACACATTATAAACACCTGTTAATTCATCTGATTGTCTACTGACAAAGATCAGATTCCCTGGCGGCAAATCGCAGAAGTAACTTACGACAGATAAATTATAGGGGAATCCGTTTATTTACACAGCTGGTCGTGTTAGGTATAGGTCAAAGTCGTGATCAGGCCGCTTATCAGCGGCTGTTACACCGAAGCCACTAGGGAAATTTGATCATGCCAAAGTTCATAAAATTTTATCGTCATCATGCCAAAACTCATAAAATTTTATCGTCAACATGCCTAACCTCATAAAAATTATCGCCATCATGCCAACATTTATAGAATTTTATCGTCACCCTGCCAAAACTCACCCAATTATGTCGTCATCATGCCAAAACTAATCAAATTCCGTTCTGTAGTATAAGTTTGTAAGAGGGACAAACATGATTACAAACTTTCGCATTATAATATTAGTAGGAAACAACTGACAACAAAATGTACCTGACAATACAAGGATACTCACCATACTACAACGCCACCTGGGTTACCAGATTAAAAATTATATTTTTCGTATTATTTTTTTTTTTTGGTGCTGGCAATCAGAAAAAACTTTTCGAATTTATTTTCCATAAAATCGAAACTTCCTATTACTACCTTACCACCGCACTCTGTAATAAATTTCAGTAGATTTCCTGTATTCTTGAAAGGCCTAATTTCCCACAAGTAAATATTTATTTATTCATACTAACAGCACAGAGCCAATACCCTCACATTTTAATTGCGCAAGCGCAGTCAATGCCTGTTTCCAACAGACGTGTGCAGCGAGACGGACCTCCACGACGCGGAGATCTTCAAAGGCGTGATATTCTGCTCCAGCTGCTCCCAGCGCATTTTCCAAGGATGCTCCACCGCTCGCAGGACAAAGACCAACAATCCGAAGCGACGGAGATCGCGCTCACATCGCAGGTGGGGACTTAACAGGTGGTTTTAATGAATTAACAGGTGGTTTTAATTAACTATCTTCACAATACATACAATTATACCTTTCTCCCTTCCTTCCTTCCTCCTTCTTCCTTCTTTTGAGTTCTTCGCGGGGTAAGCACACATGACATTCTAAATATAAAATTGTATTTAAAAAAAACCTGTCTGAAGAAGCGGCGAAACACTCCCTGGTTCCGTTAAGTCCCGCAACTGAAGCTATGAGAGACGATAAAAAAGGAATTGAGAATGTTTTTTGGCATTATCGCCCCTAAATCTATACTTAATAATATTAAAAAGACGAAAGATTTCTATTTAAGTTTTTTGTATGGCATAGGCTCCAAAACTACTGGCCCGATTTGGAAAATTCTTTCACCATTGGAAGCTACATTCACCCTGAGTGACATAGGCTATATTTTCTTTGTAAAAAAAATCGTATGTCCACCCTTGCGAAGCCGGGGCGGACCGCTAGTATTTTAATAAAATTACCAGTCCAGCCCATCTCGCTTGCTCGCGATCCAGCGACGCTAAGCCGAGGTCCGTACCCCACAGGGGGTGCCCTTAGCTGTGTTGCTTAGCACAATAAAGTACCGGGCTAAAGGCCTTAGTATCGCCATTGCCCGGTTAAGTAGCAAAAACTCGGGAGCTTAAACGACTCACGCTACGAGAGATACTAAAAGAAAAAGTTATTTGGCACAGGGACCGCACGTGGGACAGACGTGCGCAGCAGAAGAGGCAGAATGGCGTGATAGCGTCGGCTGGCCTCAATCTATCCACGGATAGCGACAGCAGATCTAACTCAGATGGTGTCCAAAGGTCCAGGTTGAGGTAATTTATCATATACTAACAATGCGTCGCTGCTTTACCTGCGTCAATTTTAAATTCACTACTAGCGAAGTATGCGTCTACGTAGTATATTATTACCCGGAATAAATTTAAATCATTATCAGTGTGTGATATACAGTATGGCAACCCTAACTACAAATCTATTTGTTTGTTTATTTTTGTGTTTTTCCAGCAAAACCCTAGTGATATCTACCGAGCTTGCGCTGCAAGTTGGGAAAGAAATTTACGAGGAGGTCAGAGTTTTAGTATCAAATAATATATATATACATCCTCACGCCTTTCCATAAGGGTCCCCGAAATATAGGCAGACGTGTATACCTACGTAAGACTGTAATGATGTTTTCTTTGAACTTAAGTACAGTGATTAGTCACACCACGAACTTTACGCTGACAGAAAGAAAAATATCGAGTAGGAAACCCGCATATGTCTGAAAAGACATTCAAAGATGATTGTATAGTCGTGGTATAGTTTTTTTTTTTTTTTTTTTTTCTGCTTCATAGCAATCTGTTTTTCAACAATAAGCCACTTCTTTGAATGATTTCTCAGTGTATGTTTTCCCCAAGAGCCATACTTGTATGAAAATTCTTTTCACACGACTCTCTTGATGTCAAGTGGCTCGAGTATATAGTAACAGCGATGAACTTGCCACTAAGTTGCCAAACAGCATGGAGTTCTTCAAGAAGGGTGTCAAACATTTCCTGCAGGGTCGGCAACGCGCGAGTAATACCCCTGGTGTTGCAAGCGTCTATAGGCGGCGGTAACCGTTTACCATCAGGCGGACCGCATGCTTGATTGCCACCCCTGTGGTATAAAAAAAAAAGTTCCTGCATTAAGATTCCCCACATAGCGAGAGACGCCAGCCAAAAAAATCCTCTTTAGGTCTGTCACATATTTAAGCCTCTTCTGTGTATATACATATATATATATATATATATATATATATATATATATATATATACTGGATGTATATTATATACAATGTATTTATTTATTAATCTTAATTATTTCAGAGTACAAAAGACTTGAAGAAAAATAGCACGGGTGAGCTTAAGTATCATTTTTGCAATTAATTAACTCACTTTAGTTTAAGCAGTTAACAAGTATCTACCAACTTGCATGCTGTGTTCATCTTAAACTATAACACATCAAGAATAAGAACCTTAATGTTATAAATTTCAATAATTTAAAACTATGTATTAACACATTCCACATTTTGGCGTGAATGAGGGCGAGATTGTAAAGATGAAGAAAGGCATGTTACGTTGGTTTGGACACATATAAAGGATGAGTGAAGAAAGATTGACGAAACTGATATACAAAGCAAAAGTGTGTGCAAGAAGAGGCAGAGGAAGACCACGTTCCAACTACCTAGATCAAATCGATCGGACGCTCAAGGAGCCAAGAGTACACGAAACCGACGAGCATGTATGAAGAGACTGATGAATGTGGGCGAAGCGAAAGAGGTATGTAAGTCTAGAGAGAACTCGGGCTCTTTACTCTCTGCCTACCCCGTCAGGAACTCGGTGTGATGATATGTATGTCGGTGAAACCGGGGAGTTCAGCAAGTATGTAGTATATTACATCCTAATAAAGGCTAAATAAAAGAGGTAGGGCATAACGGGTTTCCCGTTCGAATTCGGAGCTGCCCGACTGGGGCAGGACCTCCACCTTACAGAAGTCCGTAGCCAAATAACTCAATTTTTTTGTGTTGTGTTCCTACGCGGTGAATAAGGTTTCCAGTAATGAGCTCCTTGGGGAGGGGGGAGGATTGTTACATTGTGTTGGAAGCAGAGGGATTAAACCCATTATGCTGCCAACACACTATAACTCTCGGAACGCAGAGTGGTAACGCGCAAGTGATACTTCGGTATCGTGAGCGGTGAGCGTAAATAGGCTACGGTAACGGTTTCCCATCAGGTGGGCCGTATGCTTGTTTGCCACTCTTGTTGTATAAAAAAAATTAAAAAAAAGGCATTAGTTATTAAATTAGTAATACATTACATAAAATCATTACAGAAATGGGAATGACCACGGAAGTCACACAAGAGTTGCTGAAACAAATCCATTGTCCGGTCGTAACACAGTACGAGAAGTAAGAATGCTAATTATTCATACTAACACTACTCATTATAGAGTAAGAAAACACTGCAAACTATGGAACAATTAAGGCTTTGCACTGCGCAGTGTCAAAATTCTTCCCACCTTCCCAAAAGTGTACCCGAAGGGGTATACAAAGGAGTGAAGGAAGTACCTCATTTCCGTCAGAGATTTATTTTAGAGTGATGCCCCTGGTGTTGCAAGCGTCCATAGGCGGCGGTAACCGCTTACCATCAGGCGGACCGCATGCTTGTTTGCCACCCAAGTCGTATAAAAAAAAAAAAAAAATTTTAGGTGCCAACGTGACAGATGACTAGTCCATCGCCGTTACTCAAGCACGACTATACATACGCCTTTGAGTTGCTCCTCAAACGTATGCAGGCTTACTCTCGATGTTTTCCTGCACCGTAGCTTGGTGTGATTATCACTACTTAAGTTCAGAAAACACTTTGGTACAGTCGCGATTTGAGCTTGGCTTCTCGAACTACTCTGTCACGTCGGCTCTCTACTAACCATTTTACCCTTGAATCTAAATTTGATTTTGCTAAAGTTGCTTTGGTGTGCCATATAGGTGGCAAAAGCACACCATAGCAATGTTGACTGCAACACAGTGCAAGTTCGAATCGCGACTGTTCCTACCAATGAGTTTTTCTGAACTTAAATGGGGAGTAGAGAGCTTTGGTGACTGCGCCACCTATATGGCAATAGAACACCATAGCCTCAGACATTGGAATGTATTTTTCTTTGCTTTTTTCCAGGCCAAAAACCGCTTCGGGTGCTAGAACTCGCATCAAACACAATGTCGATAAACGCAGTAGTCAACACAAGTATATTAACGATGTATGTATTAAAACACTACGTTACTCAATATATCTTTTTACTTCTATATTCTAACTTAATACATCATACCTGAACTAGGCCACTTCCAGCAAACTGACTTTGTGTCATATTCCAACCACAAGTCACCGCGTGGCCGGCCAATTTATTTTTCTACCTTCTGATTATTATGTTATTTGTATTTGATGCACGCTCATTAGACTAAAATGTATACTTTGTAATAATCTCACGCAAGTGAATTTGTATATAATTCTTGTGGGAAATAAATTTCTATAAATCTAAATCTAAATCCATGTATACTAACCTTCATACTACACACACACACAGACACACACACGCATATAGGAGTCTTCGGGTCCTCCATCAGGAGTAGTGGGGTCCTCAACGCTCCGCGTCACCATCACTCACTCCTTCGCAGCGACAATCTTTTGTAAACAGTTGCCTTAAATTACAGTTCATCTTATCAAGAAGCCTTGTGGTTTCATTAGTCAAGACCCCCAGCATTACAACTGGAGCTTGGCACTCAAACAATTCTTAATATATATAAATTACGCGTCACGTTGGTTGTCCGCGATGGACTCCCTTAACTATTTAACGGAATTTAATCAAATTAGCACACCTTGCCCTAGGATAGCTTACATCTCAATTTATAGGCGCAATATTATTTTATTGCAAATTATTTGTTCTGCAGTCGCAGACCGCATCAAAAGCTGGAGGCTTCAAGATGCGGCTATTAGAGACAGATATCAAGAAAGGGTATCTGAACAGCTAGCCTGTCCCCCGAAAGATGTGTTTGAGAGTGTCGATGTTTGTTGGCAGTTCCTGAAGTCCAGCATTTTATGCGCCGCGAAAGAGGTTTGTGGCATTTCGAAAGGGCGGACAACCAAAAATGGCGATGGTTGGTGGGATGATGAAGTGAAAGAAGAAGTTAAAAAGAAGAAGGATGCAAGGCAAGACATTTTGGCTATGTCCAGCTCAAGTGAAAGTATGAAAGAAAAGATGAAAGAAAAATATCGCCTGCAAAAAAATCGTACGAAGGAGATAATAGCTCAGAAGCGTGAGAGGTTCCAAATGACTGTAGACGAAAAACTGTCGCATAATTTCAAGGACAATGCAAAACTTTTTTGGAGGGAAGTTAAGAAGTCCAGAAATTGTGTTACAGCTAGTAGTAGGATGAATGTGATTATTTCGAAGGACAATGACATACTAACTGACAAAACTGACGTCCTCAGGCGATGGAGTGAATTCTACAAAGATATGTATGATGATGATGCCGCTGATCTACTCATAGAGCTGCCTCCAACAGAATCTGTCGAGGATCCTAAAGCGGATAAAATAAGTATGGGAGAGATTGTAAGTGCGATAAGAAGTCTGAAATGTGGAAAAGCTGCGGGAATAGATGGGATTACGGCTGAGATGATCAAGTACGGTGGACCAGCGGTCTGGGACGTCATCTATTTGCTATGCAATCTTTGCTGGGAAAGGGGTGATGTTCCGGACGACTGGAGGCGAGCAGTCATCGTGCCTTTCTATAAAGGAAAGGGATCACGATTGGACTGCTCCAACTACAGAGCCATCAGCTTGGTCAGCTTAGCTAGTAAAGTGTACACGAAGATCCTGACGATAAGAATGCAAGAGCGATCCGAAAGGTTTCTCTGGGAATCCCAAGGTGGATTTAGACCAGGAAGAGGATGTATGGATCAAACCTTCTCGCTTCGCGGAATCGCGGAAAAGTTTTTGGATATTAACCAAAGGGTTTTCTGCGCTTTCGTCGACTTAGAGAAGGCATTTGATAGAGTCGTACGAAAGGAACTCTGGGACGTGTTGCCTGGATATGGAGTGAGCAGTTCCCTACTGCATGCCGTGAAATCACTCTATAGTGATAGCGAGGCGTGCGTTAGGGTTAACGGTGAGATGTCACCCTGGTTTGATGTGAAGTCGGGGGTCAAACAAGGGTGTATCATGTCTGCCTGGCTGTTCATTATATATCTAGATAACTGTCTGAGAGCACTAAGAACGAACGGATGTGGAGTGAAAATGGGAAACTTAGTGGTCAACTGCCTACTATACGCCGATGACGCGGTTTTACTGGCGTCATCAGAGGGCGAACTGCAGTCACTAGTTACCATAATGAAAGAAGAATGTGAAAAGAAGGGGCTGCGCCTAAACGCTGGCAAGACTAAGGTTCTGGTATTCGAAAGAGATGAACAAGTGACCGAGTGTGCAATATCGGTAAATGGGCAAATTCTAAAGCAAGTGAATGAATTTGTATATCTTGGAAGCATGTTCACACGAGATGGAAAGTATGAAAAAGATATTGAAAGAAGGATAACTGCCGGAAATAAGGTGAATGGAGCCATGTCGGCGTTGATGGGCAGTAAAAGTCTGAGCAAGAATGCTCGAGTTGCTGTCCACAACGCGATATTGGTACCTACCTTATTGTATGGCAGCGAATCCTGGGTATGTCAGAGGAAGTATGAAAATAGCTTGAATGCAGTCGAGATGCGATCTCTTCGAAAAATGTGCGGCGTAACGATATTAGATCGAATCCGCAATGAAGAGATTCGCAAATCAACTGGCGTGAATGAGGGCGTGATTGTAAAGATGAAGAAAGGCATGTTACGTTGGTTTGGACACATAGAAAGGATGAGTGAAGAAAGATTGACGAAACAGATATACAAAGCAAAAGTGTGTGCAAGAAGAGGCAGAGGAAGGCCACGTTCCAACTACCTGGACCAAATAGATCGGACTCTCAAGGACGGGAACGTTAAGAGTACTCGAAACCGACGAGCATGTATGAAGAGACTGATGAATGTGGACGAAGCGAAAGAGGTATGTAAGTCTAGAGAGAACTGGCGCTCTATACTCTCTGCCTACCCCGTTAGGGACTCGGCGTGATGATATGTATGTATTATTTGTGTATTATTTGACAGTCACAATTATCTGTTAGCTCCAAACGATTCTAACAGATGGCGATATCTGGTGACTGGATTGAGTAAGTATTTATTATGCAACTCATTCCATCTGCCTCCATGCAGCGCAATCCCTTTGACCCCTATACGCCATGATAGACACCTTTGCTTTAAGAGCTGGGCTCTTGTCGGCGACTCTGAAGCAATTCCTTCCATTTCCCTCTGTCCATTGCAATAATTTTGCTTTGGTCTTCTTCTATTTTCCTTCCCCTCTTTCTTTCCAAGTTATTTATTAAAAAGCTGTCATAAGGTGGCCTGTCATTGTTCTTCTTCTATTACCGACTTTCTTTAGTGAAAGTTAATTTTTGTAACCCAAAACATTTTATCATTTTCAGAACAAGAATAACTGCAGTGATCTCAGGATAGCAGGTAAATATGTAAAAGCTATTTTACTACGTGCTACGATCCTGACACACCTCTTTACATTTTGTACTATTTGTCCCGCCCAGCTTCGCTTGGGTAAAAAATAAAAGCCACGGACCCAGTGGCGCCACAGTGGCGCCAGTGGCGCCAGTGGGTCCAATTATGAATCCAAACCATTCTCGAATCTTTTTTTTTTATACCACATGGGTGGCAAACAAGCATGATGGTAAGCGGTTACCGCCGCCTATGGACGCTTGCAACACCAGGGGTATCACTCGCGCGTTGCCGACCCTGCAGGAAATGTTTCACACCCTTCTTGACGAACTCCATGCTGTAATCTCCAGGGAAAACCTTAACGGGGAGCTCATTCCACAGCCTGAGCTTTCGCGGAAGAAAACTCCTTTGGAAGCGCACAGTGCGAGACCTTTGTAGTTCCAAGGTATGGGGATGAATTCCCCAAATCTACCTGAAGAGACAGAAAATCTCATTAAAATCGGTCCAGCCGTTTACGATTCTACAAAGGACATACAGACAAACATTAACTTTAATATATATAGATAAATTATGTATTACAGAACTAGGTGCCTCAACAGAGATAGCGAATATGGCTCTGAGGAAAAAATCTGAGTTGCCGGTTATTTTGAAGACTGAGTGAGTGAACATTTTACTAATTATCCTAAGAAGAGTGTGTGAAAGAAGAGGCAGAGGAAGACCACGCTCCAATTACCTAGATAAAATTGATCGAATTTAAAATCAAATTACGGGAACGTTAAGAGTACTCAAAGCCGCCGATCATTAAATAAAAAGCCTGATGAATGTGAAAAGCGCGTTGAAGGTCTGTAAGTCTAAAAGCTGGCGCTCTAGTCCCTTCGCTGACTTTGTCAAGAACTCCTTTCGATACTTCGACGTTCCCATCCTCGAGTGTTCAATCACTAAATAATGAGATTCAAACCTTGGTTTGTGCCAATGAGTTGAGTTTTCTTCTACAGTACAGTGATTAATCACACCACGAGCTTTGGACTGAAAAAAAATCGAGAGGAAGCTTGCGTATGATTGAGTTTGAGAATGAATATAAAATTTATAGTCGTGCTTATGTAACGGCCACGGCCTCACCATCTCTCACGTTGACATCTATAGATAGTGCCATTCACCAAGACGCGCCCCACCAACTTCTAGTCGAGGGGGTCGCCGGGTGCGGTATGCAGTATGACCCGAGTCTATTAATTGTAGTGTGCGTGTGCACTCATAGGTAATCAGTGTGTACCGCCAATACTCAAACATTAGTGGAAGGTTGCACACACACTATAAACTATAGGGAAGGATAGTGGGGCGCGTCTTCGTGGATGCAACTATCTATAAATATATTTTAGTCGAATTGTTACACCTCTTTGACCCTTGAGGAAGTCGTGAAGGTATTTTTATGACATTAGGATACTATTCGTATATTATCCGGTTTGATGTTTTTTTTTTAATTTTAGGTCGGGCTTCAAGCACATTGAATCCACGAGCCAGTCCAATTTGAACCAGGAGACAGGTACGGAACGACAGTAGATGAGTCTAAAGTAATTTCGTTACACCAACGCTCAGGCTGTGGAATTCACTCCCCGCTGAAGTTTCCCCTGGAGAGTGGCGCATGGAGTTCTTCAAGAAGGGTGTGAAAAGATTACCTTTAGTTCATGCTCTCCGGGTACATTCCAAAAGGTTTTCTCTAGAGAGTACAGCATGGAGTTCTTCAAGAAGGGTGTGAAAAGATTACCTTTAGTTCATGCTCTCCGGGTACATTCCAAAAGGTTTTCTCTAGAGAGTACAGCATGGAGTTCTTCAAGAAGGGTGTGAAAAGATTACCTTTAGTTCATGCTCTCCGAATACATTCTAAAAGGTTTTCCCTAGAGAGTGCAGCATGGAGTTCTTCAAGAAGGTTGTGAAAAGATTACCTTTAGTTCATGCTCTCCGGGTACATTCTAAAAGGTTTTCCCTAGAGAGTGCAGCATGGAGTTCTTCAAGAAGGGTGGGGAAGGATTCCTGCAGGGTCGGCGACGCGCGAGCGATACCCTTATTGTTGTATCCATAGGCGGCGTTAACCGTTTATAGATAGTGTCGCGAGTGTCGCGGGATGCGGGCAGTATGACCCGAGTCTATTAATTGTAGTGTGCGTGTGCACTCATAGGTAATCAGTGTGTACCGACAATACTCAAACATTAGTGGAAGGTTGCACACTTACACTATAAAATGTAGGGAAGAATAGTGGGGCGCGTCTTCGTTTATGGCAGTGCACTATATATATCATCAGGCAGATCTAATTGTTCCAGATGTGTCCGGCGACGGCCAGGATCGCAGTCAACGTCTAGATTCAGCGTACAGTTCTCTGGACGAATCGGAAGTGACGTATGTACCTCTTAGAAATATCAGATTGTAATAGCCGTGGTCGAATGGTGCCTGAGTTTTTCAAGCTTGTCTCATGCAGTATTTTACTAACTTTTTATAGGGCTAATTCCTTATAAAACTACCTTCCAAGAATTCAGTAATGGATAACAAAGTGTTGCCAGTGTTTGTTTGCTAATTATAAAAGGTAACAGAACCTTTGAGTTCATACAATAATTCATGTTGTCATGTTGTTTTAATTTGTTTTAATATTACCGACACTGATATTCGGATAAACAATAATTTTTAGATCACACTCGTAAAATTTTGGTATCATCGATAGATTCTGGTATGAAATACATTTAGGTACATATATCTTTATATATATATAATTCTTCTGTGAGTGTGTATGTCACTGAACTTCTCTCAAACGACTGGACCGATTTTGATGAAATTTTTTGTGTGTGTTCAAGGGGATCTGGGAATGGTTTAGATTCGCAATTGGACCCGATAGGTGGCGCTGCGATCGTGTTTCAGGAAATTTAATTTTTCATCCAAGCGAAGCGGGGCGGGACAACTAGTAAATACATAAATATCATATCATCACGTACTTACAATAAATATTCCTTCTTTACCAACAGACCTCGGATCGACCGCAATATACGCAGTCTATTGAGGACGCCTTACAAATGTTGTGAGTAAATTTATTTGTTACCTTTCTTAAGGTTTAGTCTCCCGGTGGATTTGCCGTCTGTCACGTTGGAAGCAGTGGTGGATTTACCAGAAGGCTGGAGTTTAGGTCGGTGGATTTCAGGGACGGCAAATTAGAAACGAACATTTAATGTGATCCTGAAATTTAAATGATTTTCACGCCTTCCCACAAGGGACCCCGAAGGGGTAGGCAGAGGTGTAAAGGTAATACCCACACGCACACTTTCAGATACTCAAGCACGACTGTACATACGCCTTTGAATTTCTTCTCAATATATATGTTGAAGGACAGGTGTTTTAACACTTCGGGGACCCATGTAGTAAAGCGTAAAGAACTAGTGATATATACCTACAGGTTAAGCTGTAAAATTTTGCTGTTTCAGTCAAGAAGAACATACTGACTAGAAGTTCTTTGGTGAGCGTTTTAATGGACGAAGGACACAGTCGATTGTAAGTTTGGGCACTCTAACGCCATCTACCGTTGGCTGGATATGTTTGAGCACTATAGCGACATCTGTCGTTGACTGGATATGTTTGAGCACTATAGCGACATCTGCCGTTGACTGGATATGTTTGAGTATTATAGCGGTATCTATCTTAGTTTTTAAGCTTTATCCTTAGTAAGCCAGAGCCCTGGCTGCGAAAGTAAAGTTCGAGGGTTCGATTCTGTGGGCGGATATTTGTGTGACTAACACGAGTGTTTGTACTTTAATCTTGAAAGTCCTGTTTATTTACATATGTATATAGTGTTCCAGTTCCCATAGTACAGGCTATCCTTAGTGTGGGACTAGTTCCCTCTATTATCACCACTTGAATCATATATTTTTGTCCCCAGCTGTAGAAATATCGCCCATAAACAGATATGATATGTCACTCAATGTGTTTCAGTGCCCTGCTGAAGAAGTTCAAGATGCTGTTCTATGAAGAGATCACAGATCATCATCGTAAGGCTTTATCTCTTATCAACATTATTATTATAATTTGTATATCTTGGAAGCATGTTCACACGAGATGGAAAGTATGAAAAAGATATTGAAAGAAGGATACATACATATCATCACGCCGAGTCCCTAACGGGGTAGGCAGAGAGTATAGAGCGCCAGTTCTCTCTAGACTTACATACCTCTTTCGCTTCGTCCACATTCATCAGTCTCTTCATACATGCTCGTCGGTTTCGAGTACTCTTAACGTTCCGAGTGAAAGAAGGATAACTGCCGGAAATAAGGTGAATGGAGCCATGTCGGCGTTGATGGGCAGTAAAAGTCTGAGCAAGAATGCTCGAGTTGCTGTCCACAACGCGATATTGGTACCTACCTTATTGTGTGGCAGCGAATCCTGGGTATGTCAGAGGAGGTATGAAAATAGCTTGAATGCAGTTGAGATGCGATCGCTTCGAAAAATGTGCGGAGTAACGATTTTAGATCGAGTCCGCAATGAAGAGATTCGCAAATCAACTGGCGTGAATGAGGGCGTGATTGTAAAGATGAAGAAAGGCATGTTACGTTGGTTTGGACACATAGAAAGGATGAGCGAAGAAAGATTGACGAAACAGATATACAAAGCAAAAGTGTGTGCAAGAAGAGGCAGAGGAAGGCCACGTTCCAACTACCTGGATCAAATCGATCGGACTCTCAAGGACGGGAACGTTAAGAGTACTCGAAACCGACGAGCATGTATGAAGAGACTGATGAACGTGGACGAAGCGAAAGAGGTATGTAAGTCTAGAGAGAACTGGCGCTCTATACTCTCTGCCTACCCCGCTAGGGACTTGGCGTGATGATATGTATGTATGTATGTATGTATTATTATATAATTCTACCTTCAACCACATCTTGTCAGACGTATAATAATATAACAAGTTCAAAGTTCAAGTGGATTCGAGAATGGTTTAGATTTACAATTGGACCCGATAGGTGGTGCTGCGATCGTGTTTCAGGAAATTAATTGTTTCACCCGAGTGAAGCTGGGCGGGACAACTTGTGTGTATGTATGTTTTGAAAGTTGTTTACTTTCAAGGGTATATTTGCTTACTTTTCAGGGCGAGGCATTAGAAGACTTTATTCAACTATAAATAGAAGAAAAACGCCCTATAAGTTAGGATGGTAAGTATTAATATATAAAAAGTTTCTAGATATAGAGCTGTGTTGGCCGAGTAGTTTGAGTAGCCTGCAACCCAAAGACTGCAAGTTCGAATCCCGAGTGTTCTGTACCTATGAGTTTTTATGCACTTATGTACACTGATTTGTACACTAGCTTAACGAACGAGATACAACCTGCATACGTCTGAGAAGCAATTCATTGGCGTATGTATAGTCGTGCTTGAGTAACGGCGATGGACTCGCTATCTTTCTCTTAAAATATATCTCCGGTGGAAAGTGTGTGTATGTGGGTACTAGACACTTTTGCATACCCCCCCTAGGGACCCTACCTTGTGGGAAGACGTCATAATAATCTAATTCTTTATTTTACAGGCTACAATTGGTATCCAATGCTGCTAAAGTAAGGCAAGTGTTCATTTAGTTATATGTTTTAGTTAAGTGAAAGAGGTGAGGTAGAGAGAACTGGTGCTCTACTCTCTCTGCTCACCCCAAGATATGTATGTGTGTGTAAATATTAAATACAAGTCGTGATCCGCGGTTTCACCCTTAATTTTTTTTTCTTTAGTAACTTATTTTCTGGATTAAACATTTCCAATATATATATTCCAGCTAATATTTTATCTCTGTGCCGAATTTCATCTGATTCTGTTCAGTAGTTCTTGCATGAATGAAGAACAAATTTCGCATTTTTAATTTTAATAAAATATATATAATTCTTCTGTAAGTGTGTTTGTTCTCCTAAATGAGCGGATTAATTTGGATGAAATTATGTGTGTATATTTGAGTGGGTCTCTGGACGGTTTGAAAACACAATTAGGCCCGGTAGATAGATGGCACCACTGCCGCGTTTCTCAAGCTTTTATTTTTCACACAAGCAAAGATGGGCGGATATACATGTAAGTATATTGGTAACGAATTGGCTTAAAAACTACTGGACCGATTTGAAAAATTCTTCCACCATTGAAAAGCTACATACACCTTGAGTGACTATATTAGGTTGACTTATATAGGCTATATTTTTATAAAATACTAGCTGTCCCGCCCAGCTTCGCTCGGGTGAAAAAGTTAAATTGCCCGTAACACGATCGCAGCGCCACCTATTGGGTCCAATTGTAAATCTAAACCATTCTCGCATCTAGCTTAAGACACACAGAAACACACAGAAAGCTTCGCCCGGGTAAAAAGGTAAAATTCTTGAAACTCGATCGCAGCGCCACCTATCGGGTCCAATTTAATATAGCCTATGTTACTCGGGGATAATGTAGCTTTCCAAAGGTGAAAGAATTTTTGAAATCGGTCCAGTAGTTTCGGAGCCTATTCATTACAAACAAACAAACAAACAAATCTTTCCTCTTTATAATATTAGTATAGATAAATATGTCTACCCTTTTGAAGCTGGTACGGACCGCTGGTATTATATATCTTCAATAATAAAATCATTGGTATGTCCAGCCCTACATACTGCACGACTCAAGTTTTCGCATCGGTGTCAACTCTCTCGGCTATATTCCGCCCGCGATTGTAAGTCTTATGTCCATTACTATAGGGTTTAAGTCCTTCCGTGTTTATCATTTGTTTTGTGTTGAAATATGTTAAAGGTAATTAAATATCGCCTTGCGAGGAAATTTGTGGGAAAGCATATAGTTTAATTCTTTTGTAATCACTCAATTAGTAGGACCCCTTAAATCATTAGTCGTATTATTTACATCTAATTATACCTAGACATCTTCACGCCATCAAAGAGTCCCCAAAGGGGTAGGCAGAGGTGTATAGGTATTACCCACACAACCACTTTCCACCAAAGATATATTTCAGTTGCCAACGTGACAGATTGCGAGTCCATCGCCGTTACTCAAGCACGACTATACATACGCTTTTGAATGTCTTCTCAGACGTATGCAGGTTTCCTCTCGATGTTTTCCTTCACCGTAAAGCTTGTGGTGTGACTAATCACTGTACTTAAGTTCAGAAAAACTTATTGGTACAGTCGGGATTCGAACTTGCGACCTTTGTGTTCCTGGCGACTGCTCTAAACACTCGCCGTCCATCGCTCTTATTACAAATTATTTAAAACACTTCTGTTAATATCTTTGCCCCAGATGTAAGCACTTCAAGGCATCGCATAGCTACAGATGTATGCGAGCACACGTGATGAGGTTAGCTGGACCAACAAGAAGCGAGTGAGTTGATAATACAGGATAAGCCATTCCACACAAATTGACCTCGTCCCAAACTAAGCAAAGCTTGTACTATGGGAACTGGACAACGAAATACATACTTATATAGATAGGCAATACCACACAAAGTGACCTAGTTCCAAACTAAGCAAAGCTTGTACTATGGGAACTGGACAACGATATACATACTTATATAGATAGGCAATTCCACACAAATTGACCTAGTCCCAAACAAAGCAAAGCTTGTACTATGGGAACTGGACAACGATATACATACTTATATAGATAGGCAATTCCACACAAATTGACCTAGTCCCAAAATAAGCAAAGCTTGTACTGTGGGAACTGGACAACGATATACATACTTATATAGATAGGCAATTCCACACAAATTTACCTAGTCCCAAAATAAGCAAAGCTTGTACTGTGGGAACTGGACAACGATATACATACTTATATAGATAGGCAATTCCACACAAATTGACCTAGTCCCAAAATAAGCAAAGCTTGTACTGTGGGAACTGGACAACGATATATATACTTATATAGATAGGCAATTCCACACAAATTGACCTAGTCTCAAAATAAGCAAAGCTTGTACTGTGGGAACTGGACAACGATATACATACTTATATAGATAGGCAATTCCACACAAATTGACCTAGTCCCAAAATAAGCAAAGCTTGTACTGTGGGAACTGGACAACGATATATATACTTATATAGATAGGCAATTCCACACAAATTGACCTAGTCCCAAAATAAGCAAAGCTGGTACTATGGGAACTGGACAACGATATACATACTTATATAGATAGGCAATTCCACACAAATTGACCTAGTCCCAAAATAAGCAAAGCTGGTACTATGGGAACTGGACAACGATATACATACTTATATAGATAGGCAATTCCACACAAATTGACCTAGTCCCAAACTAAGCAAAGCTTGTACTATGGGAACTGGACAACGATATACATACTTATATAGATAGGCAATTCCACACAAATTGAACTAGTCCCAAACAAAGCAAAGCTTGTACTATGGGAACTGGACAACGATATACATACTTATATAGATAGGCAATTCCACACAAATTGACCTAGTCCCAAACTAAGCAAAGCTTGTACCATAGGAACTGGACAACGATACTTAACTAGTAACTTTATTTTTTTACTTTACGATGTTATTGTATTTCAGGTTAGCCTGTTTCAGGAGGACACTGAAACGCCTGGTAGCTCCACATTTTTTCAGACACATTGCAAACATTTACAGTGAGTATTTCACTGTAGTCCCAACGGATGCTCCGCGTTTTTATCACGTTAAAATTTAATTTCAGTAATGGTTTTTTTTCTGGAAACAAATCCTGCGTGCTAGTTCCCTACATTGTATATACAGACATGACTGTATATAAATTGCAGAGGTATAACAATACCCTCTTTTTATTAGAGATATTAAGGTGCCAGCGTGAGCAAGGGCGAAGCACCGTGGCTCAGTCAGGGCTCCCTGGCCTTGGATCTTAAAGTTTCCATTCGAAGTTCTCTTTCGCCGTAAAGCTCATGGTGTAATTTATCACTGTTCGAATTTGAATACGGAGAAACACATCGGTTAAACCTTTCTGCTTAAGATAGACACTGCTTAAACCTATTCTGCTATGACGTCTCGTACTGCTTCTAGTTGACATCTAGTTTCTTAATTCTAATATAAATATCTTGGGACAATTCCACACAAATTGACCCAGTCCCAAATTAAGCAAAGCTTTTGTTATGGTAACTAGACAACGATATATTTACTTATATAGATAGATATATACATAAATATATAGGACATCCAAGGCTAAGGTACAAATACTCGTGTTCATCACACAAATATCTGCCCTCAGCGGGATTCGAACCCACGACCTCAAGTTTCGCAGTCCTGACTGCGAAACTTGAGGTCGTGGGCTCTAACCACTAGACCAGACGGCCGTCTAGTCTAGTCTGGTTAGTAGTATATGACGGCCAAGTTAGAAAATAACAAGTGTGTATTTACAGATAGAAGATTCGCGGCCATTACGATGTCACAGGGGTGTGGCAGTGGTGCGGCGCGCAGCGAGCATGTTTAAACATAAAAAAAATGTAAAATTTTGTTTGAAAGTACATTAATAAAATTCTAATTCAGCAAAATGAAATATATTTTTACGAAGGAGAAACCGTTTTCCACTGGTTTGTAATATTAGAAGGAACCTTTAGGTTATGAGTAAGGGGCTAAAGAAAGGCATGTATTTAGTAAATATATATTAGAAGGCGTCTGTTTCGCCATCATCGTCACTGTAGCTATCCTCCTTTCTCGCCCTGCACCGGGCGAAGTAGCCCTTCTTCCATAGCAGTACTATCACCAATACGAGGGGGAATGTCACGAAAATACCTAAAAAAATTAAATAAATGTATCCTCACGCCTTCCCACAAGGATCCCCGAAGGTCCGTATAGGTAATACCACCTTCCGCCAGAGGTATATTAGATGCCAACGTGACAGATGGCGAGTCCATCGCCGTTACTCAAGCACGACTATACATACGCCTTTGAATTGCTTCTCAGACGTATGCAGGTTTCCTCTCGATGTTTTCCTTCACCGTAAAGCTCGTGGTGTGTCTAATCTCTGTAGGTACTTAAAATCAGAAAAACTCGTTGGTACAGTCGGGATTCGAACTTGCGATCTTTGTGTCGCACTCACTCGAACCACTCCACCACCACGATTTTTAAACTATTAATAATGATAAGTTCTAGTTGTAATCCTGTAAATTTACGTAAATGTTGACTGCAAATGCGCTAGGCTCACCATCAGGCCGTATGCTACCGTAGCAACCTTTATTGTATATAACTAGCTGTCCCGCCCAGCTTCGCCGGGTGAAAACTAAAAAAAAATGGTTGAAAAACGTGTTTTTATTTAAGGCCCCCGCGTTCCACCTTGCGGGTGGAGTTTCATAAAATCTTAGGTAATTTTTTGTGTTGTGTTCCTACGGGGTGAATAAGGTTTCCAGTAATGAGCTCTTTGGGGAGGGGGAAGGATTGTTACATTGAGTTGGAAGCATAAGGATTAAACACATTATGCTGCCAACACACTATAACTCTCCGAACACAGAGTGGCAACACGCAAGTGATACTTCGGTATCGTGAGTGTAAATAGGCTACGGTAACCGTTTCCCATCAGATGGGCCGTATGCTTGTTTGCCCCTCTTGTTGTATATAAAAAAAAAAAAAACGTGATCTTTACGCCGCGTAAGGAATACTCCTACCAAATTTCAGGTCAATCGGCCTTATAGTTCCTGAGATTTCGTGATGAGTGAGTTCACAAATGGGATCTCCTATATATATATATATATATAGATGTATACATACATACCTATCATTATGCCCAAAATGATGGCCATGTCCGGCCCAGCAGAATCCACCAGATTCTCCGGTGAACTGCACATGAGAGTCTTCGATGCGCTGTACAACTGTGGGAATGTCATACTCCGAAGGTCTAGGGGTTTCTTGCAACTGGAAAGGAAAACGATTGTACAGCATAATGGGACTAATCCCTCTGCTGCCAACACAAGTTTAGATTGTTAACCTCTTCCCCAAATAGCTCATTACTGGAAACCTTATTTATCGCACAGAAACACAACACAATAAATTGTGTTATTTGCCTACGGACTTCTATAAGGTGGAGTTCCTGCCCCAGTCGGCCAAAAGGCACTAAAGGTGGAGGTGGGAAGGTCAAGAGTACTCGAAATCAGCGAGCATGTATGAAGAGACTGATGAATGTGGACGAAGCGAAAGACGTATGCAAGTCTAGAGAGAACTAGTGCTTCTCTCTGCCTACCCCGTTAGGGTCTCGGCCTGTTGATATATGTAACAAATTTGCACTAATAGAAGGATAAAAAATACTGATTTCAGAAGTGTGTGTGCTTCTTTGTATAGTGTACTCACATCATATTGTCAGCGCTATTGTTAGCTAATGAGATGACCAGCGGTGTCAGTACATCCACCATCCACTGGTTTTCACAGTCACACACGTAGGGGTTGTTGGAGAAGTCGGCTTCCTGAAGCTGGTTCCAACGGTCCAAGATACCACTGTCTATGGTCGATAGGTTGTTGTTGTTCAGGAGTAGCTGCGAACAATTACTGGAGATATATTTGCCAACGTGACAGGCGAGTCCATCACCGTTACTCAAGCACGACTATACATACGTCTTTCAATTTCTACTCAAACGTATGAAACTCTCCATGTTTTCCTTCACCTAGCAACTGTACTGTTAAAAAAACTGATTGGTACGCTCGGGATTCGAACTTGCGATCTTTGTGTTGCAGGTTCAGACATCTTACTCAGTGAGGGACTCGGCTTAAATATTGTCTATTGATATCCTACTACCACATCAACGGGGACTACATTCCTATACTCTAGAACCACAAAGGTCTCGCATTGCGTAGTTGCAAAAGAGTTTCCTTCCGCGAACGCTCAGGCTGTGGTATGAACTCCCCGTTGAAGTTTCCTTGGAGGGTACAGCATGGAGCTTTCAAGAAGGGTGTGAAATTCGTGCAGTGATACCCTTAGCGTTGCAAGGGACCGTGGTGGTCGGTAACTCACCATCAGACCGTCCATAATTGTGGCGCCAACATTACCAAAGAAACTGTTTTTTTTAATTTTGTTGCTCCTGTCGCTTGAATATTCTTAAAGTATAATTGCCATTATGGGGCCAGCGCTGTAAGAGCTTCATGCCAAGAGCCTCACCCGATTGAGAGCAGGCCACAACTCAACATCGTGGTCGTCTTCCCAGACCAGGAAGTTGGGGTCCAAAGTCGTTAATCTCGGATTGAAGGACAGGTCCAGGGAGGCCAGACTCTGGAGGCCTCCGAGAGCGTTGGCTGATATTGACTGCAGCTTACTGTTTCTGCAGAGGCGGAGCTCTTGAAGTCTTGTCAGATTCGATATGGCCCTGTATAAAATCCATGACTATGTAAGTCTAGAGAGAATTGGTGCTTACCTAACCTAACCTAACCCTCTCTGCCTACCCCGTGAGGGGCTCGACGTGATGATAATATAATGTATGTATGTATACATGTATGTATGTATGAAAGCCGCGGTGGCCGAGTGGTTTGAGCAGTTGCCTGCGACGCAAAGGTCGCAAGTTCGAATCCCGACTGTACCAATGAGTTTTTTCTGAACTTAAGTACAGTGATTAGTCACACCACGAGTTGAACGGTGAAGGAAAACATCGAGAGGAAACCTGCATACGTCTAAGAAGAAATTCAAAGGCGTATGTATTGTAGTCGTGCTTGAGTAACGGCGATGGACTCGCCATCTATCACGTTGGCACATAATATACCTCTGGCGGAAAGTGGGTGTGTGGGTATTACCTATACACCTCTGCCTACCCCTTCGGGGACCCTTGTGGGAAGGCGTGAGGATATATTATATATATATATTATTATGCTGCGGTGACCGAGTGGTTGGAGCAGTTACCATTACTTCTCAGACGTATGCAGGTTTCCACTCGATGTTTTCCTTCACCGTAAAGCTCGTGGTATGACTAATCACTGTACTTAAGTTCAGAAAAACTCATTGGTACAGTCAGGATTCGAACTTGCGATCTTTGTGTCGCAGGCAACTACTCGAACCACTTGGCCACCACGGCTCTATATTTACCAATATTATCAAAGATACAAAAGCTGACCCAATATTGATGAAGTTTCTATTACTTACGTTCGCTCATTCAAAATCGTGATGGAGTTCTTACAAAAGCTTAGGTAAACCAGGTTTGAAGCTTCTCCGATAACGGCAGGTACCGTGGCGAACTTATTGTCACTAAGCGTCAGTCTTTCCAGTCTTCTCAGTCTTCTGAACAGACCCTCAGGTAGGGTCTCTAATTCACAGCTCGTCAATTTCAACTCCTGAAATTTTCAGGTTCGTTATGAGTTTCGATGGTGTAATGAACGCGAGTATTAATCGACGGCCGTCTGGTCTAGTGGTTGGAACTCCTGACTGCGAAACTTGAGGTCGTGGTTTCGAATCCCGCTGAGGCAAATATTAGTGTGATGAACACGAGTATTTGTACCTTAATCTTGGATGACCTATGTATTTATGTATATATCTTGTTACCATAACAAAAGCTTTGCTTAGTTTAGGACTAGGTCAATTTGTGTGGAATTGCCTATCTATATAAGTATGTATATCGTTGTCCAGTTCCCACAGTACAAGCTTTGCTTAGTTTGGGACTAGGTCAATTTGTGTGGAATTGCCTATCTATATAAGTATGTATATCGTTGTCCAGTTCCCACAGTACAAGCTTTGCTTAGTTTGGGACTAGGTCAATTTGTGTGGAATTGCCTATCTATATAAGTATGTATTCCATTCTTGTTGTCCAGTTCCCATAGTACAAGCTCAGCTTAGCTATCTGTCTGTGTGTGTCCACTTTTAGTGATGTCATAACACCGACCTCCCGAGATATATTCATTCACCAACACCTCACCAACACATTGCAATAATGAAGGTTTGCTTACCTTCAGCTCAACCAGCTCAGAAATGGCTGCCATCGTGACCTGGTCAATGAACCCTAGAGGGTTCCCACTCAAGTCCAAAGTGTTGAGTCTTTTCAGAAAGGAAAATACATCCTGGGGTAGCGAGTGGATGTCATTGAAGGCCAAGCTTAAGGAGGTTATACTCAACGGCTGGAAACCCTCGGCTGGCGCCATCTGACCCTGAATAACAGAAAAGCTATCTTGGAATGGCATCTTGTACAGAAGAAACGCACGTTTCTATATATTTAAACTAACGTAAATTTAAAGATAGCTGGCGCACTAAACTCCCTGCCTACCCCGTTAGGGACTCGGCGTGATGATATGTATGTATGAATATATAAAAAGGATGAGTGAAGAAGGGATTGGCGAACAGATATACAGTGCGAAAATGTGTGGAAGAAGAGGTTCTTACGAAGAAAACGTGTTCTTACGTTCCAACTACTAAGACCAAAATTTACAAATATTCATTTGTCACACCACGAGCTTTACAGTGAAGGAAAATATCGTGAGGAAACCTTCATACATTTGGGAAGAACTTGAGATACTATCCTCATGCCTTCTTTAATAATATAATAAGCTATATTTAAATACTAAATACATCTAATCTTATAAATGCAAAGTTTGTGAGGATTTTAGTTCCTCATTCGCGCAAGAACTACTGAACGGAATCGAATGATGCCATTCATTCGATTCCATACAGAGCTTCAATAGTGTTCAAAAGTACACTACCTTTTAGCTACTTACACTAAATACCCATCTATTGAGGCTCGAAGTCAGCAATTTGTTACGGCTTAGATCCAAAATGAGCAATGAATTTAAATTTACGAAAGCCAAATCTTCTATCGTTACTATCTCACACGAAGATACGTTGAGTATTTGAATCGACAAGGCCGGCAAACGACTAAAAGATTTGATTGGATTTTGACTGAGATCCAGTGTCGTCACTTCAAGTTCTTTTAACCCTGAAATTTAAAGTTTAAACTTAATTATCACCAGCCAAAGGTGTATGGGTAACACACCTCTACTTACTCCCATGCAACTTCCAAACCGGACTGTACCAATGAGTTTTTCTCAACTTAAGTACAGTGATTAGTCACACTTAAGTAGAGCTTTTCGGCGCAGGAAAACATCGAGAGGAAACTTGCATATGTCTGATATAATTTCAAATACGTATATAGCTAAAGTTATGCTTCAGATGCAGCGATGGGCTCGCCGTCTGTCACGTCGGCACCCATACATATAGGGCAAGAAGTGTAACGCCCATTACTTCTGCCTATCATTTCGGAGACCTTTTTTGGGAAAATATTAACATATATTCTACCATTTTTTTTCTACCATTTTCATATTGATGGTAGCATCGTGGTTTTAAAGATATGCGAATGACATCATATCCGTTTCAAATGGTCATCGAACTTCCGTATCCTATTATGATAAAGTTTGATTAATTCTTATCTTCACTTCTTATAACTGTTATCACTGCCTTCTGTAGGATGTTCAATAGGATATTATATATTTTTTTTTATACAACAAGAGTGGCAAACAAGCATACGGCCCACCTGATGGGAAACGGTTACCGTAGCATATTTACGCTCACGATACCTAAGTATCACTTGCGCGTTGCCACTCTGTGTTCAGAGAGTTATACTGTGTTGGCAACATAATAGGTCTAATCCCTCGGTTGCCAACACAATATAACAATCCTCCCCCCTCCCCAAGGAGCCCATTACTGGAAACCTTATTCACCGCGTAGGAACACAACACAATAAATTGTGTTATTTGGCTACGGACTTCTATAAGGTGGAGGTCCTGCCCCAGTCGGGCAGCTCCAAATTCGAACGGAGAATCCGTTATAGTCTAAGATCCGACCGCGTGATTTATACGTTCATATGTTTGATTAATAAAATATAATTTTTATCGATATTTATAACTAAACCAATGCAGATCCGCAAAGGTGGCCATCCAAATTTGGCCGCAATTAATTTTAATTAAAATGTAATTAATTATTTATTTTTGAACAATTACGTTCACTTGTAATTGTTAAAAAATATATTTCATTAGAAAGAAATATACCTGAGATACCGAGAAAGTTCAAGGTGCCATCCCTCACTTGGCCGCAACCTAATGTCAGCCAGGTGTAAACAGGTATAATTTCGTTAAATATATACGTTCATGTTGGGAATATAATTCGCCAAGAAAACCACGTTTTCTTTATAGATTGCAATGAATTTTTATTAGACCGTTAGCGCGTCATTGTACCGTTGACATCTTGTTGACAGATAGAATTTGAATGAAGTCAGCGTTGCTAGCCATAGAGCGATACGGCGTAGACATACTCCCGGGGGTTGAAAGCTCTCAAGTAGCAGCTTTCAACAATCTTCTTTGTCTGTTGTAGGTAGTAGGCATAGGCGATTGATGGCTCGTCTAACTGAGCCTCCGGCTGTAGTTACATCGGCTACACGCGGAATCCCGTCGCAGCCAGGAAAGATTTTGTTGACTCGTCCGAGTCGCCAGCAGAGAGGAGGTGTATTAGGTTCCTTGATTAGGACTAAATCATCGAGCTTCAGATCTCGACATTTTACTCGCCACTTTGTCCTTTGTTGGAGCTCAGCTACATATTCGGACGCCCACCGACTCCAGAAGTGCTGCTTCACTTGTTCAAGGCGCTGGAACCAATCCAGGCGGTGCGTGCTGCAGTCCACATAGCTCGTTGTTGGCAGTGATGTCAATGGCCTCCCAATCAAAAAGTGAGCGGGGGTAAGAGGCTGGAAATCGTTGGGTGAGGGGCTCAAAGGACAAAGGGGTCGGCTATTTAGGATAGCTTCTATTTGTGTAAACACAGAGGTGAGTTCCTCAAATGTTAGGTGAGACTGCCCTAATATTCGGTGCATATGGAACTTTACTGATTTGACGCCGGCCTCTGCCAGACCGTTAAAATGAGGAGCGTACGCGGGGGAGAAGCGTCACAAAAACAATGAAGTTCAACATGAATTGCGTTATCTATAAGCACATGTCTAGGTATTTTCAAAGAAGATAATGAGTTTATTTGTTGACTAAAGCTTAGCCATGAAGTTTGAATTCCCTTAGGGACTGGTTCATCCCAGTCTATTTTTTGTGACCACAGTGTTTGGAGTAAGATTTTTGCTTTAATAGTGCATAAGGATAATAGCCCAAGAGGGTCAAAAATTTTGAACGTTGAGGATAAAATAGATTGTTTGGAATGTTTAGTGCTAGGCGAATAGTCTAGGGGGAAGTGAATTTCATCAAGCTGGGGTCCGCTAGTTCAAAGTCTGTTAGGTTTAGTTGACTTATGTCAAAGGAAACCTTTGGCAACTTTTCTGTTATTGTTTTTAGAACTAAACAAAACATTGATACATTGTATGTAGAAGTATTAGATTGGAGTTGGAGAGCGCAGCGATCTGGGCTCAAGTTTAGGGGGTTGATACCGATAGCAACAATACTGACATTTGATGGCTGAGGAGTCAAGTTGAGTCTTTGCTTTACACTCTCAGTGATAAAGGACGATTGGCTCCCGCTGTCAAGTAGAGCTCGAATGGTAATAGTTTCATTGGTAATTGGATTTGATAGACGCACCTTGGCGGTACACAATAAAACTTCAATCGTGGACAAAGCGGCCATAGCGATAGAAGAGGTACTAGGATTAGAATTAGTTTGGTTATTAGGGAATGTATGTAACAATGAATTGTGTCTCAGTCTGCATGAACGACATGAGCCCGGAAGCTTACAAGTTTGAGCGTTGTGACCGGGCTGGAGACAGTTTGGACATACATTTAGTGATGCAACTATGGAGTTCCTATCTTCTGGAGTTTTAGACTTGAATGAGGTGCATTCATAGAGGCGATGACTGCCCTGGCACATGGCACATTCAAAATTAGGCTTAGAAGAAGGAGTAGTCTCCTTAGAAGATGCAAAACAAGACTTAGACTGTATCTTAGGCGGAGGTGTATAGGGAACATGTTTAGGCTTGTCTAAACGGTCAATTTTATTTCGATTGACTGTTTCGAGGACGTCATTAATAGTGCTTCTATTCGTGATAATTTCATCGCAAGTTTGCTGACCTCTATAGAAGAAATATTATCAAATGGCGCTAATGAATCTAAATAGGTTTTAAATTTGGTTACGCGTCCCTTAATAGAACCGCGCTTAAGATTTTTAAGTTTTAATTCTGAAGTCATTGCGATGAATGAATTATCAATACTAAGATTGCAATAAGTAATAAATGAATACGATACGCTCCTCGTTTTGTGGTCCGGCGCAGCGCAGAACCGGTTTCTTATCAGCGAAGGGACACGACAAGGCGTCGCGCGTCAGCCGGCGGGCGGCGGGAGTTAGGTGCGGGTCAACGGATGACGTCACACGGGCGACTGATGCGCTCGACGTGTAGGTAGTTCAAATTAGAATGATAGGCAAAGCGAAGCGAAGCAAACTGCGTTCTGGGCACTCCTGGGTTGATGTGGCACGGCTCTGGAACGATGATCACGCTGCTTTGTTCCCGATTATGTGGTGAGATGACGTATAACCTCTTGATCCACGTTGCTATTTCCACGTTGCTTTTCGACGATTTGATTTGGGGTTTGAGACCAGCACGGAACTTGTTCTCCAATTAGTGTGCAGGTCCTGTCACGGTCGCCATTTTTTGTTGGGAATATAATTCGCCAAGAAAACCACGTTTTCTTTATAGGTTGCAATGAATTTTTATTAGACCGTTAGCGCGTCGTTGTACCGTTGACATCTTGTTGACAGATAGAATTTGAATGAAGTCAGCGTTGCTAGCCATAGAGCGATGCGGCGTAGACAGTTCATAATGTATTATCATGTTATACATACCAAATTGAAGATTAATTCTTTCCCTACATGATGAGATATAGGTGCCTATGCAAAAATGCCCGCAAATAGTGACTGCCAACGATTAAAGATAAATAAAAGCGAGAGAAACTTATAGATAAACACCCCATGTCGAATAAAGATAGAGCATCCCAGCTGCTTGTCGTTTTTATGCTACTGCGCATGCGTCCATAGATAAGGTGCTCAACTAAATACCGTACTGAATATTGCAATCATATGTTTTTGACAGTCTTATAAGCAAATACGCGAGCTACTAGTTGAGCACCTTATCTATGGACGCATGCGCAGTAGCATAAAAACGACAAGCAGCTGGGATGCTCTATCTTTATTCGACATGGGGTGTTTATCTATAAGTTTCTCTCGCTTTTATTTATCTTTAATCGTTGGCAGTCACTATTTGCGGGCATTTTTGCATAGGCACCTATATCTCATCATGTAGGGAAAGAATTAATCTTCAATTTGGTATGTATAACATGATAATACATTATGAACGTATATATTTAACGAAATTATACCTGTTTACACCTGGCTGACATTAGGTTGCGGCCAAGTGAGGGATGGCAACTTGAACTTTCTCGGTATCTCAGGTATATTTCTTTCTAATGAAATATATTTTTTAACAATTACAAGTGAACGTAATTGTTCAAAAATAAATAATTAATTACATTTTAATTAAAATTAATTGCGGCCAAATTTGGATGGCCACCTTTGCGGATCTGCATTGGTTTAGTTATAAATATCGATAAAAATTATATTTTATTAATCAAACATATGAACGTATAAATCACGCGGTCGGATCTCGTACTATTATGCCCTACCTCTCTTGATTTCTAGCGTTATCAAAACGTAATATTTGGGGATAATTGAGCTACGATTGTCGATAATCCCATGCTCACAAGCGGCTTGGTACCACTAAGTCTGCCGAGAGAATTGTATAACGGGTGTTCTGAAGAATTGTTCCGAAAAAAAAGAGTCCCAAACCAAACATTGCTTGTGTTATGGCAACTGGACAACGATATACATACTTATATAGATAGGCAATTCCACACAAATTGACCTAGTCCCAAACTAAGCAAAGCTTGTACTATGGGAACAGGACAACGATATACATACTTATATAGATAGGCAATTCCACACAAATTGACCTAGTCCCAAACTAAGCAAAGCTTGTACTATGGGAACAGGACAACGATATACATACTTATATAGATAGGCAATTCCACTCAAATTGACCTAGTCCTAAACTAAGCAAAGCTTGTACTATGGGAACTGGACAACGATATACATACTTATATAGATCGGCAATTCCACAAAAATTGTCCGAGTCCCAAACTAAACAAATCTTGTACATCAACGTGGAATTCCGTAAGTTAATATCATGAAATGGTCACCATTCCAATCCTGCCTGGTGAAGAATTCTTTAACCTCCCGGTTGGTGCAGTTGACCACGCCATCGCCGCAGTAACAGGTGGTACATATGACATCTGTGCTGGCCTCTGATGCTTCAGACGTCGTTGCTTCAACGGATGCTGGGATTGCTGTGGGAAATAAGTTGGATTTACTTTGACGTACTTGCTGGTTCTGCCACGCAGTTTTACCAGCGAACAATATGATTTCTAATATCCTATGTGTTAACCCAGCTAATGATCTATCTCTGTGCAAAATTTCATCCAATTCCGTTCAGTAGCTTTTGCGTGAAAGAGGAATAAACATAACGCAAGCTATGATTATTATAATAAGTGGGTCTAATTAGCGATGCCCCGCGTTTTCTCAAGCGAGAAGTATTTTAACATTGGTAGATTTTATGTCAGGAATAAAACATAAAATATCCTATCTGCTAATCCAGATAATAACACATTTATTCAATATTTATGCACAATTGCAGTATAATGGTGGACCTAGTGCTAAAGCATTTTCTACCAGTCAAACTTGACAGGAGAAACATTGATTCGGGTGTAAAAAACGAAAATACAGTCGAATTGAGAACCTCCTCCTTTTTTGAAGTCGGTTAAAAATAGCAAGAATTATGCAAAGTAAATAGATCGAATCCGCAATGAAGAGAGTCGCAAAGCAAATGGTGTGAACGTTGGTTTGAAAAATACATGTTGAGTTATAAAAGTTTAAAGAAACAAATATACACTGCGAAAGTGCCAGGACGGGCAGAGGAAGACCACGTTCCAACTACCTAGATCAAATCGGACACTCAAGGACGGAAATATCAAGAGCTCTCGAAACCGGCAAGCTTGTATAGAGGTTATTAAATGCGGAAGAAATCAAGTCCAGAGAACTGGCGTTAACTCTTTCTGCCTACCCCGTAAGAGACGGTGTGATGATACGTAAATGAATGTAAGAACTAAGAGCTACAACATGGGATAGCCTAGGTATTACCGATTCAGTTTTAAACAAATCACATACCCTCATTTTGCGCTGTACACGTGACCACAAAACTTGTTACTAGCACTGAAAACACACTGAAATACATAATAACTTCGAATTATCAATGTTCACATCCATTAGAGTCTAACGCACAAAATATTATGTAGATATCTTTAAATATCTCACTTTAAAGATATAAAATGGCAGTCAGTGTAGTTTCTGATAGCTACGTCAAAGAATAAAGATAAAAGTGTTCGCGCAGATGGATGCCTACGTAATAAAAAATATCAACGTAGGCAACTACTCGAACCACACGGCCACCATGGCTTTAACAATAATAATAATAAATGTATTTATTCAGAAGTGTCAATTTTGATAGTAAGTTTTTTTCTTACATCTATATTAGTACATTTTTTTTTACACCACATGGGTGGCAAACAAGCATGCGGTCCGCCTGATGGTAAGCGGTTACCGCCGCCTATAGACGCTTGCAACACCAGGGGTATCACTAGCGCGTTGCCGACCCTGCAGGAATCTTTTCACACCCTTCTTGAAGAACTCCATGCCTCTGTAGGGAAAACCTTTTAGAATGTACCAGGAGAGTATGAACTAAAGGGTTATATTATGTATTTTCACACCCTTCTTGAAGAACTCCATGCTGCATTCTCCAGGGAAAAGCTATCCTTACTAATATTATAAATGTGAATGTAAGTTTGTTTGTTACGCTTTCACGTAAAAACTACATAACCGATTATCATGAAAGTTTGTACACATATTCCTGGAGGTATAAGAAGTAACATAGGATACTTTTTATTGAAAAAAAAAACATTTTTAAGACTGAAAAAAGCCGGTTTACTGATATTTTTTATGGTGATGGCTTATACCCAGGATTAAGACATAGGCTACATTTGAATCCCGAAAGATTCAAAGCTCTAATATTATAAAGGCAAATATGTATGCTGCTCTTTCCACGCGGGCGAAGCCGCGGGCATAAGCTAGTAATAAATATAAATAGCCGTGGTGGTTGTGTCTAGAGTTAACTGGTGCCTATCTCTGCCTACCTACACTTGGCTTATCTAATAGAAGTTTAGCCAAAGGAGCTTTACTCGTTTGTACAAATTATTATGGCTGGGGTTTGAGAAGTCGCCTCGAACGCAAAGATTACATACAGTACAGACAGCATACTGACACCGAGGACCGACCTACCTACCAATGAGTTTTTTCTGAACGTACGTATAGGTAATTACACATAAAAAAATATTCGGTTCTGGAATTCGACTACTCTGTGTTCATTTTATAAAAAAAAAACTTACTATCATGATAAGCTCCTTACGGCTTAAAGGTAATGTTAAATAAGACTCAAAATGGCGTGAATTAGCCTTAACTGAACTGATTTCCTTAGTGACCACGTTGTTATCATATCTGCTGATAAAATATTTTACAAATTCAAAGGCGTATGTATAGTCATGCTTGAGTAACGGCGATGAACTCGCCATCTGTCACGCTGACACCTAAAACATATCTCCGACGAAAAGTAAATGTGTGTATCTTTGCCTACTCCTTGGGGCCGAGTGGTACGAGCATCACAAGGACTGCAAGTTCGAATCCCGACTGTACCTACCAATTTTTTTCTAAAATTTAATACAGTGATTAGTCATACCACGAGCTATACGGTGAAGGAAAACATCGAGAGGAAACCTCCATACGTTTGAGAAGACATTCATAGGTGTAAGTATAGTCGTGCTTGAGTAACGGCGATGGACTCGCCATCTGATTCGTTAGCATCTAAATATATCTCGAACCATGCAACTGAATGCAACTACTCGAACCACTCGGCCACCACGGCTACCACGGCTACCACGGCCACCACGGCTACCACGGCCACCACGGCTACAATTCTTAATTTATGCCATAATTAAAAAAAAACATTTTTAAATTATCATTACACACTTTATTAAACAAAAAAAAAATTACTCACATTTAAAAAACAGTAGGTATATTAATTTGGTGGGAAAAAACTGAACGCCAATTAATTATACATAATTATGTATTTATATACTTTGAACGTAATAACATATGAGACTGCAAGTTCGAATCCCGACTGTACCAATGAGTTTTTCTGCATATAAGTACAGTGATTAGTCACACCACGAGCTTTACGGTGAAGAAAAACATCGAGCTATCACTTTAGGTGTCAACGTGACAGATGGCGAGTCCGTCGGCGTTACTTAAGCACGACTATACATACGCCTTTGAATTTCTTCTCGAACGTATGCAGACAAGAAAATATTATAGGAAAATAAATTGTTTGTTTGTTGCAAAAAGGGATAAATTTAATAAAGCTAGACGCGAGTAAATTCTCGGGGCAGAGCTAGTGTTCTATATGTTCATAACAACCTTAAATTTAACTTACTGGCCTAAAAATAAAGTATATATTACAATAAAAACCAATATATTCATTCAAATCTTACATTTAAGTTTAACTAGCTTATAAATAAAAAATATATATTTTTACAATACAAATTCTTAAAAATAGTTGTCTTCAGCAGGCGCCCTCTTGTAGAAGGCCCTAGAGACGTCCACTGGGCCCCGGAGGCCCATCCAAGCGAAGTAGCCGTGTCTCCACAGCAACATGAGGCCCAGCATTATTGGAACTGCCAGGAGGACTCCTGTAAGCAATATATTCTTGTGAATTGGTGTCTGGACAGAGCGGTTGAGAAGTCAATTCGCGGGTTCAATTCCCGCTGAAGGATGATATTTATGTGATTAGCGAGAGTATTTGCACCTTAGTCTTGAACTTAACTACAGTGATAAGTCACACCATGAGCTTTACGGTGAAGGAAAATATCTAGAGGCAACCTGCATACATCTAAAAAGCAATTCAAAGGCGTATGCATAGTCGTGCTTGAGTAACGGCGATGGACTCGCCATCTGATTCGTTAGCATCTAAATATATCTCGAACCATGCCACCACCAGCCATCTGTCACGTTGGCCATTTTTACCTAAAAGCCGCACGAAAAGCGTTCCTGGTACGAAAGAAAAGTCCCTAGTTAGCGCTGCAGGTCGTCAACTCGCCATCCGACCAACCCGGATAAAAGACTTTAAAATAAAAATCATAAAGTTTAAAGTTGAATATCAACATATCTCACCAATAAGCGTTCCCATTAGAATAGCTCCATCTCTTTCAGGTCTATTGCCGTATTTATCAACACATCTCATCGTTCTGTGTATTTCATTTAAGTGCTTCATGGTGTATCCTTTCATCTCTATCGGCTGATCGCAGCTGAAAGGTAAGTTATAAGTTAATACCACCGCGTGGCAGATATAGGGCACTGTAGCTAGTCACATTACTGGCCATAAGGGACTGAGAACTAGGTGGTAGGCCTCTTATCGCAACAGTCCGGCTAGGTGACCACCGCAGTGGCAGATATCCTGCCGCCAAGCACTAGTGTACGTACACTACACTGTGTGCCGGTGTGAAGGGCACTGTAGCTAGTCACATTACTGGCCATAAGGGACTAGGTACTAGGTGGTAGGCCTCTTATTGCAACAGTCCGGCTAGGTGACCACCGAAGTGGCAGATATCCTGCCGCCAAGCACTAGTGTTCGTACACTACACTGTGTGCCGGTATGAAGGGCACTGTAGCTAGTCACATTACTGGCCATAAGGGACTGGGTACTAGATGGTAGGCCTCTTATTGCAACAGTCCGGCTAGGTGACCACCGCAGTGGCAGATATCCTGCCGCCAAGCACTAGTGTACGTACACTACACTGTGTGCCGGTGTGAAGGGCACTGTAGCTAGTCACATTACTGGCCATAAGGGACTGGGTACTAGGTGGTAGGCCTCTTATCGCAACAGTCCGGCTAGGTGACCACCGCAGTGGCAGATATCCTGCCGCCAAGCACTAGTGTACGTACACTACACTGTGTGCCGGTGTGAAGGGCACTGTAGCTAGTCACATTACTGGCCATAAGGGACTAGGTACTAGGTGGTAGGCCTCTTATTGCAACAGTCCGGCTAGGTGACCACCGAAGTGGCAGATATCCTGCCGCCAAGCACTAGTGTTCGTACACTACACTGTGTGCCGGTGTGAAGGGCACTGTAGCTAGTCACATTACTGGCCATAAGGGACTAGGTACTAGATGGTAGGCCTCTTATTGCAACAGTCCGGCTAGGTTACCACCGCAGTGGCAGATATCCTGCCGCCAAGCACTAGTGTACGTACACTACACTGTGTGCCGGTGTGAAGGGCACTGTAGCTAGTCACATTACTTACATCATATTGGAGGATCCATTGGTGTCCTTGCTGTTGACTATGGGCACCAGCACGTCGACCATCCATTGTGTGGAGCAATCACAGAGGTAAGGATTGTTCGTCACATCTACAGATTGGAGCAGGTCCCATCTGGAGAGCAGGCGAGAGTCTACCTCTGATAGGTTGTTGGATTGCAGATACAGCTGAGGAATTAACGCAAGCAAATTGAGTTATTTATTTGTCTTTTCACTCATATTTTGTTTGTTCAGGTTAGGGTCCCTTTTATAAATATCCAGGCATTATATTTCAATGTCTTAAAGTCGTGGTTGCGAAGTGGTTCGAATAGATGCCTGCAACACAGAGATTGCAAGTTCGGATCCCGACTTTACTTAGTCTTTTTGAACTTAAGTACAGTGATTAGTCACACCCAGAGCTTTACGGTGTAGGTAAACATCGAGAGGAAACCTGCATACGTCTGAGAAGAAATTCAAAAGGCGTATGTAATAGTCGTGCTTGAGTAACGGCGATGAACTCGCCATCTGTCACGTTGGCATCTAATATACCTCTGGCGGAAAGTGGGTGTGTGGGTATTACCTATACACCTCTGCCTACCCCTTCGGGGACCCTTATGGGAAGGCGTGAGGATATATTATATTATTATTATATTATAAAAGTCGTAAAGACTTTTTCAATCTCTGGGAATTGTATTCACTGGGCCTTATTTCTGAACCTTTTCAACGTGTATGCAAAGCTTAATTATGAAACTTTCGTGAAAATAACACAAGTTTTGCCTATTTTGGGACCTTCAAACTTAGGAGGCTCTTAAGATAATCTTAAGGGCTACTCAAGATGTGTCTTGGAAACTGGATGAGAATCTATAAGAGAGGTAGGGCATAACGGGGTTTTCAGTTCAAATTTGGAGCTGCCCGACTGGGCCACGACCTCCACCTTATAGAAATAACCGTAGCCAAATAACACAATTTATTGTGTTGTGTTCCTACGCGGTGAATAAGGGTCCAGTAATGAGCTTCGTGGTGAGGGGGGAGGATAGCTATGTTGTGTTGGCAGCAGAGTGATTAGTCCTATGATGCTGTCAATACAGTACCTATAACTCTCCGAACATAGTGACAGTGCGCAAGTGATACTTCGGTATATTTAGCGTAAATAGGCTACGGTAACCGTTTCCCATCAGGTGGGCCGTATGCTTGTTTACCACTCTTGTAGTATTAAAAATAAAATTCTTACCTCCCTGATCGGTGGCCAGTCATACGTCTCGCCAATGTCGTCAGGCCTCGCCAGAGCTTTCGGGTCAATGACACTCAGCGAAGGATTGAAGCTCATGTGCAGTTTGGCCAAGCTTTCCAAACCTGACAGCGATCCAGCGCCGATTCGGGTCAGTACAGGCATGTTACACATGTGTAGTTCTTCTAGTTTCCGAAGGCGAGGGAAACCGCTGTAAATCATGTTATAAGTACGCCTTCCCACTAGCGACTCTGAAGGGGTAGGCAGAAGTGTATAGGTAGTACCCAAAGACCCACTTTCTTTATTTTACGCTGCCAACGTGGCAGATGTCGAGTCCATAGCCGTTACTCAAGCTCTACTATATAAATACATACGCCTTTGAATTTCTTCTCAGACGTATGCAGGTTTCCTCTCGATGTTTTCATTCACCGTAAAGCTCGTGTGCTTAAACTAATCACAGCACACCACGAGCTTTACGGTGAAGGAAGAGCTCGAGAGGAAACCAGCATACGTTTGATAAGACATTTAAGGATGTACTCATACTTGGAAAATGGCGATAGAGTCGCTGTAACGGGACATAAAAGATATCTCCGGCAAAAACTGGGTGTGTGGGTATTACACATCTCTGCCTACCCCCTCAAGCACCATTGTGGGTAGGCGTGAAGATATATCATATTATTCTAAGCAAATTATCCAGGAAAGCGTGAACGTTTTGAACTTTGACAAGTCACTATTTACCCTGTTAGCGACTCTTTGGACCCTAAATATACCTAAAGAAGGTTGATCACTTTTCCTCCAGGATTTCCCGACAACACAGTGACATTAGACACAATCGACAACTGTACCGTTCTCGCCGGAAAGGTTCGACGCGAATAAGCATAAGCAAACGCCGGCCCGTGCCGAGCCAGACACGCAAATCCCGACCCTAAGTATTTAAATAAACGTACCAGTCCAGCCCAGCTCGCTTGCTCGCGATCTAGCTAAAGTTCCCGGAACTTACGCTACGATAGACAAAAAACAGTTTGCTTCTACTTACAGGAAGTCCTCATCAGTCATATCAAGTTTCTCAATTGGATTCTGGTTCAAATTGAGGAAGACGAGGTTCTTCGTCTCCTCCAGCTCCTGAGGGACTGCTTTCAGCAGGTTGTCGCTGATGTCCAGGCGTTCCAAGTATCTTGGTGTGTGCAGGAACTTCTCCGGGATCTCTGACAGTTGACACGAGCGCATGCGCAGGATCTGAAACAAAACACAACCAATATTACGACGACCACCTGGTCTAGTGGTTAGAGCTCCTGACTACGAAACTTGAGGTCGCGGGCTCGATTCCCGCTGAGGGCAGACATTTGTGTGGTACAAATGTCTGCCCTCAGCGGGAATACCACGGGACCACGAGTATTTATACCTTAGTCTTGGATGCCCTATGTATTTATGTATCTTTTATATATATAATTCTTCTGTGAGTGTGTATGTCACAGAACTCCTCCTAAACGCCTGGTCCGATTTTAATGAAATTTTTTGTGTGTGTTCAAGGGGATCTGGGAATGGTTTAGATTCACAATAGGACCCGATAGGTGGCGCCACTGGGTCCGTGGCTTTAATTTTTTCTCCCAAGCGAAGCTGGGCGGGACAACTAGTAGGTATATATGTCTTTATAAGTAAATATATCGTTGTCTAGTTACCATAACACAAGCTTTACTTAATTTGGGACTGTTTCAATTTGTGTGGAATTGCGCCGAGGTATACCCCTGGTGCTGCAAGAGTGCAAACCGGCAACCGCTTTTTTTTTTTATAAACCCCACAAATTTACCTAGTCTTACTATCAGCCAACATACTTGCTACCTAAGTAATGAAGTCTCACCTTCAACATGGGAAGACTGGACACGGCGATCAGTGTCACGTGATCGATTGTGGTGAGGGGATTCCCGCTAAGGTCCAGCTCCTCCAATTCGGGGAGGTGTTCGAACAGGTCCTGGTTGAGGGAGTGGAGGTCGTTGTGCGCCAGGCTCAGCGTCCTCATGGAGGCAAGTGGCTCGTACTCCTCAGGGGAAAACTTGCCCTGGAGACAAAAATTAAGGCAAATCAAATCAAATCAAAATATTTTTATTTCACATAGGCCTAGATGGGCACTTATAAAACGTCGAAATAGGTGCAAGGTGCAGGAAGTAATACTAAGTTTATTTTTTATCACCTTTTTTGGAAAACATCGAGAGGAAATCTGCATACGTCCAAGAAGCAATTCAAAGGCGTATGTATAGTCGTGCTTGAGTAACTTGCCATCTGTCACGATGGCGCCTAAAATTTACCTCTGGCGGAAAGTGGGTGTGTGGGTACCTCTACCTACCCCTTTGGGGACCCTTGTGGGAAGTCGTGAGGATAAATTATTACGGATGGATTACCTCAAAAGATATGTTTTATTCGAGAAAACCAATAGATATAAACTTTACGCTGAGTAATGCTACTTCCTGTATGTATGTAAGTATGTATGCTAACCTCAAAAGCGTGCGGACTTAATTTAGCCGATGTGAGTTTGTTGTAGCTCAGGTCTAGTACCCTCATCTCTTGCAAATCCTTGAAGCTAGCGTTCTCAATGAACTCGATGCTGTTTCTGGATAAGTTTAGCACTTCTATGGACAAGTCTGCGACAGCTGTCACATTGACAATCATGTTCTCGCTGAGGTCCACTTCAATGGGCTTGAGTTCTGATAAATCTAAACACAGAAAAAGCTTTAAAACCATCTGTCACGTTGGCAGCAAAAATATATCTCTGGCGGAGAGTGGGTGTGTGGGTACTACCTATACACCTCTGCCTACCCCTTCGGGGAACGCTGTGGGAAAGCGTGAGGATATATATAAGTAAAAATTAGCCGTGACAAGAGGGCTGGAATATATCTCGCTCTGACAATCAGCATTGCTATCCAGCTTGGCAATGCTGCTAGTTTTCTTGGCACGTTGCCTCGGGATACCGATTTGGGACAAATATTTTATCTGTAAGTAGTTACGTATTCAATTGTTTTCGATATATTTGCTATTGCAGCTATGTCACACACTGAACTATATCCCTTTGCCAACTGCTGTAACAAACACATACTATAGATAATCATTAACATAGTTATTAGTCAAAGAATCAAGTTCTGCTGAAGGCAGTCGAGAATAGAAGAGGAAAGGTGATAGGCCACCTTATACGACATGATAACTTCTTTAGAAACATATTATAAGGAAAGGTAGAGAAGAAGAGAGGAAGAGGAAAACCAAGATTGACATACATGGGTCAGGTCAAAGAAAATGTGTCTCCCATGACGTATAGGGAGGCCAAAGAGGTTGCGCTGGACCGAGGCGAATGGAAGGGACATCAGAGACGCCGGCAAGAGCCAAGCTCTTAAATTTGTGATGAGTTATAAGCCGATCATTAACCCTTAGTTTTAATAAATATTATTTGTGGTGTTACAAACGTCAGGCCAGGTGGTTTTTGGCCAACTTAGTGACAGAAAAAAAAATTCAAGCTTATACCTGCCCATTCTGCTTTCGTGAAGAACGTCGTGATCTTCTGGTCGTAGCAGTTAATTTTTCCATCACTGCACGCACAAAGTCTGCATATTCCAGTCTCTTGGGTAACGCTGGTGGAATCAGTCGTGTCGGCTAGAAATAATATGTAGGTATATTTTTATTCCGATAAGAGCCGTGGTGGCCGAGTGGTTCGAGCAGTTGCCTGCGACGCAAAGGTCGCAAGTTCGAATCCCGACTGTACCAATGAGTTTTTTCTGAACTTAAGTACAGTGATTAGTCACACCACGAGCTTTACGGTGAAGGAAAACATCGAGAGGAAACCTGCATAGGTCTGAGAAGAAATTCAAAGGCGTATGTATAGTCGTGCTTGAGTAACGGCGATGGACTCGCCATCTGTCACGTTGGCACCTAATATACCTCTGGCGGAAAGTGGGTGTGTGGGTATTACCTATACACCTCTGCCTACCCCTTCGGGGACCCTTGTGGGAAGGCGTGAGGATATTATTATTATTATTTATATATTTTTATTCCTTGGGATACAATACATGTAACATGCAAAGTATTGATTAGAAAACAAACGAAAAATATAGTTAAATTCTACATGTAGAACATTATCGTTAAAGCAGCTTTTTATGCGAAGCTAAGGTAACGTATTTACAATTTACAATGTAATGTGTTGGACTTTATTTTGTTGTAAGCATTCATTTTCTTATTATTAGTAATGCTACTCGACGATAGATGGCGCTGGTAGTTGTAAATTTCGACCCAAAACAAGTATGCGATTTCTGGTACATCTTTAGTATCGTAACATGTTGTGTGAGGGAATTCGCTAAAGTTTTAGGTTTAAATATATGTCCTTCACACCATCGTATTAGGTAATGCTGCAAAGATATACCTTCGTCCACATTCATCAGTCACTTCATACATGCTCGCCGGTTTCGAGTACCCTGGACGTTCCCGTCCTTGAGCGTCCGATCGAATCGATCAAAGCAGTTGAAACGTGGTCTCCTCTACCTTTTGCACACACTTTCGCATTATATTTCGTCAATCTTTCTTCACTCACAGCATATTTAAGATCTTGATATGGATCTTGATAGAGCCGTGGTGGCCGAGTACTTCGAGCAGTTGCCTGCGACACAAAGATCGCAAGTTCGAATCCCGACTGTACCAATGAGTTTTTCTGAATTTAAGTACAGTGATTAGTCACACCACGAGCTTCACGGTGAAGGAAAACATCGTGAGGAAACCTGCATACGTCTGAGAAGAAATTCAAAGGCGTATGTATAGTCGTGCTTGAGTAACGGCGATGGACTCGCCATCTGTCACGTTGGCACTTAAAATACCTCTGGCGGAAAGTGGGTGTGTGGGTATTACCCATACACCTCTGCCTACCCCTTCGGGGACCCTTGTGGGAAGGCGTGAGGATATAGATTAAAAACAGAAAAAAATATATATAAATGACACATACCTGTTTGACATTTGACAGCTATGGCCGAAATGAGTAGAAGCCAGGACGCAATGAGTCTTGCGGCCATTTCCCTGAAACCATTACGGACACATGAGTAATGGCGAGATAGCGCTGGACTAGTAGGTTATCGTTGATTAGTTATCGGATTCCTTATCAATACTGCAGCCATTGCAATCTCAGCTGTACGGTACTGATGTAGGTATTTGAAGCCGAAAATATACATAATACATACATATAATCACGCCGAGTTCCTAACGGGGTAGGCAGAGGGTATAGAGCGCCAGTTCTCTCTAGACTTACATACCTCTTTCGCTTCGTCCTCATTCATCAGTCTCCGAATGTATTTCTATTCAGCTTATATTTATATACAGCCTAAATATATTTGGCTACACGCATGGTAAATACACGTGAACAGTTGTCTTCTACAAGTTATCGTATGTCGTGAATATATCCTCATGACGATGCAATAAAACATATAGCTCCAAAGATGACAAAACTGCAAGGATATTACTGACTCTCTCAGAAACATGGATTAATAGTTAAATTCTACATGTATTACTTTATCGTTACAGCAGGTTTTTATGCGAAAATAAGGTAAAACAATTGAGTTACTCAAACAGACGGTTTTAAATTGAAATTCTTTAATTTAATTAGATTAACTAACAAATTACTTTACACGAGTATCATTCTACAATTGACTAGTGCGACTTGAGATTTAAATCGACCTAACACTTAAGGATGAGAACGCAAAGAAAGTGTAGGAACTCGAAACCGACGAGCATCTATGAAGAGTCGAATCAAATGTGGTTGGAGCGAGAACATAAATATGTGAACACGGCTACAGAACAATGCTACCAACATACCAGAAAAGAACAGTTTACAACATTGACGTATACGCACGTAATCTTCCCAAAAATACTGGTTTAAAATAAAAACACTTCACAACGACACTAAATAAACAAAATACTTATTCACCTTCGTTTCCTGGCACTTTACACGGAAATCTATAGCTTTTTATTTTAAATAAACTTTGTTCGTAGTGTATCCAATGCTGTTGAGTTGTGTACTGGACATAGTGGGGGACGTTAACGAGTTCGTATGCAATCTTATCTAATGTTTATCACCTGATAACATGACTCAGGTGAGGCGTGGACTGTTATACAAAATTATATATATGTATTCCGCGTCTTTACTCATGTTTAATATTTTTTTTTATTTATCTTGTAAATTAGTACGACCACGTGGTCATTAACGCTAATTTGGAAAATAATTAGTTCAACGAATATTATATCTAACAAAAGTAAAAAATACATACATACATATCATCACGCCGAGTCCCTAACGGGGCAGGCAGAGAGTGTAGAGCGCCAGTTCTCTCTAGACTTACATACCTCTTTCGCTTCGTCCACATTTATCAGTCCCTTCATACATGCTCGTCGGACGCTCGTATGACGCAACGCAAAGATTACAAGTGCGAATCCCGACTGTACTTAGTTTTTCTGAACTCAAGTACAGTGATGAGGCACAAAAAGCTTTACGGTGAAGGGAAACTTCGAGAGGAAACCTGCATACGTCTGAGAAGCAATTCAAAGGCGTATGTATAGTCGGGCTTGAGTAACGGCGATGGACTCGCCATCTGTCAATATACCTCTGGTTGAAAGTGGGTGTGTGGGTATTACCTATACACCTCTGCCTACCCCTTCGGGGACCCTTGTGGGAAGGCGTGAGGATATATATTAAAACAGTCTTGGTCATAAACCACTCTGTCATTGATGAAAATACATTTTCTATATGCTTTTGTTATACCTCTAGGGTGGTATAAAGTAGGAAAAATCCCGCGGCCCGCCTCATGGTAAGCGGTTACCGTCGCTTTTTAGTGAAAACCACACGAAAATCTGATCAGTAATCTTGGGTTACACGAACAGACAGACAGACGCGGCGATTTATTATTAATATAAAAATATATGTTGTTTGTTTGTATTGAATAGGCTCCGAAACTACTGGACCGATTTGAAAAATTATTTCACCATTGGAAAGCTACATTCACCCTGAGTGACATACGCTATATTATAAAAAAAATCTTAGGTCCACCTGTGCGAAGCCGGGGCGGACCGCTAGTATAGTAGTTAGTGATATTTATACTAGGTATATATGTTTAAAGAGATAATATTATTGGAAGGTCTTTAAGTGTACGTTTGTGGGCAGTTTAACGATGACAAAACAAATTTGTCCTAAAGACGAGACGATTCGTCATAGAGATAATTTTGAAATTTTAATGATTAGCTTAATGATTTTAGTTTATGATTTCGACGTTATATGACAGTCGTTCTGTCTAGAATTACATCACACGTTGTTTGCGATGGTCAAACCACTCGTCCACCACGGCGTTTGTCACATGTTATCTATGCTAATACAAAAGATTTGTATGTAAGTGTGTAACGATTTAGCTCAAAAAGTACTGGACCGATTTTAAAAATTCTTTCACCATTTGCATGCTTAATTATCACTGATTAATATAGGCTAGATAGATTTAATTGCAAGAAAAAAAGAATTGCGCCAAAATGTTTAAAAAATAAATGTCCACCCGTGCGGAGCCTGGACGGGCCGCTATGTAAAATATAAATAAAACTACGGTAGGTATTAGATTTATTAAATCAATGGTTGCCTCACAGCGACCCGTGGGACAAGTAACCAGATGCTTTATTTAATCTTCACTTTGCCTGCAACACAAAGATTGCAAGTTTGAATCCCGACTGCACCAGGGGAGTATGACCCGAGTGTATTAATTGTAGTGTGCGTGTGCACTCATAGGTAATCAGTGTGTACGGACAATACTCAAACATTAGTGGAAGGTTGCACACTTACACTGTAAACTATAGGGAAGAATAGTAGTGGGGCGCGTCTTCGTGGATGGCCATATAAATAAAAATCGATTTCATTTAAACAGCTATACATATTCGCAAACTTTCGCATTTTTTATGTTAGTAGGATCAATAATTACCAGTAATTAATTATTCACAATCGAAATTCAATGTTATTATCTCTATATTTAGAATAGAAATTCAATAAATCTATTGTAATTATGACAAGATACGCAAGCAAGTTTCAACTTTATATCTCCTTAATAGAGTATAAATTCCACTGAAGTATTTATTAATGTCCAATCTAAGTTGCTATATTGTGACGTTCGATGCCATCGATGTGAGTTCGGAAACAAGATACTGTTTTGTGTTTTAATTTTCAAGTTCAAGTCATTAATCAAGATTTTGAATTGTATTTGCAAATTAAGCTAAACTTTTTCATATATATTAATTAAAGAAAGGTGGAAGTCGAACGAGGAACCTTTAGTTTCCTTGTTAGTTTCTCGTTCGAGCTAATTTGGAGCTGCCAGACTGGGAAAGGACCTCCACCGTATAGAAGTCCGCCAAATATGGAAAACTTTTTATTTAAAGAGAGGTAGGGCATAACGGGTTTCCCGTTCGAATTTGGAGCTGCCCGACTGGGGCAGGACCTCCGCCTTATAGAAGTCCGTAGACAAATAACACAATTTATTGTGTTGTGTTCCTACGCGGTGAATAAGGTTACCAGTAATGAGCTCCTTGGGGTGGGGGGGGGGGGGATTGTTACATTGTGTTGGAAGCAGAGGGATTAAACCTTATGCTGCCAACACACTATAACTCTCCGAACACAGAGTGGCAACGCGCAAGTGATACTTAGGTATCGTGAGCGTAAATAGGCTACGGTAACCGTTTCCCATCAGGTGGGCCGTATGCTTGTTTGCCACTATTGTTGCATAAAAAAAAAAATTAAGAACACTTTTACTCACCTTTAGAAATCTCTTAATTGCGTAGTAGATATTTTGTTACAATAAACATGTAAGGTATAAAAAAAACATGAGGAAGATAAAATATTCAATTTAATTAAATGCATGAAGTTATGCATGGACCTTGATAAGTCAACTATAAGTGAATTCATTATATATAGTTTAAAATTAAACTATACTTAATTAATTGTATATAGCATAAGTTTTTTTAATAAGTTATTACTATGGCTATACGGCTCCCAGCTTATCTATATTATTGTAATAAATAATAGAACAAAAGTGTGTATGTATCTAGTTTGCAAACACGAAAGCTGTGTAATTCCCTAAGGACAGTAATCCGAGTCTGCGCCATCTAGCGTCGAATAGGATAATCACTTGTTAATTGACGTTAATGCGCTTTTGTCAGCAATTGGCGGAAAATTGCGAGATATTACCGTTCTTTGTTAAATGGACTTTAATAATACAGAATTAATCTTTAAATAACAAAATATTTTGTATAATCATTTTAGAAAATGCCCCGAAAATGGACTAACAATGCCCCGTAGTTCCACCCGCGTAAAATTGGATATCATACGTATTTTTTTTTTTAATAAGACGTACCTAATTTTATCTTCACGCTTCACCACAAGGGCCCCTGAAGGGGTAGGCAGAGGTGTATAGGTAGTAGCCGCACACCCACTCCGCCAGAGATATAATTTAGGTGCTTCGCCATCTATCACGTTGGCAACTAACCTATATCTCTAGCGGAAAGTGGGTGTATGGGGCCTACCTTTACAGCTCTGCCTACCCCTTCGGGGACCCTTGTGGAAAGGCTGGAGGATAATAATAATAACGTGATAGAAGGCAAGTCCTTCGCCGTTTCTCGTTCGAATATACATACGCATTTGAATTTCTTCTCAAACGTTTGCAGGTTTCCTCTTGATATTTTCCTTCACCGTAAAGCTTGTGATGTGACTCATCACTGTACATAAGTACCTACAGAAAAACTCGTTGGTACAGTCGGGATACGAACTTGCAATCTGTGTTGCAGGCAACTATAGGCAACATCCACTCAGCCACCACTTAAATCTTATTTGTTAATTCAGATAATTATCTATCCCTGTGCGAAAAATCTTCCAATTTCGTTCGTCAACAACAGACTCACAAACATAAAAATAGAGTATTTTATGTCTGTATTACGTCTAGTATTATGTCTATGTAAAAAACGATAAAAAAGCTATCTAATTATTTTTGTCGCAAAACGGATACCACTTAAAAAAAGTTAAAATCAACCCTATGTATACTTAATTTTAAGCTTTAAATAGCTCGAAACAATACATTTTGAGAGCTCAGAACAAGGGTATTACCACAATGTTAAGGGATAATCAACCTTACATGCAGAGAATAAGAGCGAAATAATGTGTTGTTGCATTGTTGTCTTTAGACAAAACGCTTTGTCCGGGCTAAGGGTCGCTTATGCTCGGTGACAGCCTTTAACAAGCAAGCTAGGGCTGCCACACCGAATAAGTTAATATTACTCCCAAGCAAAGTGTTTTTTTTGGTGTTTCGTACTGTGAAATATAAATAATAATCATCATATCGTCACGCCAAGTCCCTAACGGGGTAGGCAGGGAGTATATAGCGCCAGTTCTCTCTAGACTTACATACCTTTTTCAATGAATGAGGACGACGCGTCCACATATATCAGTCTCTTCATACATGCTCGTCGGTTTCGAGTACTCTCGACGTTCCCGTCCTTGAGAGTCCGATCGATTTGATCCAGGTAGTTGGAACGTGGCCTTCCTCTGCCTCTTCTTGCACACACTTTGTATATCTGTTTCGTAAATCTTTCTTCACTCATCCTTTCTATGTGTCCAAACCAACGTAACATGCCTTTCTTCATCTTTACAATCACGCCCTCATTCACGCCAGTTGATTTACGAATATCTTCATTGCGGATTCGATCTAAGATCTTCGAGATCGAAGTTACTCCGCACATTTTTCGAAGATATCGCATCTCAACTGCTTTCAAGCTATTTTCATACTTCCTCTTACATACCCAGGATTCGCTGCCACACAATAAGGTAGGTACCAATATCGCGTTGTGGACAGCAACTCGAGCATTCTTGCTCTGACTTTTACTGCCCATCAACGCCGACATGGCCCCTTTCACTTAATTACTTTATTATTTATTTATTACTATAAATAAATAATAAAGTAATTTATTATTTATTTATTACTATAAATAAATAATACAAGCAAAAGTGTGTGCAAGAAGAGGCAGAGGAAGGCCACGTTCCAACTACCTGGATCAAATCGATCGGACGCTCAAGGACGGGAACGTTAAGAGTACTCGAAACCGACGAGCATGTATGAAGAGACTGATGAATGTGGACGAAGCGAAAGAGGTATGTAAATCTAGAGAGAACTGGCGCTCTATACTCTCTGCCTACCCCGTTAGGGACTTGGCGTGATGATATGTATGTATGTAAATCGTTTTAGTCATATTGTGTTATCTTGCTAATATTATAAGGATGAAAGTTTGGAACTTTGAATATTTGCTGCTCTTTCACGGCAAAACGGCTGAACCGATTTGGCTGAAATTTAAATGGTGATGGCTTATACTTGGATTAGGACGGCGTAACATTTTTTTTTTCTATTAAAGTGGTTTCTACGTGCCATCCCTACTCGCAAGGGCGCTTCCTCAAACTATCAGATTTCAAGCCTGTCTGGAGACTCTCTATCACAAGCAAGCACGTGAACCGACCTAGTTAAATGGGGATTATGAGTTAATTATCCAACCATCATTGCCGGATCGTATGTCTTAATGTCTGATTTTTTACATAAATATTTTCAGGATTCCTCTCAATGCAAGCAGAGAGAGTGGAGCGCCAGTTCTATCTAAGCTTACATACCCCGCTTCATCCACATTCATCAGTTTCTTCATAGGCGAGAAGAGGAAGTTGTTACACCTCTGCCTACCCCTTGAGGGAACAAGAGAGTTATAAAGGTACGTCGTAGTCGTGCTTGAGTAACGGCGATGGACTCGCCATCTGTCACGTTAGCACCTAAAATATACCTCTGGCGGAAAGTGGGTGTGGGGGTACTACCTATACACCTCTGCCTACCCCTTCGGGGGTCCTTGTGGGAAGGCGTGAGGATAGAAATATATCTTCTATACATACAAATAAATTAAATCGGAGTGTCTGTTTGTAATATAAAAAAACGCGTTTTACTAAATGCATATGGATGTATACACGGTACATACACCAAAAGATATTGTCTGTCTGTCTGTCTGTTTGTTCCGGGTAATCTCTGAAACGGCTGGACCGATTTTGACGGGACTTTCACTGGCAGATAGCTGACGTTAAAAGCCTAAACTTAGACAACTTTTATTTTGGAAACTGAACAATATTGTTTTTGTTAAATTCAACGCGGACGAAGTCGCAGGCACAGGTAGAATAATATAAGAAGGATTTAACGCGCGCTAATCCACGGATATAAGCTAGTCGTTTATAACAGCTGTCGTTCTAAGCAGGCACTTCGTAGAGGCGTCATTTGGAATTTGGTCAAATGTTAAGCGAACTCTGGGGATCCGATGACATTTGGCCAAATGACGTTTCTACGACGTAACACTGTGTCATTGTTGTGTGATCGAAGGGGAGATAGCTTTAAGTGGCGACTAAACTGCTGCCTCATTAGGTGCGTTCAAAATTATGTAATAACATAGATGAAAACATACAAGAGCCGTGGTGGCCGAGTGGTTCGAGCAGTTGCCTGCGACGCAAAGGTCGCAAGTTCGAATCCCGACTGTACCAATGAGTTTTTCTGAACTTAAGTACAGTGATTAGTCACACCACGAGCTTTACGGTGAAGGAAAACATCGAGAGGAAACCTGCATACGTCTGAGAAGAAATTCAAAGGCGTATGTATGGAGTAACGGCGATGGACTCGCCATCTATCACGTTGGCTCCTAATATACCTCTGGTGGAAAGTGGGTGTGTGGGTATTACCCATACACCTCTGCCTACCCCTTCGGGGGAGGATATTTATTTTTTATTTATTATTTTAAAACATACAACAACTAGCTTATGCCCGCGGCTTCGCCCGCGTGGAGTTCGAAAAAGTAGCTACAATAGTTTCCTGCTAGAATCGGTTCAGTCACTATGTCGTGAAAGAGCAACATACAAACTTAGGCCTGTATAATATTAGAACATAGAATTATTTGGAATTTTTGTAATGAAAGGATTGAGTTTTCAAACATGTGTCAAAATAAAATGTAATTTAAATCAAAAGCACTAAGGAGTAATGATCTCATTTTGATGCAAATCTAAATTACTTACTACTAATAACAAGGCGAATTTTATTCCTGTAGGAACTTTGAATTTTCAAGATAAAAAGTAGCTTATGTCCTATTCCTAGGTATAAGCCATCACCATTTCAACTTTCAGCCAAATCGGTTTAGCCGTTTTGCCGTAGAAGAACCGCAAACAACCAAACTTATAAACTTTCACATTTATAATATTAGTGAGATAAGATAAGATAAGATGAGATACATTTACTACATTATTATGTCTATATATAATACAACAATTTTTATGACAAAGATTTTTGACTTTGAACTTTACTTTACTTTTTACTTTTACTTTTGAAAGACTTTTTGAACTTTATTGATTCTTGATTTGGATAGAAGTCCTTTAAGAAGTCGCATACATTAGATCTGACATTATAGATAGTTGCATCCACGAAGACGCGCCCCACTATTATTCCCTATAGTTTATAGTGTAAGTGCAACCTTCCACTAATGTGTGAGTATTGTCGGTACACACTGATTACCTATAAATACACACGCACACTGCAATTAATAGCTTCTCAGACGTATGCAGGTTTCCTCTCGATGTTTTCCTTTACCGTCAAGCTCGCGGTGTGACTAATCACTGTACTTAAATTCAGAAAAGCTCATTGGTATAGTCGGGATTCGAACTTGCGATCTTTGATTCACAGGGACCTTAAACCACTCGGCCACCACGGCACTTTATGGATTAACATTATGAATATAAAAAATTAAATCCACAGACAATGAAGCAAGTTTCCCAAACAATTATAATCACGTGTCCGCAATAAGTAATAAAATTAACAAAATTACAATGTTTTGTCGGCCATTTTGATTCATAATATACCGAGGGTGAGTTTGATAGAGCAGTTGATTGTCCGTAATAAAGCACATTAAGTCTCGTTTGATTCGATACGCTTGCGACTAGCTATATCACACGGCTTTACCTGTAGTTAAACGACCTTTTTCGATTCGATTGTCGAATAACTGTTTGTATGAAATAAATGTACACGATGACGTTAGTAACCAAACCAGAGCTCATATCTTAATATATATAAATTACGTGTCACGTTGTTTGTCCGCGATGGACTCCTAAACTACTTAACCGATTTCAATCAAATTTGCACACCGTGTGCAGTTTGATCCAACCTAAAAGATAGTATAGCCTACATTACAATTGGACCCGATAGGTGGCGCTGCGATCGTGTTTCAGGAGGTTTAACTTCTTCACCCGGGCGAAGCTGGGTGTGACAGCTAGTGAAATATATATTACTTCACGCCTTCCCACATCAGTCCCCGAATGTGTAGGCACGTAACTCATACTCGCGACACTTCTGCCTACCCTTCCGCGGCTCTTGCGGGAAGACGTTCAGATATTTAATCATTTAGTATGGTTTTCTTACTAGATAGATTACATAGTCTGTAATACTACTGAAAACAGAAATGAGCACACGTTTCTTTATTTAATACTCTTTTCATCCAAGAGATGGCGCTAATGTACACATGTGTTTACCCAGCTCCAACATACACTTTCAATCCACGAACACACTGTAAAATTGCTATATAAGTATTTAATCTAATAATTTCTTAATAATAGCCTCACATAAACTCCTTTCAAAGAGCCCTAATACCGGCGAAATCCAGTGTAAACCGGATCAAAGCGGTGCATGCCGACTTGTAATAACTTCGAATTACGGTGTGCTTAAGTATGTCGCTGATTTGTAGATCCTCAGGCTTGGTAATAGAGTGCTTTTTCGCTTGTTTGTTGGAACTTGGGGTTTTATTGAATTTGGTCGTGTTAGAAGGGGTCGATGCGTACAACTCTTTTAATTTTAGCGCTCCCAATATGCCAGTGATTTGATTATATGGCAAGCATTATGCCAAAAACAAAGAGAAAGCCGTGGTGGCCGAGTGGCTCGAACTGTCGCTTTATTAATTAACTACCTCAGAAAATAATATAATTACCTTATGTAGAATTTAAAGCTGTCATTAAAAGTAAATCTATATAATTTATTTACAATAACAACAATTAATAATATTTACAAAGAACAGTTGAAACATATATATATGTAAGTTTATTTTTTCTACCCCTACGTAAAAGGGAAGAAAAGTTTAAAAAAGGAAACCGGGGAGTTTGTTTCGCCGTTTGTTCTCCTTGCACAAATTGCCTGCAACACAAATGTTACTTGTTCGAATCCCGACTGTAGCAATAGGTTTTTCTGAAATTAAGACTAGTCACACCACGAGCTTTACTACCGTAAAACTACGGTAAAGGAAAACATCGAGAGGAAACCTGCATACGTTTGAGAAGCAATTCAAAGGCGTTTGTATAGTCATGCTTGAGTAACGGCGATGGACTCGCCATCTGTCAGGTTAGCATTCCGGCGAAAAGTGGGTGTGTGGGTACTACCTACACACCTCTGCCTACCCCTTCGAATACATTATTTCATTTCTTTCGTAAATACTGTTAATTGTTGTTTTTGTAAATAAAATATGAAATAATATATAATTTTATAAGTGAATAGTTCTAACCACATAAACCCGTCCCGTGCCTTTTGACTCCCGCGGCGCGGACTCTTTTGATCTGCACTAAGCGCCTTTTTGATAACATTCGAGCAGGTGACCTTAAGAGGGTAAATCATACAACTTAAATACACGGGATAGGTGTAAGGCTTAGTAGTCTACAGATAGCGCCACGAAGACGCGCCCCACCAATGTCTAGTCGAGGTGGTCGCGGGATGCGGGGAGTATGACCCGAGTCTATTAATTGTAGTGTGCGTGTGCACTCATAGGTAATCAGTGTGTACCGACAATACTCACACATTAGTGGAAGGTTGCACTTACACTATAAACTATAGTGAGTAATAGTGGGGCGCGTCTTCGTGGATCAATCTATAGTGTTTCGTCACGTGTTAGAACATACATACTTACATACCCTCACAGGGCAGGTAGAGCGAGAAGAGCGTCAGTTCTCTCTAGACTTACATACCTCTTTCGCTTCGCCAGTCTCTTCACACATGCTCGTCGGTTTCGAGTACTCTTGACGTTCCCGTCCTTGAGTGTCCGTTCGATTTGATCCAGGTAGTTGGAACGTGGTATTCCTCTGCCTCTTATTGCACACACTTTTGCTTTGTATATCTGTTTCGTCAATCTTTCTTCACTCATCCTTTCTATGTGTCCAAACCAACGTAACATGCCTTTCTTCATCTTTACAATCACACCCTCGTTCACGCCAGTTGCTTTGCGAAACTCTTTACTACGAATTCGATCTACTCATTATATCGTTACACCATACATTCGGAGAGAACTCATGAGAGCCAACGGTCGAGTTGTTAAGTGTTGCAAATTCGAATTTTTGACGTTTGCGTTTTTTTCTGAATTTACTAGTCACTCCACGAGCTTTACGGTGAAGGAAAACGTCGAGAGTAAACCTGCATACGTTTTTAATTTCAATGTCGTATGTATGTATATGATAGCTTCTTCAGAAACATCTTTGAAGGAAAGGTAGAGGGAAGAGAGGAAGAGGAAGACCAAGATTAACATACATGGGTCAGATCAAAGAAAAAGTGTCTCTCATGACGTATAGGGAGGTCAAGGAGGTTGCGCTGGACAGAGGCAAATGGAAGGAGTTGCATCAGAGACGCCGACAAGAGCCCTGCTCTTAAAGCAAAGGTGTCTGTCATGGCGTATAGGGAGGTCAAAGAGGTTGCGCTGGACGGAGGCAAATGGAAGGAGTTGCATCAGAGACGCCGACAAGAGCCCTGCTCTTAAAGCAAAGGTGTCTGTCATGGCGTATAGGGAGGTCAAAGAGGTTGCGCTGGACAGAGGCAAATGGAAGGAGTTGCATCAGAGACGCCGACAAGAGCCCAGCTCTTAAAGCAAAGGTGTCTGTCATGGCGTATAGGGAGGTCAAAGAGGTTGCGCTGGACAGAGGCAAATGGAAGGAGTTGCATCAGAGACGCCGACAAGAGCCCAGCTCTTAAAGCAAAGGTGTCTGTCATGGCGTATAGGGAGGTCAAAGAGGTTGCGCTGGACAGAGGCAAATGGAAGGAGTTGCATCAGAGACGCCGACAAGAGCCCAGCTCTTAAATTAATGATGATGATGATGTATATATAGTCCTGCTTGATAAACGGCGACGGACTCGCCACCTGTCACGTTGTCGCTTAATATTTCTCCAGCGATAAGAAGGTAAGTTAGGGGACATCCATTAATTACGTGAGGTAATTTCAGTCCCCCCTCGACCCCTCACCACGCCCCTAATCTCACGTGTGATTTGATGAGGTTCGGCATGACCCCTCCCCCTTAACTCCTCAAGTTATCATTAGACGGCCCACACGTACCACACCTTGGCCTACCCCTTCGGGGACCCTTATGGGAAGATGGGAAGATATTACTTTTTAATTAGATAAATTGTCATGCCTTGGTAACGGCGGTTTTGGTTCACTTATGGAAGTAAAATACACAATAATTTTAATACTTATTTAATTAAATAAACACCTTATACTCTACATCACAAATTATTTTACAATTCTACTAATATCTACATTTACAATTGCTTCAGTGGGTCTAAATCCTTTTCTTTATTTACCATAAGGGAATCGTGAAACACTTATTGAAATATTCAATGTCTGGGAGACGATCATAGCATTAATAATGAATAAATAAATGTCTGTTGCAACAGAGAACCAAATGGCAGAATGCTGGACAAGACTTAAGACAGGGACCATGGTCTTAGTAAATGTATTTTCCTGCTAGAATCGGTTCAGCTGCTATGCCGTGAATGAAAGAGCAACATACTTTATAATATTAGAACTTTGAATTTTTCTTTGAATTGGGATTAAAAAATAGCCTTATCCTAGGTTAAAAATTTTATTTTGCATTATATAGCCTGCTCCTTGAAGAAGGCTTTAGGCTATATATGATCATGATCATTGTTCCCTAGAGGGAGCAGTATTTATAATATACTCATATATATATGCTTATACAGGTTGTGTGTTTTCTACCGTTTGTATAACACTCCCCGTGTTCTGAAGAATTGTTCGACATGATGCCCACTTCTACTCCCACTAGAGAACCGCACCTCTCGCCATCGATTGGGAATTCATCCCCTTTCATCACCTTGGAACCACAAAGGTCTCGCACTGCGCGGTTCCAAAGGAGTTTCCTTCCGCGAACGCTTAGGCTGTGGAATGAGCTCCCCGTTAAGGTTTTCCCTGGAGAGTACAGCATGGAGTTCTTCAAGAAGGGTGTGAAAAGATTCGTGCAGGGTCGGCAACGCGCGAGTGATACCCCTGGTGTTGCAAGCGTTCATAGGCGGCGGTAACCGCTTACCGTCAGGCGGACCTCATGTTTGCTTGCCATCCGTGTGGTATTAAAAAAAATATTTTACCTTATTTTTGCATAAAAGCCTATGCAGCGATAAAGTAATGTAAAAAATTAAAAATACTAATGAAAGATAACACAGATTAAATAATTACATAAAAAATACAGAATTTACTACAAAAACCGTATACTATATATATATACCGTATATTCGCCTAATTATTGAGCTTCTTGACATAATGATTATATACATGTAAATCTAAGTTTGATGACTAGACACTCATATTACCTAAGTATATGAATTTTACTTGCTATTTCACTAATACTTAAATAACAATTAAATCAAAAAAGCATACTTTTACTTCATAATTCATAAAACAACAGAAATACTTTGCAACAAAGATTCTAAGTTCAAATCCCGACTGTTCCAATGAGTTTTTCTGAACTTAAGTACAGTGATTAGTCACACCACGGCTATACGGTGTAGGAAAACATCGAGAGGAAACCTGCATACGTCTGAGAAGCCATTCAAAGGCGTATGTATAGTCGTGCCTGAATAACGGTGATAGACTGGAAATCTGTCACGTTGGCACCTAATATATATCTCCAGCGGAAAGTTGGTTCGTCTACGTACCTCTGCCAACCCCTTTGGGGACCCTAAAGGCGTGAAGAATAAAAAAAATCCGATGCAACTGACAACAGTTAGAACAAAGTTAAAATGATTTGTAATTAATTGATCGAACACACACACGCAACGTCAAGAGTACTCGAAACCGGCGATGTATGAAGAGAGAATTATATGCATGAATGTATGAAAAATAAATAATAATAAATAAAAATAAAATACTTATTGATCAAAATTAGGTAACTGACATTAATTTACCGCAGTTTAAACGCAGTATATGTAAAACATATTTGATTCGAGAAATAGTTTTTAAATTAAATCAGTATACAAAATCGCGAGTTAAAATATAATTTTATTTCTATATAAATATTAACGTTGATTCAAAGCCTTTTTGGGTATAAAAAAAAGCCGACGGGATGCGAACTCGCTACCTTTGGCATGTCTTTTCATCGCTGTCATGATCCAAGATGGTTGTCGTTTAAAGGAATCACATGAAATGCCTTAAGTTGCTTACCTAGGTGAGGACGCCGAAGTTCGCAAAGGCCATGGGTTCAAGCCTGTTCTATAATAGGTTTCTATTTACATATATAATTAGTTGTCCCGCCCAGCTTCGCTCGGGTGGAAGAAAAAAGATGGTGGCGCCACCTATCGGGTCCAATTGTGAATCTAAACCATTCCCAGATCCCCTTGAACACACACAGAAAATTTCATTAAAATCGGTCCAGCCGAGGAGTTCAGTGACATACACACTCACAGAAGAATTATATATATATAGATTAACAACTTATAAAACACTAGTTACTTATTGCACAATAATAGATAGCTGCCTGCTGAAATCCATCATATATATTGATAAGATTCGATTTTTAAATATATTATGTCACGAACAAAAATTTGCTTCCGCTGTCATATACATATTTCCCGCTTTGAACCACGAGTTTTTACTTACAAAAAATAATAGTCTTTTAATTTTTAAATACATATAGAAACAGCCCGACTCTGCCTCATATAAGCGTTGCAATACAATAACGTACTATAATATAATACTAATCTTACATTCTTGGCGCCCACCGTGGGACATTATCTTCTATATACAAGAGTTATAGACCGTTGCTCACTTAACACTAATTATTCAAGAATATGCTAATGATGTTGATTATAATACATACGGAAGCAGTCCTACTTTGCACATAAAAGTGCAATACAGTTGGACAATGTTACATTCTTGGCGCCCACCATGGGGCAAAGACTTTTATACAAAAACGAGCTAAAAATATATTACGAATACAATTCCTTCAGAAACAAGTTTAAAACAATTGCTTCACGTGTTGGAATAGTGATGCGCGTAGTTAGTTTCACCGACGATATCGATATCGCTATCGCTATGTTCCGTCTCCGAGTCTGACGTATGCGTTGTGGATATTCGAGATTCATCCGCCTGAAAAAAAAATTACATTTACTATTTGCTTGCTAGAAATATAAGTTACTAATGTTTATGAAGGAACATTTTAACACAAGTTTGAATTCAGACTACAAATAAATTAGTATTTTGTACAGTAATTAGTCACACCATGAGCTTTGCCTGCATATGTTTCGATGCTGTACATGTCATAATATATCTCCGGCGAATGAGGGTGTTAAATCACCTCTGCCTACCCCTTCGGGGAGCCCCTGTGGGAAGGCTTGGAGATTTGTGTCACGTATATAATTGTCCCTTTCGCATTCTTGAATAATGATAGCGGTAGCAAGCTTAAGAGAGGTAGGGCATAATAGTTTCCCGTTCGAATTTGGAGCTGCCCGACTGGGGCAGGACCTCCACCTTATAGAAGTCCGTAGCCAAATAACTCATTTTTTTGTGTTGTGTTCCTACGTGGTGAATAAGGTTCCCAGTAATGAGCTCGCTGGGGAGGGGGGAGGATTTTTATATTGTTTTGGTAGCAGAGGGATTAGTCCCATTATGCTGCCAACACAGTATAACTCTTCGAACACAGAGTGGCAACGCGCATGTGCATACTTCGGTATTGTAAGCGTAAATAGGCTGCGGTAACCGTTTTCCATCGCGTGGGCCGTAATCTTGTTTGCCACTCTTGTAGTATAAAAAAAAAAGTAATTGTCGCTACGGCCCCGGTTAATTAAACTATACCTTGCGACTGTCTGCGTGTTGAGTTGCGTGTTTTGTAGAGAAATCCACTGCAGCAGTTCCTGAAAACAAATGGTTGGTAAGTATGATTCATTGAAACAAAACTTATATACAAGGTGAGGAACGCTTATTGAACGTAATATAAACTTAAAGATACCTCTGCTATTTCTTGCGCCTAAAGGCTAGGGTGACCGCTTATCATCAGGCAAGATATTTGTATGATTGCCAGCTTTTCTTATACTTATAAGATAATTATGTCATAAAAGTTATTATATATATTATAATTTGCAATAAGATTGCCCGAGAGCCATGGTGGCCGAGTGGTTTTAGCAGTTGCCTGCGACGCAAAGGTCGCAAGTTCGAATCTCGACTATAACATGGAGTTTTTTCTGAATTTAAGTACTGTGATTCGTTACACCACGAGCTTTAGGCTGAAGAAAAACATCGAGAGGAAACCTACATACATTTGAGAAGACATTCAAAGGCGAATGTATAATTGTGTTTGAGAAAAGGCGATAGACTCGCCATCTGTCACGTTGGCACCAAAAATATATCTCTGCCGAAAAGTGGGTGTGTGGCTACTACTTACACACCTCTGCCTACCGCTACGGGAACCTTTGTGGGAAGTCGTGAATATATATATGAACTTCACACGTATGTCTCCACCTTGACAATCTTTCACCAACAAAAATCCAAGGCAAGAAACATCTCAAATTAAATTACCTAACCCCACCGTAAAACACACTTTAACTCCACTGTACTTGGTTGTATTCTCCTTTGAACAACTTCCCTTTGAGAACCCTCGAAGCCAATTATATACTGCACAGACGAGTTTCAACTCTATTCCAAAGAGAACAAGGTTGAGGCTCAAATGGGCGGTGTTGTAAGACGTTCGCTTGTTGCCGTAGCAACGAAGACGGCCATCTTGGCGACGTAACCTAGTTAGCGGAACATCTTGAGTTGTGGCGCGAAAGCGGCGCCATTGTGAATTTCATTTGCGATCTTTGGGGTCGGTGGCAATTTATTAAATACAAGCTTTTACCTGCGACTTTGTCCGCTATTATTGAGGCATAGGTATTTTCAGAAGAAATATGGTAAGAAATAACATACTAATGTTATAATACAAGAGGGCTGGCGAATATTTCGCTCAGCGAATCAGCATAGCCATACAACGTGGCAATGCCGCCAGTCTTCTTGGCACCCTTCCGCGCGACACAGATTTGGGTTATTTATTCAATTTATAGTTAGTTAAACCAACGAGCATGTATGAAGAGACTGATGAATGTGGACGAAGCGAAAGAGGTATGTAAGTCTAGAGAGAACTGGCGCTCTATACTCTCTGCCTACCCCGTTAGGGACTTGGCGTGATGATATGTATGTATGTATGTATAAAGAGGAACTATTTGTTTGTTTTGTACATTCACCCTGAGTGACATAGGCTATATTTTCTTTTATAAAAAAATCTTATGTCCCGGGCGAAGCCGGGACGGACCGCTAGTTTCTCCCCATACCATACGAACATAACAAACATACGAACATACTCACAAGCTTTTGTATAAATACAAAAAAAATACAACAGTATATTAGTAGGATTATATTTGTAAGCCGTGGTGGCCGAGTGGTTCGAGCAGTTGCCTGAGAAGAAATTCAAAGTATATGTAGACGTATGCAGGTTTCCTCTCGATGTTTTCCTTCACCGTTCAGCTCGTGGTGTGACTAATCACTGTACTTAAGTTCAGAAAAACTCATTGGTACAGTCGGGATTCGAACTTGCGATCTTTGTGTCGCAGGCAACTGCTCGAACCACTCGGCCACCACGGCTCTAAGAAAATATTAATAACAACGTTATTTGATTTTACTTGTATAACTTTACAGTAGATTTTTGAAGCGCCAATTAGGTAAGATATATACATACATACATACATACATATCTTCACGTCCAGTCCCTCGCGCAATACACAGAGAGAGTAGAGCTTCTCTCTGGACTTACATACCTCTTTCGCTTCGTCCACATTCATCAGTCTCTTCATACATGCTCCTCGGTTTCGAGTACTCTTGACGTTCCCGTCCTTGAGCGTCTGATCGATTTGATCCAGGTAGTTGGAACGTGGTCTTCCTCTGCCTCTTCTTGCACACAATATCAACTTAGATAACTTTTCTTTTTAATTCCTTCCTTTCACTATGCCCTACTAAAGCAACTGTCCTATTTTCATAGACACTATATTAATTGAATATAGGTGAAAAGGCGGGGCACAACTAGTCGAACATATGTTCGTTGGTACCTTCAGAGAGTTCTCAATTCCGTAGCTTACTATAGAGGAACTTCCGAAAGCAATTAAAGTCTAATTTGGAATTCGCAACTTCCCAAGTTGATTCAGAGATACCTTCGGAAACTTAGAACAGGTGCGTAGCAAACTTAGGACGAGAATCTCAGCTCATTGCTATATAAATATATGTATTATATATCCTCACTTCCCACAAGGGTCCCCGAAGGGGTAGGCTTTCCGCCAGAGGTATATTAGGTGCCAACGTGACAGATGGCGAGTCCATCGCCGTTACTCAAGCACAACTACACATACACGCCTTTGAATTTCTTCTCAGACGTATGCAGGTTTCCTCTCGATGTTTTCCTTCACCGTAAAGCTCGTGGTGTGACTAATCACTGTACTTAAGTTCAGAAAAACTCATTGGTACAGTCGGGATTCGAACTTGCGATCTTTGTCGCAGGCAACTGCTCGAACCACTCGGCCACCACGGCTGTATATATTATTATTAGTTTGATTATTATTATTATTATTAGTCACACCACAAGCTTTACGGTGAAGGAAAACTTCTTGAGGAAACTTGCATACGTCTGAGAAGCAATTCAATGGCGCCGTAACTCAAGCACAACTATACATAATAGTTGTGCTTGAGTTACGGCGATACACCTCTGCCTGCCCTTTCGCGGACCTTTGTGGGAAGGCGTGAGGATATTTTTATTATTATGTATTAATAGTCATTGAGTAACGGCGATGGACTCGCCATCTGTCACCTACCTATGAAATGAATATAACAAACAAAAACGTGCTCAAAAAAAGTCAAAGAATCAAGAGTTTTGCTGGAGACAGGCGAGAATAGAAGAGGAAAGATGGTAGGCCACCTTATACGACATGATAGCTTCTTTAGAAACATCTTAGAAGGAAAGGTAGAGGGGAAGAGAGGAAGAGGAAGACCAAGATTAACATACATGTGTGAGATCAAAGAAAAAGTGTCTCTCATGACGTATAAGGAGGTCAAAAAGGTTGCGCTGGACAGAAGCGAATGGAGGGGACTGCATCAGAGACGCCGACAAGAGCCCAGGTCTTAAATTTGTGATGATAATACTCAGTGGGTAATCAACGTCAGGATTCGAGCTAGCAATGTTTGTGTTGCCGGCAACAACTCCAACCACATTTTTCAGAAACGCAAAATGAAAATGTATGAGCTCACTCGATTAGAAAGAGATTTTTTTTTAATACCACTTGGGTGGGAACAAGCATGCGGCCCGCCTGATGGTAAGCGGCTACCGCCGCCTATGGACGCTTGCAACACTAGGGGTTACACTCGCGCGTTGCTGACCCTGCAGGAATCTTTTCACACCCTTCTTGAAGAACTCCATGCTGTACTCTCCAGGGAAAACCTCAACGGGGAGCTCATTCCACAGCCTGAGCGTTCGCGGAAGGAAACTCCTTTGGAAGCGCACAGTGCGAGACCTTTGTGGTTCTAAGGTATGAGGTTGGCCTATAAGTCTCACTTACCTCTTTGCTGCTTCCGAAGTTGCTTCTTGTGCTTCATGCGACGGTTCTGGAACCAGGTCTTGACCTGTGTTTCTGACAGGTTTAGCGCGCCGGCCAGCTCCACACGCTCAGGAGTTGACAGGTAACGCTGAGATTCAAAGCGCTTTTCTAGACCTGGGTACACAAATAAATACCTTTTGTCAGTTCTAAACAAATTGACCTAGTCCCAAACTAAGCTTAACTTGTACTATGGGAACTGGACAACGATATACATACTTATATAGAATATATCCTCACGCCTTCCCACATGGGTCCCCGAAGCGGTAGGCAGAGGTGAATAGGTAATATCCATACATCCAGAGATATATTTTAGGTGCCAACGTGACAGATGGCGAGTCCATCGCCGTTACTCAAGCACGACTATACATACGCCCTTAAATTGCTTCTCAAACGTATGCAGGTTTCCTCTCGATATTTTTCTCCACCGTAAAGCTTGTGGTTTGACTAATCACTGCACTTAAGTTCAGAAGAACTAATTGGTAAGTACAGTCGGGATTCGAACTTTGTGTCGCAGGCAACTACTCGAACCACTTGTCACTACTGCTTTTACGCAACGATATACATACTTATTATAATTAAAATGTATTTATTACCTGTTAGTTGCGGATCGGAGAATACAGTCCTCGCTTTCCGTCGCCGGCAGTGCTTCAAAGCTGACAGTGACAGCTCCGACGGTGAGAACAACGCGTGGTAGGGAACTCCTGGGAGACAAATCACAGTAAGGGACACAGGGAACACTTATTGAACGTCACATACTAAATCTATACTTAATATTATAAAGAGGAAAGATTTGTTTGTTTGTTTGTTTGTAATGAATAGGCTCCGAAACTACTGGACCGATTTCAAAAATTCTTTCACCTTTGGAAAGCTACATTATCCCCGAGTAACATAGGCTATATTAAATTGGACCCGATAGGTGGCGCTGCGATCGAGTTTCAAGAATTTTACCTTTTTACCCGGGCGAAGCTTTCTGTGTGTTTCTGTGTGTCTTAAGCTAGATTCGAGAATGGTTTAGATTTACAATTGGACCCAATAGGTGGCGCTGCGATCGTGTTACGGGCAATTTAACTTTTTCACCCGAGCGAAGCTGGGCGGGACAGCTAGTATAAAATATACAGTTACCACCGTTTCCAAGGAAACCTGTCAGGAGAAGAAACGGCGAAACAAACTCCTCGGTTTTCTCTTTTAACATTTGTTCCCTTTTACGTAGGGGTAGGAAAGATTAAACTTACATATAAACTCTGTACAAGAGGAGCAATACATTGCCATGCATGGTCATCATCCAAATATTTTTTTACATTTTTTGTCTGTCTGTCTGTTTGTTCCGGCTAATCTCTGAAACGGCTGGACCGATTTCATCGGGACTTTCACTGGCAGATAGCTGATGTAAAAAGGAGAAACATAAGATACTTTTATTTTAGAAACTGAGCAATATTTTTTTGTTTTAGTCCACGCGCGCGAAGTCGCGGACACAGCTAGTACTTACTAAATATAAAACTACAGTTACCATAGTTTATAAGAACAAAAGCCAGTAGGAGAAGACACGGAAAAACAAACTCCCCGGGTTCATTTCTAATATTAAAAGGCTGGGTGATTTGTTTTTTTTTCTTTAAACGTAGCGCGTTTGAATTTCTTCTCAGACGTATGCAGGTTTCCTCTCGATGTTTCCCTTCACCGTAAAGCTCGTGGTGTGACTAATCACTGCACTTAAGTTCAGAAAAACTCACTGGTACAGTCGGGATTCGAACTTGCGACCTTTGCGTCGCAGGCAACTGCTCGAACCACTCGGCCACCACGGCATTTTCTATGTTCATGAAATAAATTATTTCATTTGATTTGGAACTTACATACGTATGAGAAGAAATTCAAAGGCGTTTTTATAGTCGTGCTTGAGTAACGGCGATGGATTCGCCATCTGTCACGTTGGCACCTAAAATACCTCTGGTGGAAAGTGGGTGTGTGGGTATTACCTATACACCTCTGCCTACCCCTTCGGTGACCCTTGTGGGAAGGCGTGAGGATATTATTTTATGAATTACTCGGCCGCCACGGCTCTTGTGAGACACAGATAATATAATATTACACATATGTATGTCCATATGGTCTTGTTACTCTGTTATCCTAGTAACACACGCCGGATATTCGCTTAGTTGAATATTTAAGTTAAAAATATTGTTTTTGTATGTGTTATTCAAGGATAGAATAATCTTACCTTGTGACAGGAAATATGGTGCCTCAACCGCTTTGTAGGTGTTCGGAGTATGTAAGTACGCGCCCAAGGCACCCATCACTTGCAGATAAGACCCCTCCCGCGCTGGTACATGGGGCCTGATGTCACCGGGGACCGGGAAGTATGGCTTCGGCCCCTCAAGGTCACTCCTTCGATGCTCAAAATGATTGAGAGGAACTTTAAAATTCCTATTTTGCTGACCTCTGTACAAAATGTCTTCTATCAAAAATGACGTTTTTGAATTCTCCTGCTTGTTGCTATCTGTGGGCGAGTCGCTTCGGGTCTCGTGTTCCATTTTTGTATTTTTTATCGCTTGTTTTTTTTTATTTTAAGCAATTCAAACCGCTTTTGGAATTAGGTACATTATTTTGTTCTTAATTTAAAATGTTATCTGTTTATTTTTAACTTTCAATTTAAATTTAAAATATATTCGATATTTTCTTTTTATTAAACACTAGGGACGTTGATTGAAAACGAAAAGACCCGCCAAAATGCGAAAAATTAATAACTCTGTCACAGACTATACACACAAAGCAGTCTCTTATTAATAAACCTTTGGCGATTATCTCGTAATGTCAGTTTGTTTGTCTGAAACGAGCCGATTTGCTCCGCTGGTCGGGATAAACTGTCGTAAATAGGGGAGGCGGCCTGCAGGGGTGGGCCCCGCCCCCCGAGGCGGGGGTGAGTGCTACAACGCGATTTTTAATAACCGCCTCTACTATTGGCTAGATGTTTTTTATTTTTGCGTTCTTTATTTTAAAAAATATATTTTTAAATAAAGAACGCAAAAATAAACGCTTCGTAATTCCAAACTTTTTGTTTAAAAAAACTAGGGTTTAAAAAAAGCAATGAAAATGGCTGTGGATCGAATTAATTTAGACGTAAATGTTGTCTTGTGTGCAGTATAATCGTAATTTAAATGTACATTTAAATAAAAAAAAAACCTTAAGAGATTTCGACACAAATTGACATAAATTAATTATTAAAATAGATTTATTTCAGTTTTATTGGCAACCATAAAAATACATAAATCAATTAATATCTATACAATTAATGAATGGGTAAAAATAATTTTTCAAATCGGATTAACGCGCTTTAACAAACAAACTCCACCTATCTAAAATATGAAATTTCGATTTCCTGTTTTTGTTCTACCTAAATAGCCAAGACATATGCCACAATCCACAATTGAACAAGAGCTTAATAACCTGTGGTAATTTCTCTCGTATCTAGTTTGTCAATTTTTTAGCGCGAATCAACTTTTAGTTTTAGTTTTTATTTTTATTTTATGAGTGTTTTAAATTGTATCATTGTAGTAGTAGTAATAGTAGAAGTAGTAGTAGGTAGTTTATCGCGTAATTTTGTGGTTTATTTGTACAGTGAGGTTGCAAATTCCCTTTTTTACGGATATACATACATACTTGAGTAACGGCGATGGACTCGCCATCTGTCACGTTTGCACCTAAAATATATCTCTGGCGGAAAGTTGGTAGTGAGGGTACTACCTATGCACCTCTGCCTACCCCTTCGGCGACCCTTATGGAAAGGCCTGAGGATATATTGTTACTAATTTGTTTCAATTAGTGAAACAAATTGTTTTCACTAATAGTCCGATAAAACAAAAATATCATATGTTACCATTTAGTTCGAAATTAAACTTATCCTATGTGTTACATAGGGTAAGTTTTAAATATTTTAAAAGAATATTATTATTTTTACCCGGGTGTAACCAGTTGGTATTTAATAACGAGATCAGATTTTTATGAAAAGAGAGACAAAAGTTGAACGCATATAGTCTGTCCTTGTCTATCGCACTGAAACTCATTCGCAATGAAAATACTCCCGTGTTAAGGAATTCCTGTAAAACCAACTTAATTTGAAACTTTCCAAATATTTTTTACTAATATATTACTATACTATATATACTAATATAATTTAATATTATATAAGAGGAACAATTTGATTATTTGTTTGTTTGTATTGAATAGGCTCCGAAACTACTGGACCGATTTGAAAAATTCTTTCACCATTGGAAAACTATATTCACCCTGAGCGACATAGGCTATATTTTCTTTTATAAAAAAATCTTATGTCCACCCGTGCGAAGCCGGGACGGACCGCTAGTTATTATTTTTATTAATATTATAAAGGTGAATGTAAGTTTGTTGTTTCGCTTTCACGTAAAAATTACTAAACCGATCGGTATGAAACTTTGTACACATATTCTCTAAGGTATTGGATAGGATATGGGATACTCAAAATTTTAAAAATACGTATGAAATTGATTTTTACGCGGGTGCAGCCGCGGGGTACAGCTTGTCTGTTATATATATATATATATTAATGTGTATATACACAGGGGGATATGTTAAAATAAGACCAAGATGGTGTAACTCGCGCGGATCATCTCCGAATGCCAAGTGTGTGTAGTGCGACCGAATCATCTTGATATTATATGTCAAACTCTATGACATTTATAGTTTTTATTTAATTTTATTTAATATTAGTTATTTAAAGTGTTAATTGCAGTGAATGTGTTAATTAGTGAATTGTAAGCCTTAGATAAGGAAGAGGAGCATCCAGTCACAGGTGTCTGTGGATACCTAAAAGGGTGCCCCAGCCACATAAAAAAAATATAGAAAAAAATATTGTGGCGTCACGGGACGCCTGACAGATGTGGAACACCGCAATTATATTGTACAAGTAATGTGCATACAGGAACAGATTACGACTGGAAGCTAATATGACCTAATGTAAAAATAAAATATAACGATATTTTTCCAGAACATGATAACAGTTTATTAAATAATTAACTTTCATAAACTACAATAAATTATTTCAAATTGTGACAACTCAATTAGTTTAATCACTGATTAAAATAATTTAATCACTGATTAAAATAATTTAATCACTGATTAAAATAATTAAGTTGGTTAGAATAGCTTCGGTAGTACATAGTTATATTCATATAACATTATTATTATAATTATGTATTACTATAACATTGCCTACTAATTAGTTTTGTCGTGTGAATATCGCCACACCTTCGTACGCAAAGAGTAGGCAGGAGTGTAACAAAAAATTATTTTGCCGCCGGTAAAGTGACCTGACCGGACCTGACTGACAGATGGCGCTCCGATCGCCGTTTCAAAAACTCTACTATAAACGTGTTTGAATTCCTTCTCATACGATTTTCAAGGTTGAGATACTAACAGTGTAACTGACAAACGTATACCGATTTAGAAATACGTTCCTGTTAACCCGTTACTTCTATACTAATATTATAAAGAGGAAAGATTTGTTTGTTTGTTTGTTTGTAATGAATAGGCTCCGAAACTATTGGACCGATTTCAAAAATTCTTTCACCTTTGGAAAGCTACATTATCCCCGAGTAACATAAGCTATATTAAATTGGACCCGATAGGTGGCGCTGCGATCGAGTTTCAAGAATTTTACCTTTTTACCCGGGCGAAGCTTTCTGTGTGTTTCTGTGTGTCTTAAGCTAGATTCGAGAATGGTTTAGATTTACAATTGGACCCAATAGGTGGCGCTGCGATCGTGTTACGGGCAATTTAACTTTTTCACCCGAGCGAAGCTGGGCGGGACAGCTAGTTTTAGATAAATACATTTTAAATGAAAAAATAGTTTCGTTTAATTTTTAATACAAAACTTTAATCCGCAAGTATCAAAACCATTATCCCTCGAATCCCCATCATCCCCTTCCTAATCCCCCGGAAGGCGGTGCCTAGCTCGATCCACCAATCAGGATCGAGAGCGGTCGCTCCTTTCATCTCTCAACCAATCGTAGCTCGCCAATTAGGGATCAAAGCGCGCAGATTTGAGGTCACTTTGGATCGTTTGTCGTTTTGTCTGTAAAATATGGCTGTGATCATAACTTGCTGGAACACACGTTTTGCTACCCAAGTATGTTCTGACATCTGTCAGCCACAGATAATAACATTTGAGCTGCCTTTAGACATAAGTCATTCTGCCAATGGTGATCGTAAAAACTAGAACAATTGTCTTCTAGAAGGTATAGAGGGTGTTATGAATACATCCTCATGACGATGCAATAAAACAAATAGACCCAAAGATAACAAAATTAAAACATTATTAAATGAGAGTAGTATTAGTGACTGCGACTTATTTTCGTTTGGTTTTCATTATTTATTACTGTTATGTAAAAGAAAATTAAAACGTAGTTGTATAATTTTTATTCGAAAATAAGCTAAGAAAATTAAAACTCAGAATATTTGAAGGGATCTGCATTAAACTCCGGTGACCGTTACTTCAGTCTCGCTGTAAAAACCTCTTTACGAAACAAAGTTCCCATGTTATTAAACATGCAACGTAATGGGGAGAGCTCTCCACGGCGCGAGGTGAAGTGCGTTGATAGAGCACGAACTCATTAGCAGGTACTGGGCTGCTGGGAAAATTGTATTTGAGTTTTTATGAAAAGAATTACTTTTTCTGAACTTAAGGACAGTGATTAGTCACACCACGAGCTTTACGGTGAAGGAAAACATCGAGATCAAACCTGCGTTTGAGAAGAAATTCAAAAGCGTATGTATAGTCGTGCTTGAGTAACGGCGATGGACTCGCCATCTGTCACGTTGGCACCTAAAATATATCTCTGGCGGAAAGCGTGAGAATACTATTTATTATTATTAGATATATGATTTATTCAGGCATTAAATCTACCAATAAAACAAAGTATTATGCGGGTAAAGCCGTGGGGCAGAACTAGTTAGAAAAAAGTCACGTACTAGGTGATAAGTAGATAAGCCATTCAATTAGAAATCAAGTGTGCTAGATCGACGGATTGGTCACGTATGGGCTAGTATAATATTGTGACAGTAGTGTGGGAAAATATAGGGTGTTTTAAGAGGGTGTTGTTTATGTATTCATTAGCTGAGCGAACAGAAATCTCAAGAGCTTTACGGTGAAGGAAACCTGTGTTTGAGAAGAAAGTGCGGTGTTATACTTCTGTCTTCCACGAAGACGCGCCCCACCAATTTCTAGTCGAGGGGATCGCGGGATGCGAGTAGAATGACCCGAGTGTATTAATTGTTGTGTGTGTGTGCACTCATAGGTAATCAGTGTGTACTGATAATACTCAAACATTAGTGGAAGGTTGCACACTTACACTATAAATTGTAGGGAAGAATAGTTGGGCGCGTCTTCGTGGATATATGTCAGGTGTAATGAGGGGATTTTTTAATACCACTGGGGTGGCAAACAAGCACGCAACCTGCCGATGCTAAGCGGTTACCGCCGCCTAAGGACGCTTGCAATAGGTACCAGGGGCATTACCCGCGCGTTGATGACCCTGCCGAAATCTTTTCACACCCTTCTTGAAGAACTCCATGCTGTACTCGAAAGAAAGATTGGCGAATAGGTATACAAAACGAAAGTGTGTGCAAGAAGAGGCAGAGGAAGGCCACGCTCGAACTACCTGGATCAAATCGATCGGACATTTAAGAACAGAAATGTCAAGAGTACTCGAAACCGACGAACAAGCTTTTATGCTGCCAACACAGTATAACTCTACGGACACAGAGTGGCAGCGCGCAAGTGATACTTCGGTATCGAGAGCGTAAAAAGGCTGCGGTAACCGTTTCCCATCAGGTGGGCCGTATGATTGTTTGCCACTCTTGTTGTATAAAAATAAAAAAGAAATATGATGAGACTGATGAATGTGGACGAAGCGAAAGAGGTATGTTGAGAGTAGAGCTCTCTGTGCCTACTCTGTGATGGTGTCGGCGTGATGTAAAGGTTAAAATAAAAGTGTTTACTTAATAATTGAAACATATTTGTCCCAAATCGGTATCCCGAGGCAACGTGCCAAGAAGACTATCAGCATTGCCACGCTGGATAGCAGTGCTGATTCTCTGAGCGAGATATAGTCCAGCCTGCCACGAGAGGTCTCGATTAGATGGCGCGAGACCTCTTTAAAAAGACGGTGAGCCTCAGGACCCCAAGGCCCCAAAGTTTCATGTTAATCATTAACCATGTTAATCTTATCTCCAAACACTTATCTCCACAATAGAAATCAACGAACATTCACCCCAATATAAATATAAGCCCGCCCACACTCAATAAAATCATGTTATGTCCCGCTGTAATAAACTTAGTTACAAATTACATGCATTGTCCGCATTATATCGTACAATTTAATTATACTTGTCAAAATACATTACGATTTGCTCAAAGGACTTTGATTCTGATGTCAAAGACACGTGCTGCCAACTTTAGGAATAATGTTTCTTTTTAAACTTGAAGGAAATCATGTAGCTTCCTTTCAAGATTTCTTTCATTCCTAATATTTAACATAGCTGTTTAGTATCCAGCTTATAATGAAGGTATGTATTAAATTTCTTCCAATTTCTGTACAGATGCAGAGGAAGACCACGTTCCAACTACCTAGATCAGATCGATCGGACGCTCAAGGACGGGAACGTCAAGAGTACTCGAAACAAGAGCATGTAGGAAGAGACTGATGAATGTGGACGAAGCGAAAGAGGTATGTAAGTCTAGAGAGAACTGGCGCTCTATACTCTCTGCCTACCCCGTTAGGGACTTGGCGTGATGATATGTACCTAGCTTTATATTACTTTATATTAGCTGAACTTTAATTTCGTCTTTGAACTTAAACTCAGTACCATCTCTCTCTGGGGATGAGTTTTAATGTCAGCGACACAGTTGTATACATTATTTTCAAACAAAAGGAATTAAGTATAAACTAACTAATATACTATCTACTGCAGGCATTATGGCACGTTAATTTGTAACTGTGTTTTCTGTTCCTTAATAAATGAATTAATTTATGAGAGAGGTAGGGCATAATGGGTTTCCCGTTCGAATTTGGAGCTGCCCGACTGGGGCAGGACCTCCACCTTATAGAAGGCCGTAGCCAAATAACACCATTTATTGTGTTGTGTTCCTACGCGGTGAATAAGGTTTTTAATCATTTTCTCCTTGGGCAGGGGAAGGATTGTTATATTGTGCAACATAACAGGACTAATTCCTCATTAGTCCTATTATGTATAACACACAATATAACACAGTATAACTCTCCGAACACAGTGTGAAAACGCGCAAGTGGTACTTCGGTATCGTGAGCGTAAATAGGCTACGGTAACCGTTTCCCATCAGGTGGGCCGTATGTTTTATCGCTACTCTTGTTGTAAAAAAATATATAAAGAAAGTTTTAATCGTTACAAGGCATAGCAAAAGCGTCTTCTTAAAACTCATAATGCCATTGTCAAACCTAACACTCCTAACATCCTCTTCTTAAGCTGTCAACTCGACGTCAAGACGTTTTGACAGGAAGTGAAACAATGCCGCGACGAGGGCAGGACACGCGCGCGCCACGCGTCCGGAACTACCCTCTTGTTAAAGTTTATTGTACGGTAATACGATATTGTGAGCGGCAATTAGTGGTGCCCCTGCTTTTAATAAACTTCGCGCTATTTCAATACCAAATTTTATCAAAATTTCTGTAGATGAAATTGCAATTCTTAATGTTAGTTCTCTTTTGAGTGTGATATGACCTTTGTCTATTGTGTATGTGTTGTCGTGTTTCGTCTGCCTACCCCTTCGGAGATTCTTTATGGGAGTAAATGAAATAATTTATTCGCTAGAGCTCGGTTAGTACCATAATGTGATGTTTAAATGTACCTACATATTTTCAATGGGAATTTTTGAAAAAGAAAGTATGATTCACTATCAAGATGCGACTATGTAGTCTCACTAACATTCTTGTAGATTTAATCAAAATCAAGCGATGCTTTATATCCATAAACACAATTTCACAAATTTCAAAAATGTAAACATGCATTGTTTATCTAAGCTCAAGCCGTGCGTAAACAAACATATTCAAATTGTACAAATGCCACGTGACCCGGCTCAAATCCACCGTAAACCCGGATAATAGCCGGGTAATTGGTGGCGGGGTAAAAAGCACGCAACCCGACACTATCCGACCCTTTTTCAACCGGGTAATGACAGGACTTTAAATGCCTTACTAGACTTGCAGTCGAACTACTTAGCTAGAAGATACGAATCCGTTACACTAATATTATTAGCTAGCTTCGCCTGGCGGTTTCACCCGCATTCATTTTAATTTATTGTTGTCATTTTTGTATATTGATTTAGTATGAATATAAACCCTTAATAGTAAAAATACAATAGGCTCATATATATCCTCACGCCTTCCCACAAGGGTATAGGTAATAAACTTATTCATACACCCACTTTCCGCCAGGTGCCAACGTGACAGATGGCGAGTCCATCGCCGTTACTCAAGCACGACTATACATACGCCTTTGAATTGCTTCTCAGTCATATGCAGGTTCTCTCTCGATGTTTTCCTTCACCATAAAGCTCGTGGTGCGTCTAATCACTGTAGGTACCTAAGTTCAGAAAAACTCATTGCTACAGTCGGGATTCGAACTTGCAATCTTTGCTTTCAAGCTTTCAAGCTCAAGGCTCAAGATCCCTATATATCTTGTCCAGCCTCCATAGTACGTACGACCTTTCGCAGGCAGGTCAAAATAGAAATACTACCGCCATCTGGCGCTGACTAGATAACATTGTCTATTCCTGCCCTCTTTCGTCCAATAGTAATATGTTTATGCTATAGTAGCGACATCTTTTGGCAGGTAGGCGTAAATAAGATACAGAAGTTCGCCGCGAATATGTACTTTAACTTGTAAAATATTGGTAATCGCTTGACTGGGACAGTATTTTACGAAAGATCGCAGCCGGCTTCTGTAGTAGTGTGTTCCTGCGACGAGTAATGTTTGCCGACATTGTTGACATATGTAATAGTCTCGTATTGTAACACATTATACTCAGGAGTGCATTCCACGGCCTGAGCCTCGCGGCGGGAAACGAATTAAAACAACCAAATAGGAGAATTATATATATTTCAATATATATATTTTTCACAACATCAAACCGCTCTTTCTACTTACAAACGCATACAATCACTAGAAATGACAAACTCACACAAACCATAGCGAACGCTAAAATAAATAAATTATACAATTTTCCTTTTATTATATGTAATATTCCGGCGTACACTCGGGGCAAGAGATGTGAATATGCGGTAAGCGGTCACCGCCGTCTATCACTAGCATGCTGCCAACCTCGGCACCTTAAAGTCGACATTTGCTTGTAAACGATAATAATTCATCGCAACTATAGACAGTGCCATCCACGAAGACGCACCCCACTATCCTTCCCTATAGTTTATAGTGCAAGTGTGCAACCTTCTGCCTTCCACAAATGTTTGAGTATTTTCGGTACACACTGATTACCTATGAGTGCACACGCACACTACAATTAATAGACTCTGGTCATACTCCCCGCATCCGGACCCCCTCGACTAGAAATTGGTGGGGCGCGACTTCGTGGATGGCATTATTTATAAAAACGATATAGAATATCTCATTGAAGCACAATGTTATTGATCGCAACAAATGCAACAGAAAATATACACTGACAACACTGACATGACACTGACAATAAATAGAACATATTTATTTATTGACTCAGGAAACCTGCACACGTCTGAGAAGCAATCCAAAGGCGTATGTATAGTCGTGACTTGGCTTACTATCATATTATACGGTCGCTGAAACATTATTGAATTGCTTAATACGTCATAAGCCTCTGGCTTTATCGAAGACGAGGGGAATAGTTCCCCGAAGGTATAGGCAGAGGTGTTCATCAAAGACAGATATTACATTGCTTAAAGATAAGTTCGAATCTCGACTGTACCAATGAGTTTTTCTGAACTTAAGTACAGTGATTAGTCACACCCCACGAGCTTTACGGTGAAGGAAAACATCGAGAGGAAACCTGCATACGTCTGAGAAGCAATTCAAAGGCGTATGTGTAATCGTGCTTGAGTAACGGCGACGGACTCGCCATCTGTCACGTTGGCACCTGAAATATACCTCTGGCGGAAAGTGGGTGTTTGGGTATTACCTATACACCTCTGCCCACCCTTCCGGGGACCCTTGTGGGAAGGCGTGAGGATATATATTATATTAAAGATAAATTGAGTTGCGAACATGTCACAAAATAATCGTAACTCATTTATATACAAACTTATTTCTAAAAATGACTGTAACATATAAATAGTAATTAAGCATACGAGTATAAATTTATACTTAAAAAAAACAAATATTATTTCTTTTTTGAACAATACATCCTTATTTCATGATTTTGCCTCCATTTATGACACAAATTTAAAATATCTAATAAATTTCGCACTCCGGAAGAAAAATGACTTAAGTAAATACTTTTAAATGCTGTACATACAAACAGATATAAGTATATCAATACATTTAATAAGAATGTAACGGATCGCTGTCTGTACATGGAAGATAAATGAGAAAAAATATTATAGGGACCTTATCAACGCAAATAGCAGTCAAAACTTTGATTATTAGAATTTGTGTCTGTGCGTTTGTGCGAGCTAATCTGCTTATCCGATTTAGACACTCTGAGGAACATACATACCTACATTGCCAAGTTAAATAAAAGCTTGTAAAATACGGCTCATCAGCCAATTGACAGCCGCAGCTCCTGACTGCGAAAATTTAGGTTCGGTTCCCGCTGAGGGCAGACATTTGTGTGGTGACCACGAGTATTTATACCTTAGTCTTGGATGCCCAATGTATAGGTATATATGTCTTTATAAGTAAATATATCGTTGTCTAGTTACCATAACACAAGCTTTGCTTAATTTGGGACTGTGTCAATTTGTGAGGAATTGAACAGATGTATTTATTTAACAGAAAAGGACCACGTAAACTCTACATAGCCATTTCTCTTCCTTTCAAGAGTCAGCCTCTCTTGACCATTCACACCCAATACATACTAAACTTTTTAGATTTGCTTGAGTAACATCAAAAATTCCAAAAATCTACCACGTCTACTGCCACTGAGAATTTTTAAAATTCTAGCATTTATATTACATTTAATTTTGCGCCTATAGATTGTTCGTTTTTTTTTAAATGTACATACATACATACATAGATATTATTACGTCGAGTACCTAACGCATTAGACAGAGTGAGTAGAGCTTCTCTCTAGACTTACATACCTCTTTCGCTTCGTCCACATTCATCAGTCTCTTCATACATGCTCGTCGGTTTCGAGTACTCTTGACGTTCCCGACCTTGAGTGTCCCATCGATAATATGCAGGTAGTTGGAAGGTGGTCTTCCTCTGTCTGTTCTTGCACACACGTTTGCTTTGTATATGTTTCTACAACCATTCTCCACTATGTTAATTAATTCTTTAAATACATATTAGACTAATGAGTAAGTTCATAATTCATTCCTTTTACGCAAAATAATAAAATAAATCTGATTTCAGACTAAGAGTGATGAGTGTTAAGTTAAGATTCGTTCTTGCACTGTATAGGATTGCAAATTCAAGACCGTTAAAGTCTGAATTTTCATTTTCTTTAGTGTTTGACATAAAAAGAACTATCGTTATCACATCACAAATAATTATATATGACGACACATTTTTCATACCACAAAGGCGACATGCTCGCGCTGTTAGTTAAGCGGTTCCCTATATACGACATAAGCTGAGGTATCACTTGCGTGTGATCTTGGGTTGGGGGAAATACTGTGCTAGCAGCCTGACAACCTCGGAAGGTGGTTAAATCTTATTACCTAATATGGGAATATTGTACATTTGATATTGTAATTTAAATTACATTACATTTAATACATGTATAAGTAAATGCATATCAAAAAAAAATGTTCGTCTCTTGAGATCAACTGTTAGAGGTTTCACCGCCACTTCGTCCTGACGAAGCAACTGCCGCATGGCAATGACAAACTAATTAATTAGGTTTTTCTAAAGACCGATAAAGTTCATTATTTTAATTCATAAAAAAAAAGTTATAAAATATACACCTATATTCCTAAAAAAAGATGCAAAAACATTATTATTTGCGATATAAAGAATACTAATACTTTCACGGGGTAGGCAGAGGGAGTTAGAACACCAATTCAATAATACAGATGTATTACATATATATGATTTTTTTATCTTTAAAAATCTTCGCTAATCAAAATTAGATGAGAAAAAATATTTTTGCTTCTGATAGGCCGACAATTAAGGAAGGGTTTAACTACCAACATTAGGATCTGAACTCAATTTTTTTGCATACATTTATCATTTGTACAACTCAATATAGTCGATCTAAGTTTTAAAGTGTTAAGCGCTTATCTCCTTACATTTCTAACATATTCCCTACTTATTGGTGTTACATATAGCCGTCTCACTCACACCTAATTTGAATTATCACTAATAAGTTACATCGGCAAAGTTCACAGAGCCGAAGAGTTACGAACAGATTTAAACTCGGCGCCGCTATTGGTTGAAACTACGCACCAATCAGCACGCGAACTTTTAAAAATAGAAAGCCGTCTTTTATTCGCATTTAGAATGCCTTGCTAAGCTCAGGTATACATATCGTCGTCTCCCTCACACTCGGGCTATTAAATATTAAGTATTGGCTTTTATACAGTTACAATAAGAGTTCAGTGGACCCACGTGATAATGCGACGCTCGCTGTAATTCGACATACCGTTCACTGTACATAAAATCTGTTTCAGGATATTTTCAGTAAGATAAGGAATACAGGTAGTTTTTTTTTATCACAAAATTACTGGATACATAGGATCTACTGTGCTAAAGGTACATACCTTTAATGTACAGTACTGTATAACGCGAAAAATTCGAAAGATAGACGCCGCTGTGGAAAATTAGTGTTACCTAGGATCCACTGAATTTGAATAGTTAGTATTAGAGTCTCTCTCGCACGCAGCTGCCATTATAGCGGCGTCTCTTTCCTCCATTGGAACGCATTCGTTTTGACAGCGGGGTTGGCGGAACTTGCGCTGGCAGCCAAAGCCACTCCAGTGCGACGGATGTTGGCGGCTGCACTGTCTGTACACAAAATAACTTACAGTTGAGAACACATTAAGATTAGAAGCATGACGGCCGTCTGGTCTAGTGGTCCTGATTGCGAAACTTGAGGTCGCGGCTTCGATTCCCGCTGATGGTCAATATTTGTGTGACTAACACGAGTATTTGTACCTTAGTCTTGGATGTCCTATATATTTACGTTAAAATCACTAGATGGCGCTACCTACACTGACAGATACATTGACATTAGCTTTTGACAACTGATATCCTATGAGACGTCAATGAAGTGCTGTGCTGACATTCTTATTAAATAAGTGACGTCGTATACAAGTAAATTAATCTTATCTCTAACTTATATATATATATACATATACATACATGTACAATCTTTGTATTGCAGGCAAGCCAAGTTAATCTATACTAATATTATAAAGAGGAAAGATTTGTATTTTTGTGTGTGTATGTTTGTAATGAATAAACTCAAAAACTACTGTGTAGATTTAAAAAAATATTTCACCATTAGAAAGCTACATTCACCCTGAGTGACATAGGCTATATTTTCTTTTATAAAAAAGAAAGTCGCTCACCCAGTCCATTCCGTACGTTGGCCACAAGTCTCATGGCTGGATTTGTAACGATGCCATTCCTCTTATTTTTACTGTGAAAGAAAAGAGTTTTTAAGTAAACAGGAAATTTTTTTTTACCACATGGGTGGCAAACAAGCATGCGGTCCGCCTGATGGTAAGCGGTTATCAACGCCTATGGACGCTTGTAACAGGGGTATCACTCGCGCGCTGCCGACCCTGAAGGAATCTTTTCACACACTTCTTGAAGAACTCCATGACGTACACTCCGGGGAAAACCTAAACGGGGAGCTCACCAAATAATAATATGTAATATATATCCTCATGTCTTCCCACAAGGGGTAGCTAAGTAAGTAGGGTACGTAGGGTAGGCAGAGGTGTATAGATAGTACCCATACACCCACTTTCCGCCAGAGATATAGGTGCCAACGTGCAAATGCTTCACCAAATAAACATTTGTATCTAAGGGGTAGGCAGAGGTCACACCATCTCCTGTGACGGTGACAGATATCAAATCCGTCACCGTCTTTGAATCAAACGCATGCAGCTTTCCTCTCGGGGTTTTCCTTCCCGTTCAAGCTCACAGTGTAACTAATCCCTGTACTGAAGTTTAAAAAAACTTATTGGTACAATCGGGATTCGATCTTGCAATCTTGATTTCGGTATATGATCATCACGGCTACAGTAGTTGTATATAAGTGCTTTGGCTAAAAAGTCAGGTTTAATATTACATAGTACAAGTACAGTGATTAGTCACACCACGAGCTTTACGGTGAAGGAAAACATCGAGAGGAAACCTGCATACGTCTGAGAAGAAATTCAAAGGCGTATGTATAGTCGTGCTTGAGTAACGGCGATGGACTCGCTATCTGTCACGTTGGCACCTAATATACCTCTGGCGGAAAGTGGGTGTGTGGGTATTACCTATACACCTCTGCCTACCCCTTCGGGAACCCTTGTGGGAAGGCGTGAGGACAGCCGTCTGGTCTAGTAGTTAGAGCTCCTGACTGCGAAACTTGAGGTAGCGGGTTCGAATCCCGCTGAGGGCAAATATTTGTGTGATGAACACGAATATTTGTACCTTAGTCTTGGATGTCCTATGCATTTAAGTATATATCTATCTATATAAGTAAATATATCGTTGTCTAGTTACCATAACACAAGCTTTGCTTAATTTGGGACTAGGTCAATTTGTGTGGAATTGTCCCAAGGTATTTATTATTATATAATATATCCTCACGCCTTCCCACAAGGGTCCCCGAAGGGGTAGGCAGAGGTGTATAGGTAATACCCACACACCCACTTTCCGTCAGAGGTATATTAGGTGCCAACGTGACAGATGGCGAGTCCATCGCCGTTACTCAAGCACGACTATACATACGCCTTTGAATTTCTTCTCAGACGTATGCAGGTTTCCTCTCGATGTTTTCCTTCACCGTAAAGCTCGTGGTGTGACTAATCACTGTACTTAAGTTCAGAAAAACTCATTGGTACAGTCGGGATTCGAACTTGCGACCTTTGCGTCGCAGGCAACTGCTCGAACCACTCTGCCACCACGGCTTATTTATTTATTATTATTATTATTATTATATTGCGGAATGACTAGCCAGAGACAATAAAGCGCCAGCTCTCTCTAGACTTACATACCTCTCGCTTCATCTACGTAAATCGATCCAGATTTTTGATCTATAAATATATGTACATATCGTTATGTAGAGTCCCTCATAGGCTAGGCAGAGGGATTAGTTCTCTGTACACTTCCATACCAATTCATCCTCCATTTCTTCATACAAATTCACCGGTTTCTAGTATGACGTTGATATATCTTGACGTTTCCAACTTTGAGTTTTCAGATTTCGATCAAATTATATCCTCAAGCCTACCCACAAGGGTCCCCGAAGGGGTAGGCAGAGGTGTGGTTGTGTAGGTAGTACCCACACAACCACTTTCCGCCAGAGATATATTTTATGTAAACTTAAATCGTTATCATGACCAAATGTTTAATCCATGCAGTTTGCCAAGCGTTAAATGAAAAATGTCATATTGTTAGTCAATTTCTAATGAGAAATACCTACGTATATGATCTTATTTTTATTATATACTAGCCGTCCCACCCAGCTTCGCGCGAGTGAAAAAGTTAAACTTCCTGAAACACGATCGTAGCGCCACCTATTGGGTCCAATTGTGATGTAAGCTGTCCTATCTTTTAAGTTGGATCAAAGTGCACACGGTGTGCAAATTTGATTGAAATCGGTTAAGTAGTTTAGGAGTCCATCGAGGACAAACAACGTGACGCGTAATTTATATATATTAAGAAGATTATATAATAATATTTTTTTTGTAGGTGTGTGTGTTTGTATAATAAAGAATATTACATTATATGTAAGTAATTCTTTGTACTTATATAGCGTGTAGCGGAACGGCTAAGTCTTGTTTAGTGAGCTGTCGAGTATCGCCTATAGAACGAGTTTTTTCATTATTTAATCCTATAAAAAAGTACCTAGTTCCTAGCTAAGTTTATAAATAATATTAAACATTTGCCGTGGTGGCTGAGTGGTTCGAGCAGTTGCCTGCGACGCAAAGGCCGCAAGTCGGAATCCCGACTGTACCAATGAGTTTTTCTGAACTTAAGTACAGTGATTAGTCACACCACGAGCTTTGCGGTGAAGGATAACATCGAAATTAAACCTGCATACGTCTGAGAAGAAATTCAAAGACGTATGTATAGTCGTGCTTGAGTAACGGCGATGGACTCGCCATCTGTCACGTTGGCACCTACACCTCTGCCTATCCCTTCGGGGCCCTTGTGTGAAGGCGTGAGGAAATATTATTATCATTCTAAAAATAAGTTCAGCAATAAAGGCTATTTTATATACCTATTTATTTAAGGAAAGGACACCATTCGATGATTGTGCCTCGGACCGCGGGTAGAGTTACGCCACTGCTTAGTGGACACAAGCCTACTTTTGCCTACTTTTTGAATGATAAATGAAATGATAAGTGATGTTCCAGCCAAACCCAGGCAAAAAATTAAACAGATGTTGTGGTCTTAACGAGATACCGTATGTATATGCACGTATGCAACGCAGAGATTGAAAAAAGTCACACCACGAGCTTTACGGTGAAGGAAAACATCGAGAGGAAACCTGCATACGTCTGAGAAGACATTCAAAGGCGTATGTATGTATACACTTGAGAAACTGCTCAACGGAATTGGATGAAATTTTGCACAGAGATAGATTCTTATATGGATTAACACATAGGATATGTTATCAGAAAAAACTACCATTAAAATCGCAAATTACGCGGATGAAACCGCGGGGCTCTACCTCGTAATCTGGCAAAAAATCTGGCAGGACTCTTATCTTCTCTCTCTGGGGTCATTCAAGTATTACGTAAGCAGTTTTTTTTACAATTATTTACCCCCCTTCTCCTTGTCAGCAAAAGTAAGCAAACCTCTTCCCCCCACCTCCCATGCTTATATAATCATATATATATCCTGACGCCTTCCCACATGGATCCCCGAAGGGGTAGGAAGAGAAGAGGTGTATAGGTAATACCCACACACCCACTTTCCGCCAGAGGTATATTATGTGCCAACGTGACAGATGGCGAGTCCATCGCCGTTACTCAAGCACGACTATACATACGCCTTTGAATTTCTTCTGAATTGAATCACTGTACTTAAGTTCAGAAAAACTCATTGGTACAGTCGGGATTCGAACTTGCGACCTTTGCGTCGCAGGCAACTGCTCGAACCACTCGGCCACCACGGCTCTTTACGTAATCATTAGCACCTATATATAATTTGTTGGTTGCCATTTGTGTAAAAAAGTAAATAATAACTGCTGACGTAATTACGATATCGACCGCCCACCACCACCCCGCATGTCATCAAAAATAAGCAAAGCAAAGCCACAACCTCAAGCCCTTACGTAATACTTGAACGCTCCCTATTGACTAAAGTTTAAATAAGCTAATATTTATAGAAACGTCTCGTAAGTCCACAACATCACTAAAGAGTGCCGTCTCGCTCACTCACGTTTTCTTAAATATCTTCCCTCTCGCTCTGCCCAGGCTGCCCACGAGCCGGGAATACGCTAGTTGACCCCTCGCCTTCCACACCTCGCTACATTATTTTACTATGTTATAATAACATTAATACATACAAACACATACAAACACATACATACATACATATCAAATCAAATATCTTTTATCCCATTTTAGGGACACAGGGAACACTTACTGACCGTCAAATACTAAATAAAAAATACAGCTACCACCGTTTACAAGAAAACCTGCCAGGAGAAGAAACGCGCAGTGCTTCACGGGGGAGGCAGAGAGAGTAGAGCGCCAGTACTCTCTAGACTCACATACGTCTTCTTACAATAATATTGTCTTAAGATAATTTTTTGAGCTCGCAACATGCGGTACATTGAAAAGATTATGTTACAACAATTTTTTTCCAGCTAAAACAAAATATATATAAAATGTCTAAAATGTCAAACTGACTAAAAGGCTTGTGTCAACGTCAAAAATATTTGACAGCGAAAAAAAAGTGCTTCTTCACAAGTCAAGTAGCAAGTCTAAAATCGCGTACCCAACACGATCTCAACATGTACATACATATCATCACACCGAGTCCCTAACGGGGTAGGCAGAGAGTATGGAGCGCCAGTTCTCTCTAGACTTACATACCTCTTTCGCTTCGTCCAAATTCATTGCAGTAGATAGTATTTAAGACGAAATACCTGTCGCTTCGGTCCTGGGAGGGTTTGCTGTCTCTGCCTAGTATAATGCGCATATGGGTGTCCCTGTTGAAGTGGGTGTCCGCCTGGACCGGCTGGGCTGAGGTCAGGCTTGGAGGCTGCGAGGCTGCACACGGAAATACACCTTAAATAGATAGCTCCATCCACGCAGACGCGCCCCACCAATGTCTAGTCGAGGGGGTCGCGGGATGCGGGGAGTATGACCCGAGTCTATTAATTGTAGTGTGCGTGTGTACTGAAAATCCGGGGAGTTTGTTTCGTCGTTTCTTCTCCTGACAGCTTTCCTTGTAAACGGTGGTAACTTTAGTTTATATTAAGTATGTGACGTTAAATAAGCGTTCCCTTACGTTGGATACAATATTTATTATTTTAATTTTGACTTCACTTTTACTTATGTAATAGCCAGCGAGGTGCCATTCAATGGAAGGGCGCCTCAAAACAATGACTACAACGAAAAGATCTGATTATGGCTAAACTGCCGATTTCAGATATCAAAAGGGAAAAAAAAATGTTGACTTTAGTTGACATTTTGTTATCTTTGGATTTTTTTTATTGCATCGTCATGAGGATATATACACAACACAACACCCTATAACTTATAGAAGACACCTGTACTATTTTCTGAGACACTGAGAATTTGTGGATGTCTAAGAGTTTGGAGAATTTTATGAAGGGTGGGTTACTTTTCCTCCGATATCGAACTTAAGTGGGACAACGAGTGAAGAGCTATGTATGTACGTACTTGGTGTAGTGGGGCTGGGTCTGTGGGCGGGCGGCGTCCGGGGCGGCGACACGTACAGCGGGCTAGCGCTGTCTCGCTCCCCCACGTACCCGTGCCGCATGTCACGCTCCCTGTCCCGCTCACTCACATAGCCGCGAATGTCGGCGTCGCGTTCGTTAGCCACGTAGCTTCTATGCGTACGAAATATTGTATTATTAATGTGACTCGTAGCGACATCTCTTGAGAAATTTTTATTCATATATGTGGGTACCGATTATTCCTCTTCATATATTATAAGTTAATACATATCAGACCCTACACTAGGGTAGGGGTAGGCCCTCCGGGGACCCTTGTGGGAAGGCGTGAGGATATATTATTATTATATGTATAGTCGTACTTGTAAAACGGCGATAGACTCGCCGCCTGTCACTTAGGCACCTATATTATATCTCAGACAAAAAGTGGTAGTGTGGGTGCTATCTACACACCTCTGCCTACTCGTTCGGAGAGCCTTGTATCGGAGGAATAATAGAAGGATCATGGATTCGAACCCTCTGCCACAAACTTCGCAGTCATGGTCACTGAACTGTGATCACTAGACAAGACAATGTAATAAATACCTCAGTTTGCTATCCTTTTCTACCACGTGGTGTTCCGGTATAATACTGTCGCGATCCTTGTCCCGTCTCTGTCTCCCACAGCGTGCCACCTGCTGTGCGAAAGAGAGGGACAGGTTCGCTCGGCTCGCCTGAAATATGAACAGATTTTTTAATATCGTATGTTTTTAACATTATTATTGTAATGTTACGTTGGTTTGGACACATAGAAAGGATGAGTGAAGAAAGATTGACGAAACAGATATGCAAAGCAAAAGTGTGTGCAAGAAGAGGCAAAGGAAGGCCACGTTCCAACTACCTGGATCAAATCGATCGGACGCTCAAGGACGGGAACGTTAAGAGTACTCGGAACCGGCAAACTGATGAAGAGACTGATGAATGTGGACGAAGCGAAAGAGGTATGTAAGTCTAGAGAGAACTAGCGCTAGTGAGTTAGTGTGTATTTGAATGAATGTCGGTGTGTATATGAATGAGTATGAGATTGTGTATATGTGTTTTGTTCTTGTAAACGGTGGTAACTATAGTTTTATATTTAGTACTAGCTGTGCCCGCGACTTCATCCGCGTGGAATTTAACTAAAAATGTATCGTTCAATTTCTTACAATGAAAGTAGCCTAAGGTACTCCTTATTACATCAGCTATCTGCCAGTGAAAGTCCCGACGAAATCGGCCCAGGCGTTTCAAAGATTACCCGGAACAAACAGACAGACGGACAGACAAGACAATTTAAAAAAAAATATATGTTGGTATATGTACAGTGTATACAGCCACATGCATTTATTAAAAAGTTATTTTAATATTACAAACAGACACTTCAATTTTATTTATTTGTATATATGTGACGTTCAATAAGAGTTCCCTGTGTCCCTTACGTAGGAAAAAGAAATTTGATTTGAGTGTGTATGAAAGTGTGCGAGATGAAACGTGAGCAAAAAAGTGATCCCTTCATACGTTTGAGGGGAAATTGGAAACGGTACCTTATCGTGCACCATCAGGTCAGGTGGTTCAGCGATGTCTCTGGACCTCCCCGAGCCGCCGGTGAGGTTCGACGAGGACTTGGTTGAATTGGAGCTGTGCACACTGCGCCGCTTGTAGTCCGGGGAACCTGCAGTCGGAACGCACATTTAGATAATTTCACGCATTCCACAGGGGTAGGCAGAGGTGTACCAACACCCTTCTTCAACACTTCAAGCACGCCTATTCAATTCAACGTTATTGCTGTGGAACCATCACGCTCTCTCATCTTCATCTTCTATTTTATTTTTATTTATTTGGTAGAGCCGTGGTGGCCGAGTGGTTTGAGCAGTTGCCTGCGACGCAAAGTTCGCAAGTTCGAATCCCGACTGTACCAATGAGTTTTTCTGAACTTAAGTACAGTGATTAATCACACCACGAGCTTTACGGTGAAGGAAAACATCGAGAGGAAACCTGCATACGTCCGAGAAGAAATTCAAAGGCGTATGTATAGTCGTGCTGGAGTAACGGCGATGGACTCGCCATCTGTCACGTTGGCACCTAATATACCTCTGGCGGAAAGTGGGTGTGTGGGTATTACCTATACACCTCTGCCTACCCCTTCGGGGACCCTTGTGGGAAGGCGTGAGGATATATTTATTTATTTATTTATTGTTAACTATAACGATTTCACCAATTACAATAATTAACATTTTTTGCACATAACAAAATAAAAAAACATAGATTACAAAATAGAGGACACTCTCGCATACTGATCCTCGCAGAACTGCAAGCATTCTGATACAATTTTATTCCATCCATCCGCAAAGAGATCACATTGAGGGTTGGCAACAAGAGTAGCGACTGTTCGGCTCGATGGTTGCACGAACAATTTATGTTTATGTCTAGGAGGTCTATGCGCAGTGCGTCTATTTGGGACATTCAGGTGACAGAATAGTAATTCTATGTAACAGTGGCGTGGGGTGAAAAAAAAGAAAGGTAAAGCCGGACCAAAAAAATGGCTAACGCGTGAATAAGCAAAACGTCATATCTTAACTTGTAAAAAAAATGCAATAAATTACATACCTTAGTGTGTTAGTTCACCTTTCCCAAAACTACGGCTAAATGTTATGTATGGTGCATGCGTTGCGTTGTATGCAGTTTTTCCATGCGACAGAACATGCTTGCTGTACAGTTGTTAGTGTTCACCACCTTCACCATACATGACATTACTGGTATCATATGAACAGTGCATGTCGAGTATGATAAAAGTGGCTTTAAAAAAAAGCCGTTTTAAAGCACACGTCACTCACACGGGGGTTATAAATATACAGCAAAAAAAAGAACTAAAATAAGTGAAACTTAACTTGCCAGCATCATCATCACAAATAAATACCAGCAGAAATACCGCAGTATTTATTTTTCTATACTACAAACCGAAAACAAAATAATATGGACATGACATGGAAAGCAAAATAACTTATGTAATTTGCAACTGCCGGTTATCCAATTGTATTTATCATACATAGAACTGTGAAAATTTTTGAAAAACCCATCCTTACGTCTATAATCAATTTTCATATCGGGACGAGCCCGTCCATGTTTAATGATATATTTTTTATTTTCGAAAGATTGTTTTGAGAACGAAGTTAACTCATTTAATAGGTAATCTGTAAGACAACAACCTATTTGTATTAACGCCGCCATTTCTCACCTAACAGACTACGTGACGACAAGAAACAAAAATAAACAAACAAACCCAACACAAACAAAACAAACACTGTGACAACACTTGGCAAGTAAAATTTCACTACTTTCGTTTTTTTTAAACCATATACCACAACACAATCAAGCTTATCACATATTACAATAGATAAATTAGCATAACAAAACAATCCGTGCAAATGCGCGCGAAATAATGGCTAGGTGAGGTCAATGATTGACTTTGATTTGATTGACTCGTCGCGGATTGGAGGAAACTTTTCAAGCGAAACGAAACCTTAACACATAACAAATAAAGATTGTAGGCTATCTGAGATCGGCTTATAATCGCTGTTATATCGACGAATGGTTGGATGTAGTAGTAATGTCTATGTGTGCGTGAATTGCATACATTTTAACTATTTGAATTCCCAATATTAGGAGCGAGTTCCCCTGCCGCCTACTACGTGAAATCGTGTATGTGTGCGTTTGCGCGATTTCACATACATTGCGTTTTTGTATCCAGCATATTGGAGAATATTTTTACAAAGGGCGCAATGTAATTATGTCGCTTGCGATATTATGACTACATAGAATAGTCGTATATGAGCGCGAATCTGCCAAGGGAAGCCGATAGGAATCGTGTTCTAAGGACGCTTCGCCACTGCTATGTATTGTAATACACTCACGCGATACAATTGATTGGGTACAATTCGCACACCACTAATATTATAAATGTGAAAGCTATCACTAGCTTATTTATTATTTATTATTATTAGAACATTATATATATATTTTATATTCTTATTCTTATATATATTCTTATATATTATTAGAACAGAACGACCTCCGTGAGGAGGTCCGTGAGGAGGAATATAATTATATCTATATTTATAATGACGGCCCTCTGGTCTACAGGTTAGAGCTCCTGACTGCGAATCTTGAGGTCACGGGTTCGAATCCCGCTGAGGGCAGATATTTGTGTGATGAACACGAGTATTTGTACCTTAGTCTTGGATGACCTATGTATATATCTATCTATTTATGTAAATACATCGTTGTCTAGTTACCATAACACAAGCTTTGCTTAATTTGGGACTAGGTCAATTTGTCTGGAATTGTCCCAAGGTATTTATTTATTATTAGTATAGAACGGCGATGGACTCGCCATCTGTCACGTTGCCCCCTAAAATATCACTCCGGCGAACAGCGGTGGTTACCCTGCCTACCGGCTTCGGGAAGCCTATTCGTACCGGCGGTGGGCGGGGCTTCGGTCGCGCGGGGCGTGGCCTCGGGGGCGGAGCGCTCCAGCAGGCGGCAGATGCTGGCGTGCCCGGCGCGCCACGCCACCTTGGCCGGCGTGCGGCCTGCGGGCAGAGCCTGGGTCAGCCACAGCCACCACTAGGAGGCGCTAGCAATACCAGATCGTACTGCCTTAGGGAATAGCACTGCAATGTTCTGACGCCAGAGCGCAGGACTAGCGTAAGCAGTCGATTTCGACAAGTCGTTCATCAAGCGTAAGGTATATTTATTTCATTCAACCTTTAGATAGAGTTCCGTGAGCCAAAGAGCCGTGGTGGCCGAGTGGTTCCAGCAGTTGCCTGCGACGCAAAGGTCGCAATTTCGAATCCAGACTGTACCAATGAGTTTTTCTGAACTTAAGTACAGTGATTAGTCACGCCACGAGCTGAACGGTGAAGGAAAACATCGAGAGGAAACCTGCATACGTCTGAGAAGAAATTCAAAGGCGTATGTATAGTCGTGCTGGAGTAACGGCGATGGACTCGCCATCTGTCACGTTGGCACCTAATATACCTCTGGCGGAAAGTGGTTTACTTACACAACAACGCATCAATAAATTCCAAAAGAAAAAACTAGGAAAGCTAAGTATATTTCCTCACTGTGTTGAGGATAAAATTCACGTAAATGTATCAGGCGATGCCCTACAGGTAACAGTAGACAGTCAACCGTCAACAGTAGACAGTTGACAGTCAACAGTGAACACTCGTGTCCCGCACTCGGAAGAATAAACGCCTATATACACCCGGGTTACATCAAGGAAACAACAAATCCTGAAGCAATCAACAAAGTGGCGCCCAACGTGGGGTTCGAACCCCACGTTGATAAGTGGCTCATTCTTCAACAAATGCATATGTATGTACACACATATCATCACGCCGAGTCCCAAACGGGGTAGGCAGAGAGGTCAGGTCACTCAATACATCAATCTCTTCATTTATATGCTTGAAGGTTTGCATTTATGTATGTATTTTTTTTTATACCACTTGGGTGACAAACAAGCATGCGGTCCGCCTGATGGTAAGCGGTTACCGCCGCCTATGGACGCTTGCAACACCAGGGGTATCACTCGCGCGTTGCCGACCCTGCAGGAATCTTTTCACACCCTTCTTGAAGAACTCCATGCTGTACTCTCCAGGGAAAACCTCAACGGGGAGCTCATTCCACAGCCGGAGCGTTCGCGGAAGGAAACTCCTTTGGAAGCGCACAGTGCGAGACCTTTGTGGTTCCAAGGTATGGGGATGAATTCCCCGTCGATGGCGATGTATGTATGTATTAGTATTCATTACCACAGTGATCAGCCTGCATGGGGTCCGCGCCATGTTGTAACAACCATAGCACGCATTCCTCGTGGCCTTCCTGAGCCGCTATACCTGATCAAATCACAACACATACACTTCATATGAAAAAGTAATCAGTTTTTGTATTTATTTTTAATAGCCGCGGTGGCCGAGTGGTTCGAGCAGTTGCCTGCGACACAAAGGTCGCAAGTTCTAATCCCGACTGTACCAATGAGTTTTTCTGAACTTAAGTACAGTGATTAGTCACACCACGAGCTTAACGGTGAAGGAAAACATTGAGAGGAAACCTGCATACGTCTGAGAAGAAATTCAAAGGCGTATGTATAGTCGTGCTGGCGAAACGGCGATGGACTCGCCATCTGTCACGTTGGCACCTAATATACCTCTGGCTGAAAGTGGGTGTGTGGGTATTAACTATACACCTCTGCCTACCTCTTCGGAGACCCTTGTGGGAAGGCGTGAGGATATTATTATTATTATTTATTTTTTTAATTCAAAAAGCTTATATTAGTGCTTCAGAAACCGGCTCCTGAATTGGAGCATGAGTGAAGTAATCAACGAACTCATTTCATGAGAAACTAATGTGGAGAGTAACTTATGGATCTTCGACAACTCCATATGGAGAACGATATTGTTGGAATGTTGAAATGGTGAAAGGCTGATTTATTTTCAAAGAGGATTGTTATATTGTATTGGCAGCAGAGGGATTAAACCCATTATGCTGCCAACACCGTATAACTCTCCGAACACAGAGTGGCAACGCGCAAGTGATACTTCGGTATCGTGAGCGTAAATACCATCAGGTGGGCCGAGTGCTTGTTTGTCACTCTTGTAGTATAAAAAAAGTGTATGCGTGTGTAGTGTGCACGTGCGTGTGTAGTGTGTACGTGTGTGCGTGTGTAGTGTGTACGTGTGTGCGTGCGTGTGTAGTGTGTACGTGTATGCGTGTAGTGTGTACGTGTGTGCGTGTGTGCGTGCGTAGTGTGTACGTGTGTGCGTGCGTGTGTAGTGTGTACGTGTGTGCGTGTAGTGAGTACGTGTGTGCGTGTGTAGTGTGTACGTGTGTGCGTGCGTGTGTAGTGTGTACGTGTAGTGTGTACGTGTGTGCGTGTAGTGTGTACGTGTGTGCGTGTGTGCGTGTGTAGTGTGTACGTGTGTGCGTGCGTGTGTAGTGTGTACGTGTATGCGTGTAGTGTGTACGTTTGTGCGTGTGTGCGTGCGTAGTGTGTACGTGTGTGCGTGCGTGTGTAGTGTGTACGTGTGTGCGTGTAGTGAGTACGTGTGTGCGTGTGTAGTGTGTACGTGTGTGCGTGCGTGTGTAGTGTGTACGTGTGTGCGTGTAGTGTGTACGTGTGTGCGTGTGTAGTGTGTACGTGTGTGCGTGTAGTGTGTACATGTGTGCGTGTGTGCGTGCGTAGTGTGTACGTGTGTGCGTGCGTGTGTAGTGTGTACGTGTGTGCGTGTAGTGTGTACGTGTGTGCGTGTGTAGTGTGTACGTGTGTGCGTGCGTGTGTAGTGTGTACGTGTGTGCGTGTGTGCGTGCGTAGTGTGTACGTGTGTGCGTGTAGTGTGTACGTGTGTGCGTGTAGTGTGTACGTGTGTGCGTGTGTGCGTGCGTAGTGTGTACGTGTGTGCGTGCGTACCCAAGGGCGTGGCCCCCTGCGTGCAGACGGCGGCGGGCGAGGCGTGGTGCGCCAGCAGCGCGCGCAGCACGGCCGTGCGCCCGCGCCAGGCCGCCGCGTGCAGCGCCGTGCGCCCGCAGCGGTCGCGCCCGTCCACGCGCGCCCCGCCTGTACACAACCACGCTCGCACTGAGGCCCCGCCCCCTGCCGCACCCACTGTGCCCCCACCTCACACACTGTCGCAGACCACAGTCTGCGCCTATTGCCGCATTCGCTGTGCTCTCAACTTAAGTACAGCAATTCCGCCTGCACACAACAACGCACACAACAACTGTCGCAGCCCACAGTCTGCTCTTACTGCCGCTCCTCAACTTAAGTACAATGATTAGTCACACCATAAGCTTTACGGTGAAGGAAAACATCGAGAGGAAACCTGCACACGTTTACGAAGAAAATTATTAAGTCGTGATTGGGTAACAACGGCGATGGACTCCGCCATCTGACACTTTGGCGCGTAAAATGTATCTCTGGCGGAAAGTGGGTATGTGGGTACTACCTACACACATCCAACTACCCCTTCGATAGCGCTTATGGGAAGGCGTGAATATATACGTATTCTTATTTGTGTATTCTTTCACAAAGTGTGCATTTTCATTTTACTATTGCTAATAAGTTTACCAATGCTATTTATACATAATGTTGTTGCACAATAAATAATTTATTGTTTAAAAAGAATATATTAAACAGGTCCGCCGTCAGTACATAAATACATATAATATTTATATAGATAATAATAACTCACCAACTTTAATCAGCAAATTGACCATGTCGGTGTGTCCTTGCCACGCCGAGACGTGCAGAGGAGTCCGACCCTAAACAATATTGTATAGGCATCAGCGACTGATATACATACTTATACAGGTTACATACATATCATCACGCCAAATGTCTAACGGGGTAGGCAGAGAGTGTAGAGCGCAAGTTCTCTCTAGACTTACATACCTCTTTCGCTTCGTCCAAATTCATCAGTCTCTTCATACATGCTCGTCGGTTTCCAGTACTCTTGACGTTCCCGTCCTTGAGCGTCCGATCGATTTGATCCAGGTAGTTGGAACGTGGCCTTCCTCTGCCTCTTCTTGCACACACTTTCGCATTATATATAAATATATGTGTCGTCAATATTTCTTCACCCATCGTTTTTATATGTCCAAACTAACGTAACGTGCCTGCCATCTTTACAATCACACCTTAAACAAGAGATCTAACATAAAGTGTGAAAGTCTGCCTACCCCGTTAGGGACTCGGTGATATGTATGTATGTAAAAAAAGCGTGTAAAAAGAGATTTATTCACGACGTTTTAGTTCATTGCAGAACTCATATGCCAATCCACACTGGGATCGAATCTGCTCACCTCATTATCGGTAATGTCCACCGAGGCGCCGCAGTGCTCGAGCAGGAATCTCGCCATGGCGAGTCTGTTGTCCAGCGCGAGCACATACAGCGTGCTGCGGCGGTCCGCGTCAACCGCGTCAACGGCGGCGCCGCACGCGTGCAGGATGCCCACAGTCTCCATGTGACCCTCCAATGCTGCCAACCTGACCATACAGACACACTTTGGAGAATACTGCAAAAGGTTCAGTCTCCCTAGCTCCTGAATGAGTAACACCTTAAATGGGTACTTTTGGCATTCAGTCACTTTTCTCGTGGTTGGTTAGAGTGTAGGACTAGGAAGTGCGAGAGGGTTCAGACTCGAGAGGTTCACCGTTGGTTTGGGGGTAATATATGATTTTTCAAAGGCTTCAAAGACTAAAGAGTAAAGACCAGGGTGGATACCAAGAAGTAAACATTGCTCCATCTCAAACCATAGTAGATTATAGTGACATCATAAAAAGCCTAACCAAATACGAATATGCAATTAATAGCGCGTTCTAAAACGCGTCTAACGCCATCTAGTGGCAAATGGTGAACTAAAAATGGAACAATAGGTTAGTCACCCAGTGAGATGCAGTGACGGTCACGTGAGGTGCGTGCATTACCTGAGCGCGGTCTTGCCGTCGTGCGCGCGCTGGTCGGGCGGCGCGGCCCAGCGGCCCAGCAGCAGGCGCACGAGGCGCGCGTGGCCCTCCTGCGCGGCCAGCAGCAAGGCCCCCTTGCCGTCGTTGTCGGCCTCGTCCACCTTGGCGCCCGCCTCCAGCAAGGCCTCGCACACCTCCGTGTGCCCTGCGACCACACACCGTATGTTTGTGGTATTGTTTTTCATTCCTGCCACTAGATGTCGCTGTACTAAAATTTTACGGTTTCGTTTTCTTCCATTGTGTAATCTAATTATATGAATATTTTTTGAATAATTTTACAATATAGTTTTCGACGCACTGCCATCAGGTGTTTTTTTATACCACAAGAGTGACAAACGAGCATATGTCGAGCTGTTTCACCTCTGCCTACCTCTTCGGAGACTCGTGACAAGTTCAACCAGGTATCAGGATGGGCTCAATAGGTTTAATACCTCTGAGGAATCGGCAGAGACCGCCCTCTTCCCTTCTCCCACCACAAAATCCATCAGGAAGCACAGCCAAGGTTTGAGCAGTATTTCTGATCACTACCCGATGGGAATCTATAAAAATGTAAGGTGATGAAGTAAGCGTTACCTTCAAAGGCAGCATAGTGGAGCGGAGTCCAGCCAGAGTTATCCCTGTGGTGTTCATCTAGGCCCCTGTCCAAAAGTTGCCGTACGACTTCTACATTGCCTGAAAATGGCATTCAAAATCAATTAGCTAGTAGTACTTAGGGCTCCAAGGACCAAAACAATATTTGGTCCTTCAAGCATTTAGAGCTGTAGCAGTAGTATTTATTTGGATAGTTTATTTCTATACCACAAACAAGAGTGGCAAACAAACATATGGTCGGTCGGTAATGGCAGTTATTTACACCTTACACACACCTAAGTTTATTTACACTCACAATACCGAATCACTTGCGCGTTGCCACTCTGCGTTCGGAACTGCCGACACATACATAACAATCCTCCCCAAGGAGTTAATTATCGGAAACCTTATTAATCGCGCGGGAACACAACACAGTGTTAGAAAACAGTGTTATTTGGCTACGGACTTCTATAAGCTGGAGGTCCTGGCCTAGTAGACGGCTCCAAATGGGAACGGGAACCCTAAGTCTGCGCTATGCCCTATCTAAAGCTTGGGCGTGTTAATGTAGAGCCGGGCACGAACCCTGTGCGGCCGCAGTGCTGAGCACGGTCCGCCCCTCGGCGTCCATGGTGTCGACGCAGGCGCCCCAGAACAGCAGCAGGCGCACCGTCCGCGCGTGGCCCGCCGCCGCGGCCGCCCACAGCGCCGTGCGCCCCGCCGCGTCCGTGGCTTCGATGTCCGCCTCGCCCTCCAACAGGATCTCGCAGATCTCCCTGCGCATACACCACTGGAGAGGGACGGCACGAGGATCTCTCGCTCGGGGATCGATAGAGAGTCGAAACGCACTGCTCATGGGCAGTGTAGGTTCTTGTGGTGGTGTAGAGAGGGGAGGGAACGAGGATCTCCCGGTCAGAAGGTTCCTTAGAGAAAGTCGTAGCCGAATGCTTTCGGGCAGTGTTGTGGTAAATTTCATAAATTTTGCTTGCAGATCGAGGAGTCGTCTTTATCCTGCTAACACATCCGTCTACACCTAATATATTACGGTACTAGCACCATCTATTTTCATGTAAATTAACAATTTAATGTAATTTATTATAATAGTTTATTGTAATTAATACAATGGCTCGTAGCATGATTGCTTTAATGGAATTAGAATTCATCCATCTGGGAGGCAAACGACGTACCACGCGGCCAATAGGGGGACAGGTGACCGCCTATGTCATACTGGGAATATTTCATTTTAAAAGGAGTTGTTTCTGATCAATTAGCAACCTTAGAAGCACAATTTAAGTAACATTTCCGATTGGCAAGTACTTACGTGTGCCCTTCAAAGGCGGCGACCAATAGGGGGGTAGCTTTGTCCCTGTCGGCACAGTTAACGTCGGCGCCCTTCTCTACCAGTAGGGCTGCCACCGCCGCACCGCTGGCGCATAGGGCTGCCACACCCAGGGCTGTGCGACCTAAACAAAAGTTTGTGTAATTTTTCATCACTTTTAGGCGAATCACGTGCTAGGTAAAGCAAGTATTGTTATTGCTTACAGCTAATATAGAGTAGGCCATCTGTTGGACAGTAGTGGAATGAGAGTGGGAAAGGATTTGGTAAAAAGTGGGACAGCAGTGAAAAAGATGTGGGACAAAAAGGGACAGTAGTGAGGCAGGAGGAGAGTAGATGCGGGGCCGGAATGGGCCAGTAGTGAGGCAGGAGCAGAGTAGAAGCGGGGCCGGAGTGGAACACGAGTGTAGTAGGAGTGTAGTAGGAGTGAAGTAGGAGTGTAGTAGGAGTGACGTAGGAGTGAAGTAGGAGTGAGGACAGCAGGTGGATGCTCACCGTCCTCGTCGGCGTGGTCAATGTGTGCGCCGGCCCTTAGCAGGAGGCGCACGATGTCGGCGTGGCCCATGTAGGCGGCGGCCATGAGCGGCGTGCGCCCCTCTGCGTCAGCCCGCGCCGCCCGGGCGCCGCCCGCCAGCAGCCGCGCCACCACGCCCGCGTGCCCCGACCACGCCGCCGCCCTAAGCACAAAAACAATGGAACCACAAAGGTCTCGCACTGCGCGGTTCCAAAGGAGTTTCCTTCCGCGAACGCTCAGGCTGTGGAATGAGCTCCCCGTTGAGGTTTTCCCTGGAGAGTACAGCATGGAGTTCTTCAAGAAGGGTGTGAAAAGATTCCTGCAAGGTCGGCAACGAGCGAGTGATACCCCTGGTGTTGCAAGCGTCCATAGGCGGCGGTAACCGCTTACCATCAGGCGGACCGCATGCTTGTTTGTCACCCATGTGGTATAAAAAAAAACATTCGAAATATTCGATTGTACAATTTATTCGAACCATTCGAATAAAAAATTTGATCATTCGAATAAATCGATAGTAGTAGTACGTTGACCCTGAGGCCGCGCGCCCTGCCCGAGCGCAGCCGAAATCAGCCGAAGGAAACAATCGACGCCGTCGATTTAGTAGTTTCGAACGAATTAGTCATTCCCACCGAATTACTAAATCGAACGGCGGGAATTGCGCGGCGCGGCAAAACACTGCGTGCGTCGATTGTTATTCGTTCGTCGATTGTTATTCGATTGTTTTTTCGTCACAACGAATGAATCGACAATCGAATATACAGTTGTACAATTGTCTCTTAATATCAGTGTCATGGGAATCGTTCGTGGGTGATGCTGTCATGAGTACCTATCCGAACACTTACATCTACGTACTTTATGAACTTACCAGATCACTATCATAAACTCGTACAATCTAATTAATAATATATTTTGATTATATGCAGTTAAGTTGTAATCTCATTGGTCCAGTCGGTATTAGGATGTGATTTATATATTCACCTCAATGCAGTTCTATTGTCGGCGTCTACGCAGTCAACGTCGCAGCCGAACTCCAGGAGCACATCCACAACCTGAAGAAAAAAGAACAGACTTGTCTGTTATTGGGTCTATGTTCAGCGACGCTCGTTTGGTCGAATCAAATGATGTGTATGTATGTAAGGGGTATGCAGATGTGTAACAACAACATAGCAACAGCGTCTCGCCTGAAATATAATTTGGTGCCAACGTGACAGATGGCGATGTTTTCCTTCACCGTAAAGCTCGTGGTGTGACTAATCACTGTACTTAAGTTCGGAAAAACTCATTGGTACAATCGGGATTCAAACTTGCGATCTATGTGTCGCAGGCAACTACTGGAACCACTCAGCCACTATAGTTTTTTTGTTTGTGTATTTTTATAAATAAATAAATCATTGTACTCATACATACATATCATCACGCCAAGTCCCTAACGGGGTAGGCAGGGAGTATAGTGCGCCAGTTCTCCCTAGCCTTACATACCTCTTTCGCTTCGTCCACATTCATCAGCCTCTTCATACATGCTCGTCGGTTTCAAGTACTCATCAGTATCACTGTACTCATGTTCGGAAAAAGTAATTGGTGTACAACACGTGCCGTATATATTTGCGGGCCGTACCTCCGTGTGTCCTGCCCAGGCGGCGGCCCGCAAGGGGCTCCAGCCGTCGCCGTCAGCGGCGTCAGGGCGGGCTCCGGCCGCGAGCAGGGCGGCGCAGGCGGCGGCCCGGCCGGCGCGGGCGGCCGCGTGCAGGGCGCCGCCCCCGCCCGCGTCCACCGCGCTCGCCAGCCCCGGCTGACGCTGCCACGGTAAAATACACCTTATATCATGATACACGCCTTCGCACAACGGTCCACAAGGTAGATGTCAAAGTGACAGATGGCGAGTTGGTTAGTCCATCGCCGTTACTATGGACGACTATACATACGCCTTGATTGCTTCTCAGACGTATGTAGATTTCCTTTCGATGTTATTCGATATAGAGGCCCTAAGGAAAGTACTCGATACTTCAAATTATCGATAGTTTTTTTTCGATACTACTCATGATTAAAGTATCGATACTTTCTATTCGATCCCATCCCTATATATACTGTGACTACACTTAACACAGCTGTAGGTTTATAGTCGACCATAACTTCGTCTGGCTGATAAAAAAATATAAATTGAATAAAAATAAAAATCGAACATGATCGCAGCGCCACCGAACGGAACAATCTAAAACATCTATTAATAAATTTCATAATTATCGGTAGTTTAGTAATTTTTTTGCGACATGTTAAATAGTTATTCACATCACTACAGTACTGTGCGACTTGGGGTCTCCGAGGCACCCAAAACCCACCTTCAACAACGCTATAAGGGCTTCATCCTCGCCCTTCGTCGCCAGCTCGAATATTATGTTAGGATCCAACAGTACAGGGTCCTCGGCCTCGGCACTGGGGTCCACGTGATCCTCTGCATCTGGGGGCTGATCTGCTGATAGCTGTGAAGAAGTGATGAATAAAGACCACATACAGTCTCAGGATTAACCTGCCTACCTGGAGTAGACCAGTTCTATTTAAACTTTAATACCTCTCATTCGACCGTCTAAAAGGGGTCCAGTCCAGCTGGCAGACCAGCAAACCCACAAAGCGTCTTGGAATTGATCGGACACTCAAGAACGGGAACGTCAAGAGTACTCGAAACCGACGAGCATATATAAAGAGACTGATGAATGTGGACGAAGCGAAAGAGGTATGTAAGTCTAGAGAGAACTGGCGCTCTGTACTCTCTGTCTGCCCCGTTAGGGACTCGGCGTGATGATATGTATGTATCTTGTAACGATCCAGGTTTCTATACGAATTTAAAGGAGTTTCCTCCTTAAAGGATGCAAAATGTTCTTATAACGAGTAATAACATGTATGTTTCGTGTGTCCACGTTCAGACTAATTGTTCGACATGATGCCCACTTCTACCTTCCACTACCGCACCTCTCTGCATCGACAGGAAATTCATCTCCATACCTTGGAGCCAAGCAAATCGCAATGCGCAGGTTCACAAGTTTACCTCCGCGAGCGCTTTGGCTTTGGAATGAACTCCCCATTAAGATTTTTCCTTAGAGAGTATACAACATGGAGTTCATGAGATGAGATTCCTGCAGAGTACTTTTAGAATGCGGCAGCCCCTTACCTTCAGGCGTAAATATCATGGCTTCGAGTTATAAAAGCCGTGGTGGCCGAGTGGTTCGAGCAGTTGCCTGCGACACAAAGATCGCAAGTTCGAATCCCGGCTGTACCAATGAGTTTTTCTGAACTCAAGTACAGTGATTAGTCACACCACTAGCTTTACGGCGAAGGAAAACATCGAGAAGAATCCTGCATACGTCTGAGAAGAAATTCAAAGGTGTATGTATAGTCGTGCTTGAGTAACGGCGATGGACTCGCCATCTGTCATGTTGGCACCTAATATACCTCTGGCGGAAAGTGGGTGTGTGGGTATTACCTATACACCTCTGCATACCCCTTCGGGGACCCTTGTGGGAAGGCGTGAGGATATATTATGAGCTTCGAGTTATAAAAGAAAATGTGCTTACAATGCCCTTCCCATCATCGCTTGGCCCCGAGTCGCGACTCAGTTCCAAGAGAGCGCGGAGGACGCGGCCATCCCGAGGCCACCTGGTATCCTCGCCTGTCATCAGCGAAGGAATCAGCGACTCTAGGGGTGACTGGGGGGCTGCGGACAAAACAAACGATAAGTTCCAAGATATACGAGTATTAACCGGGGCAGAGTGGTTCGAGTAGCAGCCTGCAACACAAGCATACGGCAACCGTTTCCCATCAGGCGGGCATTCCAAAGAAAAAGTTCGAATCCCGACTGTACCAATGAGTTTTTCTGAACTTAAGTACAGTGATTAGTCACACCACGAGCTTAACGGTGAAGGAAAACATCGTGAGGAAACCTGCATACGTCTGAGAAGAAATTCAAAGGCGTATGTATAATCGTGCTGGAGTAACGGCGATGGACTCGCCATCTGTCACGTTGGCACCTAATATACCTCTGGCGGAAAGTGGGTGTGTGGGTATTACCTATACACCTCTGCCTACCCCTTCGGGGACCCTTGTGGGAAGGCGTGAGGATGATAATGAACACTACTTGAGTTCAGGCAAAACTCAGTGCAGTCGACCAACCACTCGACCACCAAGTTTCTTAGTCCATTGTTTACGCATAATCACGTTTGACGCACTTGGGCGTTGTATATCCCCGTTTCGAGACTGCCCCACTGCGTCTTTATACCACTTGGGTGACAAACAACCATGCGATCCGCCTGATGGTAAGCGGTTACCGCCGCCTATAGACATTTGCAACACCAGGAGTCCACTGGGTCCTACCAGAATCTTTTCACACTCTTGAAGAACTCCATGCTGTACTCTCCAGGAAAAACCTCAACGGAGGAGAACGCCTGAGCGTTAGCGGAAGGTGACTCCTTTGAAACCGCGCAGTGCGAGACCTGTTTGTTTACAAGAGAGGTAGGGCATAACGAGGTTTTCCGTTAGAATTTGGAGCTGCCCGACTGGGGCAGGACCTCCACCTTTTAGAAGTCCGTGGCCAAATAACACAAGTCATTGTGTTGTGTTCCTACGCGGTGAATAAGGTCTCCAGTAATGAGCTCTTTGGGGAGGGGGGAGGATGTTATATTGTGTTGGCAGCAGAGGCATTAGTCCTATTATGCTGCCAGCACAGTATAATTCTCCGAACATAGAGTGGCAGCGCGCTAACGACACTTCGGTATCGTGAGCGTAAATAGGCTACGGTAACCGTTTTCCATCAGGTGGGCCGTATGCTTGTTTGGAATATTTGTGCATTAAAAAAAAATTTTAAATAAAGCAAGCTTTGAACACTGTAATGTTTTATTGATAGCTTCACTCGTGTCTCTAATAGATGGGGAAGTTCTTTTACACGAACCAGACGACCAGAAAACCTACGTCAAGTAGTTATTTAGGTCAGTACACCGTTGTATACGCGTGATAAATTGTGAGTCACTATGGGTTACAGGAAAAAATCGGTGTAAAAAGGCTTTAAAGTAATTTTTACCGGCGAACATGTATGACGAAATTAATGTGTACGAAGCGAAAGCGGTATGTAAGTCTAGAGAGAACTGGCGCTCTATTCTCTATATATCTCTAGGTATATAGGGACTCGGCGTGATGATGTATGTTCCAGAGTTAAATGGCGCCAATCGGACAGGATTAGACACTAAAGAAACAAGGCGATTATTATTAAATATTCACTAATATTAAAAATGTGAATGGATGGTTGTATGTTTCTCAATCACTGGCTAAGAAGAATTGGATGAAATTTGGCTAAAAGATGATTTAGATTATAGAAATCAAATCAAATCAAAAAATATTGTATCCAACGTAAGGGAACACTTATTGAACGTCACATACTTAATATAAACTAAAGTTACCATCGTTTACAAGGAAACCTGTCAGGAGAAGAAATGGCGAAACAAACTCCCCGGTTTTCTCTTTTAACATTTGTTCGTTTTTACGTAGGGGTAGAAAAAGATTCTCAAGCATATGCAGGTTTTCCTTCACCGTAACACTCGTGGTGTGACTAATCACTGTACATAAGTTAAAAGACAAAATCAATAATACAGTCGGGATTCGAACTTGCAATCTATGTGATGCAGGCAACTACACGAACGACTCGGCCTCCACAGCTCTTAGTGTGAAAAGCGACTAATAGTCGTGATACCACAAGGGTAACGAAGGGTACCTTAGAATATTAGAGTACCTCTGCCTACGCCGCCTAACACAACTTACCTAAATTCCAATATCCCAGTACTCTCAGCGTGTCCTGTGCCACTTCATACGTAGGCATTGTTTTTTTTTTTGGAATATCTTCACGCACACAGCCAAAGCGGTAGGCAGAGGCGTACACACTCCTTTCACCGAAGGTATATTAAGTTGCAGACATGTGGCGAGACCGTCGCCGTATCTCAAGCACTATACATACGTCTTCGAATTCCTCCGCAAACGTTTTTCAATATAAAGAAATATTTTAACATAATTCCGCACACGACATTACTCAACGGCAACTGACAAAGTACTAATTAAATTCCTTTATACATACAACCTAACAATATTGTCAGCGAATCACAACCTAATTGCTATTAGCATAAGACTCGTTATAAGTTAATAATGATGCTTCATTATTTCATAGAACTGGTATCAGCGAACGAATATCAACCCTACTACAATGGTGATAAGATCAATTATAGGTATTGTGTCTGATTGTAAACATGTAGCAGGAAATGATAATGAATTACTAATGACAACTTTTATATAATAATTATAACAATATGTTTTTATAATAATTATAATATAATAACAATATTTTATATAATAATATAATTATAATAAATATTATAATAATATAATATATAGGGTATCTGAACAGCTAGCCTGTCCCCCGAAAGATGTGTTTGAGAGTGTCGATGTTTATTGGCAGTTCCTTAAGTCCAGCATTTTATGCGCCGCGAAAGAGGTTTGTGGCATTTCGAAAGGGCGGACAACCAAAAATGGCGATGGTTGGTGGGATGATGAAGTGAAAGAAGAAGTTAAAAAGAAGAACGATGCAAGGCAAGACATTTTGGCTATGTCCAGCTCAAGTGAAAGTATGAAAGAAAAGATCAAAGAAAAATATCGCCTGCAAAAAAATCGTACGAAAGAGATAATAGCTCAGAAGCGTGAGAGGTTCCAAATGACTGTAGACGAAAAACTGTCGCATAATTTCAAGGACAATGCAAAACTTTTTTGGAGAGAAGTTAAGAAGTCCAGAAATTGTGTTACAGCCAGTAGTAGGATGAATGTGATTATTTCGAAGGACAATGACATACTTACTGACAAAACTGACGTCCTCAGGCGATGGAGTGAATTCTACAAAGATATGTATGATGATGATGCCGCTGATCTACTCATAGAGCTGCCTCCAACAGAATCTGTCGAGGATCCTATAGCGGATAAAATAAGTATGGGAGAGATTGTGAGTGCGATAAGAAGTCTGAAATGTGGAAAAGCTGCGGGAATAGATGGGATTACGGCTGAGATGATCAAGTACGGTGGACCAGCGGTCTGGGACGTCATCTATTTGCTATGCAATCTTTGCTGGGAAAAGGGTGATGTTCCGGACGACTGGAGGCGAGCAGTCATCGTGCCTTTCTATAAAGGAAAGGGATCACGATTGGACTGCTCCAACTACAGAGCCATCAGCTTGGTCAGCTTAGCTAGTAAAGTGTACACGAAGATCCTGACGATAAGAATGCAAGAGCGATCCGAAAGGTTTCTCTGGGAATCCCAAGGTGGATTTAGACCAGGAAGAGGATGTATGGATCAAACCTTCTCGCTTCGCGGAATCGCGGAAAAGTTTTTGGATATTAACCAAAGGGTTTTCTGCGCTTTCGTCGACTTAGAGAAGGCATTTGATAGAGTCGTACGAAAGGAACTCTGGGACGTGTTGCCTGGATATGGAGTGAGCAGTTCCCTACTGCATGCCGTGAAATCACTCTATAGTGATAGCGAGGCGTGCGTTAGGGTTAACGGTGAGATGTCACCCTGGTTTGATGTGAAGTCGGGGGTCAAACAAGGGTGTATCATGTCTGCCTGGCTGTTCATTATATATCTAGATAACTGTCTGAGAGCACTAAGAACGAACGGATGTGGAGTGAAAATGGGAAACTTAGTGGTCAACTGCCTACTATACGCCGATGACGCGGTCTTACTGGCGTCATCAGAGGGCGAACTGCAGTCACTAGTTACCATAATGAAAGAAGAATGTGAAAAGAAGGGGCTGCGCCTAAACGCTGGCAAGACTAAGGTTCTGGTATTCGAAAGAGATGAACAAGTGACCGAGTGTGCAATATCGGTAAATGGGCAAATTCTAGAGCAAGTGAATGAATTTGTATATCTTGGAAGCATGTTCACACGAGATGGAAAGTATGAAAAAGATATTGAAAGAAGGATAACTGCCGGAAATAAGGTGAATGGAGCCATGTCGGCGTTGATGGGCAGTAAAAGTCTGAGCAAGAATGCTCGAGTTGCTGTCCACAACGCGATATTGGTACCTACCTTATTGTATGGCAGCGGATCCTGGGTATGTCAGAGGAAGTATGAAAATAGCTTGAATGCAGTCGAGATGCGATCTCTTCGAAAAATGTGCGGCGTAACGATATTAGATCGAATCCGCAATGAAGAGATTCGCAAATCAACTGGCGTGAATGAGGGCGTGATTGTAAAGATGAAGAAAGGCATGTTACGTTGGTTTGGACACATAGAAAGGATGAGTGAAGAAAGATTGACGAAACAGATATACAAAGCAAAAGTGTGTGCAAGAAGAGGCAGAGGAAGGCCACGTTCCAACTACCTAGATCAAATAGATCGGACTCTCAAGGACGGGAACGTTAAGAGTACTCGAAACCGACGAGCATGTATGAAGAGACTGATGAATGTGGACGAAGCGAAAGAGGTATGTAAGTCTAGAGAGAACTGGCGCTCTATACTCTCTGCCTACCCCGTTAGGGACTTGGCGTGATGATATGTATGTATGTATGTATAACAATATGCCACCAGCGGCCAGTCGTTGAAAGGCCCCGGTGGCTGAGTGGCTAAGTAGACATCGTCAAATTCAAGAAATTCCACGCCACGAGCTAAAAAGTGAAGGAAAACATCGGGAGGAAACCTGCATACGTTTGTGAAGAAATTCAAAGACGTGCCGTAACGTATATATCGTTCCTTAACCTATATTTACAGGGTGTCTCAGTAAATAGAACAGTTATCTTCTACAAGTTATAGTGTGTTGTAAATATATCCTCATGACGATGCAATAAAACATATAGCTCCAAAGGTAACACAATGACAACATTATTAAAGGGGGTAAGGGCTCCCACAGATAAACACGATACGACGTCGCGTCGTACAACGATGCGGCGTCGTAACGTGTCGATGCACGATACGACGTCGTGACGTTAGAAACTCACGATGCAATCCTGCGCAGTTGTTATTCAAAATTCATCTTTAGGTCTTTCCTAAAAGGCATCTTTAATCATTTAGTTATATGCCAAAAAGTAATGCATCACAGTTAAAAATGAATGTAATTGTATATCTAACGCCTGTTACTTGAAAATCAGTTTGGCGATCAAATACGTAAGTACCATGTTTCTCAACTTCGTCCTCGTTCCGAAGTAATGATCAACTGTACCTAACGATGAATTTTGAATAACAACTGCGCAGGATTGCATCGTGAGATTCTAACGTCACGACGTCGTATCGTGCATCGACACGTTACGACGCCGCATCGTTGTACGACGCGACGTCGTATCGTGTTTATGTGTGGGAGCCCTAATACTCACACCGAAACATGGTTTCTATGGGTTTTTTTTTAGAAACTATTATTTATCAGTACAGCGGATTCTTATTATGGAAAATAAGGTCTGATATGTATTGACTTACTAGCTTATGCCCGCGGCTTCGCCCACGTGGAGTTCGAAAAAGTTCGAAAAAGAAAAAAAAGAGCTATGTACATTATAATATTAGAGCTTTGAACTTTTCGGGATTCAAATGTGTCCTTTGACCTAATCCTAGGTATAAGCTATCACCATTAAAATTTTCAACCGTTTTGCCCCGAAAGAGCAGCAAACATCCTAATTCCAAACATCCAAACTTAAAAAGCGAAAGAAGTCTAGAGAGAATAACAGTTTACTCTCTCTGCCTACCGCGTGAGGGACTCGGCGTGATCTTAGACAGACATATCATAACACAAAGTCCCCCCGCCGAGTCTGTCTTATCTGAACGCGACACACATAAATGTGTATTTTAATGTATTTTTCCTATATTTTATATACTTAGCCTACGTATAGTTAACACGGGTTATCATTACTGAGAAAACTACAGTTTCCCTTCAATGCGAAAGCGCATTTAAAAAGAAAACAACATAATAATAATAATAATAATATCCTCACGCCTTCCCACAAGGGTCCCCGAAGGGGTAGGCAGAGGTGTATAGGTAATACCCACACACCCACTTTCCGCCAGAGGTATATTAGGTGCCAACGTGACAGATGGCGAGTCCATCGCCGTTACTCCAGCACGACTATACATACGCCTTTGAATTTCTTCTCAGATGTATGCAGGTTTCCTCTCGATGTTTTCCTTCACCGTAAAGCTCGTGGTGTGACTAATCACTGTACTTAAGTTCAGAAAAACTCATTGGTACAGTCGGGATTCGAACTTGCGACCTTTGCGTCGCAGGCAACTGCTCGAACCACTCGGCCACCACGGCTCTTAACAAAACAACATAAGACATATAAATATCTAATAATTGTAGCAATATGAGTCAAAGTTGAATCACCGGTCACTAGCCTTACCTGCGCCTGCGCCTGCACAAGCTCTGCCTAGTTTAGGGTCAGTTGGCTTTGTGTGAGATGTCCACAATATTATTGTATATTAACATCTATATAAGTGTGTATATCAGTCGCCGATACCTATAGTACAGGCTCTGCCTAGTTTAGGGTCAGCTGGCTTTGTGTGAGATGTCCACAATATTATTGTATATTAACATCTATATAAGTGTGTATATCAGTCGCCGATACCTATAGTACAGGCTCTGCCTAGTTTAGGGTCAGTTGGCTTTGTGTGAGATGTCCACAATATTATTGTATATTAACATCTGCCTTTCTTCATCTTTACAATCACGCCCTCATTCACGCCAGTTGATTTGCGAATCTCTTAATTGCGGATTCGATCTAAGATCGTTACTCCGCACATTTTTCGAAGAGATCGTATCTCAACTGTATTTAAGCTATTTATTTATAATATATTAAAGGCATGTTACGTTGGTTTGGACATATAGAAAGGATGAGTGAAGAAAGATTGGCGCTTAATACTCTCTGCCTACCCCGTTAGGGACTCGGCGTGATAATAATAATAATAATATCCTTTATTGTACACACACATCTACAAAAACAAATAGGATGACAAAAAACAGAGAACAACATGTAGTACGCACAAATAGGCGGCCTTATCGCAAAAGCGATTTCTTCCAAGCAACCAAGTTAGAGAGAAAAGAAATAGAGAAAACAAAAGGTAGGTGTGATAGTTTAGCGGATGAAATATACACAATTACTATAATATAAATATGCTAAGCAATATAAACAAATAAATACGAAATATATATACTTACAATAAAATATACATAAACATACTTATAAATGAATAAATTATGAAGAGAAATAGTGTTCAAATAAAAGATTCTTAAAGGAGTTCAATGTCTTTGCCAGTCTGATGTTCTGGGGTAGCGAGTTCCATAGACGGACAGCTTGCGCAGTGAAGGATTTGGAATAGGAAGAAGAAGTGAAGGTAGGAGTTTTAAGGATGAGTTCCCTGGTTTTACGGAGAAGGTGCAGGTTGGAAAAAAGAAATTCAAAGCGTTCCTGAAGGTATTTGGGGGCTCTAGGATCAAACAAAGTTTTGTAAAGAAGTGATAGGATATGAGTATTCCGGCGAAGTCGGATGGGTAGCCACTTGAGCCTACGGCGAAATTCAGTAATGTGGTCATATTTGCGTAATCCAAATACGAACCGTATGCAGAGATTTTGAAGGCGCTCAAGTTTATTAAGTTGCTATATATGTATGTATAATTATGTATATATGTATGTAAGGATAATATGTATGTATGTATTATATATTAATGGCTTTACCTGCATGAGATTCATCTCCTATTGACATCATCTCCACGTCTTGGTCTTCTTCGTCAAGCACAGCCTCCTTCTGCAACAAACACGGACATTAGGTTCATGACGTCATACGAAGATACAAGTGTATATAGGCCGAGGTGGAATATCACTAGGAGACTAGGTACAATATAGTGATCAGGCAGATGGAGGTCCTCACCTGCGGGGGGTCCTTGCGCAGAGCAGAGTCCACATCAGCTCCCGAGCCCAGCACCCACAGCAGCACCAGCGTGTGGAGGTCCAGCTCCTCGGCGCCAGGTCTGAGACATGACAGGCCGGGGCTGAAGGTGAATACCTAAACTACTAGCATATACCTATTAAATTTTTATTCTGCATTAGCTGTCCCACTCAGCTTCGCTTGGGTGAAAAAATAAAAGTGCCATTGACCGGGCAAGTAGCAAAAGTTCCCGAAACTCACGCCACGAGACAACACAAAAAGCAAAAAAAAAAAGGTTGCGCCACCTATCGGGTCTAATTGTGAATCTAAACCATTCTCGTATACACCTGAAGAATTTCATTAGAATAGGTCCAGCCATTTACGATTCTATAAGGGTCATACAGACAAACATTCATTTATATATATATATTTATTATATATAGATAGATTAAGCTCTGCGCTTTACGGTGAAGAAAAAAAACAACGAGAGGAAACCTGCATACGCTTGAGAAGCAAAAGAGAGGTAGGGCATAACGGGTTTCCCGTTCGAATTGGAGCTGCCCGACTGAGGCAGGATACCCCCAACTTACAGAAGTCCGTAGCCAAATAACACAATTTATTGTGTTGTGTTCCTACGCGGTGAATAAAGTTTCCAGTAATGAGCTGTTTGGGGAGGGGGGAGGATTGTTACATTGTGTTGGCAGCGGAGGGATGAGTCCCATTATGCTGCCAACATAGTATAACTCTTCGAACACAGAGTGGCAACGCGCAAGCGATACTTCGGTATTGTAAGCGTCAATAGGCTGCGGTAACCGTTTTCCATCGGGTGGGGCGTATACATGTTTGCCACTCCTGTTGTATTAAAAAAAAAATAAGGGCGTATGTATAGTCGTGCTTGAGTAACAGCGATGGACTCGCCATCTATCACGTTGGTACCTAAAATATATCTCTGGCGGAAAGTGGGTGTCTGACTACTATAAGGTTTTTTTAAGAACCCCTGGTAATCCTTACACATTCTTATGTTTCTTCAGCGACGCCAAATGCTGTTCCAAGCTCGTCATATGATACACGTAGTTGTGTATCTCCAGGGCTGTCAACCTGCGAACAATATACACAGTTAAAAGGGTTGAAGGATTATATGCGACAACCCTGACACAGTCGTCGGTGTGGGCAGGGCTGCTATAAGTGCAGCCGTAACATATCCTGGTCATAGACGGTCGTCTGTTCTAGTGGTTAGAACTCCTGACTGCGAAACTTGCGGTCGCGGGTTCGATTCCCATCTAGGCATATATGACATAAAATATTTTGCTGTACTTTCGCAGCGCATCAGGCATGTTTGCTGAGGCGCGCATAGACGACTTTTACGCCATCATGCGGAAGCGTGTCGCCTGCCTAATGGAGCGAGTTCGTGGCAGCCCCAAAAGCCTCCTGCGTACTGTGGCTGAAATGGTGGATGGCCCGATACTCCGCCACTGGGCCAAAACGCAAGTCTTCCCTACAGAGCGTGCCTCTAAATAATTTGATATAATATATAATAAAGAGCCGTGGTGGCCGAGTGGTTTGAGCAGTTGCCTGCGACGCAAAGGTCGCAAGTTCGAATCCCGACTGTACCAATGAGTTTTTCTGAACTTAAGTACAGTGATTAGTCACACCACGAGCTTAAGGGTGAAGGAAAACATCGAGAGGAAACCTGCATACGTCTGAGAAGCAATTCAAAGGCGTATGTATAGTTGTGCTGGAGTAACGGCGATGGACTCACCATCTGTCACGTTGGCACCTAATATACCTCTGGCGGAAAGTGGGTGTGTGGGTATTACCTATACACCTCTGCCTACCCCTTCGGGGACCCTTGTGGGAAGGCGTGAGGATAAATTATTATATTATTTTTATATATTATTATATATAAATAAATAGCATAGTCTTGAAAGCTCACCTCTTGGCATCCAGGGTGTAGTACATAGCGAGCGCGGCGTGACCTTCGGCTGGCGAGCACAGGTAGCGGCGCGTGCAGTGCTTCACGTCCACCAGCCACGCGGCGAACGAGTGGTGGAACAGCTGCAGGTGACCGGTGGACCGCTCCATCACCAGGATCCTAACACAGGGTAAAAACCTATGAGAACTGAACATGGGAATATCTTCTCTGATGGATGTGAGTTACTATTGTTCTCACGCCTTCCGATAAGGGTAACCACTATACCTAGGTTAAAAATAATAGTTTAAAAAAACTAAAAAACACGCTTTTTATAGAAAACCGAACTAAAAAATAGAAAATAAATTTCGATAATATCTTAAAAAGCGTGGGGTGCATGGTGTCAATAGTTATAAATATTTTATTGTCAGATATGAGTAGAGTGATTATCATTTCGGTAGTATCTTAAAAAGCACCCCACGCTTTTTAAGATATTATCGAAATTTATTTTCTATTTTTAGTTCGGTTTTCTATAAAAAGCGTGTTTTTTTTAAACTATTATTTATTTTCTACTTTTTAGTTATTAGTGTATTGTCATCGGTCCTCGATAAATCTACAAAGTTTGAACGAAATCTGGCCGTTTAAAGTGGGTCAAAATCGAGCTCAAAGAGGTCGGTTACATACATACATACATACAGGTGAAGCTAATATAAAGCGTGTAAAAAAAACTGAGAGCCGTGGTTGCCGAGTGGGCCGAATAGTTGCCTGCAACACAAAGATTGCAAGGCCGACTGTACGCACTGTAATTGCACCTAGAATATATCTCTGGCGGGAAGTCCGTACCACCTATACCGAGAACCCTCATGGGAATGGATATATCAAAGTAAATAATTGGCTAGATTACCTTCTAAGCAAGTGTAAACGCCGATTAAAGTCTTCTCTTGACACACTGTACTCTTTGGTGAGCAAACATTTGTACAACATCTCCTCTGTGACACCGCACCGAGCTGCTAGTAGCACATCTAGCAGGAGGCGAACCTGGGTGACAAAACAAATAAAAACTAACTAGTCTTAACTTAACAGCTTGTACTATGGAACCTAGACAACGATATTCGTACTTATGTAGATAGGCAATTCCACACAAATTGACCTAGTCCGAAACTAAGCAAAGCTTGTACTATGGCAATGTCTCGAATGGCTTAAATCTTTATCGTATCAAGATACCGAAGACCTTTTAACCATACTTACTTAATAAAAAAATACTCAGTATACACTCTGCACACACCCGCACACACACACACACACACACACAAACACACACACACACACACACACACACACACACACACACACACACACACACACACACACACACACACACACACACACACACACACACATACTTACACACCCGCACTCACAACACACACACACACTTACATGATTTATTATTAATTTTAAACTTATCTTGTATAAATTTATTAGACTTAGTACATTCATGTCCTTTGGAGGTGGGCGTTGTCATCCGCGACACAGTTTTTAACTTCTGCGGATGTCATCGTTACGTTTAGTTTCTGTGCCAAAATAATGTAACCAAATAAATATTTCATTATTTCATTTCATTATTTCATTTCATTTCATAGATAAACAATTCTACACAAATTCACCTAGTCCCAAACTAAGCAAAGCTTGTACTATGGGAACTGGGCCCGAGACTTCAAGCTTTGCAGCCAGGAGTACGGACTTTCGGACCACCAAACCACACGACCGTCGACATATAAGCTACCATTAAGTAAACCTTCTTCAATCAGTTAAATCTCCAAACGGCGTCGCGCGAGCGATACTATTAGTGTTGCAAGCGTCCATAGGCGGCGGTAACCGCTCACCATCAGGCGGAGAAGATAAGCAAACCTTAGTGAACCGCCGTCCGTGGAAGAGGCGCTGTGCCAGCCACAAGTAGAGGCCGTTGAGTGTGCCGGGGATCTCGCGGATCTCACGCAGGGCAATGAAACCTTCCGCCACGCCGTCCAATACCTGCGCACATAAGGGATCGAAGGACCACTAAAACTGAACTCTTTTTTTTTATGAATCCTTAAAAAAAAAGCCGTGGTGGCCGAGTGGTTCGAGTAGTTGCCTGCGACACAATGATCGCAAGTTCGAAACCCGACTGTATCAATGAGTTTTTCTGAACTTAAGTACAGTGATTAGTCACACCACGAGCTTTACGGTGAAGGAAAACATCGAGAGGAAACCTGCATAGGTCTGAGAAACATTTCAAAGGCGTATGTTTAGTCGTGCTTGAGTAACGGCGATGGACTCGCCATCTGTCATGTTGGCATCTGAAGGGTTTGCGGGTACTACACACCTTAGCATACACCTTAGGAGATACATACATATACATATACATATATATATATGTGTGTGTGGGTGTGTGTATTCCTTAATTACATATATAATTTGATTTATATTTATATAAATTATATTTATTAATTTTAGAGAGGTAGGGCATAACGGGTTTCCCGTTCGAACTTGGAGCTGCCCGCCTGGGGCAGGACCTCCACATTATAGAAGTCCGTAGCCAAATAAACACAATTTATTGTGTTGTGTTCCTACGCGGTGAATAAGGTTTCCAGTAATTAGCTCCTTGGGGTGGGGGCGGATTGTTACATTGTGTTGGAAGCAGAGGGATTAAGCCCATTATGCTGCCAACACACTATAAGTCCCCGAACACAGAGTGGCGCAAATAGCCTACAGCAACCGTTTCCCAATCCCAGGTGGGCCGTATGCTTGTTTGCCACTCTTGTTGTATAAAAAAAAAGTGTGTGTCAGCTCCGACGCACGACTGGAGTTTACTCCTTACGAACGATTATAAAATAAATAGATTAGTTAATAAGGGTAAATGAATGTATTTCTTATATTACTTAGAGTATGCATGATTAGATGATCTATAGATTGATTTTTATTCATTGAGTAATTTTCTCAATTTTGAAATAAATATCAATTGATATATATTTATATTTATATCAATTATAAATAAAATATAAAATTTACGATAAAACCTCCGCAAGTTGACAGTTGTTGTAGGTTAACATCAGGTTAATACAATATGCAATTGGAAGTAAATATTAACATTAATTACATCGCCATTCTGTTATTCTCGTTGCCATGGAGAGTACGAGAGCACCAAAAACGTAACGCTGTCATTCATCAGTAGATTTTACCTCTCATATTTTTCTCATACCGGGCGCCTTATATATGAAAATCGATTCTTAAGGAGTAAACTCCAAAAAAATTTGGACATAAAACAAAATTAACGTAATAAAATAAAATTTAATTAAATAACACTTCCCGATGATAGGAAATGCCACTATTAGCTAGATTTTTGTCCGGCTAGCATAGCTGTCTCACACAAGCGGCGGCGGCGTACTGAGCGCGGTTGGTCACAACCAAATTAGAAAGTTGCGCACCAAAAACGTAACGAGGTCATTCATCAGTAGATTTTACCTCTCATATTTTTCTCATACCGGGCGCCTTCTATATGAAAATCAATTCTTAAAGAGTAAACTCCAAAGAATTTAAAGAAAAGAATGTCCTTTGTAACTATACCTTTTCTAAGTACAGGAGACACCCATCGCTCTTGATCCTGAGGTGGTCTAACGCCGCAGCTGCCGCAGCCGCAGCGGTTGAGTCGCTCGACACTCTGGCCCTGAGGGACATCAATTATACAATGAGGAGGCTTGTGGTAGTCTTGAACTATCCTCAGATAAATCCTTATTTCCTTACATCCTTACTAATATTATAAATGTGAATGTAAGTTTGTTTGTTACGCTTTCACGTAAAAACTACTAAACCGATCATCATGAAACTTTATACACATATTCTTGGAGGTATTAGAAGTAACGTAGACGGACGTTTTTAGACCAAATTAGGGACGTCTTGAAAAAAGGTCAGGTCAAGAGTACCCTAAACCGAAGAGCATGTATGAAGAGAATAATGAAAGTGGACGAAGCGAAAGAATTATATGTATGTATGTACGTATGTATTAAAAGTAACATAGGATACCTTTTATTGAAAAAAATGAAAATGAAAATGAAAATGAAAATGAAAATGAAAATGAAAATGAAAATGAAAATGAAAATGAAAATGAAAATGAAAATGAAAATGAAAATGAAAATGAAAATGAAAATGAAAATGAAAATGAAAATGAAAATGAAAATGAAAATGAAAATGAAAATGAAAATGAAAATGAAAATGAAAATGAAAATGAAAATGAAAATGAAAATGAAAATGAAAATGAAAATGAAAATGAAAATGAAAATGAAAATGAAAATGAAAATGAAAATGAAAATGAAAATGAAAATGAAAATGAAAATGAAAATTAAAATGAAAATGAAAATGAAAATGAAAAAATACTTGCTGTGCTCCCGTTTTACCAGCCTAAAATTCGAATTAATATAATTTTTCGCGCGTTGCCGACCCTGCTGGAATCTTTTCACACCCCTCTTGAAGAACTCCATGCTGTACTCTCCAGGGAAAACCTCAACGGGGAGCTCATTCCACAGCCTGAGCTTTCGCGGAAGGAAACTCCATTGGAACCGCGCAGTGCGAGACCTTTGTGGTTCCAAGGTATGGGGATGAAACCCGTCGATGGCGAGAGGTGCGTTGGTAGAATCATCCACATTCACCAGTCTTTTCATACTTGCCCGCCGGTTTTGGAGTTGTGCCTTTACCTTAGTCTGGGTTCAGTATCCAGGCGGGACAACACGTATCTCTGCACATCCGCCGACACGTGGGCCCGCTGTAGCTCATCCAGGGTTATCTTGCGGAATCCTGCACAAAACATTACATTTAAACCGACTACGGCTGAAAAAAAGAAAAAAAGCTAAGGTGGCCGAGTGGTTCGAGTAGTAGCCAGCGACGGAAAGATCGCAAGTTCGAACCCCGATTGTACCAATGAGTTTTTCTGAACTTAAGTACAGTGATTAGTCACACCACGAGCTTTACGGTAAGGAAAACATGGAGACGAAACCTGCATACGTATGAAAAGCAATTCAAAGGCGTATGAATAGTCGTGCTTGAGTAACGGCGACGGACTCGCCATCTGTCACGTTGGCACCTAAAATATATCTCTGGCGGAAAGTGGATGTGTGGGTACTACCTATACAGCTCTGACTACCCCTTTGAGGACTCTTATGGTCTTTGTCAGGAATAGACAAGTGTTTGCCACATTCCAAGGTCCTGACACAATCTCCTTTACATAAGTAATGAAGTATACCTGTGAACATCTTAGTGAACAGCCTGGTGTGTCTCCTGGCCGTGCAGACCAGCAGCAGCCACTGGGGCAGCAGGTGGTGATGACGGGACACCAGCTGGGCGACACTGGTGGACCCTTCTGTTGCCGAGTCGTCTGCGGCTTGGCCTGGGCAACATTTTTTTTTTAAAACGACGTTCAAGTAAATAATGTCTTATTCCATACATATACATATCATCACGCCAAGTCCCTAGCGGGGTAGGCAGAGAGTATAGAGCGCCAGTTCTCTCTAGACTTACATACTTCTTTCGCTTCGTCCACATTCATCAGTCTCTTCATACATGCTCGTCGGTTTCGAGTACTCTTAACGTTCCCGTCCTTGAGACTCCGATCTATTTGATCTAGGTAGTTGGAACGTGGCCTTCCTCTGCCTCTTCTTGCACACACTTTTGCTTTGTATATCTGTTTCGTCAATCTTTCTTCACTCATCCTTTCTATGTGTCCAAACCAACGTAACATGCCTTTCTTCATCTTTACAACCACACCCTCATTCACGCCAGTTGATTTGCGAATCTCTTCATTGCGGATTCGATCTAAAATCGTTACACCGCACATTTTTCGAAGAGTTCGCATCTCAACTGCATTCAAGCTATTTTCATACTTCCTCTGACATACCCAGGATTCGCTGCCATACAATAAGGTAGGTACCAATATCGCGTTGTGGACAGCAACTCGAGCATTCTTGCTCAGACTTTTACTGCCCATCAACGCCGACATGGCCCCATTCACCTTATTTCCGGCAGTTATCCTTCTTTCAATATCTTTTTCATACTTTCCATCTCGTGTGAACATGCTTCCAAGATATATAAATTCATTCACTTGCTCTAGAATTTGCCCATTTACCGATATTGCACACTCGGTCACTTGTTCATCTCTTTCGAATACCAGAACCTTAGTCTTGCCAGCGTTTAGGCGCAGCCCCTTCTTTTCACATTCTTCTTTCATTATGGTAACTAGTGACTGCAGTTCGCCCTCTGATGACGCCAGTAAAACCGCGTCATCGGCGTATAGAAGGCAGTTGACCACAAAGTTTCCCATTTTCACTCCACATCCGTTCGTTCTTAGTGCTCGCAGACAGTTATCTAGATATATAATGAACAGCCAGGCAGACATGATACAACCTTGTTTGACCCCCGACTTCACATCAAACTAGGGTGACATCTCACCGTTAACCCTAACGCGCGCCTCGCTATCACTATAGAGTGATTTCACGGCATGCAGTAGGGAACTGCTCACTCCATATCCAGGTACGACTCTATCAAATGCCTTCTCTAAGTCGACGAAAGCGCAGAAAACCTTTCGGTTAATATCCAAAAATTTTTCCACGATTCCGCGAAGCGAGAAGGTTTGATCCATACATCCTCTTCCTGGTCTAAATCCACCTTGGGATTCCCAGAGAAACCTTTCGGATCGCTCTTGCATTCTTATCGTCAGGATCTTCGTGTACACTTTACTAGCTAAGCTGACCAAGCTGATGGCTCTGTAGTTTGAGCAGTCCAATCGTGATCCCTTTCCTTTATAGAAAGGCACGATGACTGCTCGCCTCCAGTCGTCCGGAACATCACCCTTTTCCCAGCAAAGATTGCATAGCAAATAGATGACGTCCCAGACCGCTGGTCCACCGTACTTGATCATCTCAGCCGTAATCCCATCTATTCCCGCAGCTTTTCCACATTTCAGACTTCTTATCGCGCTTACAATCTCTCCCATACTTATTTTATCCGCTATAGGATCCTCGACAGATTCTGTTGGAGGCAGCTCTGTGAGTAGATCAGCGGCATCATCATCATACATATCTTTGTAGAATTCACTCCATCGCCTGAGGACGTCTGTTTTGTCAGTCAGTATGTCATTGTCCTTCGAAATAATCACATTCATCCTACTACTGGCTGTAACACAATTTCTGGACTACTTAACTTCCCTCCAAAAAAGTTTTGCATTGTCCTTGAAATTATGTGACAGTTTTTCTTCTACACATTTGGAACCTCTCACGCTTCTGTCTTATTCCAAAGTGTTTTTTAACAAGCAGTATAGAGGGACAAAGAACACATCCATTCTAGGTGTAATTCTAGAAACCTTTCGACAGCTACACAACACTACAAGCAGTCCATTTGTCTGTGACCTTCTGTAAGGTACTGCCTACCTCGGGGAACTACGATTGGTAACGGGAGATCCGCTGCACCCTCTCCTATTTGAAACCATAAACAACTCACCATTGACAGCTCCCTCGTCTATGGCATCAATCAACAGGAAGAGGCATTGCTTCGGGGGGTCTATCTCGAGCAGAGGGAACAGCAACGCCTTCTTGAAACACTCGTCGGGATTCTTCTCCAAGTTCTGCGGCAGGAGGGCCTGGGAACATTGAGCTCTTGAAGAAATCACAAAATACCATATCAACAATGACGGAAGTGGGTGAAGCGAAAAAGCTCTGTAAGTATAGCGAGAGCTGGCGCAATTCTCTCTTTGCCTACGCCGTGTCGGACTCAACGTGATGATATGTACATACATACATATAATAACGCCGAGTCCCTAAAGGGGTAGGCAGAGAAAATAGAACGCCAGTTCTCTCTAGACTTGCATACCTCTTTCGTTTTGTCCACATTCATCAGTCTCTTCTCTTCTTCTTCACTCATCATTTATGATATCATTTATACTATGATATGTATGAGCTTATAATATACATTCAAACAAAACTCACCTGTTGTACTTCTGGATCGCTCAATAGTTTATCGTAATACGCATTGGCTATCAAAGTTCTAGGACTTATAGGCAAACTGGGTATAGGAGGCGGTACATCGTCATTTTCTTCAATCCTTCCCTTGTCATCATCCGATTTATCGCCATCTGATTTATCACCATCTGATTTATCGCCATCTTGTATATCACCATCTAGTTTATCGCCATCTTGTATATCGCCATCGTATTTATCGGAGGCCAACTTATCGTCATCGGCCTTATTTTGCGGAATCAACACGTTTTGATACTCGGGCAGTTCCTCTCCTTTGGGTGACTGTGACCTGTCCTTCTCCAGTTGTTTTTTGGGCGAATTTTCAGCGGAACGCAACTCACTCTTGTTCGGATACCGGAAATTGGCGACGGGTATTCTCGATTTAGGGGGACTATTCTCAATTTTGCGTTTTTCTTCGTCTTTTTGTTCTGACGATAGGCTCTTTTGGAGTATGTTGGGTTTCCTTTCCGTTAGGGGCTCGGAGCTCTGTCGCAGGAGGCGGGAATTGCGGAGCTCCTTCGACTGCCGCTGGGAAATGTTCCTCAGGAACAGGTTTTCGTGGTTCTCGTACAGCCGGAAGTCCGGACTCTCACCGTCCATGAATGGGTTCGTGGGTTTGACGCTCACTCGCGGTAAGATTTCTGGGAGCTAAAATAGTGTGACAAATAGGAGTTTACTCTCTGGACATCTCACACTAACAGCAGAACACGTACTAAAGATCTTAATTAGCTAACACCTTATAAACAAGACAAACAAGTGGACGGGGATGGAACAGACAACTGTAGCCATTTGAAGACTTGGCTACCAGCTAATTTTTGGGGAGTAACTCAAGAAAACACAGTGCTCGCAGTAAATATGTATGTACGTTCGATAATGTGGCAACTCACATCTCCGACCCTCTCTGCTGATCGCGACCTCGTCCTGCGCCCGGTACCAGTTTCTTCTTCATCCGTGCGCTGGTCTGCAAATTATTGGATAAGTTTTATAATTCATTCTAGGCTGTATGCTACGTGTTGTTTGCCTGTTTACTTTTATATTGTAACGCCAGTTGGCGCCATCTTGTATGTTTTAACCCGCCACTTTAGTTCAAACTCAAAGTTTGTTAACCTAATCTCAAAACAAATTTTATATATTTATTTGTTTACGATCGTAATTTCATCCTTACAGTTCATAACAAATACGACAGGCTCGGCAGGTTCTGGTAATAGATATCAATATCGTTAGACATAGTGGTTATCAAACGAATGGCTCTCGACAGAGGAGTGTATTTGAGTAGGTTTGTCCTGGGTGAGGGCGGAGGGTGTATATCATCGTATACATTTAAATACGGTCGAAGAAAGGATGGGTGATAGTCCCACCTTACACGAAGGGAAGGTAGAAAGGTTATGGTGTAAAGGAAGATGAAGAGATTGCGCTGGACACAGGTAAATGGTAGGAGTTGCATCACAGACGCCGACAAGAAGCCAGCTCTTAAAGGAAAGGTGTCTATCATGGCGTATAGGGAGGTCAAATAGATTGCGCTGGACAGAGGCAAATGGAAGGAGTTGCATCAGAGACGCCGACAAGAGCCCAGCTCTTAAAGCAAAGGTGTCTGTCATGGCGTATAGGGAGGTCAAATAGATTGCGCTGGACAGAGGCAAATGGAAGGAGTTGCATCAGAGACGCTGACAAGAGCCCAGCTCTTAAAGCAAAGGTGTCTGTCATGGCGTATAGGGAGGTCAAATAGATTGCGCTGGACAGAGGCAAATGGAAGGAGTTGCAGCAGAGACGCCGACAAGAGCTCAGCTATCACTAATAAATAAGGACTTAAAAAAATAGCATAATATTCACCTTCGCTATCAGCGAGCAGAGGCTTGGAGCTCTCCTCTCCATCATCACCAAGTCCCCGGAACCTTTCAATAAGCTGTTCTTCCTCGGAGTTACGTCTGCAGACAAGAATATTAACGGTAGCACCTAGCCGGACTGTTGCAATAAGAGGCCTACCACCTAGTAGTACCCAGTCCCCTATGGCCAGTAATGTGACCAGCTACAGTGCGTCAGTTACCTGCGCTGCGAGCAGCGGTCGCGGGGAGCTGCCGCGTGTCGCGAGGAGTGGCTGAGCAGCTGCATGGCCAGGGAGCGGATGAACTCGCCCGGCCGGAGACTATTCTCCGACTGACTCTGGGGAAATTACCACATCATTTGGTCAATGTGGAACATATGCTCAACCTAGACCCTTGGAAGACCCACCCATCAAGGACATATAAATCGACCCCCCTGGTGAATATAGTTATGAGAAGAACCAAAGAACTAGGAAAGCAACAATAATTAATAATAAGTAAAAAATCCACTAACATTCATCAGTCTCTTTGAACATGCTCGCGGCTTCAAGTTCCTTTGACGTTCCCATCCTTGAATTTCCGATCGATTTGATGTAGGTACATTTAAATAACATGATTCAAGGAATCAAAATAGTGTGTGTGTGGGTGTGGGTGTGTGTGTGTGTGTGTGTGTGTGTGTGTGTGTGTGTGTGTGTGTGTGTGTGTGTGTGTGTGTGTGTGTGTGTGTGTGTGTGTGTGTGTGTGTGTGTGTGTGTGTGTGTGTGTGTGTGTGTGTGTGTGTGTGTGTGTGTGTGTGTGTGTGTGTGTGTGTGTGTGTGTGTGTGTGTGTGTGTGTGTGTGTGTGGGTGTGTGTGTGTGTGTGTGTGTGGGTGTGTGTGGGTGTGTGTGTGTGTATGTGTACCTGTAGAAAGTGCCTGGCGAGCAGGCGCCGGTTGAGGGCCCGCTGCTGGCGCGCCTGAGGACCTGCGCTGGGCTCACTGAGCTCCCAGCACAGCGCTGACTTGCCCGCGCCCGCCTCGCCTGCACACAGTAGATGCATACATACATACATACGTACATATAGGAAAGGCGATTAACCATGGAGTTTCTTGCCGGTCCTTCTCTATGGAAACGACCAACCCGAACCGTGTACCTTTTTCGGCTTTTTATAAGTGCCCATCTAAGCCTATGTGAAATAAAATATTTTAATTTTGGGTGCTTCCCTTGCAGGTTTCACTCACCCAGTATAAGAGCCCCACAGGTCTTGCTAGCAGGCCTCTGCTCGAGGCAGTGTGCAATCTTCTGGAACGCCCATTCACGACAGAAGAACCGCCTCTTGTCGGTGGAGATGCCTTCGGCTACCTTCTGCGCTGATGAGGACTTTCGCACTGGCCTCTCGTGTCGTGGAGCTGTTGGACTTAGTGGGGTTTCTGCGGGGAGGAAGAAGCCTTCAAACGTGGAACAACGTGACATCTGTCGCAGCAAAACCTTCAGAGCAAGTTCCCCTAACCAGCGGTCTGCATCAGAGTTTTTCTGAAGTCAAGGAGTATCTATCACACCACGAGCTTTACGGTGAAGGCAAACATCGAGGGGAAACCGGCATACGTTTAAGTAGAAATTCAAAGGCGTATGTCTTCGCTCCCTGGAGTCGCTGTCGGCGGCATCTTAAAATATATCTGAGGCAAAAAGAGGCTACTTATATACCTCTGCCTACCCGGCATTACTAACTCGCTGCTGCCATGCACTCACAGTAACATCGTTAGAAGTACTTTCAAAAATACTCATCTCTGGCTAGACCGAAAGAGATTCAGTGTGAAGATAATTATGTATGTATATGAAAAATATTCCATACCATCAAAGTCATAGTTCTCTCTTTCTCTCTCTCTGTCTCTCTCCCTCTCGCGCCGGTATTCCCGAGCGCCGTCTCTATCGCGCTCGGGGAACACACGTCTGTCCGTTGGAGTCCTGTCGTGTCGTGTGGTCGCCACGTCGTTGATTGGTAGAGATCTAGAGTGACAGAGTGAGAAGATATTAGTTTGGTCTAACTGCGAATTGCCCAGTGCATGACAAAAGTGGGGAGCAGAAGTTTTACGCCAAGGATGAAGAGACGTCTCTTTATATATACTCGGCGGTTTAACATAATTTTTTTTTATTAATCCACGAGGTATCGGCCTTTCTGTCAGTCGTTACGTTTTTACGCCTAATGCGCAGTAATCAAGATAGATGGCTTTGATATAAAGATGGATGAAACCTTGTAGAAAGACATTGGTTACTTTATGTCACGGAAGTAAAACTTGAAGGAATTTTAATGGGGGATGAAACATTTTGTGGAGATCACTAATATTTTGCTATATCGGTAAATGGGCAAATTCTAGAGCAAGTGAATAAATTTGTCACACGAGATGGAAAGTATGAAAAAGATATTGAAAGAAGTATAATAATAACTGCCGGAAATAAGGTGAATGTACCAATAATTTGTCAATTGAAGTTTGTACATACATACATATATATCATCACGCCAAGTGCCTAACGGGGTAGGCAGAGAGTATAGAGCGCCAGTTCTCTCTAGACTTACATACCTCTTTCGCTTCGTCCACATTCATCAGTCTCTTCATACATGCTCGTCGGTTTCGAGTACTCTTAACGTTCCCGTCCTTGAGCGTCCGATCGATTTGATGCAGGTAGTTGGAACGTGGTCTTCCTCTGCCTCTTCTTGCACACATTGAAGTATGTAAAATATCATAAAACAACTGACGCTCTTACCTCTCTGCCATTCCCGTGATAATCGGCGTGATTTATGTATGGAAAATTGACGGAGAAAAAAATCAATTAACGACTCACCATCTGTCTCGACTGTACGTATATAAAATGACACTGATACTTAATATGCATAAGACTAAGGAGAAAAAAAAAACGAAATCTAAGAAATAAAAAAAATATTTATGCAACTACAGCATCGTTATTATTATAAATATATTTTGATAATGAGTACAGCCATCTGTCACGTTGGCACCTAAAATATATCTCTCGCGGAAAGTACTACCCACCCGCAGGGTACTACCTATACACCTCTGCCTACCCCTTCGGGGACCCTTGTGGGAAGGAGTGAGGATAGGATTGTCTTTATTTTTTGTTTCTTTTTTCGATTTTTTTATTACACCAATTACGCAACAATCACCTCAGGTTAAGCCGATGTTCGGGCTGGCGCACGTTAGCGTGGCGCTGCTGCTGCCTCATGCTGGCCTGGTGCTGCCTCAGGTAGGCCTCCACCTTGCCCTCGCTAGCGTCCACCCTCCTGCGGGACCGGGTGTCCTCCTTCCTGATCACCTAAGACAAACAAAATGCAAGACAATACGGTTAGTGTGCTTGATTTATTATTTTGTAACTAAAGCCAAAAACTAACTCAAGTAACGTGGCTTTAGTGGTGCGTTATAGAACATTGCAGGGAAATAACCAATTTGTGATTTGGGGAGATTCCTTCAGGGTCGGCAACGCGCGATCGATACCCCAGGTCTTTCAAGTGACCTTAGACGGAACTTGACACAAACCGCTTGATTACCAGTAGTATAAAAAAAAAATTCCATAAGCAGTTTCGCTAGCAGCTATACTCAATCGATCAACAAACAAAGATCATCAGACTCCTATGTATGTTATTCTGATGTATGCTAGTTTGACATCGGTCACATAGACACAATAAAAAGGAAACAAAAGAAGCATACCTTCTTCTCTGCCTTCTCCACCCGCTCAAGCTTCTCCACCTTCTCGGCGTTCGCCACAAAATTGCCGCCATTGTTAAAATTCAAGGGATCGAACTCCCTGCTCGGCGCATTGCGTACCTTCGTACCCTTGGTCTTCAGCTTGGGCACCACTTGGCTATATATAGGTATTTGATTGGACATCTTAAAACTAAACTTTGGTTGAGAAAATAGTTACTTTTTAAATTGCTTTGGTAAATAATTGACACTACGCTACAGGAACCAGGGTTAAGCTTCTAATGGGGATCACAATGTGCTGACATCTTCTTTTGACATTGAGTCAACATCTTCAGGGTACCTGAGAACAAAGCATAACTGAAATTAGACAAGACTAGCTGTGCAAGCGACTTCGTCCGCATGGAACTTCACAAAAAGTTTCGTTTCTAAAATAAAAGTAGCCTAAGTAACTCCTCTTTACATCAGCTATCTGCCAGTGAAAGTCCCGTTAAAATCGGTCCAGCCGTTTCAGAGATTAGCCGGAACAGACACAGACAAAAATTAAAAAAAAAATGCTATTTTGGTGTTTGTACCGTATATATATATATATATGAATGTAGTAAAAAGCGGTTATTTCAATATTACAAACAGACACTCCAATTTTATGTATATGTGTGTATAAATGTGAAGAGATTTCCTCATTGCTCTAAGCTTCGAACCTCGACTGAGCCACGAGCTTTACGGTGAGGGTAACCTGCGTACGTTTGAGAGGAAATTCAATGACGTATGTGAGTCGTGCTTGAGTAACGGCGATGGACTCGCCATCTATCACGTTGGCACCTAAAATATATCTCTGGCGGAAAGTGGGTGTGTTGGTACTACCTATGCACCTCTGCCTACCCCTTTGGGATCCTTGTGGGAAGGCGTATGATAGGATATGATATATATAAATCTATCTTAATATTGAAACTGAACTAGTTTTAAATCAATGAAAACACAACGATACTGAGATTTATCTTTGTAGCTAGGTGTGGAAGTCAAACGTCAACTTTACGCTTAAAATACAGTCTAAATTTTCTTGACAACGACGGACGCCCTAACATAATAAATAGTCATACTTATCAACTCTTCAGTAACACGAGAAGGAAATTCACTAATCCAATCTTCGCTCTAGTTTAGTGAAACAGACGAATTTGAATCTTATTACTTTGATAATAGTATCAAAATTGGTAAGGAGATAGAAATGAGGTGGTAGTGTAAATTGAACTTTATTACGTAATAAGTAGAATCGGAAGACACCAATAAGAGATCATGAAAGTATTATCATAGAGAAGCACTTCTATACGTCACACGGAATAATTTTATATCGTTGTCCAGTTCCCATAGTACACGCTTTGCTTAGTTTGTGACTAGGTCGATTTGTGTGGAATTGCTTATCTATTTATTTATTTAACAAAAACCAATTACATTGGTTAAAAGAAAAAAAAAAGGACACAAAGACAGTATACAATAATACTTAAAAATCACAATATTAATAAAATCATACATGCCTTTCACAAAATCTCAGGCATAGTGATATCTGCAAAGAGGTCGCACTGAGGATTGGCGCTGAGGAGAGCGTTGAGCGCAGAGAGGGAGCGCGGGTTAGGGGAGTTGGTGCGGGCCACGGTACGGCACTACATAATATAAGTCTTATAAGTAACTCTATATAAGTATGTATATCGTTGTCCAGTTCCCATAGTACAAGCTTTGCTTAGTTTGGGACTAGGTCAATTTGTGTGGAATTGCCTATCTATATAAGTATGTATATCGTTGTCCAGTTCCCATAGTACAAGCTTTGCTTAGTTTGGGACTAGGTCAATTTGTGTGGAATTGCCTATCTGTATAAGTATGTATATCGTTGTCCAGTTCCCATAGTACAAACTTTGCTTAGTTTGGGACTAGGTCAATTTGTGTGGAATTGCCTATCTATATAAGTATGTATATCGTTGTCCAGTTCCCACAGTACAAGCTACCACTTCGCTTTTATTGTTCACGTTCTAGACATCACATTTGTATATAATACGTGCGATATCTCGAGATAAGTCATCCCTGTGATGTGCGTTGCGATCACTGCAACCAGCCGCCTCACCCCCGCCCCCTCCTAAGGCGCGGCCAACTAGTTCCGCGCGGACTATGAGTGAAACTATCCAGAAGTATTGCACATATGCCCAGAAGCAGTAGACAAAATTTTGCCCAGCGTGGGATGGTTGCCTCACTGTAACCGGATCTACTCTGCTGTCTTTAAGTGCAAGGGCAAGCCCGAGGCTGACCACTCGAAGGTGGGCGTAGGTGCATATACGAATCCCACATATGAAAATACATCAAAATCGTTTAGGAAATACAAGAATACACCACAGACACACACACGTAAAATTGTACAGTCCTCTTTTTGCGACGTTTTTTAAAAATCGATTCACAATCCGAGGACAAAAAGATTCTGAGCTTTGTTTTGTCTTCCTATTTATTAAATACTATCGCTGCCCCGCGGTTGCGCCCGCGTAAAATTTGATTCACGTTTTCTTTGACGGTTTCAATTTCGGAAAAAACATACCTATTCGTTAATCAAGCTAATAATAATAATAATAATCTATCCCTGTTCCAAATTTCGTCCGATTCCGTTCATTAGTTTTTACGTGAAAGATAAACAAACATATACAAATACTTAATAATAATATTAATAAGATATTGATACTGTGTGACATGGATATATGATAGCTACATAATTATAAGTAATGCTAAAAAGCAAGAAAAACAATGAACCGGAACGCGCTCACAATAGACTGGCCGGCTATAAAAAGATGAAGAAAAACTCATTCAAATTTCGAATGGACGCGTCTGCCATTATGGACGGGCACGAGCGCTCATTTCCCGCGCTTTTTAACGCTTTTTTATTCACAACATGGCGGAGTGTATAAGTCTATTTAGCTACCTACTGCCAGCTTTTCACACACGTCTTTATACTCTAAGCAAACTTTAATCCCGGCTTAACTAACGTAATTATGCGGAAAAATACGCACTCACTACATATTATTAAAAAACTACTAGCTGTATCGTGGTTTCACCTGCGCTAAATTAATATTAATCGTTACTGTTCCCTTGAATAGCACAGTAATAATATCCTCACGCCTCCCCACAAGGTATCCCGAAGGGGAAGGCAGAGATGTATACGTAGTACCCTACTTTCAGATCAGGCAAGTCCATCGCCGTTACTTAAGCACTGCTATACTATACATACGCCTTTGAATTTCTTCTCAAACTTACGCTAAGGCTTAAGGTTTCCTCTCGATGTTCTCTTTAATCGTAAAGATTGTGGTGTGACTAATCACATCAACAAAATATATCAGTGTGTATACAATCCTTGTAATATTTTTATAGACAAGTTATTGAGGATATATGTCCCTCTTCGACGCAAAAACTTCTCAACGGAATCGGATGAACGTCACGATTAACTATAACCTGGATTACCACATAGGCGGACAAATCCAATCCGTAGGACACGGCTACAGATAGTGCCATCCACGAAGACGCGCCCCACCAATTTCTAGTCCAGAGGGTCGCGGGATGCGGGGACGCGGGGAGTATGACCCGAGTCTATTAATTGTAGTGTGCGTGTGCACTCATAGGTAATCAGTGTATACCGACAATACTCAAACATTAGTGGAAGGTTGCACACTTACACTATATTTATTACACTTTCTTTCTTTTATTCTTTCTTCTTTATTACACTTACGCTATTAGGAAGAATAGTGGGGCGCATCTTCGTGGATGGCACTATCTATCCACAGTGTTATATAGTGTCTGTCTGAAACAAAATAACGTTACTCTTGATCGTACAAGCACGTTTCATAATTTTATGGCACCGCGATCTTGCGCAAGGAACTCTGTACATAGCATTTTTTTTTATATCTCCACGTTTCAAAGGACTTTAGAGCTTACGCCGTCGAGATAAGGTTACAGGGATTGCAAACACCGTTCATAATGTTTGTTTATGCGTGGTATTTATAGTCACGGTTTAAGGTTATCACGTGGCCGAGTTCAAAGCTGGGAAATAATTGTTAAGAGAAAACACATTGGCTACTCGACCTAATCGAACTGAATGTTAATTAAATTATTTCTGTACTTACTGTGACGCCGGAATTTAATTATAATAATAATCACGCCTTCCCACAAGGGTCCCCGAAGTTTCCGGCAGATATATATATATTAGGTTTCTTAAATATATGTTACTATATTTTTTTTATACAACAAGAGTGGCAAACAAGCATACGGCCCACCTGATGGGAAACGGTTACCGCAGCCTATTTACGCTCACGATACCGAAGTATCACTTACGCGTTGCCACTCTGTGTTCGGAGAGTTATAGTGTGTTAACATAATGGGTTTAATCCCTCTGCTTCTAACACAATGTAACAATCCTCCCCCCTCCCCAAGGAGCTCATTACTGGAAACCTTATTCACCGCGTAGGAACACAACACAAAAAAAATTGTTATTTGGCTACGGACTTCTATAAGGTGGAGGTCCTGCCCCAGTCGGGCAGCTCCGAATTTGAACGGGAAACCCGTTATGCCCTACCTCTCTTACTATATGTGTGTGTATACAAAACCTATCCAATGTGCCAAATTTCATCCAATTCTGTTCATTAGTTTTTGCGTGAAAGAGGAACACAGATACATACTCACAAACGTCTTTAAAAAAATTGTGGAACTCGTAATTTAAAATTCGAAATTCGATGCGTTCCAAATAATGTGAAAGTAATACTGTTAAGTTTAGCATAACAAAACAATTTGATATTTTAATTTTAACATTCTAATTATTTATACAGGTTGGGTTAAAAACTGTTTAGCTTAAAAATAATATTTGCAAACCGGCGATATTAATACCATTTCCTCAAGAGATGAAAAGATCAATCAAAACAAAGTTTTTGGCAAATGACCAACATCAATCGGTAATTGATTGACATTTGATATTGAAAATCGGTAAATTAACAAAACAAAGCCGCAGTTGCCGACACGATCTAGCGGTTCGAGTACAGATTGTAAGTTTGAATCCCGAGTGTGTCAATGAGTTTTTCTGAACTTACGTAGTCACACCGCTAAATTTACTGTGAAGGAAAACATCGAGAGGAAACCTGCATACGTCTTAGATGAAACTCAAAGGCGTATGTATTGCCGTGCTACAGTAATGGCGATGGATTCGCCATGTCATGTTGGCAGCTCTCTGTTCGTTTGTGCCGGCTAATTTCTGAAACGGCTGGACCGATTTTGACCGGACTTTCACTTGCAGTTAGCTGATGTAAAAAGGAGTAACTTAGGCTACTTTTATTTAGAAACCGTTTTTTTAGATACCACGCGGACGAAGTAGCGGCCACAGCTAGTTAAAAAAAAATACTTATTAGCACTCAACCTCATTACTAGATATGGATATCATAATTCAATGTTGTTTTGTTTTAATAAATCAACTGTCAACTATCCAGACACAGCCGTAACATTGACGCGTAACCATAAATAGGTGTCAATGTCGAAGTGTCAGACAGTGACACTTCGACAGATAACACAGTTCATGCTGTTATCTGTAGTCTAATAAATATATTCTGAGGTTTGTCTCATAAATGGCGATAAGCTACAACTTGCTTTCCGCTAATTAGAAGATTGTAGATGAATAATATACATACAAACGTAGTTCTTTCTATCATTTTCTTCATACGTCTTTGTCTCTCTCTTGTTGTCAATCTCTTCATACATGCTCGCCCGCTTTGAGTTCTCTTGACGTTCCCGTCCTTGAGCGTCCGCTCGTTTTGATCTAGGTAGCTGGAACGTGGCCTTCCTCTGCCTCTTCTTGCACACACTTCGCTTTGTATATCTGTTTCGTCAATATTTCTTCACTCATCCTTTCTCTATGTCCAAAACAAACCACTTTTTGAGATTCATAATAAATACATAATAAACATGCATTATTCAATTAAGATCAAAGGATTATGTTGATATTAAATGTTAAATTTCCCTGGAAGGATATGGAACGCAAAAACTAACCACCAGAAATGGCGATTGATCGCCATATGTTCCGTTGACTACACCTTCGTAGCTTGAGGGAAGGAAATGAAAATCTTAAGCGTACGCGGATACCCTGATGATGGGACTCTAATCAATCTATTTACTTAATGCAGAATTAAAAAGTTATCCTCAAACCTTCCCACCAGGGTTCCCGAAGGGGTAGGCAGAGGTGTATAGGTTACTACCTACACAACCACTTTCCGCCGGAGATATATTTTAGGTGCCAACGTAACAGATGGAGAGTCCATCGCCGCTATTCAAGCACGACTATACATACGCCTTTGAATTTCTTCTCTTTGGAGTTTCCTCTCGATGTTTTCCTTTACCGTATTATTACACATTCAGATATCGGAAGATCCCAAAAGATGCAAAACTATCGTATCCGACTCAGCGCTATTAGTTCAACGGATCAGAACATTAACTTGGCGGGATACAAACACGACTCATTAATTATACGGTACTAAGTAAACTCGATCGCAGGGGGTGGGAAAAGATGAGGGAAGCTATTGCCCGGTGATGGGTCAGAAAGTCACTTGGAAAGCCAACTACTTTAGACTTACGAGGAACAATGGTTAGTCCATTGTCAAGGATAATAAGATTCCATTCACGGCACTAATGTTATTAATTGTTTCTTGTAACCCTGGCTCGGGAGCGTCAAGAGTATTCGAAGCCTAGGAGCATCTATAAAGCTAATCTAATGAGCTCCTTGGGGAGGGGGAGGATTGTTATATTGTGTTGGCAGCAGAGGGATTAGTCCCATTATGCCAACACAGTATAGCTCTCCGAACACAGAGTGGCAACGCGCGAGTGATACTTCGGTATTATAAGCGTAAATAGGCTGCGGTAACCGTTGTCCATCCGTTCCATCGGGTGGGTCGTTTGCTTGTTGCAACTCTTGTTGCATAAAGAAAAATCTATGAAGAGACTAATCAAAGTGGGTGAAGTGAAAGACCTCTGTTAGTCTAGAGAGAACTGACTCTACTCTTTCTGCTTACTTTTCCGTTCGGTTCGAGACATGGCGAAATATGTTAGGCTCGCCATATATCTCGTTGGTGTCTAAATATGTCTCCGGCGTAAAATGTGTGTGTTCTCACACGCCTCTCTCCTTACCCCCTTTCGAACACCCTTGTGGGAAGGTTTGAAAATATATTTACGAAAAAAATTAATACACTTAACAAAAATAGTAGAGTGAGTTCGAGTGACTACCAATAGTAGACCTTGATCTTCTACAAAATCCAAGTCACGTAAGCACCCACACGTAGACAGCGGATAAAAACTGAGTTTGGACTAAAAATACAAACGCACGAACAACTGAACTCATTCCGTCGAGCTGAATCGGCTGGATTAAGTCATAATATTCAGATTATGGTAGCCTTACAAAGCTATAATTTGTATCTAGATATCAGTCATTTAGGTCGAGACATTTAGCTGGCTCACCACATTTGTATGTGGATTAAAAAGTACTTCTGCAATACGCATGTATTGAATGTATTCATTATTGTATGAAGATAATGATGAATGTGGACGAAGCGAAAGAGGTATGTAAGTCTAGAGAGAACTGACGATATGGAACTGGATACTCACTGCCTACCCCGTTAGGGACTCGACGTGATGATATGTATGTATGTATGGGAAAGTTTGTGAGGAAGTCTTTTTCTTTGTCACAAAGTAAACATAATGGAATTGGATGAAATTTTTATGCTGGATATACATATGATATGGTTAAAAAAAGATGGACTCGCCATCTGTCACGTTAGCACCTAATATACCTCTGGCGGAAAGTGGGTGTGTGGGTATTACCCATACACCTCTGTCTACCCCTTCGGGGACCCTTGTGGGAAGGCGTGAGGATATATTATTATATTATTATTATAAAAAAAGCCTTTTTCCATCGGGTGGGCCGTATGCTTGATTGCCACTCTTGTACACACTTGCTGAATAAAAAAAAAACAAATATGCAAAGTAGCAACAATTAATTTAGTAAGGGTTACGAGGGGCAGGAGGCACTCAAAATTTCTACATAGCCTTATCGCGTGGGCGGGGGCGGGTCATTATTGCGTAATATTTAATAGGTCCAAATGCGCGATATCCAACAGACTGTTGTGTGTGTGAAAAATCTGTAGTTTACGTCAAGTAGACTCACTATCAATGCGATTTATCCTTTATATAATAATATAAATAAATAAATAAGGTGAATTGAGCCATGTCGGCGTTGATGGGCAGTAAAAGTCTGAGCAAGAATGCTCGAGTTGCTGTCCACAACGCGATATTGGTACCTTATTGTATGGCAGCGAATCCTGGGTATGTCAGAGGAGGTATGAAAATACCTTGAATGCAGTTGAGATGCGATCTCTTCGAAAAATGTGTGGAGTAAGTAATAAAGAGATTCGCAAATCAACTGGCGTGAATGAGGGCGTGATTGTAAAGATGAAGAAAGGCAGGTTACGTTGGTTTGGACACATAGAAAGGATGAGTGAAGAAAGATTGACGAAACAGATATGCAAAGCAAAAGTGTGTGCAAGAAGAGGCAGAGGAAGGCCACGTTCCAACTTCCTGGATCAAATCGATTGGACGGTCAAGGACGGGAACGTTAAGAGTACTCGAAACGGACGAGCATGTATGAAGAGACTGATGAATGTGGACGAAGCGAAAGAGGTATGTAAGTCTAGAGAGAACTGGCGCTCTATACTCTCTGCCTGTCCCGTTAGGGACTTGGCGTGATGACATGTATGTATGTATGTACTAAAACAAGATAGCTGAAGCGAAATAGGTTTGAAAGTCCACAGAGAACTGACTGACTCTACTCTCTCTTAGGTAGATATTGAATGGACTCGGTGTGACAGAAACAAAAAATCTTCCGCAAGAAGGTATAGTCCGAGACGAGGGTAGGGAGTCCGATAAATTTAGCTCTATTCGGGTAGGGTCTAAAACGGTCAAATTCACCCTTATCGAATAGCGCCTTATACATACATGATACCAAACCGTATCTCTCACGGGGTGAGCAGAGAGAGTAGAGCGCCAGTTTGGTCTAGACTTAGGTACATACCTCTTTCGCTTCGTCCACATTCATCAGTTTCTTCATACATGTTCCTCGGTTTCGAGTACTCTTGACGTTCCCGTCCTTGAGCGTCCTATCGATTTGATCTAGGTATATGGAACGTGGTCTTCTTCTCTCCAATCTTGCGGCCATAGTGTATTGCCAACGACAACCAAGAACAACTGAAGCTTCGAACACATCCATTGAGTGAAACCATGTCCCAATTCCGGCCGTCCGGAAGCCGACCGCTACGAGGAATCGATATCAGTGATGTATGGGTCTTTATTTTTAGCAATACGAGCGCGATAGTGGTCGACTATTGTTCACTAGAACAGTTGCGTAAAGTGCTCTGGCCATTTTTCTTGACCGACTTCGGTAAAGCCTTTTTTTCGTGAGTACAAATGTACACTTTTTTTTTATTAAAATAAACACACATATCATAACGCCAAAATCTTCGCGGGATAGGCGGGATAAGTGTTTTTTTTTTATACCATATGGGTGACAAACAAGCATGCGGTCCGCCTGATGGTAAGCGGTTACCACCGCCTATGGACGCTTGTAACACCAGGGGTATCACTCGCGCGCTGCCGACCCTGCAGGAATCTTTTCACCCCCTTCTTGAAGAACTCCATGCTGTACTCTGGTGCGCCAGTTCTCTTTAAAGCTCACAAATCGCTTTTTGCTTGATCAATTTTCAAAGTGGGTGTGTGGGTACTATGTATACACCTCTACATACCCCTTGGGGGACCCTTGTGGGAAGACGTGAGAATATATATAATTTATCCGATATATTTTATAACAAATATGTCAGCATGATGGTAAGTGGTTACCGTTGCTTGTGAATGCTTGCAGCATCAAGGGTTTCTATTACATTTTCTTCTTCTAGAATATTTTCACATCCTTCTAGAAGAACACTAAGATGTACCCACTAGGGAAAACCTCAACGGGGAGTTGATTCCACAGCCTCATCGTCCGCGGAAAGAAACTCAATTAAAAGTGCACAGTGGACCTGTTTCATCCCAATATTCCCCGTCGATAGCAAGAAGTTCGGTAGTAGAAAGTATATGTAGGTATCATGTCGAATAATTCCACAGAAAGCCGTCATTCAAGCGATAGAACACGTATTTATGTGACAACATGGCAGGTGGCTGGCTAATACGATACGATATAAATAGAGATTTTCATGTCAGAACCGCTCATAAAGCAAAATCTACAGAAACCTTTCGCGAATGCGATACTGGTATAAAATAAAAAAGTGTGTGTCAGCTCCGACGCACGACTGGAGTTTACTCCTTACGAACGATTATAAAATAAATAGATTAGTTAATAAGGGTAAATGAATGTATTTCTTATATTACTTAGAGTATGCATGACACATCTATAGATTGATTTTTATTCATTGAGTAATTTTCTCAATTTTGAAATAAATATCAATTGATATAAATTTATATTTATATCAATTATAAATAAAATATAAAATTTACGATAAAACCTCCGCAAGTTGACAGTTGTTGTAGGTTAATATCAGGTTAATACAATATGCAATTGAAAGTAAATATTAACATTAATTACATCGCCATTCTGTTATTCTCGTTGCCATGGAGAGTACGAGAGCACCAAAAACGTAACGGTGTCATTCATCAGTAGATTTTACCTCTCATATTTTTCTCATACCGGGCGCCTTATATATGAAAATCGATTCTTAAGGAGTAAACTCCAATAAAATAGGTAATTTTTCTAGTCTAATGTCTACATAATGCTGTAGCCGATACAGATGTAGGCCTTAAGAATACAAGCTATCGCTTTACGCCTACCCACAAGGAACCCTGAAGCGGTAGGCTAAGGACACACACTCATTTCGCTGAAAATGTTTTTAAGTGCCAAAGTGACCAACTGGTGGTCTTTACGTCTGTAATAATAATATAATATATTCTCACGCCTTCCCACAAGGGTCCCCGAAGGGGTAGGCAGAGGTGTATAGGTAATACCCACACACCCACTTTCCGCCAGAGGTATATTAGGTGCCAACGTGACAGATGGCGAGTCCATCGCCGTTACTCAAGCACAACTATACATACGCCTTTGAATTTCTTCTCAGACGTATGCAGGTTTCCTCTCGATGTTTTCCTTCACCGTAAAGCTCGTGGTGTGACTAATCACTGTACTTAAGTTCAGAAAAACCCAAACAAAAATGTCGGAATTCGATTTTGCATCCTTTACGTTACCCGAAAAATAATCGCACCACTCGGCCACCGCTCTTCACTCTTGCCAACATAATTCATGATTTCTTCATACGACAAACATGATGATGATGATGATAATGTTAGCCTGGTCATCCCACTGCCGGGCAAAAGCCTCCCCCTATGATTTCCAAGTGTTTCGTCTAAATATAGATAAATTCTAATCTTGACTTGTTGCCAACCCTGAATGTGATCTGTTTGCGGATGGATGGAATAAAATGGATGGAATAAAATTGTATGAGGATGCTTGCAGTTCTGTGAGGATCAGTATGCGAGTGTGTCCTCTATTTTGTAATCAATGTTTTTTTATTTTGTTTTGCGCAAAAATTGTTAATTATTGTAATTGAAGTCGTTATAGTTAACTATAAATAAATAAATTGAATAATTAACCTAAGATCACGTATTAGTGCGTCTCCACGACCTATATACACAGGTTAACTGTGATTGATTGAAAGAAGAATTCTGATTGCGTACCACTTGATGTTACAAAGAGATAAATCAGTACTGAATTAGCATGCGAAATCGTGATTTGGTAGAAAGCCTGCGCTAAATCCTTGACAGAGAAGAGAATTCTATTCAGCACGCCTAACAATGAAAAGATTTATTGCATATCTATTTAGGCTTAATACGGAGCTAGAATCTAACTAAAATTCTGCGCGACTTACATATTTATATGATTATTTATTGAGACCTTGAGACCACACACAATACCTAGCCAAGCTTGTACTATAGAACTGGACAACGATATACATACTTATATAGATAGGCAATTGCACACAAATTGACCTAGTCCCAAACTAAGCAAAGCTTGTACTATGGGAACTGGACAACGATATACATACTTATATAGATAGGCAATTCCACACAAATTGACCTAGTCCCAAACTAAGCAAAGCTTGTACTATGGGAACTGGACAACGATATACATACTTATATAGATAGGCAATTCCACACAAATTGACCTAGTCCCAAACTAAGCAAAGCTTGTACTATGGGAACTGGACAACGATATACATACTTATATAGACTATATATATATATATATATATATATATATATATACTTATATATAAACTAATATTAAGGACTTAGGAGTAACTTTCGACAGAAAATTAACGTTCCATGACCATATCGCCTTGCTCGCCAAAGAATCTTTCAGGCGTCTTGGCTTTGTCTTGAGGAATTCCCGTGACTTCAGAGGCGGACACGTGGTAAAGCTTATTTTTGGTGCTTTAGTTCGCTGTAAACTTGAGACTAGCTCGTGTGTATGGCATCCGCACGAGAGCAAGTATGCGTTGTTACTGGAGAAGGTGCAAAAGGCTTTTCTTCGATACCTCTATAAGCATATGTATGGCTATTATCCATACCTGTACCCCACTAACTTTCTCCTGGGCCACCTAGGTTACAATTCTTTGGAGGTAAGACGCACTAACGACCAACTTGTAACGATGTGCAAAATCCTACATGGGAAAACTGATGCGTCCGACCTACACAGCGGACTATCGCGTTTCTTTGTGCCCAAAAACTATTGCCGAAATAGAAAGCACAAACTGTTCGCGGTGCCATATTGCCGAACAGTGGCGCACGCTCAGTCTCCGATCCCGAGGTCACTGACAGCACTCAATGCCCTCCTGGACTCAAGTGTAGACCCTGAATGTGATGTGCTGGCAGGTGAATGGAAGGTAATTTTGAATGAGTGTCTGGCATACGCAGAAAGAAGGCCATCTTCTTCTTGGTAATACATGTATATTAACTTTATTTATTATTACTCATATATATTTTTTTTAACTTATACCACCACATTAGCGTAAATGACCACGTTGTCGTGCTAATTGTAAATAAATAAATAAATAAATAAATAGATAGGCAATTCCACACAAATTGACCTAGTCCCAAACTAAGCAAAGCTTGTACTATGGGAACTGGACAACGATATACATACTTATATAGATAGGGCCAAGTCCTGGCGTGGCAAGCCTTGAACATATAAAGTACTAGCGACCCAACCCGGCATGGGTTCATACATTGTTTTGTTATATTTCAAAGGGATTAGGCAGATGGGCAGGCAAAGGGATTAGACGTATTTAAGGGCGGCAGGCGGCGCTAACCGCTTACCAGCAGGCAGACCACTTGCTTGCCACCATTATGGTACGAAAGAAGTATGTAAGGATCGTAGCAAGTGGAAAGAAGTGGTCTCTGCCTACCCCTCCGGGAAAGAGAAAGTTATATTTAAATTTATTTAACCACAAACCATTTCACGTGAATTACTCTAGAAGTCTAGAAAAACCTAGCCTACTCTTTCCACCTGCCCCGTGAGAGACTGATGTGTATACTGTTTTGCCCAGCTGTCTGACAGCTGTCAGCGATGTGTTTTGGCGGGCTTTGGTGCAAATGCGCGCCATTATCAATAAATCTGTGTTCTGAATAGTATCTTTTATTCCGCTCCATACATACGTAACAGAGACACAGCCTGATATGTATGTAAGTGTGTGTTAAGTGAATACAAAACAGGATTAACATACTCGCACACACACATACACTTAAATATAAAAGTAGACTAACGTATGTAAGTGACGTTAGAGATACTACTTCACGCATATATATCATCAGGCCGAGTTCTTAAAGGGTTAGGCAGAGAGAATAGAGCGCCAGTTCTCTCTAGACTTACGTAACTCTACGACCAGCTCATGAATAAATATTATGTCATATCTTGTAAATATATAAATATATATAAAACTAGCTATGCCAGCGACTTCGTCCGCATGGAATTAAAAAAAATATCATTCAGTTTCTAAAATAAAAGTAGCCTAAGTTACTCATTTCTACATCAGCTATCTGCTAGTGAAAGTCCAGTCAAAATCGGTCCAGCCGTTTCAGAGATTAGCCGGAACAAACAGACAGACGAACAGACAAAATTTTTAAAAAATATATTTTGTTGTAGGTATGTACCGTATATGTTCACTGCATATACGGTACATACAATTTACATTAATATATTGACTACATGCATATGCATGTAGTAAAAAGCGGTTATTTCAACATTACAAACAGACACTCCACCAATTTTATTTATATGTATAGATGTTTATATATATACGCAGGAGGTCACAACAACAGTTTTGATGCAAGCTGCCATAATTGGTACCCAATAGTATAAATAGGAAGTACCTAAAAGGACCAGGAAGATGTGGTGCCGCTTAAAATACTAATTTTACATTACAAGCCGGCGTAAGACAGCCATCGCATTTATCACAACTTAATTATGATTGACGAAAAATATATACAATGCGAAATTGTGTGCAAGAAGAGGCAGAGCAAGTCCACGTTCCAACTACCTGGATCAAATCGATCGGACACTCAAGGACGGGAACGTCAAGAGTACTCGAAACTGACGAGCATGCATGAAGACTGATAAATGTGGTTGAAGTGTAAGCCTAGAGAGAACTGGCGCTCAACTCTCTCAGCTTACCCCGTGAGGGACTCGGCGTGATGATGTGTACTCAAGTTTATATAGAACACTAAATGTGCCTCACGGTTCACCAGCTTAAAATTTTTATTTATTGGTATTTTCTTATTCTGGAATAAATAAGCCTTCCCACAAGGGTCCCGAAGGGGTAGGCAGAGGCATGTACGTAGAGAGCCCACACCCACGCTGTCCGCCAGAGATAAATTTCAGGTGCCGAGTTCATCGACGTTACACAAGCACAAGAGGTAGGGCATAACGGGTTTCCCGTTCGAATTTGGAGCTGCCCGACTGGGGCAGGGCCTCCACCTTAGAGGTCCGTAGCCAAATAAAACTATTAATTTGTGTTGTGATCCTGCGCAATGAATAAGGTTTCCAATAATGAGCTCCTTGAGGAGGGGGGTGGATTGTTATATTGTGCTGGCAGCAGAGGAATTAGTCCCAGTATGTTGGCAACACATTATAACTCTCCGAACACAGAGTGGCAGCGCGCAAGTGATACTTCGGTATCGTGAGCATAAATAGGCCACGGTAACAGTTTGTTAGCACTTCCTAGCACTCTTGATGTATAACAAAAACGACTATACATACGTCTTTTAATTTCTTCTCAAACGGATGCAGGTTTCCTCTCTATGTTTTTCTTCACCGTAAAGTTCACTAATCACTGTACCTAAGTTCAGAAAAACTCATTTGTACAGTCGTGATTCGAAATTGCAATTGTGTTTCAGGCAACCACTCGAGGCACTGGCCGAGTGCCACGGGTTATTAAATAATTTTATTTAATACTTTGTGACAATTCCACACAAATTTACATAGCCCCAGCCTATTTACGCTCACGATACCTAAGTATCACTTGCGCGTTGCCAGTCTGTGTTCAGAGAGTTATACTGTGTTGGCAGCATAATGGGTTTAATCCCTCTTCTTCCAACACAATGTAACAATCCTCCCCCCTCCCCAAGGAGCTCATTTCTGGAAACCTTATTCACCGCGTAGGAACACAACACAAAAAATTGTGTTATTTGGCTACGAACTTCTATAAGGTGGAGGTCCTGCCCCAGTCGGGCAGCTCCAAATTCGAACGGAGAATCCGTTATGCCCTACCTCTCTTAAATTCAAAATCAAAATCAAAATATTTTATCCAACGTAAGGGACACAGGATCACTTATTGAACGTCACATCTATACTAATGTTATAAAGAGGAAAGATTTGTTTGTTTGTTTGTTTGTAATGAATAGGCTCCGAAACTACTGGACCGATTTCAAAAATTCTTTCACCTTTGGAAAGCTACATTATCCCCGAGTAACATAGGCTATATTAAATTGGACCCGATAGGTGGCGCTGCGATCGAGTTTTAGGAATTTTAACTTTTTCACCCGTGCGAAGCTATCCCTTTCTGTGTGTCTTAAGGTGGATTCGAGAATGGTTTAGATTTACAATTGGACCCGATAGGTGGCGCTGCGATCGTGTTACGGGCAATTTAACTTTTTCACCCGAGCAAAGCTGGGCGGGACAGCTAGTATTTAATATAAACTAAAGTTACCACCGTTTCCAAGGAAACCTGCCAGGAGAAGAAACGACGAAACAAACTCCCCGGTTTGCTTTTTTAGCATTTGTTCCCTTTTACGTAATTAAAGCTTTTGTTATGGTAACTTGACAACAATACTTACTTATATAGATAGGTTATGTATATACATAAATACATGGGTCATCCAATATTAAGGTACAAATACTCGTGTTCGTCACACAAATATCTGTCATCAGCGGGAATCGAACCGGCGACCTCAAGTTTCGCAGTTAGGAGCACTAACCACTAGACCAGACGGTCGTCAGAATACAATGCACAATTGTTCATTCATATCCATGTGCGATAGTTTTCCTAGGCGTAGGACTACATCCGCTTTCCAGGCCGATACTAGCAACCGTCAGTGCAAACTTTTCCAATAAAGGAACTGGACCTAGTTAGCATGAACATCCGAAGTACATACGTACATATACCTACCCACTCCGCGCCCTAGTAAGATTTTACTACAGTAATAATAAACAATATATCCTCACGCCTTCCCACAAGGGTCCCCGAAGGGGTAGCCAGAGGTGTATAGGTAATACCCACACATCCACTTTCCGCCAGAGGTATATTAGGTGCCAACGTGACAGATGGCGAGTCCATCGCCGTTACTCAAGCACGACTATACATACTCCTTTGAATTTCTTCTCAGACGTATGCAGGTTTCCTCTCGATGTTTTCCTTCACCGTAAAGCTCGTGGTGTGACTAATCACTGTAGGTACTTAAGTAAAGAAAAACTCATTGGTACAGTCGGGATTCTAACTTGCGACCTTTGCGTCGCAGGTAACTGCTCGAACCACTCGGCCACCACGGCACCACACTACAGTAAGTTTTTTTTTTAGACTAAAAAAAAACGGCAGATTAAATCCAGTTTTACACGAGTAAAGCTTAGCACAAAAAAGTGCCTGGCTGGAGGCCTAGGTCTCTCCATTCTCGGTTAGGTAGCAAAAGTTCCCGGAACTCACGGAGAGAAAATTAAAAAAAAATAAAAAAAAATATGGACATAAAGAAAAATACATACATACATATGTGTAGTATGTAACACCATAAAATTGGCCAATCGCCAATTTATTATTTATAGTAAGTATGAGGGGTTAAAACCGTGAGTCACATTATGCGAGGGGCTTCTATTCTTCGTATATACATGACAAAAAATAGTGCAAAACACACAAAACAAGGCGATAAAAGTGTTAAACCTAGAGAACAACATGGGTATAAAAATAAAAAGTGAATAACATTATGAGCAAAGTAAGTAGGTAAGTAAAGTCCTAATCACCACGTCAGGGGTAAACACTGACATCAGTAATGACCGCCTGTATTCCAATTGCAGGGTACTTGCTGACACTAAAAAAAAATTCAGGACCTAAGTATGTCAAATATCGTATTACGTCAATGGTCCCGGAAGGCAGAGAAATCTTAAAAAACCAGGGAGACGCGAGTCCGTCGTTACTCAAGCACGACTACACATACGCCTTTGAATTTCTTCTCAGACGTATGCAGGTTTCCTCTCGATGTTTTCCTTCACCTGAAGCCTCGCAGTGTGATTGTGTTCAGAAAGAATCCGTATAGTCAGGATTAGAACTTGCGATCTCTGTGTTGCAGACGCCTGCTCGAACTACACGACAACCACGGCTCTCGATACAATTAATGTATATATATATATAACATAAATATCATATATGTAAATAAAAATGAATTTTTGCCTCTATGTCCTTTATGGAATCGTAAACGGCTGGACCGTGTTTAATCAAAATTTCTGTGTGTCTTCGGGTGGAGATGAGAATGATTTAGATTCAGAGTTGAACAGGACAGGTGGGACTGCAATCGTGTTTAAGGGAATTTTTTTTTTTCGAAAATTTAAATTTTGAATCCGACGTCATCAACCTACGTTCGAATTAGGTATATTATTTTTAACATAAAACAAAATGGCTGACCAATTGTATACACGAAAAACAATCTGTAATCTTGTAAATGACAAGTACACGTGTACTAGACAGCTTACGTAATACGAACGTATCGATTGGTGAGGGGTGACGGGGCCTAGGCGCCATGTCGACGAACTTTCAATCATTTACGATGAATAAAGCCCTTAAAATGATACAAGCCACCCCGCGCTGTCTGCGGCCTGGCGCCCTTCACTCTACCTCTCGATCAAAGACCTGGTGACTAGACGAAACCTTTTTTCGGGCGTCCTGCACCGATCTCGGCAAATATTTACGGTAGCAAGTTTATAAAAAGACTAGGTATAATTTCAACAAAGAGGTATGTAAGTCTAGAGAGAACTGGCGCTCTATACTCTCCGTCTAACCCGTTAGGAACTCGGCATGATGATATGTATGAATAAACGGACTGAAACCCGTTTCCAACGCGGGGACAGTCTGGCCAACCAGTAATACAATAATAATATATCCTCACGCCTTCCCACAAGGGTCCCCAAAGGGGTAGGCAGAGGTGTATAGGTAGTACCCACACAAGCACTTTCCGTCAGAGTTATATTTTTGGTGCCAACGTGGCACATAAACATACTTATAACTTATTATATTAACTGTAAGATAAAAAGACAAAAATAATCCAAGTAAGTTACGAACAGGTAATACTTATCATACTTTACCAGCTGTATTGTGTGCAATGATGATTCTTAATACATATGGAAATACGCCAACGAATTATAACTGTACATTATTTTCAGCGTCACCATCACAAGGCAGCGTGGCCGAGCGGTCTAAGGCGCTGGTTTTAGGCACCAGTCCGAAAGGGCGTGGGTTCGAATCCCACCGCTGTCAAAGACTTTTTGTTATTTTTTTTATATTTAATAATATGAATTTCAATGCAGACCATATTATTCCTATTTATAAATTGTTAATGTAGTTATTTTAATACTTTGCTAGCAATTTATCAGTCAATTTTGAATTTAGCACATACCTCTTTTTTTATTATTATTGAGAATTGATTATAAATAGTAACATAATTTTATACACATCTTTATTATTATTAATATTTGAGGTTCTGTTTAATAATATTCAAATAGCTGCTATTTGAATATTATTAAACTATTTTTACTACATGCATATGGATGTATATTATAGGGTACATATACCAAAATATTCTACATATAAACTTCTAGAAGACAACTCTTCTATTCTCTGCAAATATGCATCCTGAGAAGGGAAAATCAAAACAACCCTCCACATGCAGAATATTTTTCTAAAAAACACTATCAATCAAATATATAAGTACTTTATCAGCAATAAAAGTGTGAATGGTGATTAAGGGTCATTGGCACCTGCATTCTTGTGCTGACATGTTGATAAACATAACACAACATATGACAATTGTCTATCTATATATATATAAATTAAACACCGAAATGTTTATACGCGCATAACTTCCAAAGGACTGCACCAAATTGGATAAATCTTTTATGTATTCACTATTGTCAGGAGAAGGTTTGTAAAAAAAAATATATATTTAAAATTAGCGATGTAACGATACCGATATATCGGCATCGCCGATTTAAATACAGCCGATACAATGAGCTCAGTTGCTTCAAAACGTCTTTTTTCAACTGCAGGCCTCATACAAAATGATTTGCGCAACAGATTATCTCCTAGTAATTTGAATAAACTTTGTTTCCTTAACAAAAATCTTCCTAAAGTGAACTTTGATTATTAATATTGATTTACTTTTGATTTGATTCCTTGATAAATGTTACCCAAATAAATGTTGATATGATATTTTACCTTTTTTTTCATTATTTTCAATTTCCATTTTTGCGACACGTTACAGAATGGAGTGTCTATTTATTATATGTAACATAAGTAAGTTTTATGCATATAAAGTACATCATTCTTTATTTACTGGGTGTATTTACTACTAAGCCATCGGTATCGGTATCGTATCGGCAAATTCATGTATCGTTACATCCCTATTTAAAATATTATATAATACTAGTTGTCCCGCCCAGCTTCGCTTGGTAGAAAAAATTTAAGCCACGGACCCAGTGGCGCCACCTATCGGGTCCAATTATGAATCTAAACCATTCCCAGATCCCCTTGAACACACACAGAAAATTTCATTAAAATTGGTCCAGGCGTTTAGGAGGAGTTCAGTGACATACACACTCACAGAAGAATTATATATATAAAGATATCTTCTGTGCTTGTGTATGTCACTAAACTCCTTCTAAACGGTTGGACCGATTTTAATGAAAGTTTCTGCGCGTCATAAGGTGGATTCGCAAATGGCTAAGAATCACAATTAGACCCGATAGGTGGCACTGCGATCGTGTTTCAGAAACTGTTACTTTTACACCCAAGCGAAGCTGGGCGGGACAGCTAGTTAATTAATAAAAGGCCGTGGGCAGACGGTTGCGCGAAAGGGGATGCCACCCAAGATCGGGCTCGTACCTGGTTCAGCGTATTTCATTAGCGATACAACGTGGAAATACGGCGGGCATCATGGGAACGTTTGAGCCGGGTACGTGTCCGATCTAATATTTAGTTAGTATAGTTCGTAGTATTTTATGACGAAGCATGTGCTGAAAGCTTTTCTTTTTGTATGACGAAGCCTGTGGCGAATGCGTTTGTAGATTTTATTCTAAATATGTTCTTGTTGTAATAAACTTTTATTTCATTAATAAAATATGTTTCAAGTTAATGTCAGAGGATGTAAAAGTATAATTTCCGTAGTAGTTGTGTTATGTTCTCTGCAAGGCCTAACAATATAAGATTGATATCGCAATGATGTGTGCTTGTAATGATGAAGAATGGCAGGTTACATTGGTTTTAACTTTATTAGAAGCTAGCTGTGCCCTGCAGTTTCACCTGGGTAATATTCAATTTTATTGATAGTTTTTCTGGTATAATCCTATGTGTGTTAATCCAACTAACAAAATATCACTGTGGCAAATTTCGTATTCGATTGAGTAATAAACATCCTTACATACTCACAAAATTGCGCATTTATAATATTAAGTAGGATTATAATAATAATATATCCTCACGCCTTCCCACAATGGTCCCCGAAGGGGTAGGCAGAGGTTTATAGGTAATACCCACACACCCACTTTCCGCCAGAGGTATATCAGGTGCCAACGTGAGAGATGGCGAGTCCATCGCCGTTACTCCAGCACGACTATACAATACCTTTGAATTTCTTCTCAGACGTATGCAGGTTTCCTCTCGATGTTTTCCTTCACCGTTAAGCTCGTGGTGTGACTAATCACTGTACTTAAGTTCAGAAAAACTCATTGGTACAGTCAGGGTTCAAACTTGCGACCTTTGCGTCGCAGGCAACTAATCAAACCACTCGGCCACCACGGCTCTCATCTAAGTAGTAATCTAAGTAGGATTAATGTCTGCAATCACAGAATGTAACAATAGTAATTGTAGAGGCCTTGTAATTATACAAATACCTGTGTAGGAGACTTCACACTTCCATAAAAAAAATACTACAGTACTTAAGTACTCCTAGTAATATAACAAAGTAATGTTAAAAGTGAGGAATCTATTTAAATTATACACAATGTAGTTAATGTGCTTTATCACTCTCTACATTATAGGTTTCTGCAATTGGATGTTCAAAGTCAAAACCCAATGACCTACACAGACAATTAAGGTTTTTTGGTTTGAGGAGTTGCCCGCAACACAAACTTTGAACTTGGGAAATGGTGATGGACTCGCCATCTGTCATATTGGCATCTAAAATATACCTCTAGCGAAAAGTGGGTGTGTGGGTACCATGCCTATAATAATTTTATCTAATCAAGGGGATGGTCAATCAATAATAAAGGTGTAATCAAGATTAGGTTGAATGTGAGGAGTGTAAAGATAGCATGGGAGAGGAGGATATAGATGGCTAAAAATAAATAATAAGATATTAATCTCATTTGTGGGAAGACATCAATATAAAGATTTTGATGATTGATGAAGTGAAAAGAGATCTGTAAGTCTAAAGAGGACTATCACTCTACACTCTCCGCCTACCCCATGAGAGACTCTGGGTGATATTTATGTGCATAAGATTTTCTGAACATAAGTACAGTGTTTTATCTCTAATTGATCTTTGTTCTAGCATAACATTAGGAGTGAAGCAGAACATTTAATATCTGAGCAGACATTCAAAGTTTCTTCAAATTCTAGTCTGTCATGTTGGTAAATATATTTTCAGCTACCTGTGTTTTCTACCTGTCTATCCATTTTAGGGCCCTGCAAAGCTGCAGGATGCAGCTATTCAGATATATAATATGAGTTTTTAAGAGGTAAGGTACAGCAGCACACCAATCCAGAATTCAATTTGGGGTAATACATACAGACTACAGAGGCAGCATAAGGCGTGGGCAGTGTGGGCCACCACCCAGAGCCTCGCGGTGCAAAGGGCCTTGCCATCACAGCCCAAAAAACATTTTGAAAAGTATGTAAAATCCAAAAGTACATGCCATAAATACATTAGAATTGATTCTCAATTTAAAGATATTCCACTCTTCCCCCCGGTGAATGATTGTGAATGAAATAATCAGTATTTCTAATAAACTATATATATTATGCTATAAATGCAACATCAGAGGGCCTTGTGAAATGTACCTTGTCCACATTAAGTTTGTCTTGGCAGGTACTGAGTACATTTACATATAATGTACATATTCATGTTACAGATAATTACAACCAAATAGAACTGCTTATAGATACAACTGTTCTTCTGGTTAGTAAGGGTTCAAGAACAACACATGGATAACTGCGCTGGTAGGAGCAACCGCCAAGTATGAGGCTCATACCACAGGTAGTGTTGTGCCTGTAGGCTATGGTACCTGCTTACCATCAGGCGGACTGTATGCTTATTTACCACTTTTCTAGCATTATAAAATTGGTATTGCTTGCAGTAGCACTTGGCAAATTGGTTACAGTACCACTCACAGGTCAAGCATTTCCAGATTTAAAATGATGATCAGAATTTAAATGTCACCATCACACATAATGTATGACAATTCCTGGTTTAATCCACCCTAAAGATTGAAGAAAAAGTAGGCAATAATTTTCATTGATTGACGTTTTTGACGACAAGTTTGCCGCGAAAGACAGTATGATCAATAACAATTCGAACTTCGAAGCTTTTGAAGAAAATCTGCTGTAGACATGACTCACTTATTATAGTTGCTACTCACGCAGTGAGATATACAAACAGATGTACGCGATGCCTAAAGATCTGACTGGCAGTTATGAAGAAAAAACATTATATTTGTTATCTGTATACATATTATTATGTACGAAAAACAAAACTTACTTCAGTTGGCTTTGTTCTGTACGGCGCTAAGATGAACAAAACGACTTTAATGAAGTATCCTCCAAAATGCTTAGTACAACCAAACACAGAAGTCACATCGCATCACACTCACATTAACAAGCTTTCACGAGCATTTTGAGCGAAAAATTAATTTAATATTTACATTTGCAATCACATGTTAGAAAACACTTGTATTGTCAATAGCTCCATCATCTGTTAAAAGCACCTGGGATCACTCGCGGCGAGTTTGTCGTGAGTAGTATTTCAATTTACTATAGGTTTTAGACAATATATGAGTCAAACATACGAAGACATAACATTCGGAGGCAGGGAAATGCAAATAGCAGGCAAACCGAGCTAGTCTAGTCGACTCGAACTGTGAAATAAGAACGCGACAAGCCGACGCTAGCCTGCAACGAAATGAAAACATGTATATATTTGTAGCTTTTAGATAGCTCACATTTTATGACATAGATACACTGAAGTTTTGTGATTAATGTTGCCAGACATTTTCGTCTCTTACAACTTAGTCTTTTTCAGTAAAAAAAAATATGGAAAAAAATAGAATTTACTATTGAGAACACAATGTGCACCAATGAACACCTTCATAATTTTATAGAGCTTTGTCCAGGGATTATTTATGTGCTATAGATTGTATTAGAATACTCTAGGTATATTTAAGTGTTTACATATAATATCACGCCGATCCCCTAATGGGGTAGACAGAGAGAATACAGCGCCAGTTTTCTCTAGACTTGCATACCCACACATAAGTACTGAATAAGAATCAGTATTAAATATTGTCATACACAGTATTTAAATTAAGTGATATTGACATCTTGTTCTATGTACAAACGATGGGTAATTGTTATTGAAAAAGAGATAAATGAGGTGTCACACAGATAAAAATAGATTAAACTCGTTAAACGAGTGTCGAGTTTTAAAAGATATAACAGTGTTGTTCTACTGACTTATTAAGGGTCGCTAGAGTATTGCTCACATTAATATAATTTAGTTATATTCAACAAAGTTTTATATTTATTTAGTCCGCATGAATTAGATCCACCGTAGTTTTTAAAATACTAGTATCCAAGTCATAAGAACATTGAAAATAGTGTGTTGATTTTTTTAGAGGCTTTTTCGCGCCATCTGTTTCCCTTCCCATTAAATAAAATCCTAAGACTACTATTCATAGACTTCTATTAATAAAAAATCAACAAGTCCTGGATAAACATTTAAAATCACCACTCACAATCACCCACCCAATCATAGATGGCTATGTACTAAGTCCTGTATATATATTTATATCTAAATTGTAGCAGTAGAGCCGGGATGAGGGGCTTAAATTGCCTGCAACACTGATTTGATTGAACTGACTGAACACTGAACAACACTGACTGACAAGATTGCAAGTTCGAATCACGCCTGTACCAATGAGTACATGAATTGGAACCACAACGGTTTCGTACTGCGCGGTTCCAAAGGAGTTTCCTTCCGCAAACGCTCAGGCTGTGGAATGAGCTCCTCATTGAGGTTTTCCCTCGAGAGTACAGCATGGAGTTTTTCAAGAAGGGTGTGAAAAGATTCCTGCAGAGTCGGCAGCGCGCGAGTGATACCCCTGGTGTTGTAAGCGTCCGGCGGTAACCGCTTACCATCAGGCGGACGGCATGCTTGTTTGCCACCCGTATGATATAAAAAGATTATACCCGAGCTCTACGGCCAGAGGAAACCTTTTGAAAAGAAATTCAATGGCGTATGTGTAGTCGTGCTTGAGTAACGTCGATGGACTCGCCATCTATCACATTAGCAAAAAAACATTCGCGTTAGTTAAAACATCCCTGGCAGAAAGTGGGTGTGGGTTCTACCTACATTCCTCTGGCTACCCCTTCGGGGACACTTTTAGAAAAGTTAAGAAGCAGTTAAAATTACATCTAAATCACAAGATTTGGATGCAGTAACACCTCTAATAGCCAACATCATTATACATACACATCCGTCGACTACTCTCCAGGCTTACATGCCATACTAATTGTCAAAGAAGAAACTTATCGTTGTTTCAATGTAAATATGTGTTTGGCAATACATAAAAGCCACCGATGTAATAAGATAAAGCAAATGGTCTTTATGACTAGAGAGCTGGTACTCTGATCATCTCAGAGGTGTAGATATGTATGTATATCTACCCATGACCAGATTCTATATCTGAAGTAGGTCTGTTTTTCTTTCTTTATTATTCATTTTGTCAACACATCGAAGAATAGTTTTTAATGTCTCAATAAAAAATCTATAAATGTAATCCAAATCGCAGGTTTCATCTATTGAACATAAAACATATTCACCACAGGTTTTGTCTTACAATGATTATATGATACTTCGATTTCTAAGTGTATAGGAGTTTAAGGATGTACTGCCATGAACTATGAAACAAGAATTGGTAAAATGTTAAGTATTGATAAAGTAAGAATGTAGGTACAAATAAAATCCAAATTTCAAATCACAACTTTATTTGCAAAATTATACTTAATTTTAGTATTTACACGCACTGCAAGTCCATTAGGTAGGAAACCTGCTCCCAAGATCTATATAGAGAGAGTAAGGTTAGGATTATCTTGTAGATACAGTCGCTTCTTTCCTGGCAGCGTCTTGCAAAAGCTGTGTATCCACTTCGTCGGCTGGTAACTGCACGTAACGTACGACAGAGCCACGAATAAAACAGTTCTTCACGGATAACATGTGCGGGTATTTATCAGGATCAATCACGCTTATTTCCGACAACTTTATATTTAGGTACTGGTCCACTGAGTGCAATGTTCCACATATGCTCAGGTCATTTTTAAGTTCTACGACGACATCTTTTCCGACTAGAGACTTGAAAAAAGAGTAAAACAGCATTTTTATGCGGTATTTTACAGATATGTTCAACTTAATAGCATTTGTTTGCAAAATAGCGGTTTGTTAATGATCGAATTGTCATACAAGCATTTGCAAGTGTCAAACACCGACTCGCTCAATATTTATGGTTTATTTGTTGCGTTTTAGCAGGCATAAGTAAGATATTATGCAGTCTGTTGATGCATGTATTTAAAAAAAACTGTCATCATATCATATTGTTCATGACAGGTAATTCGTTCGTTCGTGTTAACCTTGTGTGTTGAGTTTGTAATTGGTATGTTATCCGCTCAGTTCTCATACAATATAAATGGTTTAGTTAGTTCATTATTTTGTCTTTGGTTTAGTGGCAGTCATTCAGTCTGTCAGTACGTGTTCAATAGTAGTCTTTGGTCAGTACCAAAGACTACTATCTATGGTCTGTACTCAGTGGCAAACGCACGCAACCGTCAGGCAGGCGTCAGTGCCATTAGTGCCAACCAAAGGCTGTTCAGTGCTTCAAAAATCCTTGTTAACGTTGGCATTTTCTCATATTACAATTATTACAAAATGATAGCATGAACAAGCATTAGTTTTGTCAGGAACTTATAAGATATAATGGTAACATTAATGTAAGGTACAACACATACATAACGCAAAATAACCTGAAAGGTGTGACAGGTCACCGCATCAAAGATGTCCACAATGGAAACTGAAAATGCCGACATTGTAAGTAATTAAACAGTTGTTACTTGTTGTGTAGCGTTTAATGTTACACACATGGATATAAATAAAAAAATACCTTGGGATTAAATTCCACACAAATTGAGCTAGTCCCAAAGTAAGCAAACTAAGCAAAGCTTGTGTTTACAACGATTATTTACTTAAATAGATAGATATATACTTTCATACATTGGACATCCAAGACTAAGGTACAAATACTCGTGTTCATCACACAAATATCTGCCCTCAGCGGGAATCGAACACGCGACCTCAAGTTTCGCAGTCAGGAGCTCTAACCACTAGACCAGACGGCCGCCAAAAATTATCATATCGTAAACCAGTCCGCAGAGGCAGATTAGCGTGATTGCCCTCTGAACTTACCAATCACTTTCATCACATAACTATCTCTGTAATTTGGTCACCGGCCTAGAGTACTCTCGAGTCCTGATTTCAGATCATGTTATTTCTTTGATATGTTGGAGATTTGTTTGACGTTTTTTTAAATAAGCTACATCAGAAAATAATTAAATTACTTTTTGTAGGCAGATACACCTCTATACACCTCTGCCTACCCCTTCGGGACCCTTGTGGGAAGGTGTGACGATATATTATTGTATATACTTTTTGTAGAATTTAAAGCTGTCCTTAAAAGTAAATTTATACAAAAAGCTTTTTATACAACATCAGATTATTTGAATGATGGCCATGCATGGCATGAATTGCTCCTCTTGTACAGAGTTTATATGTAAGTTAAATGTTTTCTACCCCTACATAAAAGGGAACATATTTTAAAAAAGAAAACTGGGGAGTTTGTTTCGCAGCTTCTTCTCCTGACAGGTTTTTTTCTTTGAAACGGTGGTAAATTTTGTTTATATTAACTATGTGACTATCTGTGTCCCTTATGTTGAATAAAATATTTTGATTTAGATTTTGAATAATTAGTGTAGTGTTTTATGTATGCTGATGACCAAGTATTACTTGCGTCTACGGCCGAGGAGTTGCAGGAGATGGTAACTGCTATGAGTGGAGCTTTTATTAGAAAGGGAATGAAGATGAATGTAAAGAAGACGAAGGTATTGGTGTTGTAAAGAGATGAGGCAGTGTCAGAGTGCAATATCGTGATTGGAGATGAACAAATTGAACAGGTGAATGAGTTTGTGTATCTGGGTTCAAAGTTTACAAGAGATGGAAAGTGTGAGAGTGATATTGAAAGAAGAGTGAATGCAGGAAACATGGTGAATGGAGCTTTGCACTCCTTCATGGGCAGTCGGAATGTGTCTTTTGGCTCGTTTGGCTGTGCATGGGGGAGTGTTGGTTCCGACACTCATGTACGGAAGTGGAAGTTGGGTATGGCAGAAGAAGCATGAAAGCCGAATAAATGCAGTTGAGATGAGAGCGTTAAGAAGTATGATAGGAGTTAAACTGAGTGACAGGATAAGAAATAGTGAGATAAGGAAATGTTGTGGTCTGAAAGAAGATGTAGTGACAAAAATTGAGAAAGGTATGCTGAGATGGTTTGGCCATGTTGAGAGAATGAATGAAGTACGATTGATGAAAAAAGTGTATAAGGCGAGTGTGAATGAAAGTGTTGGAAGGGGTAGACCTAGGCGGACGTTTCTAGACCAAATTAGGGACGTCTTGAAAAAGGTCAGGTCAAGAGTACCCTAAACCGAAGAGCATGTATGAAGAGAATAATGAAAGTGGACGAAGCGAAAAAAGTATGTAAGGATCTTAGCAAGTGGAAAGAAGTGGTCTCTGCCTACCCCTACGGGAAAGAGGCGTGATTATATGTATGTATGTATGTATGTTATCTTACTAATATTATAAATGTGAATGTTTGAATGTTTGCGGTTCTTTCAGGGCCAAATGGCTGAACCGATTTGGCTGAAAGTTGAAATGGTGATAGCTTATACCTAGGAATAGGACATAGGCTACTTTTTTTGTTTTTATCCCGAAAAATTCTGTTCTTATATTATAATGTACGATGCTCTTTCACGGTATAGCGGCTGAACCAATTCTAGCAGGAACATGTCCAAAGCTACTTTTTCGAACTCCACGCGGGCGAAGCCACGGGCATAAGCTATTTTAATATAAACATGCTCTATATGGAACCGCTTCATACTTTTCAGGATTGGGGCAATGAGCGCCTCAGCCGAGCCCAGAGAGCAGTGGAGGCCAACCTGTATGATGTTGACTCATGGTCCCTCCTCATCAGAGAGGCACAAACTAGACCCATTGACAGTGTGAGGTCTATGTATGAGAAACTTATTACGGCATTTCCTACCACTGGCCGGTATTGGAAGATATATATTGAGCAGGAGGTAATTTTTTTATACATATTTTTTTTTATACGTCATGCTTTTTTCTAGTTCCTAACAGGGTAGGCAGAGAAAGTAGAGCACCATGCTCATCTCATAGTGACTATGATTTGATTCCTGCATAAAAATCAAATCCGCAATTATTATCTTCTTCAGATCTCAATCATCATAATCTTAATAGAGGTAGGACATAACGGCAGCTCTTAATTCGAAAGGAAAACCCTTTCGAATTAAGAGCTGCCCGACAGGGGCAGGAGCTCCATTGTATAGAAGTGCGCAGCCAAATAACACTATTTATTGTGTTATGCTCCTATGCAGTGAATAAGGTCTCCAGTAATGAGCTCTTTGGGGAGGGGGGGATTGTTGACAGCATCATAGGACTAATCCCTCTGCTGCCAACACAATATATTCTCTGTATACTGAGTGGCAGCGCGCAAGTGATACTTCGGTATTGTTAGCGTAAATAGGCTACATTAAATGTAATAGAGAAGAGACTGTAATTTTGGCAGTGTGTGATACAAAAAATTTTTTTAATTACAGATGAAAGCGAGAAACTTTGAGAAAGTGGAAAAGGTTAGTAGCTTAACAGTGTAAGTTGGTTTAGTTTTAAACAACTGTGATATATACAAATAATAAAAAAACAAGACTGAACTAAGGCTGTCTATGGCTCAGCCAAAGTGTATAGATGTAAGTTGAAATAAAACTGAAGAGTATTGAACATTTTCTTTTTTTTCTGCTAGGGTGTCTGTGTTCAGACATGTTGGAGGCGATTTTCTTTGGCTAACTTTTGGGTGAATTAAAAATAAATATTTCATAGTGTTTGGTACTGAGTCTTTTGGGCTGTAATAAAAAAAACTTGGAGTGAAAATGTTAAGTTTGTATGCCAAAGAAGCTCACTTTTGACATGTAAAATTTTCCCCAATCCTGTAATGTAGCATTAGGTGTAGATTTGAATCCATATGCTAAGATAGGGCTCGTCCATAAACCATGCGTTATAAATAGTACCTGGATGACCGACCTTTGCTCGGTTTTGCTAGGTTTTATTATTTATTATTATTTAAGGCATTTCAATTGAATACGTGAGTTGAAAAGACATAGTTTGTGTCGGTAAAGCACTAGGGAAATTACCTTCGTAGTGTTGCTGTGACGGAAAAGCTGTGGCGAAATTTATTTTCGTATATTGAATACGAAATATATTTGAGGATATTGTAGCAGTTATTAATTGCCTGAATACGCGGATAAAACGACGTATTCTAAAAATGAAACCTAACTAGATCGATTTATCGCCCCCGAAAACCCCCGCCCCTCCCCCTGCACGTAAAATTTCATGACAATCTTTGGAGCCGTTTCCGAGCTCCAGATTATATAAAAATAATAGTATCTCATATTAGTCACTTTTAAAATACATTTAAATAAATAAATAATAGATTTGATTTGAAGATATTGCTGAATATACACAATTTTCTAATAATCCTTACGAAACATAGGCTTGCAAGGTCTTTCGATTTTTCTGATGAGAAGTGTGAATATATTCAAATTTAATATTATATTATATAAATAAAACGCCGGTGACTTATATACAAAATAAAACCGTAAAATTGTAAATACTGTTAGATTATAATCTACCTCGCGAGATTGTAAACTGTGGATAGATTGTGAACCGTAACACACTGCTTACAATTAACGTGTTATTTGTATAGTAATTTTTATTCATGCAACCATGCTACGTGAAGCGTGGTAGGGTGCTACTGGTTGTTTCCAACTATCCAATTTAATAAGCCATTACGTGGTTTATGGACGATCCCTCATGAATATAGTAAGATTCGAAAAAAGTTGATGATCACGCGGCACGTAAGTTGAAGCCAGATGCGCTCTTATACTTGCGTGTATAAGGGTTATAATAGCTTGAATCGGTCAAAGTGTAGGACAAATCGGACAATTTGCCCTTTATTTCTTAGAATGGACAATTACAGTTATGCATCATATGCATGAGATTCTAGGTAAGTTATTTTTCAGTATTATTGAAAATATATATCTTCACGCCTATAAGATAAGGGGTAGACAGAGGATTATTAGGAGTACCTACACACCCACTTTCTTTCGGAGATATATTTTAGTTGCCATATCATCACGCCGAGTCCCTAACGGGGTAGGCAGAGAGTACAGAGCGCCAGTTCTCTCTAGACTTACATACCTACCTCTTTCGCTTCGTCCACATTAATCAGTCATCACGATTGCTTTGCGAAAGTGTGTGCAAGAAGAGGCAGAGGAAGGCCACGTTCCAACTACCTGGATCAAATAGATCGGACGCTCAAGGACGGGAACGTCAAGAGTACTCGAAACCGACGAGCGTGTATGAAGAGACTGATGAATGTGGACGAAGCGAAAGAGGTATGTAAGAGAGAACTGGCGCTCTATATTCTCTGTCTACGCCATTAGGGTTTCGGCGTGATGATATGTATATATGTATATACCTCTCCTAAAACAATAATGTTTTCGACTTAAATTTATGAGCCGTTGTGGCCGAGTGGTTCAATTGCGTTTTATACATAGTTTAGAGAGGATAAAGGTTTCCCGTTCGAATTTGGAGCTGCCCGACTGGCGCAGGACCTCCACCTTATAGAATTCCGTAGACAAATAACACAATTTATTGTGTTGTGTTCCTACCCGGTGAATAAGGTTTCCAGTAACGAGCTTTTTGGGGAAGGGGAGGATTGTTATATTGTGTCAGCAAAGGGCTTAGTCCAATTATGCTGCCAGCACAGTATAACTGTTCGAACACAGTGGCGACGGGCAAGTGTTACTTGGGTATCGTAAACGTAAATAACCGCTTCCCATCCGGTGGGCCTTGTTTGCCACTCATGTGGTATAAAAAAAGTACAGTGATAAGTCACACCACGGTGAAGGAACACATCGAGAGGAAACCTGCATACGTCTGAGAAGAAATTCAAAGGCGTATGTATAGTCGTGCTTGAGTAACGGCGATGGATTCGCCATCTGTCACGTTGGCACTACTGTGTGGGTACTACCTACACACCTCTGCCTACCCCTTCGGGGACCCTTGTTATCTATAGGAGGATGTAATATATACATACATATCATCACGGCGAGTCCCTAACGAGGTAGGCAGAGGTTATAGAGCGCCAGTTATCTCTAGACTTACTCTTTCGCTTCGTCCACATTCATCAGTGTCTTCATACATGCTACAGATAATAAATAATAAAATAATCTATTTTAACGCGGGAGAAACCGGCAGTACACAGTTAGTAGGAGTAGTAGGATTGTAATCTGTTGTTTCGTGCTGCCCAGCTGTTCCAGCGCTGCCTCATGAAGATCCTGAACATCGACCTCTGGAGGTTGTACCTCAACTATGTCAAGGAGACCAAGTGCATGCTGCCTACCTACAAGTACGTATCTTTGACTTCTACTCTCCATCAGTTTTGAAATGCTGAGGGAGCAAATTTAAATCCTACTAATATTATAAATGTGAAGTTAAGTGTGTAAGTTTGGATGTTTGCGGTTCTTTCACGGCCAAACGGCTGAACCGATTTGGCTGAAAGTTGAAATCGTGATGACTTATACCTAGGAATAGGACATAGGCTACTTTTTTTTTTATAAGCCCGAAAATTCTAAGTTCTAATATTATAAAGTATGATGCTCTTTCACGGCATAGCGGCTGGACCGATTCTAGCAGGAAAATACATAAGCTACTTTTCACTCCTTTCTTTCGAACTTTCGAACTCCACGCGGCCGAAGCCGCGGGTAGTAAGCCAGTATAATAATAATTCTAGTTTAAGGAAGAGCAGATACTCCTAGCACAGGCATAAATATGCTTAAAAGGAGTAACTGATCGTAACTTTATTCATTATGTAATACTGGTTTCTGATACTTAAATAAATAAAGATATATATATTAATAAATATATATAAGATTCCTGCAGGGTCGGCAACGCACGAGTGATACCCCTGGTGTTGCAAGCGTCCATAGGCGGCGGTAACCGCTTACCATCAGGCGGACCGCCGTGGTGGCCGAGTGGTTCGAGCAGTTGCCTGCGACGTAAAGGTCGCAAGTTCGAATCCCGACTGTACCAATGAGTTTTTCTGAACTTAAGTACAGTGATTAGTCACACCACGAGCTTTACGGTGAAGGAAAACATCGAGAGGAAACCTGCATACGTCAGAGAAGAAATTCAAAGGCGTATGTATAGTCGTGCTGGAGTAACGGCGATGGACTCGCCATCTGTCACGTTGGCACCTAATATACCTCTGGCGGAAAGTGGGTGTGTGGGTATTACCTATTCACCTCTGCCTACCCCTTCGGGGACCCTTGTGGGAAGGCGTGAGGATATTATTTATATTATTATATATATATATCTTCGCGCCCATACAATAGCCGTGGTGGCCGAGTGGTTCGAGCCGTCTGCAACACAGAGATTGCAAGTTGTGATCCTGACTGCACGCACCAATGTGTTTTTCTGATATTAGTCACACAACGAGCTGTCGACGAAGGGAAACATCGAGAGGAAACCTGCATACGTCAGAGAAGAAATTTATGTATATGCACGCTTAAATAGCTTTGCCACACGTGTGGTATAAAATACCTAGGGATACCTAATCTATACTAATATTATAAAGAGGAAAGATTTGTTTGTTTGTTTGTTTGTAATGAATAGGCTCCGAAACTACTGGACCGATTTCAAAAATTCTTTCACCTTTGGAAAGCGACATTATCCCCGAGTAACATAGGCTATATTAAATTGGACCCGATAGGTGGCGCTGCGATCGAGTTTCAAGAATTTTACCTTTTTACCCGGGCGAAGCTAGATAATAGATTTAAGCTAGATTCGAGAATGGTTTAGATTTACAATTGGACCCAATAGGAGGCGCTGCGATCGTGTTACGGGCAATTTAACTTTTTCACCCGAGCGAAGCTGGGCGGGACAGCTAGTTTACTTATATAGATACTTAGGTACCTATATATCATTTTGCCCTGTCAGATATATATTCTAAGACATAAATTTTTTCGTTTCCGCAGGGAGAAGATGGCGCAGGCCTACGACTTCGCCCTCGAGAAGATAGGGCTGGACATCCACGCGTACCCCATTTGGAATGACTATGTGACCTTCCTCAAGAGTGTCGACGCCGTCGGCTCGTACGCTGAGAATCAGAAGATATCGGCCGTGAGGAAGGTAGGTGGACATCCATATATCCAAGCATGTGTCAAAACCAAAATATTTTATTCAACGTAAGGGACACAGGGAACACTTATTGTATACTAAATATAAACTAAAGTTACCACCGTTTACAAGGAAAGCTGTCAGGAGAAGAAATGACGAAACAAACTCCCCGGTTTTCTTTCCTAACATTTGTTCCCTTTTACATAGGGGTAGAAAAGATTAAACTTACATATACACTCTGTATAAGAGGAGCAATTTATTGCGATTTGATCTAAGTGGTTAGAACGTACTCTTCCTCTGCCTTCTCGTGTGCTTGAGTAACGGCGGTGGAATCGCCATCTTTAACGCTGACACCTAAAATATATCGGCGAAAAGTGGGTGTGTGGGTTCGACCTATACATCTCTGCCTACCCCTTCTGGGACCTTAGTGGGAAGGCGTGAGGATAATTGCATAATTAAAAAAAAATTGTTTGAATTGTTTTATAGTGTGTTTGTGGGTTTTACCTATACACCTCTGCCTACCCATTCGGGGCCTTTTTTCTCCTCGTACATGTCGTGTCCATTGTTGCAGGTCTACCAAAGGGCAGTGATTACTCCGATCATTGGCATTGAAACCTTATGGAAGGATTACATCGCATTCGAACAAAGCATCAACTCTATCATTGGTAAGCAAGCTAGCATACAAGGCGGCCACCAGACGCCTGTCCGGTGTAGTGGTCACAGATCCTGGCTGCGATACTTGAGGCCGCGGGCTCGATTTCCGCCGAGGGCAGATATTTGTGGGATAAACAAATCAAAACATTTTATTTCACATAGGCCTAGATGCGCACTTATAAAATATCGAACAGTTGGTCTATACATACGTCTTTGAATGTCTTCTAATACATATGCAGGTTTCATGTCGATGTTTTCCGTAATAATCTTTATATATATAATAAAAAAGCCGTGGTGGCCGAGTGGTTCGAGCAGTTGCCTGCGACGCAAAGGTCGCAAGTTCGAATCTCGACTGTACGAATGAGTTTTTCTGAACTTAAGCACGGTGATTAGTCACACCACAAGCTTAACGGTGAAGGAAAACATCGAGAGAAAACCTGCATACGTCTGAGAAGAAATTCAAAGGCGTATGTATAGTCGTGCTGGAGTAACGGCGATGGACTCGCCATCTGTCACGTTGGCACCTAATATACCTCTGGCGGAAAGTGGGTGTGTGGGTATTACCTATACACCTCTGCCTATCCCTTCGGGGACCCTTGTGGGAAGGCGTGAGGATATTATTTATTTTATTATTACATATCTATAAATATATATATATATCTAAGATATATTTAGGAGATCCCATTTGTGAACTCACTAATTAGGATATCTCAGGAACTTTAAGGCTGATTGACTTGAAATTTGGTAGGATTTTAATGAAATTTTCCGTGTGTCTTATGGTGGTTACGAGAATGGTTTAGATTCACAATTGGACAAGATAGGTGGCGCCGCATTTTTTCACCCGAGAAAAGCTGTTACTGACAACTAGTTGTTTATATATCTGTGTGCGTGCTGATGCTTACGTGTGTGTGTGTGTGTGTAGCTGAGCGTATGGCCATGGAGCGTTCCCGGGAGTACATGAACGCCAGACGCGTCGCCAAGGAGTTGGAGACGGTCACGCGGGGCCTCAACAGAAACATGCCCGCCACCCCGCCCACGGTCGACAGGGAGGAGATGAAGCAGGTACGCTGGACTGGGACACTATAGGGTGGAGTTGGGAAAATATCATCATGATCCCCATACCTTGGAACCACAAAGTTCTCGCCCTGCGCGGTTCCTTCCGCGAACTCTCAGGCTGTGGAATGAGCTCCCCGTTGAGGTTTTCCCTGGAGAGTACAGCATGGAGTTCGTCAAGTAGGGTGTGCTATGATTCCTACAGTGTCCGCAACGTGCGAGCCATGGTGTTGACGTCCATAGGTGGTAACCGCTTACCAGCAGGCGGACCGCTTGCTTGTTTGCCATCTTTGTGGTAAAAAACCCAAACATTTATAAATACTACTCATAAAAACTACAGTTACCATTCACAAGAAAAAACCTGTCAGGCGAAACAAACACCCCGGTTTTCTTTTTTGACATTCGTTCCCTTTTACGTAGGGGTAGAAAGATTAAACTTACATATAAATTCTGTACAAGAGGACCCATTTCATTGCCATGCAAACACAGGCTCTTTTCCATATCGGCTTGTCGTAGTAAGTCGCGATCATACTCTCCCGTCCCTCGCACTCTCTCGGCGTTCAATGATCTCTTGGAGTCCAACTCTGATTGCGATTTGTTTGCGGATGGATGGCAGACTATTATGTCGGCATGTCTGGAGTATTTGGAGGCGATTGTATTAATGTTTTTTAATATATTTTCTTTTGTGTTGTGTATATGCTGTGTATATAATTTTACATATTTAGAGTAATTGGCTACTGGCCGTTCTAATATGTTTTTCAAAATAATAAATAAATTATAATAAATAAATAATAAATAAATAATCCGTCTGTGCCACGTATGTACATCTTAACGTGCAACTAACCTGTTTCTGTCACGTATTAAGTTTCGGCGTGTCATCTTAGGTGTATGTATAAGGCGAGTGTGAATGATAGTGTTGGAAGGGGCAGACCTAGGCGGACGTCAGGTCAGGCCAGGTCAAGAGTACCCTAAACCGAAGAGCATGTATGAAGAGAATAATGAAAGTGGTCGAAGCGAAAGAAGTATGTAAGGATCGTAGCAAGTGGAAAGAAGTGGTCTCTGCCTACCCCTACGGGAAAGAGGCGTGATTATATGTATGTATGTATAGAGGGAGAACTAGAGAGAACTGGCGCTCCATACTCTCTGCCTACCCCGTTAGGGACTTGGCGTGATGATATGTATGTATGTATCTCAGGTGGAGTTGTGGAAGAAATACATAAGCTGGGAGCGAGGCAACCCGCTGAGGTCCGAGGACACGGCGCTGGTAGCCCGCCGCGTCATGTTCGCCATCGAGCAGGGCCTGCTCTGCCTGGCGCACCACCCGGACGTGTGGCACCAGGCCGCGCAGTTCCTCGACCACTCCGCCAAGCTGCTGCAGGAGAAGGGGGTAAGTCTACCACTTCTGCGTTGGCTTATAGTCCGAACAAGATGGCCGCGTCTTTGGAGGGGGCGGGGGTCAGGCGGGTTGAACATTCCTCAATGATTATTTTATTTATTAGGATTTACCGACAGTTATTACAGAGATACATACTAAGAATTTGATGAAATCAATATTGCACAACCAATTGCAGTTATAACAAAATAATAAATGTAAAATGAGCCGTGCTGGCCTGCGACACAAAGATCGCAAGTCGAATCCCGACTGTACCAATGAGTTTTTCTGATCTTAAGTACAGTGATTAGTCACACCACGAGCTTTTTATAAATACCTGGGACAATTCCACACAAATTGACCTAGTCCCAAATTAAGCAAAGCTTGTGTTATGGTAACTAGTCAACGATATATTTACTTATATAGATAGATATATACTTAAATACATAGGACATCCAAGACTAAGGTACAAATATTCGTGTTCATCACACAAATATCTGCCCTCAGCGGGATTCGAACCGGCGACCTCAAGTTTCGCAGTCACGAGCTCTAACCACTAGACCAGACGGTCGTCCAAGCTTTACGGTGAAAGAAAACTACCGTAGAAGGTATAGTCGTGCTTGCGTAACTGCGACGGACTCGCACGACCCCTTCGGAAACCCGAAGGGGTAGGCAGAGGTCGTGCGAGTCGTACATATTCCAACATCAATAAAATGGAAGCCGTGGTGGCCGAGTGGTTCGAGCAGTTGTCTGCGACGCAAAGGTCGCAAGTTCGAATCCCGACTGTACCAATGAGTTTTCCTGAACTTAAGTACAGTGATTAGTCACACGACGAGCTTTACGGTGAAGGAAAACATCGAGAGGAAACCTGCATACGTCTGAGAAGAAATTCAAAGGCGTGTATAGTCGTGCTGGAGTAACGGCGATGGACTCGCCATCTGTCACGTTGGCACCTAATATACCTCCGGCGGAACGTGGGTGTGTGGGTATTACCTATACACCTCTGCCTACCCCTTCGGGGACCCTTGTGGGAAGGCGTGAGGATATATTATTATAATTAAATGGTACATGTATTGTCGTGCAGGATTCGAACGCGGCGCGCGTGTTCTCGGAGGAGGCGGCGGCGGTGTACGAGCGCGCGACCAGCGGCCCCCTGAAGCAGTCCACGCTGCTGCACTTCGCGCACGCCGACTACGAGGAGAGCCGCCTGCACTACACCAAGGTACACCACGTTGGAATTGCTACTAAAAAATATCATCATATCATCACGCCTAGTCCCTAACGGGGTAGACAGCGGGTATAGTGCGCCGGTTCTCTCTAGATCGGACGCTCAAGGACGGGAACGTCAAGAGTACTCGAAACCGACGAGCATGTATGAAGAGACTGATGAATGTGGACGGAGCGAGAGGTATGTAAGTCTAGAGAGAACTACTAAAAATATTCTATTTAATAGTTGTAAAATATTGCATTGTAGTTGGAGTTAGGTAGAGTTGGCGCTGCGATCGTGTTTCAGGAATTTTTTTTTTTGACCCGAATGAAGCTGGGCGGGACAACTAGTAAATGAATGTTGAATGAATGTTGTAAACACACAACACAAACCCATAAATAGGACAAGCGAACGCTCAGGCTGCGCGAGTGATACCCCTGGTGTTGCAAGCGCCCATAGGCGTTGGTAACCGCTTACCATCAGGCGAGCCGGCGTGACGGGATTCCTGGAAGGTCGGCAGCGAGCGATACCGGTAACAACTTACCATCAGGACAGAAACTACCCAGGCCGATGTGTCTACGGTTCTCAGTGACGTGATCCGTAGGTCATAATCCTCATATCACGCCGAGGCCCTAACGGGGTAGGCAGAGAGTATAGAGCGCCAGTTCTCTCTAGACTTACATACCTCTTCCGCTTCGTCCACATTCATCAGTCTCTTCATACATGCTCGTCGGTTTCGAGTACTCTTAACGTTCCCGTCCTTGAGCGTCCGATCGATTTGATCCAGGTAGTTGGAACGTGGCCTTCCTCTGCCTCTTCTTGCACACACTTTTGCTTTGTATATCTGTTTCGTCAACCTTTCTTCACTCATCCTTTCTATGTGTCCAAACCGACGTAACATGCCTTTCTTCATCTTTACAATCACGTCAGTTGATTTGCAAATCTCTTAATTGCGGATTCGATCTAAGATAGGTGGTAGACTAAATGTACTTGTTCCTTCACCAGGTGCACCAGGTCTACACCAGATACCTGGATATGGACGACATCGACCCCACGCTGGCGTACGTGCAGTATATGAAGTTCGCCCGCAGGGCTGAGGGCATCAAGTCTGCGAGGAGTGTCTTCAAGAGGGCGCGAGAGGACCCTAGGTAGGAGTTTAGTTTTGCTCTGTTGTACACCGCCGTGCCCCTTAGAAACGGATTAACAGTTGCTCAAATATGAGATACGGCACTGATAGAAAAGATATGGTATCACCTTGTTTGTGTTTTGATTGTTATAATTATTATATTGATAGATATAATGTGCGGAGTAACGATTTTAGATCGAATCCGCAATGAAGAGATTCGCAAGTTGATTTGCGAATCTCTTGGCGTGAATGAGGGCGTGATTGTAAAGATGAAGAAAGGCATGTTACGTTGGTTTGGACACATAGAAAGGATGAGTGAAGAAAGATTGACGAACCAGATATACAAAGCTAAAGTGTGTGCAAGAAGAGGCAGAGGAAGGCCACGTTCCAACTACCTGGACCAAATAGATCGGACTCTCAAGGACGGGAACGTTAAGAGTACTCGAAACCGACGAGCATGTATGAAGAGGCTGATGAATGTGGATGACGCGCAAGAAGTATGTAAGTCTAGAGAGAACTGGCGCTCTATACTCTCTGCCTACCCCGCTAGGGACTTGGCGTGATGATATGTATGTATGTATATATTGACGGCCGTCTGGTCTAGTGGTTAGAGCTCCTGACGGCGAAACTTGAGGTCGCGGGTTCGAATCCCGCTGAGGGCAAATATTTGTGTGATGAACACGAGTATTTGTACCTTAGTCTTGGATGACCTATGTATTTATGTATATATCTATCTATATAAGTAAATATATCGTTGTCTAGTTACCATAACACAAGCTTTGCTTAACATGGGACTAGGTCAATTTGTGTGGAATTGTCCCAGGTATTATATTATAAGGTATTATATATAATTGTCTATGGTATCCATAACATTTTGAGACCACAGGTTTAGACATTGGGTTTGAGTGAAACCGCGATGCATAATATAGTAGAGAGTGCCATCTACGAAGACGCGCCCCACCAATTTGTAGTCGAGGGGGTCGCAGGATGCGGGCAGTATGACCCGAGTGTATTAATTGTAGTGTGCGTGTGCACTCATAGGTAATCAGTGTGTACCGACAATACTCACACATTAGTGGAAGGTTGCACACTTACACTGTAAACTATAGGGAAGAATAGTGGGGCGCGTGTTCGTGGATGGCACTAACTATAATATCTCATATAAATAAAAATGAATCACCAAATGTGTTGCTAAGCGCAAAACTCTAAAACGGCTGAACCGACTTGCATAGTTTATTTTTGCTTGTGTTTGTTAAAGTCTGAGGAGGTTATTAGGGAGAGAACAAATTTAAAAATACGACGAAATAAGTAAGAACTAATTTCTTTATTTTGGTGGGAATTTTTGGGTGGTATGAAGTTCGCCGGTTCAGCCAGTAATCGATAAAACTTTGCTGTCCGATAGGTCTAGGTACCACGTGTTCGTGGCTGCAGCCCTCATGGAGTACTACTGCTCCAAGGACAAGAACATAGCCTTCAGGATCTTCGAATTAGGCCTGAAGAAGTTCCCCCATATACCGGAATACGTGCTGTGCTACATCGACTACCTGTCGCATTTGAATGGTGAGTTCACCATTCATTACTACTGAACTGGCATCATACAGTTCGCCTGATGGTCAACGGTCACCCTGTTTGGATGGTGAGTTTTCACGTTTTTAAGAGAGGTAGGGCATAACGGGTTTCCCCTTCGAACTTGGAGCTGCCCGACTGGGGCAGGACCTCCACCTTATAGAAGGCCGTAGCCAAATAACACAATTATTTGTGTTGTGTTCCTACGCGGTGAATAAGGTTTCCAGTAATGAGCTCCTCGGGGAGGTGGGAGGATTGTTATATTATGGGCAAAGCATAATGGGACTAATCCCTCTGCTGCCAACACAGTATAACTCTCCGAACACAGAGTGGCAACACGCAAGTGATACTTCGCGTATACTATTCTATTCTAAACTTCGGTATCGTGAGGCTACGGTAACCGTTTTCCATCAGGTGGGCCGTATGCTTGATTGCCACTCATGTTGTATAAAAAAATATTTATAGAATATAGTAACATTTAGGTGCATTTTTACTATGTCTAGGTGCACTGTTACTATAATTTTAGAACTCTGAGGGTCTTTGGGTAAATGTGTGTGTATATCTCTCCAGAGGACAACAATACGCGAGTCCTGTTCGAGCGCGTCCTCTCATCAGGCAGCCTCAAGCCCGAGAGTTCGGTGGACATCTGGAACAGGTTCCTGGAGTTCGAATCCAACATCGGCGACCTTGTCAGTATTGTCAAGGTCGAGAAGAGGAGGCAGGCGGTCTTGGAGAAGGTTCGTTGCATTCGGTTCGATTCCCGGTATGAGAACTTAACAGAATGTATGTATGGCCTATAATGAGAATGAATACTAGCATTTAGGATGCAAACGTTTGTGACTATGTTTGTTACTCAATCGTGCCATAACGGCTGAACGAAATTAGATGAAATTTTGATAATTGATTGAATTAATAGATAATTGATATTATTGTATATTAACATCTATATAAGTAATAATAATAATATTCTTTATTGTACACACACACATACAAACAAATAGGATGACAAAAAGACAGAGAATAACATGTAATACGCACAATAGGCGGCCTTATCGCAAAAGCGATCTCTTCCAGGCAACCAAGTGAAGAGAGAAAAGAAATAGAGAAAAAAAGGTAGGTGTGATAGTTATAGTATAAGTGTGTATATCAGTCGCCGATGCCTATAGTACAGGCTCTGCCTAGTTTAGGGTCAGTTGGCTTTGTGTGAGATGTCCACAATATTATTGTACATTAACATCTATATAAGTGTGTATATCAGTCGCCGATACCTATAGTGCAGGCTCTGCCTAGTTTAGGGTCAGTTGGCTTTGTGTGAGATGTCCACAATATTATTGTACATTAACATCTATATAAGTGTGTATATCAGTCGCCGATACCTATAGTACAGGCTCTGCCTAGTTTAGGGTCAGTTGGCTTTGTGTGAGATGTCCACAATATTATTGTACATTAACATCTATATAAGTGTGTATATCAGTCGCCGATACCTATAGTACAGGCTCTGCCTAGTTTAGGGTCAGTTGGCTTTGTGTGAGATGTCCACAATATTATTGTACATTAACATCTATATAAGTGTGTATATCAGTCGCCGAAACCTATAGTGCAGGCTCTGCCTAGTTTAGGGTCAGTTGGCTTTGTGTGAGATGTCCACAATATTATTGTACATTAACATCTATATAAGTGTGTATATCAGTCGCCGATACCTATAGTACAGGCTCTGCCTAGTTTAGGGTCAGTTGGCTTTGTGTGAGATGTCCACAATATTATTGTACATTAACATCTATATAAGTGTGTATATCAGTCGCCGATACCTATAGTGCAGGCTCTGCCTAGTTTAGGGTCAGTTGGCTTTGTGTGAGATGTCCACAATATTATTGTACATTAACATCTATATAAGTGTGTATATCAGTCGCCGATACCTATAGTACAGGCTCTGCCTAGTTTAGGGTCAGTTGGCTTTGTGTGAGATGTCCACAATATTATTGTACATTAACATCTATATAAGTGTGTATATCAGTCGCCGATACCTATAGTACAGGCTCTGCCTAGTTTAGGGTCAGTTGGCTTTGTGTGAGATGTCCACAATATTATTGTATATTAACATCTATATAAGTGTGTATATCAGTCGCCGATACCTATAGTACAGGCTCTGCCTAGTTTAGGGTCAGTTGGCTTTGTGTGAGATGTCCACAATATTATTGTATATTAACATCTATATAAGTGTGTATATCAGTCGCCGATACCTATAGTACAGGCTCTGCCTAGTTTAGGGTCAGTTGGCTTTGTGTGAGATGTCCACAATATTATTGTACATTAACATCTATATAAGTGTGTATATCAGTCGCCGATACCTATAGTACAGGCTCTGCCTAGTTTAGGGTCAGTTGGCTTTGTGTGAGATGTCCACAATATTAACATCTATATGAGTGTGTATATCAGTCGCCGATGCCTATAGTACAGGCTCTGCCTAGTTTAGGGTCAGTTGGCTTTGTGGGAGATGTCCACAATATTAACATCTATATGAGTGTGTATATCAGTCGCCGATGCCTATAGTACAGGCTCTGCCTAGTTTAGGGTCAGTTGGCTTTGTGTGAGATGTCCACAATATTATTGTACATTAACATCTATATGAGTGTGTATATCAGTCGCCGATAGCTATAGTACAGGCTCTGCCTAGTTTAGGGTCAGTTGGCTTTGTGTGAGATGTCCACAATATTAACATCTATATGAGTGTGTATATCAGTCGCCGATGCCTATAGTACAGGCTCTGCCTAGTTTAGGGTCAGTTGGCTTTGTGTGAGATGTCCACAATATTATTGTATATTAACATCTATATGAGTGTGTATATCAGTCGCCGATGCCTATAGTACAGGCTCTGCCTAGTTTAGGGTCAGTTGGCTTTGTGTGAGATGTCCACAATATTATTGTACATTAACATCTATATGAGTGTGTATATCAGTCGCCGATAGCTATAGTACAGGCTCTGCCTAGTTTAGGGTCAGTTGGCTTTGTGTGAGATGTCCACAATATTAACATCTATATGAGTGTGTATATCAGTCGCCGATGCCTATAGTACAGGCTCTGCCTAGTTTAGGGTCAGTTGGCTTTGTGTGAGATGTCCACAATATTATTGTATATTAACATCTATATGAGTGTGTATATCAGTCGCCGATGCCTATAGTACAGGCTCTGCCTAGTTTAGGGTCAATTGGCTTTGTGTGAGATGTCCACAATATTATTGTATATTAACATCTATATAAGTGTGTATATCAGTCGCCGATACCTATAGTACAGGCTCTGCCTAGTTTAGGGTCAGTTGGCTTTGTGTGAGATGTCCACAATATTATTGTACATTAACATCTATATAAGTGTGTATATCAGTCGCCGATACCTATAGTACAGGCTCTGCCTAGTTTAGGGTCAGTTGGCTTTGTGTGAGATGTCCACAATATTATTGTATATTAACATCTATATGAGTGTGTATATCAGTCGCCGATGCCTATAGTACAGGCTCTGCCTAGTTTAGGGTCAGTTGGCTTTGTGTGAGATGTCCACAATATTATTGTATATTAACATCTATATGAGTGTGTATATCAGTCGCCGATGCCTATAGTACAGGCTCTGCCTAGTTTAGGGTCAGTTGGCTTTGTGTGAGATGTCCACAATATTATTGTATATTAACATCTATATGAGTGTGTATATCAGTCGCCGATGCCTATAGTTTAGGGTCGGTTCATACATGCTTGCCGGTTATATATATATATAGATATATTTATGATGAATGTGGACGAAGCGAAAGAGGTATGTAACTCTAGAGAGAACTGGCGCTCTATACTCTCTGCCTACCCTTTAAGGGACTCGGCGTGATGATATGTATGTATATATATATATATATATATATATATATATATATATATATATATATATATATATATATATATATTATTCGTACTTATTATTATTCGTGTTGTTGATAGATCAAAGAGTTTGAAGGCAAGGAGACGGCGCAGCTGGTGGACCGGTACAAGTTCCTGGACCTGTACCCTTGCAGCATCGCCGAGCTCAAGTCGATTGGGTACACCGAGGTGAGTGTAGGGTAGTGTGGGTATTATGAATACACCTCTCTCTGGCTACCCCTTCGGAGACCTTTTTATATAAAGATGTATAAATCGTACTATTTTATATTATAAAAAAAAGCCGTGGTGGCCGAGTGGTTCGAGCAGTTGCCTGCGACACAAAGATCGCAAGTTCGAATCCCGACTGTACCAATGAGTTTTTATGAACTTAAGTACAGTGATTAGTAACACCACGAGCTTAACGTTTGAGGAAAACATCGAGAGGATACTTGCATACGTTTAAGAAGCAATTCAAAAGCATATGTACAGTTTTGCTTGAGTATAGCAGCTTGAGCGGAAAGTGGGTGTATGGGTATTACATATACACCTCTGCCTACCCTTATGGGAAGGCGTGAGGATATATTATTTTTTGTATATTCTAAATCCTAATAATGTTTGTTTTACGTGAATTACGTGGTTATGTGGATATATCTAGTGGTTAGAGCTCCTGACTGCGAAACTTAAGGTTGCGGGTTCGATTCCCGCTGAGTGCAGATATTTGTGTGACGAACACGAGTATTTGTACCTTAGTCTTGGATGTCCTATGTATTTAAGTATATATATCTATCTATATAAGTAAATATATCGTTGTCTAGTTACTATAACACAAGCTTTGCTTAATTTGGGGCTAGGTCAATGTGTGTGGAATTGTCCTAAGACCTGTTTTATGAAAAAAATCGTCCAAAGAACTTAAATATACTGTGGGGTACAGTTTGTTATGAATATGGTATTCACCAGGACTCTTGGCTGCTTCAGGATACACCAGAACCCTTTTATTTCAGGTGGCGTCGATGTCCAACAAATCGTGGGCCCTCGGAGGCCCACTGGCGGGAATATCACCAGAACTGGCCGCTGTCATACTGGGACAGAAGTGAGTACAACTTACATCTAAATTTATAGTCGCAATATTAAATTATTGCAGACTAGCGGCCCGTCCCGGCTTCGCGCGGGTTCCTTAAACATTTTGGCATAAAATTTATTTTTTTTCTTGCAATTAAAATAGTCTATATTAATCAGTGATTATGTAGCATTCAAATGGTGAAAGAATTTTTAGAATCGGTCCAGTACTTTTTGAGCCAATTCCTTACAAACATACTTACATACAAATCTTTCCTCTTTATAACATTATAGCTTATGCCCGCGACTTCGCCCGCGTGGAAAGAGCAACATACATATTTTTGCCTAGTCTGTAGCCTATGTCTTAATCCTGGGTTTTTTTTTCAATAAAAAGTATCCTATGTTACTTCTTATACCTCCAGTAATATGTGTACAAACTTTCATGATGATCGGTTATGTAGTTTTTACGTGAAAGCGTAACAAACATTCACATTTATAATATTAGTAAGGATTAGTATAGATTAGTATAGATTATTTGTCTTTTATTTGACAGACTATCATCAATAATTATTATCTGTTAGCTCCGAATGATTCTAACAGAGAATGGTTTCGTTTCACGATTGGATCCGATAGGTGGCGCTGCGATCGTGTTACGGGCAATTTAACCTTTTTCACCCAAGCGAAGCTGGGCGGGACAGCTAGGTAGAATATGTATATCTCCTGTGCGCGTGTATGTCACTGAACTCCTCCAGCTCTTCTTATCTTCTTCGTTATCTAAGTATCTTCTTCTACTGTCTTCAGGTGGATTTGAGAATGGTTTTTATTCACAATTGGACCCGATAGGTGGCGCTGCGATCGTGTTTCAAGAAATTTATTTTGTTCACTCGAGCGAAGCTGAGCGGGACAACTAGTATACATACATATATATATTTTTTAATTCCCATCAGAGACAATGACCCGAACAAAGACATAGCGCGGCCAGACATCAATCAGATGATCCCGTACAAGCCGAAATCGAACCCTCTACCAGGGGAACACCCCATATCTGGTATGTTTGGCAGATGTTCAATAAAACCACTGTATTATATCATCAATATGTTTCACAACTCACAACACACACACTCACAAATACACACACGAGCACAAAAAGGCTACACGCATACACTTATACCCTCATTTTTTATCGTAAGCTATTTTCTATCTCTATATCTATGCAGGTATCCTCTCGATGTTTTCCTTCACCGTAAAGCTCGTGGTGTGACTAATCACTGTACTTAAGTTCAGAAAAACTCATTGGTACAGTCGGGATCCGAACTCGCGATCTTTGTGTCGCAGGCAACTACTCGAACCACTCGGCCACCACGGCTTGAAAGGATAATGAAAGGTATTGGATGAAATTTGCCACAGAGATAAATCATAAGCTGCATTAACACAGGATATGTCTTATGAAAAGAAAACTGCTTGTAACGTCGAAATTAACAAAGGTACAAATTGTAGATTTTTATTGGGTTTTATCTGTCTGTTGCGGCTTATCTCTGAAACGGCTGGACCGATTTGGACAGGACTCTCACAGGGAAATTACCTGTGTTAGGAAGAGTAAGTTTTGTACGTATATACAATCGTGTATAATAAAGCCGTGGTGGCCGAGTGGCTCGAGCAGTTGCCTGCGACGCAAAGGTCGGAAGTTCGAATCCCGACTGTACCAATGAGTTTTTCTGAACTTAAGTACAGTGATTAGTCACACCACGAGCTGAACGGTGAAGTATGGAGTTTCTTGCCGGTTCTTCTCCATGGAAGCGACCAACCCGAACCGTGCTTCTTTTTCGACGTTTTATAAGTGCCCATCTGGGCCTATGTGAAATAAAAAGATTTTGATTTGATTTGATCGTGCTTGAGTAACGGCGATGGACTCGCCATCTGTCACGTTGGCACCTTATATACCTCTGGCGGAAAGTGGGTGTGTGGGTATTACCTATACACCTCTGGCTACCCCTTCGGGGACCCTTGTGGGAAGGCGTAAGGATATATTATTATATTATATATAATCGCGTGTGTGTGTGTGTAGGGGGCACGTTCCCGATGCCGACGGCGGCGGCGCACCTGTGCACGCTGATGCCGCCCCCCGGCTGCTACCGGGGACCCTTCGTGGCCGTCGACATGATGCTCCAACTGTTCAACAGGATATCCCTGCCCGACAAACGTGAGTACGCCCCTTCGATTCCCGCACATCGGGCAAAATAACTTGTCTAAACAATCGCAGGTTATTAGTCTCGCATAAACTTGATAAGGGCACGATCGATTTGGATGATAAGAGAAATTATATATATCTATATATAGGAGATCCCTTTTGTGAACTCACTCATCACGAAATCTCAGGAACTATAAGGCCGATTGACTTGAAATTTGGTAGGAGTGTTCCTTACGCGGTGTAGAGGTCAGCTAAGCTAAGAGAGGTAGGGCATAACGGGTTTCCCTTTCGAATTTGGAGCTGCCCGACTGGGGCAGGACCTCCACCTTATAGAAGTCCGTAGCCAAATAACACATTTTTTGTGTGTTGTGTTCCTACGTGGTCAATAAGGTTTCCAGTAATGAGCTCCTTGGGGAGGGGGGGGGGGGATTGTTATATTGTGTTGGTAACCGAGGGATTAGACCTATTATGTTGCCAACTATCATATTTCCTAGTTAAATACACTTCTCATCAGAAAAATCGAAACACCTTGCAAGTTTATGTTTTGTAAGGATTATCAGAAAAATGTGTATATTTATGAATATATGTCAAATGTCGTTTAATAGTGAATAATATGGTACATATAATTATGTGTATAAATTAATATTTTTTGCGCTGGCAGCCCCGCCGCCAACTCAAGAGAACGGCTGCGACACCAAGCTGTTCGACCTGGCTCGCTCCGTGCACTGGATTGTGGATGACGAGGGCATCACCACCATCTCCAATAAGGTGAATATCTCTTCTAACCAATTGTGTGCAAGAAGAGGCAGAGGAAGACCACGTTCCAACAACCTGGATCAAATCGATCGGACGCTCAAGGACGGGAACGTCAAGAGTACTCGAAACCGCCGAGCATGTATGAAGAGACTTTTATCTTTTTATCTTAGCTTTTCTTCTTTATCAATGAGTTTTTCTGAACTTAAGTACAGTGATTAGACACACTACTAGCTTTACAGTGAAGGAAAACATCGAGAGGAAACCTTCATACGTCTGAGAAGAAATTAAAAGGCGTATGTATAGTCGTGCTTGAGTAACGGCGATGGACTCGCCATCTGTCACGTTGGTACCTAAAATATATCTCTGGTGGAAAGTGGATCTCTGTCTCTGCCTACCCCATCGGGAACCCTTGTAGGAAGGCGTGTAGGTATATATTTGATAGACATTAACAGATAAGCATTTGCTTTCTTTCCCAGGCTCGCAGGAGAAAAGCTGGTGAAGATTCTGATGATGATGAGCTTGGAGTGGCGCCACCGGTGAACGACATCTACCGCCAACGACAGCAGAAGCGTGTCAAATGATTTGCTGGTATTGTGAGGAGCCGGCTGGGTTATGCAGGTTTGAATCCCTATTTTTGTTTATCTAAGTACAGTGTGTTGTCACCTGAAATGTAATTATTTATTTGGTGAAAATACGAATTATAAGGGTATTAATTGTCACATGTTTCCTTAGGTGAAAGGCTAGGCTTACAAAATATATTTATCTATACTAATATTAGCCTGCCATGAATATCTCTGCACCACCCAAAGGTTAACTGGTAGAGAATGCATTCGGCATTAAGTTCGCCTTTGCAATAATGTTTGCAGGAACTTTTAATAAAATAAAATAAAAAATTATATTATAAAGAGGAAAGATTTGTATGTAAGTATGTTTGTAAGGAATAGGCTCCAAAACTACTGGACCAATTTGAAAAATTATTTTACCATTGTAAAGCTACATTCACCCTGAATAACGTAGGCTATATTTTCTTTTATAACAAAAAACTTATGTCCACCCGTGCGAAGCCGAGACGGACCGCTAGTAGTTAAAAATATTGTACAGTCGTGCTTGAGTAACAGCGATAGACTCGCCATCTATCACGTTGGAACTGACTGATGGTTAGAGCAAATGGTTGGGTTGAAGTATTGCACACACAGCCGGTTAAAGGGCATGCTCAGTATTAATCCTTGCAGATCAAAGGGGATAACGATACAATAAAAAAAATTAAGTATGTATAATAAGTCACCGTGTAACATGGACATTGATCTGGTGGTGAGACATATCGTAAGATCGACATTGATCTGGTGGCGAGACATGTCGTAAGATCGACATTGACTTGGTGGTGAGACATATCGTAAGATCGACATTGATCTGGTGGTGAGACATATCGTAAGATCGACATTGACTTGGTGGTGAGACATATCGTAAGATCGACATTGATCTGGTGGTGAGACATATCGTAAGATCGACATTGATCTGGTGGTGAGACATATCGTAAGATCGACTTTGACCTGGTGTCAACATATCGTAAGATCGACATTGATCTGGTGGTGAGACATATCGTAAGATCGACATTGATCTGGTGGTGAGACATATTGTAAGATCGATATTGACTTGGTTGTGAGACATATCGTAAGATCGACATTGATCTGGTTGTGAGACATATCGTAAGATCGACATTGACTTGGTTGTGAGACATATCGTAAGATCGACATTGAAGTGGTAGTGTGACATATCGCCGTTAAAATTGAGAAAAATTAATTTACAGATCGCGTTTGAACCTGTGATCTTCGCTGCTGGTGACTATTTAAGCAACTCGGTCGTGGATGATATTTTATTTAGTTAAGTGATTAATAAATATTTTGTACAATAATTTGTGGTTTATTTCCTATGCCATTATTTCCACACGACTTCCCACAAGCGTCCTCTTAGGGGTAGGTAGAGGTGTATAGGTAGTATCTACACACACACTTTCCGCCAGAGATATATTTTAGGTGCCAACGTGACAGATGGCGAGTCCATCGCCGTTACTCAAGCACGACTATACATACGCCTTTGAATTGCTACTCAGACGTATGCAGGTTTCCTCTCGATGTTTTCGTTCGCCTTAAGCTCGTGGTGTGACTAATCACAGTACTTATTATTATTAATCCATTTATTTCAGGCAACACAATAAAAGTACACGTACAAATATAGGGCCCATAAATATATACCTTAACCTAACATACATACAAACTTTATTATAATATATACCTTAAAGACTAACATACATAATTAATAAATATCCTTAGGGCTTTCCGCTCTTGCGCGCATCCCTAAGTTCAGAAAAATTTAATGGTACCGTCGGGATTCGAACTTGCGATTTTTGTGTCGCAGGCAACTCGAACCATTCAGCCACCACGGTGTTTTATTTTATCTTTTTATGCTCAGAAATTTTAAGGTCTTTGTCAAGAAATCAAAAGGTGTTGTTCCAAAACGAATTCTCTTTTATTAAATTTTTTTTTTTCTGTTGAAAACGCTTGTATAATCTATATTTTATTACGTTCCGTTGAACGCAATAATGTGTTTGTTATTATTCGATTTGAACGTATTGCAGTCTATGGAGCATAATTAAATGCCTTAAAAGCAACCACCCTGAGAATTAAGGGTTTCATTGTTATATAATAAATAAATAAATAATATAGCAGAGAGTATAGAGTGCCAGTTCTCTCTAGGCTTACATACCTCTTTCGCTTCGTCCACATTCATCAGTCTCTTCTCTTCATACATGCTCGTTGGTTTCGAGTGTTTTGACGATGACATACACAATATGTCATATCGAGTAAAGAGTGAAAAGGAACGTGGCATCTTGTAGTCCCGTCAAAAATGGCCTCTTTGCTTAATGTTTTGTTACGAAAATCCTCATCTTTAGGTCAAAATACGACCCTTTTAAAGAATTTACCAGCAGTTTACAATGTGAAGTAAGTTATTTGCTCAGATATGTATAAATTACAAATGATTGTGTAGCATAAAAATAATTATGTAACAATTTTAGGTTATTTAATTAACTTTAATAATACTTATACGTAGAAAACACGAAGTTTTTATCTAATAAATAATATTGTCTAATTGATTAACATTTACTGTCTTTGTTATTTTATTGTTAAATTGCCTGCTTATTATTGTAAACGTAAGTCAAACTTGTATGTTAGCTGTCAACAGCTGATCAATATTTTTTTGTGATATTGTACAGAATTAAGGAAATACCAATTATATATCTATCCTACTATTATTATAGATGCGTAAGTTTGTGCGTGTGTTTGTTCCTCTTTCACGCTCAAACCACTGAATAGAATTGGATGAAATTTGGTTCAGAGTTAGATGGAATAAAAATAATGTTTACATGGTTGAAAACTAATGGCTCAGCTAGTAAATACAAAGGATCTCAATTTATCCGTATCTGAAACCCCTCAAATAAATCATGTAGCTCAATAAGTATTGCTATGTATATCCTTAATGCTTTTGAATACAGCTCTCAACGTAACGGCAGCCGATGGATGCCCGATACGGAGTATGTGAAGCAGTTCGAGGGTATTGTCATGTACCCAGATGAGGTTACGTCTCTGATGAAACATCCTCCTTACTCAGGTACATACTTTACTTTATAATTATTATTTGTAACTGACCCAAGCTTATGTTGGGTGGAAACTTAAAAATGTGCTATAGGATTGCAACACTAAATTGATGGTGTTCAAAGCCAACTGGGAATCTATCTACAAGGATCCAAGTATACATTAAAATTAACATAAAAATTCACAACATGAAATAGATTCTTGTGAACATAAATACTTTAAAATTTTCTTTATTTCTGTACTTAAGAACACATTAGTCACACCACAAGCTTTATAGTGAAGGAAAACATCGAGAGGAAACCTGCATACATCTGAGAAGAAATTCAAAGGTATACATACCATTATTGCTTGAGTAACAGCAATGGACTAAACATCTGTCACATTGGCACTTAAAATATACCTGGCAGAAAATGGGTGTGCGTGTGTGGGTACTACCTACACATCTCTTCTACTCCTTTAGGGACCCTTGTGTTGGAGTAAAGTACGAGAGTAAAGCTTGTGGTGTGACTACTCACTGTACTTAAATTCAGAAAAAATCATCGGGACTCCCACTTGCCATCGTTGTGTTGAAGACAGTAGGTCAACAGGGAACTGTTTTACTGTATTTAATTGAACTAGATCTTGATGGTGATTTTGTACAACATTCCAGGTGTGCTCAAGCCCAGCGAGAAGCAGGTCCGCAATATGATTCTCAACTTCGGCCCGCAACATCCGGCCGCTCACGGTGTGTTGAGACTGGTGCTGGAGCTCGATGGAGAGGTGAATATATACAGACTATACATGCATACACATAATCACGCCGAGTCCCTAACGGGGTAGGCAGAAAGTATAGAGCGCCAAATCTCTTACATACCTCTTTCGCTTCGTCTACATTTACCAGTCTCTTCATACATGCTCTTGTTTTGAGTACTCTTGACGTTGCCGTCTGTAAGTGTACGATCGATTTAATCCAGGTAGTTGGAACGTGATCTTCCTCAGCCTCTTCTTGCACACACTTGCTTTGTTTATCTTTATCGTCAATCTTTTTTTTATCACATGGGCGGCATACAAGCATGCGGCCGCCTATGGACGCTTGCAACACCAGGGGTATCGCTCGCGCGTTGCCGACCCTGCAGGAATCTTTTCACACCCTTCTTGAAGAACTCCATGCTTTGTCCAGGGAAAACCTCAACGGAGCTCATTCCGCAGCCTGAGCGTTCGCGGAAGGAAACTCCTTTCTTCACTCATCAATAATACCTGTGTAATTTCTCGCAGTACGTGAACATGTGTGTTTTGTAGACTGTACGTGCGGCCGACCCCCACATAGGGCTCCTCCATCGCGGGACTGAGAAGCTCATCGAATACAAGACGTACACCCAGGCCCTGCCCTACTTCGACAGGCTGGACTATGTCTCCATGATGTGCAACGAGCAGTGCTACAGCCTCGCCGTGGAGAAACTCCTCAACATTGACATCCCGCTGCGGGCCAAGTACATTAGAAGTAAGCATATCTTTATCTACAACTAGCTGTGCCCGCGACTTCGTCCGCGTGGAATTTAACAAAGAGTTTTTGTTTAGTTTCTAAAAAAAGTAGCCTAAGTTACTCCTTTTTACATCAGCTATCTGCCAGTGAAAGTCCCGTTAAAATCGGTCCAGCCGTTTCAGAGATTAGCCGGAACAAACAGACAGACAGACAGACAAAAATGAAAAAGAAACTATTTTGGTGTATGTACCGTATATATATCCTTAAGCATGTAGTAAAAAGCGGTTATTTCAATATTACAGACGCTCCAATTTTATTTATATGTTGTATAGATAACAACAATTAACAATATTTACAAAGAACAGTTGAAACTAACTTCTTATAGATAAAATACTAGCTGTCCCGCCCAGCTTCGCTCGGGTGAAAAAGTTAAATTGCCCGTAACACGATCGCAGCGCCACCTATTGGGTCCAATTGTAAATCTAAACCATTCTCGAATCTAGCTTAAGACACACAGAAACACACAGAAAGCTTCGCCCGGGTAAAATGGTAAAATTCTTGAAACTCGATCGCACCGCCACCTATCGGGTCCAATTTAATATAGCCTATGTTACTCGGGGATAATGTAGCTTTCCAAAGGTGAAAGAATTTTTGAAATCGGTCCAGTAGTTTCGGAGCCTATTCATTACAAACAAACAAACAAACAAACAAATCTTTCCTCTTTATAATATTAGTATAGATTGCACCCAAATCGGTATCCCGAGGCAACGTGCCAAGAAGACTAGCAGCACTGCCACGCTGGATAGCAATGATTCTGATAGGAGTAACTATAGACAGTACCACCACAAACTTGTAAGTTCGAATCTCGACTGTACCGATAACTGTTTAATGTGGAAAAGCATTGTGTCATTCCTACCTCTAGATTTCATTCCTACCTCTTTCGTTTCGTCCACATTCATCAATGTCTTCATACATGCTCGACGGTTTCGAGTCGACATTGCCATCCTTGAGTGTCCGATCGAATTGACATCTAAAATACATCTTGCAGAAAAGAGGCACACTTCTGCCTACCCCTTTGGGGACTTTGTGTAAAGGCATGAATTTATAAATATTTTTTTTTTATCCCCACCAGCTCTGTTCGCGGAAATAACCCGCATACTGAACCATATTATGGCGGTCGGCACCCATGCCTTGGACATCGGGGCCCTCACCCCATTCTTCTGGCTGTTCGAGGAGCGGGAGAAGATGATGGAGTTCTACGAAAGAGTCAGTGGGGCCAGGATGCACGCGGCATACATCAGGCCCGGTGGTGTGTCTTTGGTGAGGATATTTTATTCATTTATAGATTTTATTTCGAGAGTAAAACATATGCGACGTGTTAATCCACCTAATAATCTCTTTGTACGAATTTTCATCCAATTCCGTTGTGTTCATTCCATTCATGTGAGCACGTAGAGGTAGAAGAAGAGAGGTAGGGCATAATGGGTTTCCCGTTCGAATTTGGAGCTGCCCGACTGGGGCAGGACCTCCACATGATAGAAGTTCGTAGCCAAATAACAAATTTTTTTGTGTTGTGTGACTACGCGGTGAATAAGGCCTCCAGTAATGAGCTCCTTGGGGAGGGGGGAGGGATTGAACTCCTTGATATATCATGTTGGCACCTGACAGATAATGATAAATACCTCGGAACAATTCCACACGAATTAACCTAGTCCCAAAGTAAGCAAAGCTTGTGTTATGGTAACTAGACAACGATATATTTACTTATATAGATAGATATATACATAAATACATAGGACATCCAAGACTAAGGTACAAATCGTGTTCATCACAGAAATATCTGCCCTCAGCGGGATTCGAACCCGCGACCTCAAGTTTCGCAGTCAGGAGCTCTAACCACTAGACCAGACGGTCGTCGACTTGATTAGTCCCATTATGTTGGCAACACAGTATAACTCTCCGAACACAGACAACGCGCAAGTGATACCTCGGTATCGTGAGCGTAAATAGGCTACGGTAACCGCTTTACATCTGGTGGGCCGTATGCTTTTTTGGCACTCTAGTTGTATCAATATCTTTTTTAATGAAAGTATGATTTTCATAGGGATCTTTGAGGATCCGTGTAGCGTGTTTTTTATTTTAATTTTTAGTACAACAATAGTGGCGCTTACGATACCGAAGTATCACTTGCGCGTCGCCACTCTGTGTTCGGAGTACTACATTAGCAGCATAATGGGACTAATCCCTCTGCTGCCAACACAATATAACAATGGCTGAATTTCTACTTTCTACCGGCACTCCTTTTAGGAACCTCTTGTTTTTAATTTTGATGGTGATGATGTTCCCAGGACATGCCCATCGGCCTGATGGACGACATTTACGAGTTCTCCAGCAAGTTCGCCGAGAGGCTGGACGAGGTCGAGGACGTGCTGACCACCAACCGGCTGTGGGTGCAGCGCACCAAGGACATTGGTCTGGTCACCGCGCAGGACGCGCTCAACTATGGCTTCAGGTATGCCACTATCCTCACCCCCACAAGGGTCCCCGAAGGGGTAGGCGCACGCTCAACTATGGCTTCAGGTATGCCAACTATCCTCACGCCTTCCCACAAGGGTCCCCGAAGGGGTAGGCAGAGGTGTATAGGTAATACCCACACACCCACTTTCCGCCAGAGGTATATTAGGTGCCAACGTGACAGATGGCGAGTCCATCGCCGTTACTCCAGCACGACTATACATACGCCTTTGAATTTCTTCTCAGACGTATGCAGGTTGCCTCTCGATGTTTTCCTTCACCGTTAAGCTCGTCGTGTGACTAATCTCTGTACCTAGGTTCAGAAAAACTCATTGCTACAGTCGGGATTCGAACTTGCGACCTTTGCGTCGCAGGCAACTGCTCGAACCACTCGGCCACCACGGCTTCTATATATATATATACACGAAAGTCTGGAGAGAACTGGCGCTGCATATTCTCTGCCTACCGGGACTCGGCGTCATGATATGTATGTATGTGTGTATAAGAAAGGAGGTTATGCGCACTCGTATTACTCCCTTTAATAATGTTGTAATTTTTAGTGCCTTTAGGGCTATATTTTTTATTGCATCGTCATTCACAACACACTATAACTGTTCTATTTTCGAAGACAACCTGTTTATATATATACGAAATGAGGTTATTGTGAATGAAATTGAAAAGAGTAACCATGGAGTTTCCTGCCGGTCCTTCTCCATGGAGACGACCAACCCGAACCGTGCACCTTTTTTGATGTTTTATAAGTGCCCACCTAGGCCTGTGTGAAATAAAAATATTTTGACTGATTGAATGCGCAATCGTATCGTGCAGTGGCGTGATGCTCCGGGGCTCCGGCATCAAGTGGGACCTCCGCAAGGCGCAGCCCTACGACGCCTACCACCTGGTGGACTTCGACGTGCCCATCGGCACCAACGGGGACTGCTACGACAGGTGACCCCCGGGACCCCGACCCCCACAACTACCATGGCTTCTCATCTAAATAAAATTGGAGTGTCTATTTGTAATATTAAAGTATGCGCTTTTACTAAATGCATATGAATGTATACACGGCACATATGTATATCCAAATACTTTTTTTGTCTGTCCGTCTGTTCGATCGGACTACTTTCTGAAACGGCTGGGCCGATTTTGGCGCGACTTACACTAGCGATAGCTGATGTACTAAGGAGTAAATGTTATTTTAGCAATTGAACGATAATTTCCATCCTCTAAAACCATCTATCCATAAACCTCGCCATCTATCCATTCGTCATCGTTTTAATAATTGCGGGAACTGTTATACCATTGCCTCGTGTCCAGGTATCTGTGCCGCGTGGAAGAGATGCGACAGTCCCTCCGCATCATAGACCAGTGCTTGAACCAGATGCCGCCTGGAGAGATTAAGACAGACGACTCTAAGCTCACCCCGCCGTCCAGGGAGGAGATGAAGGTATGCTATGGTGGCCTGACATACACTTCCCTAACGGGGTAGGCAGAGAGAGTAAAGCGCTCGTACTCTCTAGACTTGCATACCTCTTTCGCTTCGTCCACATTCATACGCCGGCATGGCCCCATTCACTTTATTACGGGGAGTTATCCTTCTTTCAATATCTTTTTCATACTTTCCATCTTGTGTGAACATGCTTCCAAGATATACAAATTCATTCACTTGCTCTAGAATTTGCCCATTTACCGATATAACACACTCGGTACATATATATTTTTATTTGCGTCCTTTCATTGTGTCCTATCACATGTTTGAACTACTCTCCCACTTTAAAAAAAACTCTTCCACCTTCTACCACCGCACCTCTCGCCATCGACGGGTTTCATCCCCATACCTTGGACCCACAAAGGTCTCGCACTGCGCGGTTCCAAAGGAGTTACCTTCCGCGAACGCTCAGGCTGTGGAATGAGCTCCCCGTTGAGGTTTTCCCTGGAGAGTACAGCATGGAGTTCTTCAAGAAGGGTGTCAGATTCCTGCAGGGTCGGCAGCGGCTATAGGCAGCGATACCCGCTTACCGTCAGGTGGACAGCTAGCTGCATAACCGCTCCCTTTTTTGTGTCAGACCTCAATGGAAGCGCTGATCCACCACTTCAAGCTGTTCACGCAAGGCTACCAGGTGCCGCCCGGGGCCACCTACACGGCCGTGGAGGCCCCCAAGGGGGAGTTCGGCGTCTACCTGGTCTCTGACGGCAGCTCCAAACCTTACAGGTATCAAGAAAGGATTTTTTTCTATATCCTACTAATTATACATACATATCGCCTTCCCACAAGGGTCCCCGAAGGCGTAGGCAGAGGTGTATAAGTAGTACCCACACACCCACTTTCCGCCAGAGATATATTTTAGGTGCCAACGTGAAAGATGGCGAGTCCATCTACTAATTAATGAAAATAAGTATGTTACTGATGTTCACATCATCATCTAAAGGGAAGGCAGAAAGAGTAGAGCCAGTTCTCTCTAGACTTACATACCTCTTTCGCTTCGTCCACATTCATCTGTCTCTTCATACATGTTTTGTTCAAGGGTTTTTTACAACTTTTTTTATTTAATTAAAATCCCTATAAAATCGGAAAGCAACCATTGAATTTATTTTAAAAAGGACTTCATGGCTCAGCGAAAAAAGCTACTATTCTATAAAGAACAATTTTAATGAGAAATGAGATGAAAGAAAGTTGGATTTTTGCTTGCATATTCTACTAAAATATTGCATTGTAGTTGGAATTAGTTCCGAGGTATATAATATGTAAATACCTACCTACGGAAAAATTCACATGCTAATATTACATACATATCATCACGCCGAGTCCCTAACGGGGTAGGCAGAGAGTATATAGCGCCGGTTCTCTCTAGTCCAATCGACAATTGCATTACTTCATTTTATTATACAGGTGCAAGATCAAAGCTCCCGGATTCGCCCACTTAGCAGCGCTGGAGAAAATAGGCAAGAACTCCATGTTAGCGGACATCGTAGCCATCATAGGGACACTAGACGTCGTGTTCGGAGAGATCGACCGATAAAACAATGGTTCTTTCATACCAGCTCGTCAATAAACACCGGTTATCACAACTCATCAATATCGACCCTAATCGTCACTAATTACTAGTTAAACCGGCTCGGCTATCAACACCGGTTTCAAATTCTAAGTCGGTTATTACCGGTTGCGGTTTTCACCAATTTCCGATAAGTTACGGTTTATCGATTTTCACCGGTCTTTAGTCTAAGAGCAATATTCAATAGTGAATCGTCTCTGTAGAGTATCGTGTACATTTTTATTTTTAAGCAATAAATTATGATTGAATTTTCGGCTTTTATTTATGACTTTTGGTCTACTTTTCAATTCCCTAAACTTGTTTTTTTCGGAAAAATATTGCATACTTTTCAAGTCCTCAAAGACCGGCACGTACACAATAATTACAAATGGTGTGCAGACCATGCTAATGGTTAACATTACCTTTAATTCATGCTCTCCTGGTACATTCTAAAAGGTTTTCCCTAGAGAGTGCAGCATGGAGTTCTTCAAGAAGTGTGAAAATATTAAATTTAGTTCATGCTCTCCTGGTACATTCTAAAAGGTTTTCCCTAGAGAGTGCAGCATGGAGTTCTTCAAGAAGTGTGAAAATATTAAATTTAGTTCATGCTCTCCTGGTACATTCTCAAAGGCTTTCCCTAGAGGTGCAGCATGGAGTCATTCAAGAAGGGTGTGAAAATACACATTACCTTTAGTTCATGCTCTCCTGGTACATTCTTAAAGAATTAAAGAATTAAAGAATTTATTTAAAACACTAAAAAGGTACATTATTATTGTGTTCGTAAACAACTGCAATAGCATAGAACTGTGTGGCAGTTGTTTGCGCCCACCTCCAGTAAGATGTATGTTATGGTATACAAATAGTATATACTACACTTTGTAACAAAAAACAAAAAACAAGGTGGCTGGAAATAGAGAACAAAAGTTGACAATTATAGGAAATATTTATAAAAAAGTTGACATTTATGTAGGTACATTTGAATTTTAGTAAAAAAAAAAAAAAAGAATTTTATTTTGCGCATCAGCGCGTATAATCGGTTATACGTTAGTGTGTGTGTGTGTTTGTGGGTTAGTGTGTGTGTGTGTGTGTGTGTGTGTTTGTGGATTAGGTTCATGTGTACATTTTCATCGGAGCATATATACAAAACATATAATTATATTGCATATACATTAATGTCTCATGACTGCTTGATGATGATGCTTTCCCTAGAGGTGCAGCATGGAGTCATTCAAGAAGGGTGTGAACGAACATACACATTACCTTTAGTTCATGCTCTCCTGGTACATTCTAAAAGGTTTTCAAAAGAGAGTGCAGCAAGGAGTTCTTCAAGATGGGTGTGAAAAGATTCCTGCAGGGTCGGCAACGCGCGAGTGATACCCCTGGTATTGCAAGCGTCCATAGGCGGCGGTAACCGCTTACCACCACTTGCCACTGTTGTTGCCTAAAAACCTCTGCCTTCGGGGACCCTTGTGGGAGGGCGTGAAGATACTATTGTTAAATCAATAAAAGAATATGAATCAGATTTCATCTATTTAATTATTAAATTAATCGTCCTCCAGTATTTCAGGCAGGTCTCGTTCTGTTTCCTGATCAAAGTAGTTTTCAGGTATCACATAGTCTTCAGGGGGTCGCATGGGGCCGTACATTTTCCCTGCGTCTTTAGCACTCTTTCTTACTGGTATTTCTGGCTCTTTAGCACTTGTGATTCCATCTTCCGTCTCGTTCGCACTTATAGTATTTCCATCTTCCGTCTCTTTCATTCCTTCTACTTTCGCACTCTCCGCTTCTCTTATTTCTTCAACTGTTACTTTCCTAGCATCATCTGTCCCAACTCTAGTTTTATCATCTTCATCCGAATCCATTTCTTCAACAAACTCTGATTCTTCCTTCTTAATTTCGACTTTCTTTTTGGACTTTCGGTCAGCGTCATCCTTGAGTTTTATTCTGAAAACAAAAAACATTTTTGTGTCTGTGAATACCAATATATGGGATCTGTGACCAAAATGGCGTTTGAAGCCGTTGAAAGCGCTTGAAGTATGAATATGCCCATATATAATGTCGGCAATGCGCGAGCGATATCCCTGGTGTTGCAAGCGTCTAAAGGCGGAGGTAACCGCTTACCATCAGGCGGGCTGCATGGTTGTCACCTTTATGAGTATAATAAAAAAGTGTACGTTTATAACTAATTAAACGTTAGGATATATTAATAAATATATAAATAGGATATGTATAAATTTAGGGGCAGTAAGTCTATACTAATGTTATAAAGAGGAGAGATTTGTATGTAAGTATGTTTGTAAGGAATTGGCTCAAAAAGTACTGGACCGATTCTAAAAATTCTTTCATCATTGGAAAGCTACATTCACCCTGAGTGACATAGGCTATATTTTCTTTTATAAAAAATCAATAATATCCACCCGTGCGAAGCCGGGACGGACCGCTGATAAATAAAATCACATAGACACAGGGTCGCAAGCCACCAGAGTTAACCCCAGGATATGGTGAGAGTGCGCTTCCAAAGCAGTTACCTTTCGCGAACGCTCAGGCTGTGGAATGAGCTCCCCGTTGAGGTTTTCCCTGGAGAGTACAGCATGGAGGTCTTCAAGAAGGGTGTGAAAAGATTCCTGCAGGGTCGGCAACGCACGAGTGATACCCCTGGTGTTGCAAGCGTCCATAGGCGGCGGTAACCACTTACCATCAGGCGGACCGCAAGCTTGTTTGCCACCCTTGTGGTATAAAAAAAAAAGAGAGTTACCTCTTGCCATAGACAACGGAGTTGGTCTGCTTGAGTAGCACCCTCGCGCCCTCCAGCGGCGGCAGGTGCGCCGGCCGCGCCACCTCGGCCAGGCGGCGGACTTGGCTCAGCTCGCCCTTCAACTTCTGGATGCTCATCTGGACGTGACAGGTGACAGGATTAATCAACGGAAAAAGATCATGGAAGAGGAATCACTCAGGAACAGTTATAGAAGAGCCGTGATGGCCGAACGTTTCGAGTAGTTGCCCGCAACGGAAAAAAGTTTTAATCCCGACTGTACTAATGAGTTTTTCTGAACTTAAGGACAGACAGACACCACGACACAACCAGGGCCTGAATTAATGTAAAATTAAAAAAAACAGATAGAGGTACACTCTTATACATATAATAGGCCTTAAGACACGAATAAAGAATAAAATATTATAAAGAGAACAGATTTGTTTGTAAGTTTGATATATGATTGAATACAAACGAATTCAATAGGCCCCAAACCGAGACCGATTTGAAAAATTCTTACACCATTGGGATGGTACATTTACCCTGGATATATTTTCTTTTATAAAAAAAATCTTATGTCCACCCGTGCGAAGCAGGGACGGACCGCTAGTAAAGAATATAATGAAGGCAGTCCAATCTCATGCCCCCAGCGCTCAAGTTACGTGCCGGCATCCATACCTTGGTCTTGGAGATGTTGGCCTTGTGCGCCATGGTCTGCCTACCCAGCTGGCGCATGTACTCGTCCAGGGCGTCGCCCTCGGCCTCCGCCTCGGGGGGCGGCGCCCGCAGGCGCTCCAGGGCCCTCTCCTCCGACGATAGCTTCGCCTCGATGCTTGATACTTGTTCCAGCTGAAACATGGATCACACTATATGGTCACTTGCAAAAAGAAAGATAAAATACGTTTATGTTAATATTATGTGCAAGAAGAGGCAGAGGAAGGTCACGTTCCAACTATCTAGATCAAATCGATCGGACGCTCAAGGACGGGAACGTTAAGAGTACTCGAAACCGACGAGCATGTATGAAGAGACTGATGAATGTGGACGAAGCTAAAGAGGTATGTAAGTCTAGAGAGAACTGGCGCTCTATACTCTCTGCCCACCCCGTTAGGGACTCGGCGTGATGATATGTATGTATACATTTTAATATAAATGCTTCACGCCTTCCCACAAGCCCGGAAGGGTTAGGCAGATGCTTATAGGTAGAACCCACACACCCACTTTCCGCCCGAGATATATTTCGGGTGCCAAAGTGACAGATGGCAAGTCCATCGCCGTTTCTCAAGCACAGGTATACACACGCGTTTGAATTGCTACTCAGACGTATGCAGGTTTCCTCTCGGTGTGGTGTGGATTTTCCTTCACTGTAAAGCTCGTGGTGTGACTAATCACTGTACTTGAGTTGAGAAAGATCATTGGTACAGTGGGGATTCGAACTGCTTTCAAATACTCAAAGCATTCTACCACCACGGCTCTTTTTGCTACAATCAGAACATCTCCACACCATATAAAGTACTTCAAGTGCTCCATAAACCCCTATACCGCGGTAACCGCTTTTAATAAGGCCTTGTTATTTGCATTCAACATTGCCAAGCGCGCGCTCACCAGTGCGTCGTATGTGAGTGGTCCTTCGAGCCCTTTTCCTCTCGCGCCGCCGCGCATGCGCGCCGCCCGCTTCTTCTCCACGGCGCCGGTGCGGTCCAGGAACGTGTCGTCGTCAGAGTCCGAGTAATTCTCGGGGTTGTACTCTCGACGCTTCTTGCCGCGGGGCTCTGGGAACGCATATTTACTGTACACAACGAGATATTTAAGCCCGAACAAACTACACTCCATAACAAAATTACAATTATAATAAGCGCCATGATGGCAGAGTGGTTCGAGTAGTTGTCTACAACACAAAGATTGCAAGTTGGAATGTTTTTCTGAACTTAAATACAGTAGAGTGATAAGTAACACCACGAGCTTTACGGTGAAGGGAAACATCGGGAGGAAACCTGCATACGTCTGAGAAGACATTCAAAGGCGTATTTATGTAGTTGTATGGAATGACAAATGTTCATGAAGCGAAGTTTTGTACAGAACGTCCCGCTCTATCATCCGCATACGCCGTGAAGTACTCGCACCTTATGATCATGAAGGGCAAGAATCTATTCTCGTGTGATGGTAAGGAAGATGGGTGGCCTCACCATGAGTAGCGCGCCGCAGTAGGCCGGCGCGATCCAACACTCGGCAGGCTTCCAATGCTGCGGCCTTCACAGTCTCCTTCTTGCTGCCGCGGTGCAGGACCTGGGCCACCACAGGCCTGCCGTGAGCGTCGTCTAGAGGCAGCTCCACCCTGGGGGACAACTGGCTGATGCACTAGGCCCTCCCTAGAGGACAATTGGCTGAGGCACTAGGAACTCCCTGGGGGACAACTGGCTGAGGCACTGGGCCTTCCCTGGAGGACGACTGGCTGAGGCACTGGGCCCACCCTGGGGGACAGCTGGCTGAGGCACTGGGCCCTCCCTGGAGGACAACTGGCTGAGGCACTGGGCCCACCCTGGGGACAGCTAGCTGAGGCAATGGGCCCACCCTGGGGGACAACTGGCTGAGGCACTGGGCCCTCCCTGGGGGACAACTGGCTGAGGCACTGGGCCCTCCCTGGGTGACAACTGGCTGAGGCACTGGGCCCTCCCTGGGGGACAACTGGCTGAGGCACTGGGCCCTCCCTGGGGGACAACTGGCTGAGGCACTGGGCCCTCCCTGGGTGACAACTGGCTGAGGCACTGGGCCCTCCCTGGGGGACAACTGGCTGAGGCACTGGGCCCTCCCTGGGGGACAACTGGCTGAGGCACTGGGCCCTCCCTGGGTGACAACTGGCTGAGGCACTGGGCCCTCCCTGGGGGACAACTGGCTGAGGCACTGGGCCCTCCCTGGGGGACAACTGGCTGAGGCACTGGGCCCTCCCTGGGTGACAACTGGCTGAGGCACTGGGCCCTCCCTGGGTGACAACTGGCTGTGGCCTTACACCCACTCAGCGTGGATTGTTCTAATTACCTGCATAGGAACTGGCCCACCCCCCGTTCTTCACAGTCGTAGTTCAGCTCGTGCCCCTCCCGCTCACAGTAACCACGCAGGGTCTTCTTGGGGTCCGTCAGGTACAGCTCCTCGTTGGCCGCCACGGCGTAAGGGTTGTCTGCGAGGTCTGGCTCCTCCTCGGCATCTTCGCCTGTCACGTTTGGGGAGATAGATTGGATATATCTTTTGGTTTATATGTTGTTAAGTGAAGCTTACTATTAGTGAAAACCTCATCTAAATCGGATAAGCCGTTTCGGAGATTAGCGTGCACAAACGCACAGACAAACAGACAAAAGGTCTAACAATCATTGTTTTCATAGATGCCAGCCAATAATATATTTTCTCATATATCTTCCATGTACAGCCGGCGATCCGTTATATTATTATTATATATATATATTATCATCATATCATCACGCCGAATCCTTAGCGGGGTAGGCAGAGAGTATAGAGCGCCCGTTCTCTCTAGACATACATACCTCTTTCGCTTCGTCTACATTCATCAGTCTCTTCATACATGCTCGTCTGTTTCGAGTACTCTTGTTTTAAATATATTGACTAGCGGCCCGTCCCGGCTTCGCACGGGAGGACATTTATTTTTTAAACATTTTGGCAATTAATTTATTTTTCCTTGCAATTAAAATAGCCTATATTAATCAGTGATAATGTAGCATTCAAATGGTGAAAGAATTTTTAAAATCGGTCCAGTACTTTTTGAGCCAATTCCTTACAAACATACTTACATACAAATCTTTCCTCTTTATAATATTACTATAGAGGTACATATTTATGTATGTATGTATTAGTTGTGCCTCACCCATGCCCCAGTCAATGCCTTGTTCCTCCCGTTTCTTCTCCTCAACCAATCGTTGCCTCTCTCTCTGCTCGACGGCCTCCTGTATCATTCTGTCTCGCTCTTGCTTCATGTGTTCTGCTCGCTTCTTTATTTCTGTCACTGTTAGTTCTGATTCTCCTTCACAGTCGAAATCAGGACCCTAAAGACAGATATGTCTTGACTAGATGTTGCCCCGCGTTTTCGCCCGCGTAAAAATAAAACAAATCAAGCTAATGTTTTATCGATGCAAAAATCAAGACTAGATAACAAATTACCCAAACAAATAAAATAATGTAAGGATATATTTAATTTAAAGCGTAAATTTTATGAATTATTAATTGACAAGACGTACCATTAATTAGTATTTATGTGACAAATTTTAATTATTTTTATTTCAATACTAGCTGTCTTTGCTTGGGTGAAAGGATAAAACACGATCGCAGCGCCATCTATCGGGTCCAATTGGGAATCTAAACCTTTCTCGAATCCACAAGAGGAACACACAGACAATTTCATTAAAATCGGTCCAGCATTTTACGATTCTATAAAGGACATACAGACAAACATTTCTTTATCCTCACGCCATCCCACAAGGATCCCCGAAGGGGTAGGCAGAGGTGTATAGGTAATACCCACACACCCACTTTCCGCCTGAGATATATTTTAGGGACCAACGTGACAGATGGCGAGTCCGTCGCCGTTACACGCCGTCACACGCCTTTGAATTGCTTCTCAAGGGTATGCAGGTTTCCTCTAAATGTTTTCCTTCACCGTAAAGCGACTTCGTGGTGCGACTAATCACTGTACTTAAGTGCAGATACTTTTATATTATTGAAAATCTTATTAATCTCAAATGTAAAAAAAGACGAAATATTTTTTTTAAATCCTTTTCAAACGTATTTTCAGCTAAAATAATTAAATCTTAGATTATTTCATACTGGTGTCACGCCTATTTAAGTTAAACATATACTGGGTGTTCTGAAAGTCAGGGTCAAGGCCAGTACAAGCAACAATATTTCCATGTTACATGGAATTTATTAAGTGATAATACATACATACATATCATCACATCGAATCCCTAACAGGGTAAGCAGATGAGGTTCGAAAGTTACACCGAATAATGTAACTCACAGAGACAATGTGTGTCCTGGAACTGTTCCCGAATTTGATCTGGTGTCCCACCCTGACCCTGGTGTAGTGGTTGGCCTTCAGCCGCTCCCTGTTGAGGAACGTGCCGTGGGTGCTGTTCAGGTCGAACAGGTACCAACCGGCGGGAGGCTCTCCCTCTGTTGCGAAGGCTTTGTACTGGAGGATTGCATGGTGCCTGTAACATTCATATTAATTTATTTATTTATTTACTAGCTGTACCCGCTACTTCGCCCCCGTGGAATTAACAAAAAAGTTTTTGTTTAGAGTCTAAAATAAAAGTAGCCTAAGTTACTCCTTGTTACATCAGCTATCTGTCAGTGAAAGTACCGTTAAAATCGGTCCAGCCGTTTCAGAGATTATCCGGAACAGACAAACAGACAGACAAAATTTAAAAAAATATATATTTTGGTTTATGAATCATGCATATGTATACATTCATATGCATTTGGTAAAAAGCGGTTATTTTAATATTACAGACAGACACTTCAATTTTATTTATTAGATTTATACAACGACAATCATATTAACATCTTTACAGTCTATAACCAATAGGATGTTAAAAGAAAAAATAATAATTATACTAAAGATAAACAGACTTTCTCTCAGATTAACATAGCGACACAAACATTAATAAACTACTTTACAAGATAACAAAATACAATATTGACACTTTAGAAGTTTAGACTACTCCTAGCCCATGAAATAAATTGCTTCCTCCAGTGTGCCCGCGGTTTAATCTGCGTTAAATTGGATTTGATTGCTTTTATCATACAGCCGTGGTGGCCAAGTGGTTCAAGTGTTGCTTACACAAAGATGTCAAGTTTGAATCCCAACTGTACCAATGAGTTTTTCTGAACTTAAGATATATATTTTAGGTTCCGACGTGGCAGATGAGTCCGTCAACGTTACTCAAGCACGACTTTACATAGACCTTTGAATTTCTTCTCAAGCATATGCAGGTATTTCGATGTTTTCCTTCACCGTAAATCTCCAGGTGTGTCTTAACCCTGTATAGATAGTGCCACGTCATCGCCAGTTTATTGAGGAGTCATCTGGTCTAGTGGTTAGAGCTTCTGACTGCGAAACTTGAGGTTGGTTCGAATCCCGCTGAGGGCAGATATTTGTGTGATGAGCACAAGTACTTGTACCTTAGTCTTGGATGTCCTATGTATTTAAGTATATATCTATCTATATAAGTACATATATCCTTGTCTAGTTACCATAACACAAGCTTAGCTTAATTTGGGACTAGGTCAAGTTGTGTGTCCTGCCTCTTTGCAGCGGATCTCTTAGTGGGATCAAGTTTAGAATACAAAGGCAAGAGGATATATGGAGCATGCCCACCTAGATACAGTTGGATGTCCCATCACCACGTCGCAGTTGGTGAGTCTGCCAAACACATAGTACGCCTTACTTGTCAACTCCACTTTGTCCACAATCATGCCCGATTTGAGTACGTCCAGTGCATATTCTGAACCTGAAATAAATAAGATGCGCTAAATTACTTTAACCTCATCTCGCGAAAGGCAATAAGAGAGTTTTGGTGTCCCCTGAAATGAAAAGATTGCATATTTATATAACAGTTGTACTAATGAGTTTTTCAGAAACACACTTTACAATCAAATCAAATCAAAATATTTTTATTTCACATAGGCCTACGTGGGCACTTATAAAACTTATAAAATTGAAAAAGGTGCATGGTTCGTTTCCATGGAGAAGAACTGGCAAGAAACTCCATGGTAACCATGTTCATCCATCTTCTTTTCAAATCATTAGGTATACAGTAACAATACTATTATGTTACAGCATTAGTACTTAAATATGGTGGAACAGCATAGGTGCAACATTTTTTTTTTTATACCACTTGGGTGGCAAAGAAGCATGCGGTCCGCCTGATGGTAAGCGGTTACCGCCGCCTATGGACGCTTGCAACACCAGGGGTATCACTCGCGTGTTGCCGACCCTGCAGGAATCTTTTCACACCCTTCTTGAAGAACTCCATGCTGTACTCTCCAGGGAAAACCTCAACGGGGAGCTCATTCCACAGGCTGAGCGTTCGCGGAAGAAAACTCATTTGAAACGGCGCAGTGCGAGACCTTTGTGGTTCCAAGGTATGGGGATGAAACCCGTCGATGGCGAGAGGTCCTTGCACACACACAATAGCACAAGCTTTATGGTGAAGGCAAATATTGAGAGGAAACTTAAGATAATATGTATCTACATGACGGGGCTGACAGTTAATGCAAGAAAGAGACAGCGATACTATGCGCTAGCAGCACGTGCACCGAACGTTATCACCCCCACCTACCTCCCACTACGCGTCGAGAGAGAGAGTATAAAAAGGGCCGCTCCTTGCTATCGGCACGCATTTGTAACGGATGACTGCTGTCACGCATTTGTAATGGATGACTGCTGTCTCAGTACGAGTTTTTGCCTCCCTCACAGCCATTAGTTGGTACTCATGCCAACTAAGTGGCTTGTGTAAAATCTTCATTTTACTGTTTAATCTATGTTAATAATTATTGTTGGTGTTCAGCTCATTTATTATTATTATTATATAATCTAGTTATAAATGAACCTATCCTCCTATTTACTTCTGATGTCGGAGCTAATCCCGACTATGTATTATAAGATGTTTGAGAAGAAATTTTAGAGAAATGTTGGTGCATAGAAGACCACAGTGGAGTTCCCTTCTGTCACATTCGCACCTTAATATACCTCAAATAAAAACAGAATGTTGGTCAGGCTCTTTGGTGGGAAAATGTGAAGCTCTAGGCTATTTAATGCCATATTTGTACAGTTTTTACAACACTTTTTTAAGAGCCGTGGTGGCCGAGTGGTTCGAGCAGTTGCCTGCGACACAAAGATCGCAAGTTCGAATCCCGACTGTACCAATGAGTTTTTCTGAATTTAAGTACAGTGATTAGTCACACCACGAGCTTTACGGTGAAGGAAAACATCGTGAGGAAACCTGCATACGTCTGGGAAGAAATTCAAAGGCCTATGTATAGTCGTGCTTGAGTAACGGCGATGGACTCGCCATCTGTCACGTTGGCACTTAATATACCTCTGGCGGAAAGTGGGTGTGTGGGTATTACCCATACACCTCTGCCTACCCCTTCGGGGACCCTTGTGGGAAGGCGTGAGGATATTATTATTATTTTTTACAACACATATGACTACTTTTATTTCCACATAACCTTACAGAACTTCGAAGGAAAACATTAAGGCAGCAGAAGTCGCAGTTGGAGACATGGCTTGCCTTGCCAACAAAAGCCTTCCTTACCTTCAGGACACAGGCCCGACCATTTCGGTTCCTTATAGGGTACAGGAGGGAAGTTTTCATTAATCACAGCGGGAGGCGATGGACCTGCATTAGAAGTATTTTCTGCTGCATTGTCGGCTTGTATCGCTTCAGAAGTATGGTCAGCTTCGCTTTTTACCTTCTTAGGCAATTTTCCAATGCGCCCGAAGAGAACGGGCTTTTTAAACTCGATTTTTTCTTCCTTTACCTCGTCCATTGTAGTTGAGTTATATATTGTATTACTTGTATTGTATATACTTATACAAATATAAAAGTTGACGGAGTTTGTTCATGTATATTATTGTTTCACTTATTAATAGCTTTATATTTGAATTAAACACAACTACACATATTTTATCAACATTTTTATGCACGAATCAGAATTCTGTCATGTAATTCATTTCAATTTCATAAATATTTGGTATAGTAGCGAAAGTGTGTATAAACACGTTCCAACTACCTAGATCAAATGGATCGGACACTCAAAGACGGGAACGTCAAGAGTACTCGAAACCGACGAGCATGTATGAAGAGACTGATGGATTTGGACGAAGCGAAAGAGGTTTGCAAGTCTAGAGAAAACTGGCGCTCTATTCTCTCTGCCTACTCCGTTAGGGACTCGGCGTGATGATATGTATGTGTGTAGTAGCAACAATTATTTTTTATCTTAATACGAGTATATTAGTTTTTAATTTAAAATTACAAGTTACAAAAGTATAAGACGATTCACAGATACACACGTATATACAACAATTATCTCACTTTACGTCAGATTGACTGACAGTCATATGTCATCGTTTGACGTGAACCAAACCACATACTTCGCGTAATGATTCATAACATCACAGACAACGGATATTATCAATAAACATTCGACAGGGATTTTGGGCAGCAGATAGCTTTTTTACTGCTGCATTGTTTAGGATTTGGTACCTTCGTAGTAACAAACTTCCATGTGCATAATATCACATATTTTTTCTGAATAAATTCCATGAATTAAATATATTATATGAGCTTTTTATTTCTTTAATTTAAATAGCCAGTTTGATAAAATAAATATCGGAATAACAGAAGCGATTGGAACTTTTAACATGGTATTTAATTAAGTATTATTATGAGATTTAGCAAGATAACTGCTTGTTTCAAATACTACTATTGAATTGTTCCAGTATACATTGTAATCTCCTGTATTGAACACAGGAAAGCATGTTCGTTAATATTTGAATGAACGAAAGTGAATGAAACTATATTTATTGACTGAACTAAATGAATGAATCATTTCAAATCAAGAGAAGAGAATCTTGTCGATTGCCAGCTTAGTGACTGTAGACACTGTAGTTAGGTGATCGGACAGGTATATTTTTCTAGCACTCGGTCGGTCGTTTCTGAGTTCGGTGTTGATAATGCTCAAATAGTTCATGTGTACATTTGTTTCCCATTTTTACTCTTCAGCGGTGAATAAATCTTGTGTTGACAAGTGTCGAAGTTACCATATTGCATGTGCCAACCCGCAAGGTAGTGAACGAAGATTATTAAGTTATTTACTATTATCGGACATTCTTATCACAATAATACCTGTGCTAATGTGATTTCACCGCATTGCTGACGTCTTGAACCGCGTAATTACCTCAGGTGAGTGATTATAAGTTATAAACGTGACGATATTAGTCAAGGAAATTTGTACGATTTTTTTTTATCTCAAGTCTATCGGATGTTTTGAGATCTCAATCTGTTCGGCGGTGAAAGTAATAATTGTTGAAATCTTTTGATGGGATCTATTGTTTTACTATTTCGTGACGGTCATAAATTGACGCGGCTACTAGAGGCTTCATTCATTCAGGAAAAGAAAAAAGGTAATCCAATCTGTACTATAAATAATAAAGATGAATGGGGCTAAACGAATATCTCTTTATACAAAGATAATATATATAATATCTTCTCTTCTGAAGGGACCATATAGATCTAACCTTATTGAAGTTAACTATTAATTTAGTATCTATAAGTAATTAGTATTGTTAATGATGGACAGATTTTAGTGAAAACAAATATGACGTTTTATTAAATAATATATATTTTTTCTCATAATCACTACAAACAAACTGCATTTGTGACATGAATGTTTTATTTATTTGTTTATCCACAATCTTATTAACATCCTTACAGTCTAATTACCAATACAATGTTAAGAGAAAAAATATTTAAAGATGATTATTTTCAATGATAGTAATGGCTGATAGAGAGATGTATGAAGAAAATGTGAAAGCATTTTTTTAAGGAAATTATGTAAATAACTAATGAAAAAAATCAAATAGATCGGACTCTCAAGGACGGGAACGTTAAGAGTACTCGAAACTGATGAGCATGTATGAAGAGACTGATGAATGTGGACGAAGCGAAAGAGGTATGTAAGTCTAGAGAGAACTGGCACTCTATACTCTCTGCCTACCCCGTTAGGGACTCGGCGTGATGATATTTATTTATTTATTACAAAAATTATATATATAAGCTAACAGCTATATAGCCAAAGCACTTATATATGTACACTTAAGTGAAAAAGAAACATATGCTGTATACAAATAATTAGGCAAATTATACAATTAATCAATATATGACTACATACGGAGATACAAATGTATGTGCCGACGTATTGTGCCGACAGTGTCGCTAAACAAGTCCAACTGTGGGTACTGAGCAAGCATGTCATTCATAGCTATGATGGCGCGCGCTGAGGGCGCGGCCTCAGCACGGCGCGTGCGTGTGCGCACGGCGCAGGCAAACAACTTTCGGCGGCGGCGCGGCCCTGTGCAACCAGAGCCCCAATTGAGATCCCTGCTGGGTATACCTGCTAGTCCTATCCGCCCCAATGCATTGGGGTTATCGACCGTATTGGCTAGCAGTCCGCAATAATGTTTCAGCAGCAGCAGCTTTCGCCTTGTTTTCAAGGGAGCTAAGCCAACCATCCCTGATACAAACATTGATGGATACAAATAGGGATAGTATCCAAACTTCCGCTTATACAGAAATCGGGCAAACCTGCGCTGTACTCGCTCTAGCATGAGGGTGTATTTATCCTCGTAAGGGTCCCATACAATGGCGTTATATTCGAGTTTCCTGCGTACAAATGCTTTATACAACGTGGTGGCAACTCCAGTATCCCCGACTGATGACGAAGCTCTCATTATGAAGCCAAGAGCTTTGGTGGCATCCTTACATGCTGAGATCATGTGGTCTCTAAAGTCCAAGCGATGGTCAAGCCACACTCCCAAGTCCCGCACCTTATCAACCCGTTCAAGTGGGATATCATCAATCGTGTATGTGACTTGTATGGGTTGACGCGCACGTGCAAAAGATATTATTTTACATTTGGACGCATTGAAGGCCAAGCGGTTAATAGAACTCCAGCGTGCGACAGAGGCAATATCTTGCTGTAGGGCCCTACAATCATCCATATTCTGAACTGAAAGGTACAGCTTAAGATCGTCAGCAAACATTATGCACTTGGCGGTGTTAACGAATGTAATGTGTGTATGTATGTATAATGTATGTATGTATGTATAACGAGTGTAATGATATGTATGTATGTATAACTAATGAAAAATAAAATTCAAAATATGGTAACCTATGAGGAGGAGATAAATCTTACTATTTATTAATTTTGTGCCAGTTTTTGTTAACACAAAGAAATATAGAATTGGAGCTTTTGATTCTTGCCTACCCCTTCGGGGACCCTTGTGGGAAGGCGTGAGGATATATTATATATTATTCTAATATACAATAATATTGTGGACATCTCACACAAAGCCAACTGACCCTAAACTAGGCAGAGCCTGTACTATGGTATCGGCAACTGATATACACACTTATATAGATGTTAATATACAGTAATATTGTGGACATCTCACACAAAGCCAACTGACCCTAAACTAGGCAGAGCCTGTACTATGGTATCGGCAACTGATATACACACTTATATAGATGTTAATATACAGTAATATTGTGGACATCTCACACAAAGCCAACTGACCATAGACTAGGCAGAGCCTGTATTATAGGTATCGGCGACAGATATACACACTTATATAGATGTTAATATACAATAATATTGTGGACATCTCACACAAAGCCAACTGACCCTAAGCTAGGCAGAGCCTGTACTATAGGTATCGGCGGCTGATATACACACTTATATAGATGTTAATATACAATAATATTGTGGACATCTCACACAAAGCCAACTGACCCTAAGCTAGGCAGAGCCTGTACTATAGGTATCGGCGACTGATATACACACTTATATAGATGTTAATATACAATAATATTGTGGACATCTCACACAAAGCCAACTGACCCTAAGCTAGGCAGAGCCTGTACTATAGGTATCGGCGACAGATATACACACTTATATAGATGTTAATGTACAATAATATTGTGGACATCTCACACAAAGCCAACTGACCCTAAACTAGGCAGAGCCTGTCCAGTTTACGGTCATCTGCAAATAATATATTACAAGTTGGTTTGGACATATAGAAAAGATTGATGAAAAATATATATACAATGCGGAGTGGCTGGAAAAAGAGACAGTGGAAAACCATGTGTCAACTCAAAACTTGTGAGCATGCATGAAGAGATGTATGTGGATGGTTTTATACAATCATATGTGCTTGTCATTTAAATGTTTGCTATGGACAGGGATCAAACATGTTGCCTCTTGGCTGGGTAGACTAAGCATCTAGGTACGCGTACACAATTTTGTATTAAAAAAAACGGCTTGCTCCATTGGTTTTGGGTCACACAGTTACACGAATATTTTGCCAGAGGTTTTTGCCGGTGATTAACTTAGGTGCCAATGTGACAGTTGGCGAGTCCATTCAAGCACGACTATATATACGCCTTTGAATTGCTTCTGAGACGTATGCAGGTTTCCTCTCGATGTTTTCCTTCACTAAAGCATGTGACGCAACCAAAACTAATTGGCGCAAACGAGAAACCCCACAATAATCAGTGTTCTCTTATCGCTACAATCAGATTGGAATCGTAAGGAGTTTTGTTTTGTAATTAACGGTCACTATTATAAATCCTCTTCAATCTCTCGAGGTATGGGGTAGCCAGTTTTTTTTATACATCAAGAGTGGCAAACAAGTATACGGGACCTGATGGGAAGCGGTTACCGTAGCGAAGTGTCACTTGCGCGTTGCCACTCTGCGTTTGGAGATTTATACTGTGTTGGCAGCATCATGGGACTAATCCCTCTGCTGCCAACACAATGTAACAATCCTTCCCCTCCCCAAGGAGCTCATTATTAGAAACCTTATTCACCGCGTAGGAACACAACACAATAAATTGTGTTATTTGGCTACGGACTTCTATAAGGTGGGGTCCTGTCCCAGTCGGGTAGCTCCAAATTCGAAAGGGAAACCCGTCATGTCCTACCTCTATGGAACTACTTCTCTCTAGACTTATAGACTTCTCTAGACCTTAGCTTCATCTTGACTGATCTGTGGCTTGAGTCATACTCGGAGGTTTCGACTTTATTACATCTAATATTGTGTAATCATTAGAGCCGCGATGGCCTAGCGGTTCGAGTAGGCGCCTTAAACGAAAAGACTGCCTGATCGAACCCTGACTGTAACGATGCGTGTTTCTGAACTTACCACGCGCTTTACGGTGAAGAAAAACATCGAGAAGAGACTTGCATACGGTTCAGAAGACATTTTTGGTCGTATAGTATAGTATAGTCGTGCTTGAGAAACGGCGATAGTCTCGGCATCTGTCACGTTGGCACCTAAATATGTATCCAGCGAAAAGTAGTGTGTTACACTACCTACCTACCCCTTCGGAGGTATACAATAATAACCTATTATTTTACTTTTCTTTTATTTATTCCATATCTTGCCCAGAATTAGTTACAGTACTGATGAAAATATTTGTGTCACTTGTTTAATTTGTCTAATTTATGAATGTGAGAACATTGTAGGCTTTGTAGATTCTTAGATCTTGCTAACATTGTTATAATTATCTTGTTTTAGTAAGCAACGACCTATTGTCGGGCCTACGTTGTTCCCCCATACTTGGGTACTATTGCTGTAACGAAAAAATATTGTTATTGTATATGCCTAATGATTTGAAAAGATTAACCATGGAGTTTCTTGCTGGTTCTTCTCCATGGAAGCGACCAACCCGAACCGTGCTTCTTTTTCGACGTTTTATAAGTGCCCACCTGGGCATATGTGAAATAAAAAGATTTTGATTTTGATTTTGGAGACCCGGGAAAGCGTGGAGATTTGTAATAATAATTAAATTAAAAAAATTACACCTTTACACATTGTTGGTTATGAAAAGAATCTGTTAGCTTCAGATGATCAAGATTCCGTTCCACAGACGCACAACAATACAGCGTGATGCCATTGTTACACTGTAATTACAAAAGATGCTAGTGTTGCGAATGCTTTGTGATGCTTGACGTACGAAGCTGACAGGGTCGCCTCACTAGTAGGAATTATTTTATTGCTCACACCTGTACCCCATGGGGGCAGGCAGAGACCACTGCAGTGGCGTAGCTGTCGGAGGGCTAGACGGGGCAGGCTAACTATATATTGAACTAGTAAAATCTCCTCCCACATTTGGGATAGAAATAAGCCTGACTTCAAGAATGCGTTATTTTCATTAAATGCGATTTTTTTATTATAATACGTAATAATGTGTATTTGGCTATTAATTTTAAATAGAGTCGAATACGAATACGGAACAAACGATTTTAAATAGTTTATTTGGTAATATACCTCTGGCGGATAGTGGGTGTGTGAGTATTACCTATACACCTCTGCCTACCCCTTCGGGGATCCTTGTGGGAAGGCGTGAGGATATTAGTTAGGGCCCTAGTATATTTTTTGCCCCACCCAGGTTACCTGCTACCTTTGGTTACCTAGCTACGCTAATGGATCACTGTTTGCCACATACTACGATCCTAACACAACTTTTTTTTTTTTTTTTTTATACAACAAGAGTGGCAAACAAGCATACGGCCCATCTGATGGGAAACGGTTACCGTAGCCTATTTACGCTCACGATACCGAAGTATCACTTGCGTGTTGCCACTCTGTGTTCGGAGAGTTATAGTGTGTTGGCAGCATAATGGGTTTAATCCCTCTGCTTGCATGCTTCCAACACAATGTAACAATCCTCCCCCCTCCCCAAGGAGCTCATTACTGGAAACCTTATTCACCGCGTAGGAACACAACACAAAATATTGTGTTATTTGGCTACGGACTTCTATAAGGTGGAGGTCCTGCCCCAGTCGAGCAGCTCCGAATTCGAACGGGAAACCCGTTATGCCCTACCTCTCTTTTATGTCCTACCTCTCTTAATGCCTTTTCAGTAACGCCTTAATGATACATTAATGATTTATATACGTAGCGTAGAGTACAATCAACAAATAGATGAGGTAGGTGCGGCGGGCCAGGAAACAAAGGCAGGACGCGACGATACAATTAAATATTGATACCATTAGCGCTGCGTATAGTGCGAGCGATGCTATGAAGATGCTATACGAGTAATACTCATTATGAGAGCACTCCTTGAGATTTAATTCGGTATTACAAGGCAAGGCATGCTAGGGCAATTGGTAGGAGGCGTCTCATCAGATAAATCTAAACACCTTGCAAGGTTATGTTTTGTAAGGATTATCAGAAAAATGTGTATATTTAAGAATATGTCAAATGTCGCTTAATAGAGAATAATACCTCATATTATGTTTCGATTTTTTTGTTGAGAAGTATATTATGTTGCCGATGTGACAGATGACGAGTCCATTGGCGTTTATTAAGTCTTGCTTGATGAAGGGCGACTAAACAGGTTTTGAATATCTTGAGAAACCTATTCAAGGTTTGTCACGCACGATGCTTTGCTTCACCGTAAAGTTCGCGATGTGATAAATCACTGTACCTTAATTTCTTCCTTAACGTCTGCAGGTTTCTTCACGATGTTTTCCTTCACTGTAACGCACGTTGTGTGAACACTGTACTGAATTTGGTCAATGTTATTGATACGGACCGATATTTATTTACAAACATCGAGAGGAATCCTGCATACGTCTGCAGCAGCAATTCAAAGGCGTATGCATAGTCATGCTTGAGTAACGGCGATGGACTCGCCATCTGTTACGTTGGCATCTAAAATATATCTCTGGCGGAAAGTGGGTGTATGGTTATTACCTATACACCTCTGCCTACGCCTTCGGGGACCCTTGTGGGAAGGCGTGAGGATATATAATTATTTTTAATTATAACATAAAATTACGTGTGTAGCACTCTGCATTGTTTGCGACTTGTATATCTCCGCATCGCTCCTCTATGGACGGTAGACCTAATGTTTTGCAGACGTTAAGCCACACACAGACACACCGGCGCATTTCGATCGTCTCGTGTATGCATTCATGGATCTGGTGGATGGTTGATTATGCATTGTTTGGATTGGATGCGGCAGTGTCAATCCCTGCCAATGTTATACATGCGATAGTAACTCTGTCTGTCTCCCTCTCTGTCTGTCTGTTACCTTTTCAAGCCTAAACTACTGAACTGATTTAAAAGAAATTTGGTACAGATATAGTCTAGAGCCTGAGGGAGGTATTTTAAAGCGAAAAAGAGTTGTAAGGGGTTTAAAGTTTGTATGGAAGTTTCGTCATTTTTGAACCTAGAAGGATTTAAAGGCGTATCTATGTAGGCACCTAAAATATATCTCCGGCGAAAAGTAGGTGTGTGGGAACTACCAATACACCTTTGTCTACCCATTCGGAGACCCTTATGGGGAGGCGTGAAGATTTATTTAAATCTATAACTTTAATTGAATATTTGTGAAAGTAAAAAAAAACTATAGCAAATCACAATCTTCAATCTACCAGTTCAAAGAAATAGCCGAATGCATATAATTGCTATTTAACGACAATAGATTGTAACAGTGTTGCCATAATTAAGTGACTTTCGCTCTCAGAAATTAATTAACTTCGGTGAACGACGCGATATTGACAGCATCATTCGAGAGTGCGGAAACACTTTTGACTTATGATTCGAATACCTACCATAGATAAATATTATCTCATGTTCTTATTAATAATAATTTTGGAAATATTTTAAGTACTTAAAATAAAATAAATAAATATCCTCACGCCCTCCCACAAGGGTCCCCGAAGGGGTAGGCAGAGGTGTATGGGTAATACCCACACACCCACTTATTAGGCAAACAAATTATTGAAATAACATATCCTCACGCCTTCCCCAAGGGTCCCCGAAGGGAAGGGGTAGGCAGAGGTGTATAGGTACCCAAACACCCGTTCAGACAAACTCAGATCTTTGTGTCGCAGGCAACTTTTTTTTTTTTATATACCACTTGTGTGGCAAACAAGCATGCGGTCCGCCTGATGGTAAGCGGTTACCGCCGCCTATTACTACTCGAATCACTCAAATATTATCACGCCGGGTCCCTCACGGAGAGTAGAGCGCCAGTTCTCTCTAGACTTACAAGCTTTCTTTCGCACTCTCCACAATCTTCAGTCGCTTCATCCCTAAATAAAACAAAGAACAAAATATGACAACTACAAAGGATTCCAAGTCGTAAACGTAGACACATAATGTTGAATTTGCAACAAGAATCTATATTTATTCTCCAAGCTAACATTGTTTTGTATTAAGCCAACCAATATACCGTTTGACTTCACAGGCCAACCCTGCAAGACAGTGTTACAGACTTTAATACCTAATTAGGCCTTTTAAGTGCACAATGAAACACACTGGACACGAATTACAACCCTAAACAGTGTAGCAGTTAAGACGAAATTCCTCCGCACTTTAATATATTACGACGAGGAAATTTCGACAGATATAACACTGCGGTTTTCAACTGCACTGGAAAAACAGTCTTACCATAAATGTTGTTGGTGTCAAATTCCTTTCCGCGTAGTCATTCGGCAGTAAGGAAACTTTGACTTTTAATTCTCCTTTTAACGAGAATGTTGCTCCATATGACAGCGTGTTGAAGAGTTAGGTAGCGGTAGTAATTCGCTCAAAGGGCTCACAGAGCCAGATTAGGGGCTTTCTTTAATTACGTAAGGTGTTCAAGGGGGGAGGGATCAAACTAAATCTTTCCAAACCTCACTCACTTTGGGGGGGTCTTAGCCAATATAACGTAATTTTTTTCTAGCCGAAAAAATGGTGTAATATCTGAATAACTATTTCTAGAATGAACAGCATCGAATGAATGTTTAAAGATTATTAATATTCAGGTAATATTAGTTTTATATTTATTATTTAATTATATGACGTAATCTATACTAATATTATAAAGAGGAAAGATTTGTTTGTTTATTTGTTTGTTTGTAATGAATAGGCTCCGAAACTACTGGACCGATTTCAAAAATTCTTTCTCCTTTGGAAAGCTACATTATCCCCGAGTAACATAGGCTATATTAAATTGGACCCGATAGGTGGCGCTGCGATCGAGTTTCAAGAATTTTACCTTTTTACCCGGGCGAAACTTTCTGTGTGTTTCTGTGTGTCTTAAGCTAGATTCAAGAATGGTTTAGATTTACAATTGGACCCAATAGGTGGCGCTGCGATCGTGTTACGGGCAATTTAACTTTTTCACCCGAGTGAAGCTGGGCGGGACAGCTAGTTTATATATATTAAGATTAGGATACTAATATATAATATAAGGAGGAAAGATTTGTGTATGTTTGTAAGGAATTGACTCAAAAAGTACTGAACCGATTTGAAAAATTCTTTCCCCATTGAAAAGCTACATTCACCCTGAGCGACATAGGCTATGTTTTCTTTTATAAAAAAAAAATGCTGTCCACCCGTGCGAAGCCGGGACGGACCGCATAATATAAGATGTGAACGAAGCAGGGAGAGACGGCGAGATCTAAATATAATTATCGGCAGATCGTATAGCAGCAATTATTAAAACTGTACTCTGTACACTGTATAGTGATCCATTAAATCGATTATTCGACCGAATGATACCAATCGATCCGTTCTGTGCAATTGGATCCAGCATTGTTCTCGGTCTAGTAACTGTCCTGCCAACACCAAGGATTGTTGTCTATGTATTTGTGTTATTAATTGCTCTATTGTTCGTTGACATGATCAATATGGACGACATACTTGCAAAGGTCGCAAGTTCGAATCCCGACTGTACCAATGAGTTTTTCTGAACTTAAGTACAGTGATTAGTCACACCACGAGCTTTACGGTGAAGGAAAACATCGAGAGGAAACCTGCATATGCTTAAGAAGAAATTAAAAAGACTGTGGGACTCGCTATCCGTTACGCTGGCACCTAAAATACATCTCTGAAGGAAAGTGGGTGTGTGGGTGCTAACTATACACCTCGGCCTACCCTTTTGGGGACCCTTGTGGGAAGGCGTGAACATATACATATCATTAAGTTATATACTAGTGACTAAACACTGCACATACTTAGCAAAAACTCATTGGTACAGTCACAATTCGAACTTACAACTTTTCGAACCACTCGGCACCACGGCTCTTGTATATCTTTATATGTGTGTACTAGCTGTCCCGCCCAGCTTCGCCCGTGTGAAAAAGTTAAACTTCCTGAAACACGATCGCTGCGCCACCTATCGGGTCCAATTATAATGTAAGCTATCCTATCTTTCAAGTTGGATCAAACTGCACACGGTGTGCAAATTTGATTGAAATCGGTTAAGTAGTTTAGGAGTCCATCGCGGACAAACAACGTGACACGTGATTTATATATATTAAGATGTATATATATATATATATAACTTAGGATAGTAAACCTTATTAAACAATTCATTTAATGTCCTTACATACAATACACGCTCAATGGAACCTTTTAGTATAACATGGCCCCGAAAATGCACACTACAGACTACAGTTCATAATTGCGAAACATCAAAAGAACCCAAGCGTTCGATTCTCGCCAAAATCTCCGCAATAACCATGAACTTGAATGCTTCAAATGCCGAATTGTTACTGGAACAAGAACGTCAATTGCATCTGTGTGATAATTGGAGCATGAGAGAGCGGCCCCCCGCGAAGTGTCGCTATGACTTGGGGTTTAATATCAGATCAGTTCAAATCGATAGAACGATGGGAACGTCAAGGGTACTCGAAACCGGCGAACATGTATGAGGAGACTGATTAATTTGGATGAAGCGAGGTCTGTTAGTATGGAGAGGACTTGAGCTCTACTCTCTCTGTCTACTGTCCATCACGACGAGTCCCGCACTCGGTGTGATGGACAGTAAGCGTGTTAACTTGCCTAAAATAAATAATAACTAATAATAATATATCCTCACGCCTTCCCACAGGGGTATGCAGAGGTGTATAGGTAATACCCACACACCCACTTTCCGCCAGAGGTATATTAGGTGCCAACGTGACAGATGGCGAGTCCATCGCCGTTACTCAAGCACGACTATACATACGCCTTTGAATTTCTTCTAAGACGTATGTAGGTTTCCTCTCGATGTTTTCCTTCACCGTAAAGCTCGTGGTGTGACTAGTCTCTATACTTAAGTTCAGAATAACTCATTGGTACGGTCGGGATTTGAACTTGCGATCTTTGCGTCGCAGGCAACTGCTCGAACCACTCGGCCACCACGGCATAACTAATAAATAATGAAATATTAATGAACAAATACTTTGAGACCATTCCACACAAATAGAACTAGCCCCAATAAGTTAAGCTTGTACTATGCAAACAAGACATTCATATACATACATGGCTGTCTTGTCGTATTTCTGTATATACATATATATAGGTATATACCTACAGAAATACATAGAACATCCAAGACTTAGGTACATAAACTCGTGTTCATCACACAAATATCTGCCCTAAGCGGGAACTTTGCATCCACCGCGTGCTATCTTCGGTAACCGCCCATTGCCTTATATTAAGATTAAAAACACGCTAGCGAGGATAGGAACGCTTGCAACACCAGAGGTATTAATCGCACGCTGCTGACCCTGCAGGAATCTTTTTACACCCTTTCCATGCAAAAACCTTTTAGAATGTACCAGGAGAGCATGAATTAAAAAAGGTAATATTTTCACACCAGTCTTGAAGAACTCCATGCTGTACTCTCCAGGGAAACCTTTTAGAATGTACCAGGAGAGTATAAACTAAATTTCACACCCGTCGGAGAACTCCATGCTGCACTCTCTAGGGAAAACCTTTTGGAATGTACCAGGAGAGCATGAACTAAAGGTAATCATTTCACAGCCGCCTTGAAGAACTCCATGCTGCACTCTGAGAAAACCTCAACAGTAGTAGCGTCACACTTAAAGTTGTGTACATAAAGGGAATCTTTGGAATTTTAATAACATATTCTTGGCGATCGGCCAAATTGTCGTCGTTACGGCCAAGACAATGGATCAATCATAATTCCGTTCTAAATGTGGGTCGCGTTGGCCGCTTGCGTCAGTCAAATCCTGCCCTTTTTCAGGTCGTCGACACTGAAGGATAGGGCTGCGGCTTTGCCTGATTTGGAGCATGGAGTTTTTCAAGAAGGGTGTGAAAAGATTACCTTTAGTTCATGCTCTCCTGGTACATTCTAAAAGGTTTAGAAAGTACCTATCAGGAGAGTGCAGCATGGAGTTCTTCAAGTAGGGTGTGAGATTACTGCACGGCCGGCAGCGGGCGAGTGATACCCCTGGTGTTGTGATCGTCCATAAGCGGTGGTAACTGTCATCAGATGGACCGTGGGCCTGTTCACCACCTTAGGGGTATAAAAAGCTAAATATTTTATTAAACGTATGGGACACATGGAACATTGAACTTCGCAAGTTTTGTAGCCTATATTTGAAACTGCAACGCCTGTTTATACTGGCAAATAAAATATTAAGAAAAATTATAATTTGTGTCCTAAAATACAGGCTTTGCCTAGTTTAGGCACCAGTCTTTCACAATACAAGATTTTGTTTTCGTTTAATTTGTCAATTGTGTTCCTATGTATTTTGTTGTGAAAGAACAATAAATAAAAATAAATAAAATAATTATAATGAAAGTTCCTAAAATATGACGTCATTGATCTCTGTCCGAAACATCACACAGATCTTAAGAAAGCCAGTATGTCATAATGTCAATTGTAGAAACAAAAACTATATGTATAATTTTTTTAGGCGTTTCTCTTAGCGTAGGTGAATCTAAAGCTATGAATCACTTGGCGACAAAAAACTAACATGTTACTTCGTTCGTCTTTTGTTTGTCCGATCCAGATCCAATATTAAAATGTGTCATGACACAGATCCAATATTAAAATCTGTGTTTTTATACCACTTCGCTCTTGTCTATGCAATGCTACGTTTGGGGTGAGACTGTACTGAGGAATTCGAAAAGAGTTTTTCTTCCACGAACGCTCAGGCTGTGGAATGAGCTCCCCGTTGAGGTTTTCCCTGGAGAGTACAGCATGGAGTTCTTCAAGGAGGGTGTGAAAAGATTCCTGCAGGGTCGGCCCGTGAGCGATTCCCCGCTTACCACCAGCAGGGTTGCTTGCCACCAAAGTGACAACGGACGTCTGCCTTGCAACTCATCTCAAAATAGTTGGCCGTCGGTGACTATTCTTATCTACATCTTTATTGATACCTTTAAGAGTACGCCAAAGAGGCACAACTGTATATATACGCCTTTGAATTTCTTCTCAAACGTATGCAGACTTTCGATGTTTTCATCAAGCCTTCCCACAAAGGTCCCCGAAGGGGTAGGCAGAGGTGCATCGGTAGTACCCAAACACCCACTCTCCGCCAGAGATATATTTCAGGTGCCAACGTGATAGATGGCGAGTCCATCGCCATTAATCAAGCACGACTATACATACGCACTTGAATTGCTTCCCAGACGTATGTAGGTTTCCTCTCGATGTTTACCTTCACCGTAAACCTTGTGGTCTGACTAATCACTGTATTGAAGTTCAGAAAAACTCATTGGTGCAGTCGGGATTCGAACTCGCGATCTTTGTGTCGCAGGCAACTTCTCGAACCGCTCGGTTACCACGGCTTATTCGATGTTTTCCTTCACCATAAAGCTTGGTGTAAATATAACCGTTGGGCAATAAATAGTCTTGAACATTTGCACGTACAAGGCCACCACGTCACCTGTGCTAAGTTTTTTTTAACGTACGCATTCTTAGAGGCATGTAATCAGAGCCTTTTGGGTATAGGCCGAATGCTAATTCCACGGTCAAATCAGCTTGAATGAGATGATGAGGTAAACGCTTAAATTCATGTCGCGATTCACATAAACCCGTTTTAGGAATTACGTGTGTACATTCTCATTGTGCTCCGTGGCTTCTCCCATGTATTTTTAGCAAACTTTTATTAGCTATATGATTTTTGACCTCCTTCAAAACGTCGGATTAAATCGAAATTTGGCACAAGTACCGATGACATTTCGATATAATTTTTTTTTAATAAATAATAAATAAAAAATAGTTTAAAAAAGGCAGAGGTGTATAGGTAATACCCACACACCCACTTTCCGCCAGATATATATTTAGGTGCCAACGTGACAGATGGCGAGTCCGTGGCTGTTACTCAAGGAAGACTAGACATACGCCTTTGAATTGTAAAGTTTTGTTAAATATTATATTAAGTTATCATTGCGGTATAGACAAAGCTTGCCGTTTTAAATGTTTCTCTATAGCTGTATGCAAAGTTAAGGAAATCTAGTGTCACAAGAGTATTGGCCAATGAACGTGCGTCTTACATAGGCCGGGCACACATGTAAATACGACAACTATTCTGATTCAGTCAATAATGTATTGTGCCTCTGACAGACTCTCCCGACTGTACCAATTTTTTTTTCTGAACTCAAGTACAGTGATTTCACACTTAGTAGTAATTACTCAAGCATGACTGTACATACGTCTTTCAATTTCTTCTCCAACATATGCAGGTTTCCTTCACCGTGGTGTGACTAATCACTGTAGGTGCAGAATAAGTTTGGTACAGTCGGGATTGGAAATTGGAGCAATCATTGTGTCGCAGGCAACTACTAGACCCTGTGGATGTTCAATAAGTGTTCCCAGAGGCGAATAAAAGACTTTGAATTTGAAGTTCGAAGCAAGTTCGAATCCCGACTGTACCAATGAGTTTTTCTGAACTTAAGTACAGTGATTAGTCACACCACGAGCTTTACGGTGAAGGAAAACATCGAGAGGAAACCTGCACACGTCTGAGAATAAAATTCAAAGGCGTATGTATAGTAGTGCTTGAGTAACGGCGATGGACTCGCCATCTGTCACGTTGGCACCTAATATACCTCTGGCGGAAAGTGGGTGTGTGGGTATTACCTATACACCTTTGCCTACCCCTTCGGGGACCCTTGTGGGAAGGCGTGAGGATGAATTTGAGTACCTTCAGTACTGAAGGTCGAAGGTCACACAGCGGTGAAGGAAACCTGCATATGTTTGAGAAGAAATTGAAAGACTTATGTACAGTCATGCTTGAGTAATTACTACTAAGTGTGAAATCACTGTACTTAAGTACATAATAAAATATTGGTACAGTCGGCATTCGAACTTGCGATCTTTGCCTAGCAGACGACTATTGAACTACTCGGCCACTGCGTTTTTTCCTCTTGAATACCAATTCTAATCAAATTCTGTCATCTTCATTACCGATTCAAATCGTTCCATGTATGAATGAACCACCACGCAGCGGCGCGTATCGACAGTCGATCAATGCGATCAGGTTACAAGCTGTAGCGGTAACGACAATGGATTCAACGTAAATACACAAGATAAACAATTACGTATATAGATAGTGCCATCCACGAAGACGCGACCCACCAATTTCCAGTCGAGATGGTCGCGGGATGCGGGGAGTCTATTAATTGTAGTGTGCGTGTGCACTCATAGGTAATCAGTGTGTACCGACAATACTCACACATTAGTGGAAGGCTGCACACTTACACTATAAATTATAGGGAGGAATAGTGGGGCGCGTCTTCGTGGATGGCACTGGCTATTGCCATAATACGCTTCAATTTCAATTACAATTTTTGCATTATACGAGCTATGCCCCGCCAATTGGTTAGTGTATAATTTAATTTCTTTGATAGATTTTATTTTGGAATAAAACTTGAGTAACCGCATCTTTTTTACCAAATGTACCTATATTGAACGCAAATTCACTTTTCATCAGAAAATCGAAACACCTTGCAAGTTTATGTTTTGTAAGGGTTATCAGAAAAATGTGTATATTTAGGAATATATGTCAAATGCCGTTTAATAGTCAATGATGAGAAGTATATTTGAGGAGTTAATTACAAGCCTAACATCGACTTAAGTAGGTTTTAAAATTTAAACTAATACTAATCGCTACCGTAGGTATTTCGCCAACGCGTCATAAGCTGTATTGTATCGTCCGGCAACTTTGTATGCAAATGGTGCGCACGCGCAATTAGGTATGCGTGTTCGTTACGCACGTTTTACACAGGGGCGACATTTTAAATTAAAATGGGTGTGGTTGGTCTGACTAGAAGAAATAGTGAGATAAGAAAACGTTGTGGTCTGAAAGAAGATGTAGTGACAAAAATTGAGAAAGGTATGCTGAGATGGTTTGGCCATGTCGAGAGAATGAATGAAGAACGATTGACGAAAAAAGTGTATAAGGCGAGTGTGAATGAAAGTGTTGGAAGGGGTAGACCTAGTTTCTAGACCAAATTAGGGACGTCTTGAAAAAAGGCCAGGTCAAGAGTACCCTAAACCGAAGCATGTATGAAGGGAATAATGAAAGTGGACGAAGCGAAACAAGTATGTAAGGATCGTAGCAAGTGGAAAGAAGTGGTCTCTGCCTACCCCTACGGAAAAGAGGCGTGATTATATGTATGTGGTTGGTCCAGCACCCAACAAGTGCCGGTTAAGTAGCAAAAGTTCCCGGAACTCATGGTAAGAGAAACATTAAAACAAAATCTATATTATACATACATACATACATATTATTATGCCGAGTCTTAACGGGATAGGCAGAGAGAACAGAGCGCCAGTTCTCTCTAGACTTCATACCTCTTTCGCTTCGTCTACATTCATCAGTCTCTTCATACACGCCGTCGGTTTCGAGTACTCTTGACGTTCCCGTCCTTGAGTGTCCTTTCGATTTGATCCAGGTAGCTGGAACGTGTCTCGGAATCTATATCAAGCATTTAAAATATTCGTTTTTCTGAAATTAAGTACAGTGATTAGTCACACCACGAGCTTTACGGTGAAGGAAAACATCAAGAGGAAACCTGCATACGTCTGAGAAGACATTCAAAGGCGTGTGTATAATAATGCTTGAGTAACGGCGCGGCGATGGGCTCGCCATCTGTCGCATATATTGGCACCTAATATACCTCTGGCGGAAAGTGGGTGTGTGGGTATTACCTACACACCTCTGCCTACCCCTTCGGGGACCCTTGTGGGAAGTGAGTGTGTATGTCACTGAACTCCTCTCAAACGACTGGTCCGATTTTGATGAAATTTTTTGTGTGTTCAAGGGGATCTGGGAATGGTCTAGATTCACAATTGGACCCGATAGGTGGCGCCACCATCTTTTTTTTCCACCCGAGCGAAGCTGGGCGGGACAACTAGTTCTATATATATACATATATATATATATATATCGAGCAAAATGAGGATGTGTTACACCTCTGTCTACCCTTGTGGGAAGGCGTGAAGCTTACACGGCTGTTGTGATAGAAAAGAGTGTTAATTTATAACGTGTCAATGAAATCGTGCTTTCTAGTATTCAAGTGTAATTGACAAGAATGAAAGCGCAAAGCAAACAAGACACACGTGGGTGTTCAATCGATTTAATGGGTGTGTGTCTTAACTAAATACATTTACATACATACTAGATGACCTACCCAGCTTTGCTTACATAAAAAGTATACGTAAACATTCTTGAATCCACCTGAAGATGTAAAAAAAACCATTAAAAATTGTTTCGTTAAGGATTTCAATCAAGTCACTTACAGAGGAAAAAAGTGTTTGTACATACATATATGTACAATAAAAATAAATAAATAAAAAATAAGCCGTGGATAGAGCCGTGGTGGCCGAGTGGTTCGAGCAGTTGCCTGCGACGTAAAGGTCGCAAGTTCGAATCCCGACTGTACCAATGAGTTTTTCTGAACTTAAGTACAGTGATTAGTCACACCACGAGCTTTACGGTGAAGGAAAACATCGTGAGGAAACCTGCATACGTCTGAGAAGAAATTCAAAGGCGTATGTATAGTCGTGCTTGAGTAACGGCGATGGACTCGCTATCTGTCACGTTGGCACCTAATATACCTCTGGCGGAAAGTGGGTGTGTGGGTATTACCTATATATGTACAAACACTATTAGATATATATATATATATACTAGCTGCCCGCCCCGGCTTCGCACGGGTGCAATATTGATACTAATAATAATGTAAAAGATAAAAATGGTTATGGTGGTATATCCTTTAGAGATAATTAAATACAATCGCGGACTTTTATATCGATCATTTGAAGATATACTACTCCGTAGTACATTCATTTGATCTATCTCGTAAGGTTTACCCAGCGTTTGCGATTTAAGCGCACAAAAATATGTGCCTATGATCACATTACAAATCTTTGAATATTTCGTTATTTATTAAATAAGAGAAAAAGAGGCGAATTTGGAATAGTCTTGGTTTCCGATTTTCATTAATATTGTTTGACGTTTTAGCTGACCTCTACACCGCGTAAGGAATACTCCTACCAAATTTCAAGTCAATCGGCCTTACAGTTCCTGAGATTTCGTGATGAGTCAGTTCAAAAATGGGATCTCCTATATATATATAGATGTATTAAATATGTAGCCGAATGGATCGATTAGTTACCTTAGAACACAAAGATTGCAAGCCGACTAGCCGTCTGTCACGTTGGCACCTAATATATTTCTCGGACGGAAAGTGGGTGTGTGGGTATTACCTATACACACCTCTACCTACCCCTTCGGGGACCCATGTGGGAAGCCGTGAGGACTACGTACCAATAAAAGTTGCGTCCCGCGGTTTCGCCCGCCTAACATTTCATTACATAGTTTGGTATTTAAAGTTCTACATATCCTATGTATTAATCTAGTTATTAGAGTTTTACAAAGAGCCAAAGAGGTATGCAAGTCTAGAGAGAACTGGCGCTCCATACTCTCTGCCTACCCCGTTAGGGACTCGGCGTGATTATATGTATGTATAAAGAGGCAGCTTGCTTCAATAGGCTCCCAGGATTTGCTTATCTGAGTTCATTAATTAAAAAGAATTACCTAATACGTCGGGTCAATTCCACACAAATTGACATAGCCTCAAAATAAGCAAAGCTTGTGTTATGGTAACTAGACAAGGATATATTTACTTGTATATAAAGAAAGGTGCATAGGTCCAAGAATAAGGTACAAATACTTGTGTCATCACTGAAATATCTGCCCGCAGCGGGAACCGAAACCGCGACCTTAAGTTTCATAAGAGCTCTAACCACCACTAGAACAGACTCTGTCAGGTCTAACGGCCGATTACTTTCTGCATTAAAATTATACATAGCCAAGCTAGCATGATTATTGAGGAGGGCATATATCATCTCGCTAGCAGTCAAATTGATCGCGGGTGATGGCTAGTAGCCTCTACATACACACACTTTACTACACTACGAGGGACCTTGATAGTTACACGTAAGAATTAACATTTTAAATCTGCTTAATGACACTAGAACCTGTCTCAAAGTTGTTTTGTCAATTACACCAACATGTTCTCTCTCTTGCGCAGATACGGCGTGCGAGCGGGACAGACGCGCGGAGCTGTCAGAATGCAGAATATGACCAACGACCGCCGCGCGAACGCGTTTTTTACGTCAATTTTCATTTTACGAAGAGTATAAGTGTTTTTTATGTGCTTCAAAAGTTGATCCGTTCTCGAAAATGCTCAAATTGTTTTTTCCGCATATTAAAATATATCTCAAACGTTCCTCAATATGGCTAGTGACTCGAAATACGTCCAAGTAATTCAGTGAATTGATTAGTGCTGTGATTAAATAGTGTTTTTTGCGTAGTATTAATTTGTGCAACAGTGAATTGTGTGAAATCTTGTGATAATCTTATCTCTGTATGGTTGCAATAAAATGCAATAGCTCCCGCAAAATCAATCAATTACAACGCCATCTCTCGTCGAGTGGCGGTAATGCTTGAATAGAATGGAAGCCGGTTTCATACCGGTTGGTGCTGGGAGCGGGGGAGGGAGTGTACCTACACCCGCCGTCATGGCGCCACCGGCGAATGTCATCCGCGCACCGGGATTGAAACGCGGGAAAATGGAAGAGGCAATTTCTGATCGGGTAAGTGCATTTGCTAAAATTATATTTCATTTAAACATCGTGCTATAACTTGACTGGTTGGTGTTTTTAATCGTACCAACAGAGCCGTGGTGGCCCAGTGGTTCGAGTAGTACCAACGTAAAGATTGCAAGTTCGAATCCCGACTGTACATTTTCCCCGTTTTCACACATGGTCGCTGCTGTACAAAATATTAATTAATTGACCTAAATCAATGAGCTGTATGTAAAATAGGGAAGGTGAGTAAGTGAAAGTGAGTGAGAAGGAGAGTATGATAGGGAGTCCGGAAAAGCAGGCTATATTAGTCGTGAACGATAATGAATGAAGCAATTGACCGAAATGTGTGTTATAAATGCGCATAATTACATTCCGTCGCAGAAACAGAGCGTACAGTTGTACATGTTAAGAAAATCTGACACAAATGGTGCTCACACGCATGTGATAACACGGTTCACACGCGTGAAACCCGGTAACCGCTTGCCATCGGGCGGACCGCATGCTTGTTCGGCCCCCATCTGTGGTTTAAAAAAAAACGAAAAAGACTAATATTTGGGCAGGGTAACCGCTTGCCACCGGCCACAGTATGCCACCTCATAATAATAATATATCCTCACGCCTTCCCACAAGAATACCCGAAGAGGTAGGCAGAGGTGTACAGGTAGTACCCACACACCCACTTTCCGCCAGAGATATATTTTAGGTACCAACGTGATAGATGGCGAGTCCATCGCCATTACTCAAGCACGACTATACATACGCCTTTGAATTGCTTCTCAGACGTATGCAGGTTTCCTCTCGATGTTTTCCTTCACTTTTTAAAGAAAATATAGCCTATGTCACTCAAGGTGAATGTAGCTTTCCAATGGTGAAAGATTTAATCAAATCGGTCCAGTAGTTTCGGAGCCTATTCAATACAAACATACTTACATACAAACCTTTCCTCTTTATAATATTAGTATAGATTTCCATATTCCACGGAAAAAGTCAAGATAAAATTGGTATAAGAATTTTGCAAGACCCAAAGCCCTCTTTTCTTAAGTGCTACTTCAAGAGTGACCTTTGAAGGCGGACGCTTTGAAGAAATATCAACATAGATTAAAATAGTTTTCTTCTGGGCTGAGATTAAAATTGTACAGATTCGTAGCTCATGAACATGTTTCTCAGGTTTCATTTTTGAAGACCGTCTGGTCTAGTGGTTAGAGCTCCTCACTGCGAAACTTGAAGTCGCGGACTAGAATCCCGCTGAGGGCAGATATTTGTGTGATGAACACGAGTATTTGTACCTTAGTCTTGGATGTCCTATATATTTATGTATATATCTATCTATATAAGTATATATATCGTTGTCTAGTTATATTTTAGGTGGCAACGTGACAGATGGCGAGTCCATCGCCGTTACTCAAGCACGACTATACATACGCCTTTGAATTGCTTCTCAGACTAATGCAGGTTTCCTCTCGAAAATAAAAGATTGCGTTGATGTTTGGAAAAGATCTAACCACCAAGGTGACGATTTTACGCAGAATAATATAAATGCTCTTCTCAGAGTTGTTAACTAAACCGGTTTACCGTGTTACCTGGCACATAAAAGTGTTTTAAATTGTTATATGTTTGTGATGTAATTATTAAAGCAGCCGAATTTGAATTATCATGGCGATGTTGCCTAACTGCTCACTCTAGGTATAACTTTTAGTATTTGTAACTTTGGCTTGGATATTCTATGTATTTGTGTATGTATCATTATATATAAATTACGCGTCACGTTGTTTGTCCGCGATGGACTCCTTAATTATAATAATATAATAAACTAATATAATAAACTCCTTAATTACTTAACCGATTTCAATAAAATTTGCACACTGCGTGCAGTTTGATCCAACTTTAAAGATAGGATATAATATAAATATTAATTTATTGCAAATTATTTGTGTAGTGGCAGCTAGTCTTTATTTAGCTATCTCCTTTTGCTTTTAAGTAATCTACAAAATATAGGTTAAGTTTGTAAACTGGCGGTTCTGCTGGGGTCACCTCTGCCTACCCCATCGAGGACCCTTATGTAAAGGCGTGAGGATGAGAAAAAGATTAAAATACACATAAACTCTGTAAGAGGAGCAATTCATTGCCATGCATGGCCATAATTCAAATACATGAAGACCACATATTGTGACGACATTGCAGTTACAATTACTTAAACCTTCACACATCGAGAAAGAGTGTTATGGCGTATCGACTTTCATTATGAGCTTGGTATCTCTGCGTTTTTGTTTTTAATACCACAAGAGTGGTAAATAAGCATACGGCCCACCTGATGGGAAGCGGCTACCATAGCCTATTTACGCTCACGATACCGAAGTATCACTTGCGCGTTGCCACTCTGTGTTCGGAGAGTTATACTGTGTTGCCAACATAATGGGACTAATTCCTCCTAAGCTCATGGCGTGACTAATTACTGTACTTTTAAAGTTTAGAAAAACTCATATGGGATTCAAACTTGCAATCTTTGCGTTGCGGGCAACTACTCAAACCACTCGATCACTTTCGCATTGAAATGCTTAGTTATAGACCTGCGTTTGACCTCTATTTAGCTCGACGTGATCTATTCGCTCCCAACTTCAATAGGTTTGATGACTAGATTAAGCTCCCAAGAGGTAGCTTGCATTCAAACGCCCGCGATCGACAACGCTCATTCGGTAAGCCTAGGAAGCGAACTTACGTCTAACTGCACACATCCGTCATCTGGCTGCATAACATTATTGCTATTGCGCCTCCCACCACGAACGGCGGCGGACTAATCAGTGACGCCTGGAACAGAGCGCGCGTCGCACGCTCAGTGCCAGACTGATTCAAAATTGGCTTCGGATTTATTTAAATACCCCGCGAGTGTTCCAAAATCGAATTTGAAAATGTTCGAATTCAATTTGAGTGTCTGTGTTCTTTTCCACGTTTGAAAAGTGCAAGTGTTGTCTCATATTGGAATTCGAAACGAATTTGGAATAAGTGGAGGTGTGAATTATGGTAAAGGTTTGTCATTGCCAGGTTGAATAATGTTATGATCTAATATTTGTCGATGGGCCTCTGTCTGTTTTCACTGTTTGCTACACGATTATTACGTTAATATGTAATGTGGTTTATGTTGAAATCGAAAACGCCCACTTAATAACACAACTAGATATTCAAACTTTCAAACGATATTCCTAGAATTTAGAACCGCGGTAACCGCTTACCATCAGGCGTTATTTGCTACCTTCACTACATACAAAACCCTTGGGCACACACTATCGCATTGTATATCTGTTTCGTCAATCTTTCTTCACTCATCCTCTCTATATGTCCAAACTAACGTAACATGCCTTTCTTCATCTTTACAATCACACCATCGTTCACGCCAGTGACTTCGGTTGTCGGTAACTGGTAGATTTCTCATAGAAAATACGGAAATAATAACTGCATTTCAGAGAAAGTCACGCGTGATACTTGTACGCAAACTGTAACGCAATAACAGATTTAAGTCAACCTGCGATCTGGGTCGATCGACCTACGATCGATTTTATTCACATACTAGCTCCGCCACGCGGATCTTGCCATCCACGAAGACTCGCCCCACCAATTTATAGTCTAGGTGGTCGCGGGATGCGTGGAGTGTGACCCGAGTGTATTAATTGTAGTGTGCGTGTGCACTCATAGGTAATCTGTGTGTACCGACAATACTCACACATTAGTGGAAGGTTGCACACATTGTAAACTAATAGGGGAGAATAGTCAGGGCGAGTCTTCGTGAAAGGCACTATTTATATATGATTACTGCTACACCCCTGATTAGCAGCGTGAGTGGTTCGAGTAGTCGTTTGCGTCGCAAAATTTGCAACTTCGAATCCCGATTGTACCGATGACTTTCTGAACTTAGTACAGTGATTAGTCACACCATGAGCTTTACGGTGAAGGAAAATAGCGGTAGAGGTCTGTAAGTCTACAAAGAAACGGCGCTCTACTTTCTGCCTACCCCTCGGACTCAGCGTGATGATATGTTTAGATGTTGTACTATCAGCGAATTGTTTAGACAATTACTTTGTCAGTTTCGCGCTATTTCGTGACTTCGTGATAGGCTAAGTAGTTGGACAAACAGTTGGGCTATGTGGGTTAGTATTACATAATAGTTATTTTTGACCTACTGTCAGGGTTTATATTCAGTAATAAGCCATAGTGGACGAGCGGTTCGAATAGTTGCCCGCGACACAAAAATCGCAACTTCGAATCCCGACTGTATCAATAAGTTTTTCGGTATCTACTTAAATACAGTGATTAGTCGCACCACGAGCTTTACGGTGAAGGGAAATATCGATAGGAAACCTGCATACGTCTGAGAAGCAATTCAATGGCGTATGTATAGTCGTGCTTGAGTAACGGCGATGGACTCGCTATGTGTCACGTTGGCACCTAAAATATATGTCTGGAAACTGGGTGTGTCAATATTGCACACCTCCGGGACATGAGCCCCAGTATATACTTATGTATATATATATATTTTTTCTCCTACGAAAATTCTAGCACAGCTAGTGTAATGTAATGTTTGTATATGAGTATATGAGATTAACATAGAATGTAAATTCAATTATGCAACGGCGACCTTCTCTGCCTTAAATCTCAACCTACTCGCGCGCGAAATTTCATCGCGGGCGGCGTAGCCGTGAACTAAACCTACATTGTCAATGGTATGACTATGGAATTATGTGGAATTTAATATCACAAAAGATTTATTCAAGTGAACCAAAGTGAAGAAAGATTGACGAAACAGATATACAAAGCAAAAGTGTGTGCAAGAAGAGGCAGAGGAAGGCCACGTTCCAACTACCTGGATCAAATAGATCGGACTTTCAAGGACGGGAACGTTAAGAGTACTCGAAACCGACGAGCATGTATGAAGAGACTGATGAATGTGGACGAAGCGAAAGAGGTATGTAAGTCTAGAGAGAACTGGCGCTCTATACTCTCTGCCTACCCCGTTAGGGACTTGGCGTGATGATATGTATGTATGTATGTACCAAAGAGATCTTATCTGTTACCTCCTTGCCCCTTGGTTTCACCCTTGGGTCCAGCCTTGAGAAATATTTAAAGGCATTAAAATTGCCTAATGTCAACGTCAAAAACACGCTACCAACGTCTCAGATGGGGAGTCCATCGCCTTTCTCAAGCTCAACTATACATACGTCTTTGAATTTTCGATCGTATGCAGGTTTCCTCTCGATGTTTCCCTTCACCGTAAAGCTCGCGGTGTGACTAATAACTGTATTTGTGTTCAGAAAAACTCATTGGTACAGTCGGGATTCGTAATTGCAATCTTTGTCTTGCAAGCGACTTCTTGAACCAGTCGGCCACTATGGCTTAAAAAATAAATATCTTGCGGTTTTCTCAACTTATCTTGGCTATTGGTCCGCAGCGTCCGCGAGCGTCAACCCCACGCTATTGAAAAAATTACCTCAGTGTATTCCTTGCGATTTGTTTCGTTTTATACATATTATTCGGTATCGTGAGCGTAAATAGGCTATGGTAACCGTTTCCCATCAGGTGGGCCGTATGCTTGTTTGCCACTCTTGTTGTATAAAAAAAAAACCTAAGAGTGCCAGTAGTGTGGTGGCCGAGTGGTTCGATTAGTTGCCGCACAAAGATTGAAGGTCATATCCCGATTGTAACAATTAGTTTTTCCGATCTTTACTCCACAAGTGTTACGGTGAAAGTACCGTGTCGGTTGCATACGTTTGAAAAAAAAAAAAATGTGTCTATAGTTGTGCATGAGAAACGGCGATGGACTCGCCATCTCATCATACACTCGCCGATTTCTGACTCGACAACCTTCTTCATATATGTATGTACAAAAGCAGTATAACAAATAACTTCCTATGTTTTAACGAGATTATTCTATATTCTATAATCACAAACTTGTTTATACCCTGTAGGGCAACGATTTCCTTATTTCAATATGGGCAACACTATTTATTGATTGCTGACAACATTGTGTGTTCGCGTGTGAATAAGGCTGGATAAACCTTGACTCAAGCCGCTTTTGGTGATGTGGTCGATGTTAAAAGTTGATGGCAGTGATGAGTCCTCCTATAGATAGTGCCATCCCCAAAGATCCGATCCCCACTATGCTCCCCTACAGTTTATAGTGTGAGTGTGCAACCTTCCACTAATGTGTGAGTATTGTCGGTACACACTGATTACCTATGAGTGCACACGCACACTACAATTAATACACTCGGGTCATACTGCTCGATAAATGCGACCCCCTCGACTAGAAATTGATGGGGCGCGTCTTAGTTTGCTCTATCTATTAGTGAGATGCAGGCACTTTTTTACTATCAGAGTCGTGGTTGCCAGAGATATATTTTAGATGCCAACGTGACAGTTGGCGAGTCCATCGCCGTTACTCAAGCACGACTATACATACGCCTTTGAATTGCTTCTCAGACGTATGCAGGTTTCCTATCGATGTTTTCCTTCACCGTAAAGCTCGTGGTGTGACTAATCTCTGTAGGTACTTAAAATCAGAAAAACTCATTGGTACAGTCGGAATTCGAACTTGCGATCTTTGTGTCGCAGGTAATTACTCGAACCACGGCACACACGGCACGTGTAAATATATTTCCGGCGAAATGTGGATGTGTAGGCGCTATATACTTCTGCCTACCGGGGATCCTTGTTACGTGATGATATATATATTATTATTATTATTATTGATAGGATGATTGAAGGATAACTGCCGGAAATAAGGTGAATGGAGCCATGTCGGCGTTGATGGGCAGTAAAAGTCTGAGCAAGAATGCTCGAGTTGCTGTCCACAACGCGATATTGGTACCTACCTTGTTGTATGGCAGCGAATCCTGGGTATGTCAGAGGAAGTATGAAAATAGCTTGAATGCAGTTGAGATGCGATCGCTTCGAAAAATGTGCGGAGTAACGATTTTAGATCGAGTCCGCAATGAAGAGATTCGCAAATCAACTGGCGTGAATGAGGGCGTGATTGTAAAGATGAAGAAAGGCATATTACGTTGGTTTGGACACATAGAAAGGATGAGCGAAGAAAGATTGACGAAACAGATATACAAAGCAAAAGTGTGTGCAAGAAGAGGCAGAGGAAGGCCACGTTCCAACTACCTGGATCAAATCGACCGGACTCTCAAGGACGGGAACGTTAAGAGTACTCGAAACCGACGAGCATGTATGAAGAGACTGATGAACGTGGACGAAGCGAAAGAGGTATGTAAGTCTAGAGAGAACTGGCGCTCTATACTCCCTGCCTACCCCGCTAGGGACTTGGCGTGATGATATGTATGTATGTATTATTATTATTCACGTGCGTAGGGACCTAGATCTAGTATCGGCCTATGTATCTAAGCAGTGTGCTAACTGAATGACTGATAGGTTCACGATAGGCATCTTGTGTAAGGAATCTAGCGTGCATAAGAATTGCAAGATCATCATGTTTCTACAAATGCAAATGGTCTAAAGGGAACCTTATTTAACCCGCCAAAGTACGTTCGGAGTACAAACACATTTGTCAGTCCTCAATCTCAAGTCGTAGAGTCATAGCACCATTTAGAACTAAAGCACAAAAACAGTCTCATAGCCTCACGCCTTCCCACAAGGCTCCCCGAAGGGTTAAGCAGAGGTGTGTAGGTAGTACCCACACACCCACTTTCCACCAGTGATATATTTTAGATGGCGAGTCCATAGCCTTACGCTAGCACGGCTAAAAATACGCCTTTGAAGGTATTCTCAGACATATACAGGTTTCCTCTCGTATTCCTTCACCGTTAAGCTCGTGTGACTAATCACTGTACTTAAGTTTAGAAAAACTCATTGCTACAGTCGGGATTCAAATTTGACATCAAACATACAATATTACCTCGTATGTTTGTCGGTTCCAAGACTAAGATACACAGCCATAACGACTATGTTATCTCTTATCATAAATGGAGCAATTTTATTCGCGTTGTTTGTCTTAAACTACACGTTATCATGGCTCTGTTATCAGCAAAGTTTAATATGTTTTTGGGATGACATTAAAAGGTCTGTTTGTTTAAACGACCTACGCCGGAGTAGATACTAAAGTCACATGCTGTTTCTACATCTTGTGAGCATCTCACACAAAGCCAACTGACCCTAAGCTAGGCAGAGCCTGTACTATAGGTATCGGCGACTGATATACACACTTATATAGATGTTAATGTACAATAATATTGTGGACATCTCACACAAAGCCAACTGACCCTAAACTAGGCAGAGCCTGTACTGTAGGTATCGGCGACTGATATACACACTTATATAGATGTTAATATACAATAATATTGTGGACATCTCACACAAAGCCAACTGACCCTAAGCTAGGCAGAGCCTGTACTGTAGGTATCGGCGACTGATATACACACTTATATAGATGTTAATATACAATAATATTGTGGACATCTCACACAAAGCCAACTGACCCTAAACTAGGCAGAGCCTGTACTGTAGGTATCGGCGACTGATATACACACTTATATAGATGTTAATATACAATAATATTGTGGACATCTCACACAAAGCCAACTGACCCTAAACTAGGCAGAGCCTGTACTGTAGGTATCGGCGACTGATATACACACTTATATAGATGTTAATATACAATAATATTGTGGACATCTCACACAAAGCCAACTGACCCTAAGCTAGGCAGAGCCTGTACTATAGGTATCGGCGACTGATATACACACTTATATAGATGTTAATATACAATAATATTGTGGACATCTCACACAAAGCCAACTGACCCTAAACTAGGCAGAGCCTGTACTATAGGCATCGGCGACTGATATACACACTTATACAGATGTTAATATACAATAATATTGTGGACATCTCACACAAAGCCAACTGACCCTAAACTAGGCAGAGCCTGTACTATAGGTATCGGCGACTGATATACACACTTATATAGATGTTAATGTACAATAATATTGTGGACATCTCACACAAAGCCAACTGACCCTAAACTAGGCAGAGCCTGTACTATAGGTATCGGCGACTGATATACACACTTATATAGATGTTAATGTACAATAATATTGTGGACATCTCACACAAAGCCAACTGACCCTAAACTAGGCAGAGCCTGTACTATAGGTATCGGCGACTGATATACACACTTATATAGATGTTAATGTACAATAATATTGTGGAAATCTCACACAAAGCCAACTGACCCTAAACTAGGCAGAGCCTGTACTATAGGTATCGGCGACTGATATACACACTTATATAGATGTTAATGTACAATAATATTGAGGACATCTCACACAAAGCCAACGGACCCTAAACTAGGCAGAGCCTGTACTATAGGTATCAGGGACCGATATACATACTTATATCATGGATAGTCAAGCCCACACAAATACTCAGACTTAGTTCCAATGAAGCGAAAGAGTATATTAAGTCTTAGAGAGAAATGGAATTCCCTCTCTCTCTCTCTTTCTCTCTCTCTCTCTCTGCTTACTCCTTGATGGAATTCAGTGTGATGATATACATAAATACATGCATATCATCACGCCAAGTCCCTAACGGGGTAGGCAGAGAGTTTAATGATATCTGTGTGTTATTAATATTTTACGATGTGTTTCACTTAATCTGAATATATCTATACATAACCCGACTAAACGAGAAGTACTGCGCAATAACTAATAGAATAGGTATTACGATACTCATTAACATATGGACGTGTAATGTTACCTCGAGTTGCTAAGCTGTGAGCGGAGTCGGTATATCTGAATTTGTTTTATTTTCATTAGATTTAATAAGAGCCGTGGTGGCCTGCGACGCAAAGGTCGCAAGTTCGAATCCCGACTGTACCAATGAGTTTTTCGGAACTTAAGTACGGTGATTAGTCACCCCACGAGCTTTACGGTGAATGAAAACATCGAGAGGAAACCTGCATACGTCTGAGAAGAAATTCAAAGGCGTATGTATAGTCGTGCTTGAGTAACTGCGATGGAATCGCCATCTGTCACGCTAGCACCTAAAATATTTCTTGGCGGAAAGTGGGTGTGTGGGTACTGCTTATACACCTCAGTCTACCCCTTCGGGGACCCTTGTGGGAAGGCATGAGGATATATTATTTTATTATGACAGATGACACTAGTGATATTAATTAACAACCTTCATTTTCTTTTTCATAAAAAGCAGTCGTTCATTCAAATATGAAGGTATATAAATAAATATCAGGGTCGTTATGCCGAAAATAAATAGTATACCGTATCCATATTTACCACCTCCACGTAAAGTCCTTGCACCACCATCGTACCCACATAAGAACTGCGTTGAAGACGCGACCTTGCTTATGCAAACATCGATTTACATATCTAACGCTAGTAAAATTGTTTTATCTACTAAAGGTCTGTTTGTAATAATAATAATAATAATAATAATATACCTACCTTATTGTATGGCAGCGAATCCTGGGTATGTCAGAGGAAGTATGAAAATAGCTTGAATGCAGTCGAGATGCGATCTCTTCGAAAAATGTGCGGCGTAACGATTAGATCGAATCCGCAATGAAAGATTCGCAAATCAACTGGCGTGAATGAGGGCGTGATTGTAAAGATGAAGAAAGGCATGTTACGTTGGTTTGGACACATAGAAAGGATGAGTGAAGAAAGATTGACGAAACAGATATACAAAGCAAAAGTGTGTGCAAGAAGAGGCAGAGGAAGGCCACGTTCCAACTACCTGGATCAAATCGATCGGACTCTCAAGGACGGGAACGTTAAGAGTACTCGAAACCGACGAGCATGTATGAAGAGACTGATGAATGTGGACGAAGCGAAAGAGGTATGTAAGTCTTGAGAGAACTGGCGCTCTGTGCTCTCTGCCTACCCCGTTAGGGACTTGGCGTGATGATATGTATGTATAATAATATATCCTCACGCCTTCCCACAAGGGTCTCCGAAGGGGGTAGGCAGAGGTGTATGGGTATTACCCACACACCCATTCTGTTTGTAATGTCACATTATTCACAACAATTAATCTTAATATGTATATATAAATTACGCGTCACGTTGTTTGTCCGCGAAGGACTCCTAAACTACTTAACCGATTTCAATAAAATTTGCACACCGTGTGCACTTTGATCCAATTTGAAAAATAGGATAGCTTACATCTCAATTTATAGTCGCAATATTATTTTATTGCAAATTATTTGTGTATTATTTGACAGTCACATTTATCTGTTAGCTCCAAACGATTCTAACAGATGGCGATATCTGTTGACTGGATTGAGTAAGTATTTATTTATTTATTTACAATGTAATATAACAAAAACCTTAGCCACAGCAACGCGTGGCCGGGTCTGCTAGTATCTCTATAAAATAAAATAGGATGAGTTATTATAATACACCTCTGCCTACCCCTTCACCCTTATGGGAAGGTGTGAAGACGAAGAAGAGATAAGACTTGGAGGATATTCGTTAACTGACTTAAAGTAAATCCGGTGAATATACATATGTATGTGTATAAGGAAATTGATGAATGTGGATGACGCTCTGTCTAGAGAACTGGTCTACTCTCTCTGCCTACTGGCTACGGAAGAGATTGCATATGACAGTGAACTTTTAAGTAAAACATAACGAATAATGTGATGTTCCAACTGATTAATTAACGATAATTTATTACATGCAACATGCCGTGTTATACTTGATTAATGGTTTGTTAAACGATTTCTTATGACATATTGCAAGAAAGTGAATGGGGCCACATTGGTTTGGACATAAAGAAAGGATGAGTGAAGTAGGATTGACGAAACATAATAAAGACAACAAAAAATTAAATTAAAGCCAACACATAACAATCCTCCCCCCTCCCCAAGGAGCTCATTACTGGAAACCTTATTCACCACGTAGGAACACAACAGAAAAAATTGTGTTATTTGGCTACGGACTTCTATAAGGTCCTGCCCCAGACGGGCAGCTCTAAATTCGAACGGGAAACCCGTTATGACCTACCTATTGGACGGATGGCAAATCTGTCTCCCTTTCGCAAGTGTTTGAATGTCTTCTCCAACGTATGCAGGTTTCCTCTCGATGTTTTCCTTCACCGTAAAGCTTGTGGTGTGACTGATCACTGTACTTAAGTTAACAAAAAACTAATTGGTACAGTCGGGATGTAAGCCACCACGGCTTTTTATATAATGTATGTTAATTATAAAGTGTTAATTACTTTCAAGAATGTTTACGTCTCATTAAGTGTTGCAATGCTATCTTTATGATGGCAGGTCATGCGTCATTTGATGTTGATTATCATTTCGCTAGTGCTTGCCGCTTTTTTTTTTAATTGCAATATTTGTCGGCTTGTAGGTATCGGATGTCAATCAATTATATTCCGTACCCATTTTCGATGTATCCTTTCGATGAATTATTTTAACAAAATTAAACTTAAAAATATGTATTATAACAGTATGTATTTTATAGTTAGTACCAAAACCCACTTTTCGCTTTAGGTGCTAATGTGACAGATGGCGAGTCCATCGTCCTTACTCAAGCTCGACTGTACATACGTCTTTGAATATCTGCTCAAACGTATGCAGGTTTCCTCTCGATGTTCACCTTCACTGTTATACTCGTGGTGTGACTGATCACCGTACTTAAGGTCAGAAAAACTCATCGGTACAGTCGGGATTTGAACTTGTAATTTTTGTTTTGTAGGCAACTACTCGAACCATTTGGCAACCACGGGATAAATGGAGTGGTCAAAACGCCCTCTTTCATAACGCGGGTTGCGAACTGCACATTCGAAACGGCCAGTGAGACAAATATGAAAAAAATCAATAATCGAATCAAGAGTAATATTAAAAGATAATTAACATAGATAATGAAGTTAGCAGCGTTATTATCGTAGCCCGATTACGTCTATAAACAATTATTATTTCTTTCACGCCCACCAGTTGCGTATGCGCAGTATAAATTTAAAACTCTGCGCATAATAATTATGCCATAATGGGGCTATGACAATAAAACGTTTCTTTAGACTGTGGCTCTCTACACAATCGCTAATATGGTATCCTGTGTAGTTCAGCAGTTAGATAGACTGTAACGTCTGTGGAGGGGCCGATGGTCGGTGGAGCAGACGTGTCCTATAGTTCACACAGCGGGGTTGCTAACGTAGTGTAGTGTCAGCCAGCTGCAGTGTCAGTGGGCTGGTCACGTCTCTGGAAGGGCCGATGGTAGTCGGAGCAGATGTGCCAACCTGACGAGGGAGTGTCCATCGCAGTTTCTTAAGCACATACTTCTGAGAATATTTCTCAATAATTGCATATTCTTCTCGATATATTCCTTAACATCATACATACATAATGGGGTGGGCAGAGAGAATAGAGCAATAGTTTTCTCTAGACCTCTTTCGCTTCGTCCACATTCCTCAGTCTCCTCATACAAGCTCGCCGGTTTTGAGTACTCTTGACGTTCCCGTCCTTGAGTGTTTGCAAGAAGAGGCAGAGGAAGACCACGATCCAACTACCAAAAAAACATTGTGAGAAAGTCTCTCTCTTTTGCCATCTCTCACTTTGACCTCTAGGACTTGCAATCATTATTTTGCAAGCGACATATACCACTAAGTCACTACGACTTACACTTCTAATACTTATACCCCACGCCTTCCCACAAGGGTCCCCGAAGGGGTAGGCAGAGGTGTATAAGTAATACCCACACACCCACTTTCCGCCAGAGGTATATTAGGTGCCAACGTGACAGATGGCGAGTCCATCGCCGTTACTCAAGCGCGACTATACATACGCCTTTGAATTTCTTCTCAGACGTATGCAGGTTTCCTCTCGATGTTTTCCTTCACCGTAAAGCTCGTGGTGTGACTAATCACTGTACTTAAGTTCAGAAAAACTCATTGGTACAGTCGGGATTCGAACTTGCGATCTTTGCGTCGCAGGCAACTGCTCGAACCACTCGGCCACCGCGGCTCTAATACTAATACAGTGTGGGTTAAGTTAAACAATTGAGTTCGCGCGACGCCTAGATTAATTTAGAGTTATGATCGACCTTGTCTGTGTGTTGGTGCGTTGGGCAACGTCTCATATCCTCATTATGCGAGCGGTAAGCAGTCGCTCACGACACGTGTCCGATGTGACATTGCCTCCCACGCGGCCAACGGCTAACGTGAGCCTTTTGTTTTAGATTATAATAATAATATAATAAATCCTCACGCCTTCCCACAAGGGTCCCCGAAGGGGTAGGCAGAGGTGTATAGGTAATACCCATGCACCCACTTTCCGCCAAAGGTATATTAGGTGCCAACGTGACAGATGGCGAGTCTATCGCCGTTACTCAAGCACGAATATACATATTTACCTAGATAATAAATTATTAGTTTATTAAAACATAATTATCATCATACAGAGACCCTCACGATTTAGACCGAGACCTGCCATATCACTCTAACGTTGCTGCCAACGCTTTACCATGACTGTGTAAAATGTTTGGTGTGTGGATTATTTATGTACAAGTTCATTATTGTGAAGCATTGTTCTAGATTCTAACTTGTGTTAAAAGCCGTGGAAGCATAGGTGTTCGAGCCTTCAATCAATATAAATAAACCAGCTGTCCATCCCAGCTTTACCACGGTGAAAAATTAAAATTGCCTGAAACAAGATCGCCGTGCTACCTATAGCGATCCTAACCTCTTCTCGAATCCACCTGAAGACACACAGAAATTTCATTAAAAACGGTGCAGCCGCTTAGAAAGAGTTCAGTAACAAACACACGCACAAAATATATATAGTAAGCCAGAATATAGCCTATGTCACTCAGGGTGAATGTAGCTTTCCAATGGTGAGATAATTTTTCAAATCGGTCCATTCGGAGTCGAATTTGTTTCATCATTCATTACAAACATACACACACACAAAAATACAAAACTTTCCTCTTTATAATAGACTAGCTGTCCCGCCCAGCTTTGCTCGGGTGAAAAAGTTAAATTGCCCGTAACACGATCGCAGCGCCACCTATCGGGTCCAATTGTAAATCTAAACCATTCTCGAATCCACCTTAAGACACACAGAAAGGGATAGCTTCGCACGGGTGAAAAAGTTAAAATTCCTAAAACTCGATCGCAGCGCCACCTATCGGGTCCAATTTAATATAGCCTATGTTACTCGGGGATAATGTAGCTTTCCAAAGGTGAAAGAATTTTTGAAATCGGTCCAGTAGTTTCGGAGCCTATTCATTACAAACAAACAAACAAATCTTTCCTCTTTATAATATTACTAGCTTATGCCCGCGGCTTCGCCCACGTTGAGTTCAAAAAAGTAAAGTAAGTTCGAAATTCTATGTATAAGCCATCACCATTTAAATTTTCAGCAAAACGGCTCTTCTCTCTGACGTAAAAGTTTTTTTTTCAATAAAAATATAGTATCCTATGTTACTTCTAATACCTCCAAGAATATGTGTACAAAGTTTCATGATGATCGGTAAAGTAGTTTTTACGTGAAAGCGTAACAAACAAACTTACATTCACATTTATAATATTAGTAAGGATTAGTATAGATTATTTTAGATTTACTTTAGTACAGATGAGTGATTGGTGAAGGAAAACGTCGAAAGAAAACCTGCATGAGAGTAAAACACTTTTGTTTCTATAGTTGTGCTTCAGAATGGCTATGAACTCACCACAATATTACGTTGGCACCTAAATATGTCTGCGAAGAAAAGGGGTCGTTTTTATACCTTTGCCTATGGTAATGCAAAGCTATAAAAGATCAGGCGAACACGAATTCAAATAAGTAAGACTCCATTTATGGCATGGCACCGCTAGAGGGCGCGGGCCGGAAGCGCAGCCATCTTGAACCGGAACACTCTAGAAACCGTACGGGTAATGATAAACGCCATTTTGGTGTTAAAAGTCATATGCTAGCGATACCTTGTTGTCACTCTACTTAATATGTTTATTTACATACAATCGGCATGTATGTAGAGAGAGTAGTTCTCTTTTTTCATACCTCTAGAGTAGTAAACAAGCATGGCTCATATAAGGCTCATCTGATAGGAAGCGGTTACCGTAGCCTATTTACGCTTACTATACCGAAGTAATCACCTGCGCGTTGCCACTCTGTGTTCGGAGAGTTACACTGCGTTGGTAGTATACTGGGACTAATCTCTGCTGCCAATACAATATAACAATCCTCCCCCTCCCCGACGAGCTAACCTATATATTATATTGTAATATAATATAGGGACAACAAGGGACCCTTGTGGGAAGGCGTGAGGATATATAATATATAGGTTAGCTATAAATATACATCTATAAAATTGGATTGTCTGTTTGTAATATAAAAACGCATTTTACTAAATGCGTATGGATGTATACACGGTACATATATAACAAAATATTTTATTTATTTATTTAAAAACTTCCTGCAATAACAATTGCACAGGCGGACTTAATGCCGTGGGCATTCTCTACCAGTCAACCTTTGGGTGATGAAATATAATTTTTTTAAATTCTGTCTGTCTGTCTCTGTCTGTTTGTTCCATCTCCGAAACGGCTGGACCGATTTTAACGGGACTTTCACTGGGAGATGTAGGCGAACTGAACAATACTGAACAATATTTTTTTTGTTAAATTCCACGCGGACGAAGTCGCGGGCACAGCTAGTTTATAATATAAGTACTCCTTTATAGTAAATATATGTTTACTATATCACTTTGAAAAGTGAAACATGTTTGTTGATCGTGCTCGCATTCTCACGCCAAATGTCACTGCCCCGGGGGCGCGTTTCGCTCTCGATCGTGCCCGCCACGCCCAAAGCGGTAAAACACTAGAGAAGGGGGGGGGGGGAGACTAACTTGGCAGACGAAAACACGACTCATCATTTTAGATAGTGCCATCCACGAAGACTCTATAACACAACTTTGAAGTTGTGTTGTGATCAGTGTGCGTCTGAAACCGACGAGCCCATATAAAGGGAGTGATGAATGTGGATGAAAGCGAGGTCTTTTAGACTAGAAAGAACTGGTGCTCTATACTCTCTGCCAATGAGGAGTCGGTGATGATTATTAGCATTCAAGAATATTGGCGGGCCGTCGACAATTGAAAAAGCCGAGAGCCGAGTCCTTCACAGTTTTAGCAGAGGATGTAGGGCCAGCTTTCTCCAGATTTGTAGACCACTTTGTCCACTTTCATCAGTCCCCTTGACGTTCCCATCCTTGAGTGTCCGATTTATTTGATCTAGGTAGTTGGAACGTGGTCTTCTTCTGTATATAAGTATGTATAGTATACAAGCTGTGCCCGCGACTTCGTCCGCGTCGTATAGTGACTTTGCGCAGTATTTTTTTATTTATTTTGGATGTGTGTGTGTGTGTGTAGGGGATGCCTACGTCATAGTAGCTGTATGCATGCAAAGTCTCAGCCCGATCGGTTTAAAATTGACAAAGTTTCATACAAACTTTCATCCCCTATTTTATCTCCCTTGGGGATAGAATTAACCAAAATCCTTTCTTAGCGGATGCCTACGTCATAACATCTACCTGCATGCCAAATTTCAGCCCGATCCGTCCAGTGGTTTGGGCTGTGCGTTGCTAGATCACCATGTCAGTCAGTCACCTTTGAGTTGTATAGATAGATATAGATTGTCCAGTTATGACAGAGAAGTCACGAAATCCTCTCATGATCACGACGCCTATCGGAGTTGTATGACATCGCGTATGTCACAATGACGTTTATATGACAGTCGTTACTTAATGGTATTGTTTTAATTGCCACATCCGATGGAGGCTCATATCTTTGGCAATTGTTAGCGATTGGTAGCAGTTCTGTGGGTCGTGTTGTTGTCATCTAAATGTCTAATTGGATTGCAAAGGTGATGGGTTTTGATATGTAAGTAGGGTTAATGAGACGGTCTGGTCTAGTAATCTAGTGCGACTGCGACTGCGAAGCTTGAGTTCACGAGTTAGATTCCTGCTGAGGAAATATTATATACCTATGTGTGATAAGCACGAGTATTTGTACCTTAGTCTTGGATGTCCTATGTATTTAGGACACTGCAATTTTATTCATTTGTATAGAAAATATTCATATTAAATCTTAATATATATAAATTACGTGTCACGTTGTTTGTCCGCGATGGACTCCTAAACTACATAACCGATTTCAATCAAATTTGCACACCGTGTGCAGTTTCATCCAACTTAAAAGATAGGGTAGCATTCATCACAATTGGACCCGATAGGTGGCGCTGCGATCGTGGTTCAGGAAGTTTAACTTTTTCACCCGGGCGAAGCTGGGCGGGACAGCTAGTAATATTATAAATGTGAATGTATACGAGGATGTTCGTCAAGCCAGAATGGTTCCACGGGATTGGATGAAATTTGGCACAGAGATAGATTAGAAGCTGGATGTTTTGTCCCAGAAAAACTGAAATGAAGTCAAATATTACGCGGGTGAAGCTACGGGGCGTGGCTAGTGTTCAGTAATGCATAGCCTAAAGGTCCTCACACTACAGTACGACAAAAGGCGAGAGTTTTTTACTGTATGTGAACGATGCATTTCTCGTCTAGTGCGCTTGCCAGACTATCGACCCAGTTCTTGGGCAGCTTTGGTAAGCGCTGTTTTGTAGGTTAAAAATGTAACGCCTATGGTTCAGTGTGTTAATTATGACGATTTTTTTATATATGACGAAGGTATGTTGAAGTGCCAATGTTTTGGAGGAAGACCACGTTCCAACTACCTAGATCAAATCGATCGGACGCTCAAAGACAGGAACGTCAAGAGTACTCGAAACCGACGACCATGTATGAAGAGACTGATCAATGTGGAGAACTGGCGCTGTATACACTGCCCCGTTAGGGACTCGGCGTGATGATATGAATGTATATTATACTAGCGGCCCGTCCCGGCTTCACACGCATGGACATTTATTGTTTTAATATTTTGGAATAAACATTATTTTTAATGTAGCATTCAAATGGTGAAAGAATTCTTAAAATCGGTCCAGTACTTTTTGAGCAAATTCCTTACAAACATACGTACATACACAGCTTTCCTCGTTATAGTCTTCTCTGTCAAAGTCTGAAATGGTGATAGCGTATACCTAGGAATAGGACATAGGCAATTTAAAAATTCAAAGTTCTTATATTATAACTAGCTGAGCCCGCGACTTCGTCCGCGCGGAAAACTGATATTATGCGGAAAACTGTTACGGGTCTAGTGCACCTGGTACACGTAGGTATATGAATTAATGTTAGTAACAAAATGTATTGAGAAAACTGATATTATGCGGAAAACTGTTACGGGTCTAGTGCACCTGGTACACGTAGGTATATGAATTAATGTTAGTAACAAAATGTATTGAGAAAACTGATATTATGCGGAAAACTGTTACGGGTCTAGTGCACCTGGTACACGTAGGTATATGAATTAATGTTAGTAACAAAATGTATTGAGAAAACTGATATTATGCGGAAAACTGTTACGGGTCTAGTGCACCTGGTACACGTAGGTATATGAATTAATGTTAGTGACAAAATGTATTGAGAAAACTGATATTATGCGGAAAACTGTTACGGGTCTAGTGCACCTGGTACACGTAGGTATATGAATTAATGTTAGTAACAAAATGTATTGAGAAAACTGATATTATGCGGAAAACTGTTACGGGTCTAGTGCACCTGGTACACGTAGGTATATGAATTAATGTTAGTAACAAAATGTATTGAGAAAATTCTCAATACATTTTGTCACTAACATAGCAATAAGTTCATTTACTAACAAATACGGAAATTAATCTGAAATAAATTATTATGATATTATTATTAAGCAGCATTTAATTTTATTTTTATTTTACCCCCTTAAGGGTAAAATTTATACAAAATTAGAATGTAATTTAATTAGTTATTCGTATTGTGCTATACTTAATTACTATGTATTATATTATATATATATATATTATAAATTACTAATATTATAATAATAGTTTTCTACACTGTCGAATTGGGTGTATCTGTAATGGCAGTGTATAGTGTTTTATAATAAATAAAAAAAAAAAAAAAATTAATTTATATGTAATCAAGAGCAAAAAAAATAAGTTTCAAGCTTCTAGTTTCAATAATGACGAAACTTCTATACAAACTTTCATCCCCTATTTCAACACCTTACAACCATTTTTCGCATTAAAAAGTAGCATATGTCCTTTCTCAATCTCTAGGCTATCTCCGTACCAAATTCATTTAAATCGGTTCAGTAGTTTAGGCGTGAAAAGGTAACAGACAGGCAGAGTTACTTTCGCATTTATAATATTTGTAGGGATGTATGTTGCTCTTTCACGGCATAGCGGCTGAACCGATTCTAAGAGGAAAATTTTCAAAGCTACTTTTTCGAACTCCACGCGGGCGAAGCCGCGGGCACAAGCTAGTATTAGTATGGATGTATGTTGCAGACTAGTACCTAAACCACTGCTTATGTACAACATACGTATGTGCTAATGGTGCGCACCATTCTAACGTCTGTTATGTCAAGCTATCTCCAATCGAGCGCAGTTTCTCTCAGTGAAAGTAATGCTATGTTGAGCTTGTAGTACGGAATGATTGTATACCTTGTAGGTACGGGTGTTCGGTTACTTGACGGCCTTCTGGTCTAGTGGTCAGAACTGACTGCGAAGCTTGAGGTCGCGTGTTTGATTCCCGTTGGGGCAGATATTTTTGTGATGGTCTAGAGTCTTTGTCTTAGATGTAAGGATTATCAGTAAAATGTGTATATTTAGGAATATAATAAAGAGAGGTAGGGCATAACGGGTTTCCCGTTCGAATTTGTAGCTGCCCGTCTGGGGCAGGACCTCCACCTTATAGAAGTGCGCAGACAAGTAACACAATTTTTTGTGTTGTGTTCCTACGCGGTGAATAAGGTTTCCAGTAATGAACTTCTTCGGGAGGGGGTTTGCTATATTGTGTTGGCAGCAGAGGGATTAGTTCCATTATTCTAGATAGGTTATAAGCTGATCTTATACCAGAAAAACCTGCTTACTAGTATTTACTAGTCTCTTTTAATTTTTCATTTCCCAAGTAATTTTTTTGGGTCCCTCTTTCGTGGAATCCCCGTGGCTATGAGCCCGGTTGCACTCCCCTAGATCCAGCCCTGCAAGTGATACCCCTGGTGTAGCAAGCGGGGGTGACCGCTCACCACCACGCTGTTACTTTAATGGTATAAATGTGGCTTCAGACACAGTGCAATAGCACCGAATTACTGTACCGTGTCCATTACTGAGGCGTTGCATTATTTACTGGTATAATTGTTCTCACTTGAATTTTTCGACGCTATCGTATGCCGGAGTTAAAAAATATGTTTTTGCGCATGTGGTATCAAAATGCTCAAAGTCCATTCCGATTGTATCTGACCAAGGAATGGAACGATGTTTGGAAAGAGACGTAGACATTAAAAAATCTACTTCAAATCATGTCAAATCAAAAACTCTAGGGTCGTGGGGACTAGATACTCTTCATTTCTATAAGGATGTCTCGAGGAAAGTCTTTGAGGCCTCCCGTCCCGACAAGAGGAATCTGCATTGCTATACAACGTGGCAATGCCGCCAGTCTTCCTGGCACCCTTCCGCGTGACACAGATTTTTATACAGTTTATCTTTATACATTATATATTTATACTTATAATTAACAGTAATAACTGTTAATTGTTGTTATTGTAAATAAATAAAAAAACAATAATCTTTTATACAACGTAAGGGACATTTCCCGTACGTAGCAAAATCAAAATCTGTATCTAAGTCTAGATGGGCATTTATAAAACGTCGAAAAATTTGCACGGTTCGGGTTGGTCGTTTCCATGAAGAAGAACCGGCAAGAAACTCCATGGTTACTCCTTTCAAATCATTAGGGATACAATAACAATATTTTTACGTTACAGCAATAGTACTTATGTATGGGGGAAAAACGTAGGCAGGCACTAATGAAAGATTCACGCAAACGCACACGTTAGCTAAACCTTACGAGATAGATCAAATTAATGTACTACGGGATTGTATAATCTTAAAAAGATCGATACCAAAGTCCTTGATGGTATATATTTATCTGTAAAGGATAACCCACAGTAACCATTTGTATCTTTTACATATTATTAGTACATATCTACATTGCACCCGTGCGAAGCCGGGGCGGATCACTAGTATTAAATGAACTTAAAAGGGGTGCCTTATTTTCGAGTTGTTATTTAACGAATTCAGTTCTCAAGATGGTTACGTTAATACAGTAAAAAGAACTGATCTTTATCGCAGTAGTACTGCGTTACAATGATCGCAGTGATGTGGCCGACCTTGAATTGTTACGTGAATCTGACTACCCGTGTTGCTCATAGGCTCTATATAACTCTATACGAAATCGTTTTCTGTTAGCAACGAAACATATATATCAACGCGCCGAGTCCGGGCTAGGCAGGGAGAAGAGCGCCAGTTCTCTCTCAAATCAAATATTTTATTTCACATGGTCCTAGATCGGCACTTATGAAACGTCGACAAAGGTGCACGGTTCGGGTTGGTCGTTTCCATGGAGAAGGACCGACAAGAAACTTGGCATACAATGACAATATTATTATGTTACAGCATTAGTACTTAAGTATGGGGGACAACGTCTCTAGATCTTCAGACCCCTCACTTCGTCTACATTCAGGAGCCTTGTGGGAAGGCGTGAGGAGGATATATTATTATTATAGCGTATTGGGTAAATCTGTAAGTTAATATGGTTGTAAATGTGCGTCCATTTAAAAACTATTAATAAATTTTATCTGGCAATGACAATAATTCACTATCTCGTTAGCAGTGATAAAACTGTACAAAATAGCAGTTGGAGCAGCTTACAAGCAAACAGTGAATCACAGTGAGCAGTAGCAGCTCTGCTATGGATGTGATTATGTATATTGGTGTAGCAGCTTGGTAGCTAGTTGCTACTTTTAGTTTTGGTTCGTGAATAGTGGGTGCTTTGAAACGAAATCTTCTGCAAATCTTAGTGGCAGCTGTGTGTTACTGGTGTTGTGTTTAAGATGAAACTATGGCGTTAATTGGACCAAGGAATAGCGCCCCAGTCATCAGGGACAGTCTGCATACCCCGGCTTATGACGTAAGAATAATTTTATTAATTACTAGCTGTGCCAGCGACTTGGTTCGCGTGGAATTTAACACACAATTTTTTTTGCATAATTTCTATAATAAAATTAGCCTAAGTTACTCCTCTTTACATCAGCTACCTGCCTGTGAAAGTCCCGTCAAAATAGTTCCAGTCGTTTTAGAGATTAGCCGGAACAAACAGACACAGACAGACAAAAAAATCTTGTATACTAAACTAACACTCATGTCTGAAATAAATGATTTGAATTTTAATTATGGCTACTTCTGAGCAGGGTACGTGTACCAACTCATATATGTATTTAGTTAGTGTTTTATTACGAAGCATGTGCGACGACACTTGCGATTTTGATTCGACATTATGCCAATTTCATATTTAATAGCTAAAATTTCTCTAAAAAATTAATCTCCGGCGGAAAGTTGGTGTGTGGGTATTACCTACACACCTTTGTCTACCCCTTCGGGGACCCTAGTAATGAGGCGTGAAGATTTATTCTATTTGTTATAATTTAATCACACCAACATACCCACTGTAGAGTGCAGTGAGATCATGGCCGTAAAACAAATTGCGCGCGAGTCGTTATATCAAAGATGACGTGTCCAATTGAGATAATACATGCTATCTTTGTAGGCGGTTAAGAGGCACATCTTAAGCGCACTTTATGCCTCATGACCCTGTTTTAGCTATTAACTCGTAAAGACCTCAGTAGGTAGGCCTCTTATTGCAACAGTCCGGCTAGGTGACCACCGCAGTGGCAGATATCCTGCCGCCAAGCACTAGTGTACGTACACTACACTGTGTGCCGGTGTGAAGGGCACTGTAGCTAGTCACATTACTGGCCATAAGGGACTGGGTACTAGGTGGTAGGCCTCTTATTGCAACAGTCCGGCTAGGTGACCACCGCAGTGGCAGATATCCTGCCGCCAAGCACTAGTGTACGTACACTACACTGTGTGCCGGTGTGAAGGGCACTGTAGCTAGTCACATTACTGGCCATAAGGGACTGGGTACTAGGTGGTAGGCCTCTTATTGCAACAGTCCGGCTAGGTGACCACCGCAGTGGCAGATATCCTGCCGCCAAGCACTAGTGTACGTACACTACACTGTGTGCCGGTGTGAAGGGCACTGTAGCCAGTCACATTACTGGCCATAAGGGACTGGGTACTAGGTGGTAGGCCTCTTATTGCAACAGTCCGGCTAGGTGACCACCGCAGTGGCAGATATCCTGCCGCCAAGCACTGGTGTACGTACACTACACTGTGTGCCGGTGTGAAGGGCACTGTAGCTAGTCACATTACTGGCCATAAGGGACTGGGTACTAGGTGGTAGGCCTCTTATTGCAACAGTCCGGCTAGGTGACTACCGCAGTGGCAGATATCCTGCCGCCAAGCACTAGTGTACGTACACTACACTGTGTGCCGGTGTGAAGGGCACTGTAGCTAGTCACATTACTGGCCATAAGGGACTGGGTACTAGGTGGTAGGCCTGTTATTGCAACGGTCCGGCTAGGTGACCACCGAAGTGGTAGATATCCTGCCGCCAAGCACTAGTGTACGTACACTACACTGTGTGCCGGTGTGAAGGGCACTGTAGCTAGTCACATTACTGGCCATAAGGGACTGGGTACTAGGTGGTAGGCCTCTTATTGCAACGGTCCGGCTAGGTGACCACCGCAGTGGCAGATATCCTGCCGCCAAGCACTAGTGTACGTACACTAACCTGTGTGCCGGTGTGAAGGCAGCTAGAAGCACGATATACATACGGCTTTAAATTTCTTGTCAAACGTTTGTATGCAGGTTTCCTCTCGATGTTTTTCTTCATCGTACAGCTCGTGGTGTGACTAATCACTGTACTTAAGTTCAGAAAAAATCTTTGTTACAGCCGGGATTCCAAGTTGCAATCTTTGTGTTGCAGGCAATTACTAGAACTTCTCGACCACCACGGCTTAAAAGAGTGATTTGTAAAAGTTTTTTTTTTAATTAATAATTAAGCCTTATTATTTTTTATCCCATTCTCTAAAGACTCGTTAGCAGACTATATTGATACAGTTTTTACCAAGATTTTATGAGTTCCGGGTGTAAAAAACTTTAATTGTAAGCACTAAAAACTTGACGAGTATAATATACACGTACGTAAATAATGTGTACCTCTGCTCTAGTTATATGTACACGCATGCCATCACACAGAGTGCCTCGTGGGGTATGCAGAGAGAGTAAAGGGTCAGTCTCTAGACTAACATACGTAATTGTCTTGGTCCAACAAACATGCTCGGCGGTTTCGAGTACTCTTGACGTTTCCGCCCTTGAGGGTCTTCCACTGCCTGTTTGGACAATTTCGCATAGTCCCAAATTAAGCCAAGCTTGTGGTAAGGGAACTAGGCAATGATATATGTATTTACTTAAATGTATAGAAAGATATATACAAATGTCCAAGACTATAATATAAGGTATAAATATGTACTCGTGTTTATCACACAAATGTCTGCCCCCAGCGGGAAAGGAACCTGCGAACTCAAGCTTCGCAGTCAGGAGCTCTAACCACTAGACTAGTCGGCCGCCTTTATCCTAATACATTACATGTTATTCCGTTCGTTAGTTTTTATGTGAACGATGAACGATTTTGAACGATGAACGATGAATGATTTTGTGTTTATGTGTAATAAGAACGAATATCCTTTAAACTTTCGCATTTTTATATTAGTGCGTTAAAGAAATGGCCGCCATTATGATCCGATGTTAATATTCTATTGCATGATGTGAAGTGTATTAACGAACAATTGTATAACAGATTCTCTCAATAACGTTACTCGGCACGTTTCGCATTCGTAATTGAACAATTATAACTCTTTTTACTATAAATATAAAGGTCAAATTGAATTGCTCGCGCTCGGCGTCCATTATGTAATTTTGACAGGTAGTGAAACGTCATGGTGACTTTGACGGACAGGTCTTAAGTTACGGAAAATTGTGTAGTAGCGCTCTATATTGGCTGCCTACCCTGACCATCGGGCGTTCGAAGGAACGGTACACTAAGGTCACGTTATCAGCAGCTCTAGAGACAATTATTTTCTAAAAGTGAAAGTCCAAACAAACATTGAAATATCCTCAGGAATTTCACGAAGGAAACATATAAATGCTACAGATTACTAGGATGTTTGATACTCAATCACGCCATAACGGAAAATAGATGAAATTAGACACCGAGATAAATAATTTAATGAAATATATATCCTCACGCCTTCCCACAAGGGTCTCCAAAAAGAGAGGCCAAGCCATGTAGATAGTACCCAGACACCAACTGTCCACCAAAAAAATATTTTAGTTGCCAACGTGACAGATGGTGTCTGTTGCCTTTTGTTTTTGAGCCTTTGAATCGCTTCTCAGACGTATGCAGGTTTCCTCTCGATGTTTTCCTTCACCGCAAAGCTCGTGGTGTGACTAATCACTTAAGTACTTAAGTTCAGAAAAACTTATTGGTACAGTCGGCATTCGAACTTGCGATCTTCGTGTCCCAGGCTCGAACTACTCGAACCGAGATAGATACTAAAATTCACCAGTTAAACACATCGAAGTTCGAACTTTATTATCTTTTTAATATCTATTCCAATTAAATTTAGTTTTACGCGGGTGTAATCGCGGAGCAAAACTAGTTTGTAACGTAAGTTGGAATATCATGAATGGCACAGAGCCCCACCAATCCCCACCAATCAGCTGTAAACCCACGTGGGCTTACCACCTGTCCGCTGATGCAAGACTCCGTTGCGGCATGTACCGCAGTCTGCATTCCGTACATTACAATGCTATAACTGGTCTAAGCTACTCATTATTACTGTACATATCTCCAAAGCACCGAGCCAGAGGTGTAAAAACTCGACTCGACTGGTGGTAAGCGGTTACCGTCGCGTGCTACCGACCCTGCACGAAACTTTTCATACATTTGTTGAAGAACTCCATGCTGTAGTATAGTAAAACCTCAAAGGGGAGCTCATTCTACAGCTTGAGCGTTCGCGGAAATTAAATCCTTAAGAATATATTGACATCCCATGCCAACGACAATATCTCTAAGTTTAGAGAGAACTGGCGCTATACTTGACGGATTCATACGATACGAACCCCCTCCTTTTCAAAGTCGATTGAAAGTATATATATAGATAGTGCCATCCACGAACACGCGCCCCACTATTCTCCCCTATAGTTCATAGTGTAAGTGTGCAACCTTCCACTAATATTCGAGTATTGTCGGTACACACTGATCACCTATGAGTGCACACGCGCACTATAATTAATAGACTCGGGTCATACTGACATTGGTGGGACGCGTCTCCGTGGATGGCACTAGCTATATGTATGTTTAACTTTTTGGACACCCTTGCTTGCAAACCCCCTACTTCTCATAGTAGGTTGAAAGGGTTTACTCTACGCGTATGCTAATAATAGGTATATTACTTTCCATGCAGAGGTTTCACTTTCCACCGCGCCGACCAGTCTCGTCACGCCTTTTATGGTGTTATGGCGAATACTGCAGACAGTTTACCGCGATAATAGAATTCTCATGTTATGGTTTTAAGAGCCGTGGTGGCCGAGTGGTTCGAGTATTATCTGCAAAGCGTAGAGTGCGAGTTTGAACCTTGGCGGCGGCCTGTAGTAATACCTTATACCTTATACCTTGGGACAATTTCACACAAATTAACCTAGTCCCAAATTAAGCAAAGTTTGTGTTATGGTAACTAGACAACGATATATTTACTTATATAGATAGATATACATATACGTAAATACATAGGACATCCAAGGCTAAGGTACAAATACTCGTGTCCATCACACAAATATCCGCCCTCAGCGGTATTCGAACCCGCAAACCTCAAGTTTCGCAGTCAGGAGCTCTAGCCACTAGACCAGACGGCCGTCAAAGTAGTAATAACTTTCTTCTTAACGAATGTAACAGTGATTTATCAAAAGGAGTTTTACGTTGAAGGAAACCATCGCGATGGAACCTGACATTTGCAATTAGGGGCGAGATTCTTATGAAAAACATATAACATTTCTTTTTTTACAACCACAACCACGATGTGGTCCTATAAGAGAGGTAGGGCATAACGGGTTTCCGTTCGAATTTGGAGCTGCCCGACTGGGGCAGGACCTCCACCTTATAGAAGGCCGTAGCCAAATAACAATTATTTGTGTTGTGTTCCTACGCGGTGAATTAGGGAGGGGGGAGGATTGTTACATTATGCTGCAAACATAGTACAACTCTCCGAACACAGAGTGGCAGCGCGCAAGTGATACTTCGGTATCGTGAGCGTATATAAGTTATGGTAACCGCTTCTCATGAAAAGAAAAAAACCACAAAGGAGAGATTGTTCAGAGAGGAGTGTAACCCTACTCTCTCTGCCTACCCAATGATGAGATGATATACGTGGATGTTTCATGAGTATTGATAGGTATAGTTAGTGCCATCCACGAAGACGCGCCCCACCAATTTCTAGTCGAGGAGGTCGCGAGATCATAAACCGAGTGTATTAATTGTAGTGTGCGTGTGCACTCATAGGTAATCAGTGTGTACCGACAATACTCACACATTAGTGGAAGGTTGCACACTTACACTATAAACTATAGGGAAGAATAGTGGGGCGCGTCTACGTAGATGGTACTATCTATACGATGATTAGTTTAGTATGCCGCCGTCGTGCCTCCGTGGCGCGTGATGCTCACTACGCTGGTCAGTTGAAGTGGCTAGGCACATTCCACCGTCAACTAAGCCATGGTTTGCATACATATGTTATTGTGATGTGATGACGTCACTACTAATATCAAATATAAATAAATAAATATCCTCACGCCTTCCCACAAGGGTCCCCGAAGGGGTAGGCAGAGGTGTATGGGTAATACCCACACACCCACAAACCAACGTGACATGCCTTTCTTCATCTTTACAATCACGCCCTCATTCATTGGTATATGTACCGTTTATACATCCATATGCATTAAGTAAAACGCGGTTTTCTTATAGTCCATTGAAATGTTACAATTTTAGGCCTTACCTTGCGTTTTTTAGAGGACGGAGTTTGCAACAAAAAATGCTACAATTTTTTTTCATCAAATAAATAGTTTAAGAGATATATCGTAAAAACCATTTCAACCCCTATTTTCAAGATGGCGGCCGAGGAACAAGGGTTGCGACCTTGGTTTTAGCTTTACACTGACCCCCTAAACACCAAAAAAATAAAATTGCGTCCTCTAAAAAACGCAACCCCTAATGTAACTTTTCAATGGACTATTACGGGACGCTAGCTTGTTATCTTCTCATTGTCATTAGGTCAGGACACCTGATACTACTCATGACGCACCAGGGCAGGTTATCCTTGCAAGGATGCGCCGCCAAACCGGTCGTGACCTTGCCACAACGCTGATACGGGTGCTTAACGATAGCACTACTTGTATTTCATACTCGCTCAGAGCCACGGTGGCTGAGTTCCAGTTATAATTTCAAGTTCCCAAGTTTGAATCCCGACTGGACCAACGAGTTTTTTTTCAAAACTTGTGTACAGTTAATTGTGTTTACGATGAAGGATAAACATTATGCCAACATTCTGATTTAATAAGGATCCTAAAAGCTGTCGACGACAAATATTTCGAGTTCGAATCCCGACTGGAACAAAGTGATTTTTCTAAACTTGTAGATTATTGTGATTGAGTTTAGGAAAAATATAAGGTCACTAGGGTTCTGATAAAATAAGGACCCTAAAAGTGTCATCGACGTCTAATATCTCGCTCACCCTTGTAAAATTTTGTACAATATCGTTCGTCGGTATTCACTGTACTGCGACTGCACCGATTCTGATGAAATTTTTATTTGTGTTGGCAATCATTCGTTCAGGTTACTCTTGTCATCCAAACGAAACTGGCCGGGTTAAAAAACGTTATATGTATTTTTTATACCACAAAGGCGGCAATAAGCATGCCACCCACCCGGTAAGCGGTTACCGCCGCCCCCTGTCGACACTGTAGGAATTTTTTCACACCCTTCTTGAAGAATTTCATGCTGTACTCTACAGGGAAACCTTTTAAGATGTACCAGGAGAGCATGAACTAAAGGCAATCATTTCACACCCTTCTTGAAGAACTCCAAGCTGTACTCTCCAGAGAAACCTTTTAGGATGTACCAGGAGAGCATGAACTAAAGGCAATCATTTCACACCCTTCTTGAAGAACTCCAAGCTGTACTCTCCAGGGAAAACCTCAACGGGGAGCTCATTCCACAGCCCGAGCGTGCGCGGAAGGAAACTCCTTTGTAACGACTTTACGACCTTTTAAAAGTTAAACAGTGTTCTTGTAGCCACAACTATGTTTTGCTTATCTCCTCAAGGCCCCACCGTATATAATTTACGTGTTTGTACTCTGTTACCTCCCTACTGCGAGCCAAACATGTGTGGCGTCACTAGGGCCTTATCATCACGTGACATTGAACAGTACAAAAGGACATATGTATGATATACATATATATATATACACAGAGAATGTCTCAGTAAATAGAACTGTTGTCTTCTAGAAGTTATAGCGTGTTGTGAATATATCCTCATGACGATGCAATAAAACATATAACTTCAAAGATACAATGACAACATTATTAATGGAGGTGTACATATCCACTCTAAGTTGTGGTTTTATGGGATTCATTCAAAAGCTATTAATAACACATAAAAAATAGTTCGTTTGTACATATATATTTACGGAAACGGTTACCGTAGCCTATTTACGCTCACGATACCGAAGTATCACTTGCGCGTTGTCACTCTGTGTTCGGAGAGTTACAGTGTGTTGGCAGCATAATGGGTTTAATCCCTCTGCTTCCAACACAATGTAACAATCCTCCCCCCTCCCCAAGGAGCTCATTTCTGGAAACCTTATTCACCGCGTAGGAACACAACACAAAAAATTTTGTTATTTGGCTACGGACTTCTATAAGGCGGAGGTCCTGCCCCCAGTCGGGCAGCTCCAAATTTGAACGGGAAACCCGTTATGCCCTACCTCACTTAAAGTTATATAGTGTTGTGAATATATCCTTATGACGATGCAATAAAACATATAGCTCCGAAGGTCAAAAATCAAAAAATCTAAATCAAAATATTTTATTCAACGTAAGGGACACAGGGAACACTTATTGAACGTCACGTTTAATATAAACTAAAGTTACCACCGTTTCCAAGAAAAAATACCTGCCAGGAGAAGAAACGGCGAAACAAACTCCCCGGTTTGCTTTTTTAACATTTGTTCCCTTTTACGTAGGGGTAGGAAAGATTAAAGTTACATATATAATCTTTGTATAAGAGGAGCAATTCATTGCCATGCATGGCCATCATTAAAATAATCTGATGTTTTATAATAAGCCTTTTGAATTAATTTACTTTTAACGACAGCTTTAAATTCTACAAAAGGTAATTCAATTATTTTCCGAGGTAGCTTATTAAAAAAGCGTATACCTTGCCCGACAAATTAGTTCCTAGTTTTGTGTAATCTAGCTGTAGGAACATGGAGTTTATTTTTGTTCCGTGTATTCACAGTATGCAAGTCGCTATTTTTCTTAAATTTTACAATATTCTTTCTAACATATAACAAATTTTGGAATATGTATTGACATGGTACGGTCAATATGTCCTTGAATAATTCTCTGAGAGAATCCCGAGGCTTAAGGCTATAAATTGCACGAATAGCCCGCTTCTGCAGCACAAAAATAGATCCAATGTCTACAGCATTACCCCATAAAAGAATGCTGTAAGACATGACACTATGAAAATAGCCAAAATAAACTAAACGGGCTGTGTTGATATCACTCAAGTGTCAGATTTTTCTTACCGCGAATACTGCAGAGCTGAGTCTATTCGCCAATCCATTAATGTGGGGGCCCCATTGCAATTTGTGATCCAATGTGACTCCAAGGAAGACTGTTGAATCCACAAGATCCAACTTCTCGGTATTTATAACTATAGGGGTAGTTAAAACCTTTTTCACATTAGGCATTGTAAATTTAATACATTTCGTTTTCTTAGCATTAAGTACCAAATTATTGGCACTAAACCAATGAACCACGTCAGAGAGAGCATTATTTACACCGTCAAAGTTTTCTTTCTGTCGGTCTATCGTAAAAACATTATTAAAGGGAGTAATACTCACTCTGAAGAGCCGTGGTGGCAGAGTGGTTCGACTACTTGCCTGCGACACAAAGATCGCAAGTTCGAATCCCGACTGTACCAATGAGTTTTTCTGAACTTAAGTATAGTTTTTAGTCACACCACGAGCTTTACGGTGCAGGAAAACATCTAGAGGAAACCTGCATACGTCTGAGAAGCAATTCAAAGGCGTATGTATAGTCGTGCTTGAGTAACGGCGATGGACTCGCCATCTCTCTGGCGCAAAGTGGGTTTATGGGTATTACCTATACACCTCTGCCTACCCCTTCGGGGACCCTTGTGGGAAGGCGTGAGGATATATATATATATATATATATATATATATGTATATATACTCATTCTGAGTCATGGTTTCATGAGTTTTCTTCTGAAGCTTTTAATAAGATAAAAAAATAATAGTTAAAAAAAACTAAAAAACACGCTTTTTATAGAAAACCGAACTAAAAAATAGAAAATAAATTTCGATAATATCTTAAAAAGCGTGGGGTGCATGGTGTCAATAGTTATAAATATTTTATTGACAGATATTAGTAGAGTGATTATCATTTCGGTAATATCTTAAAAAGCACCCCACGCTTTTTAAGATATTATCGAAATTTATTTTCTATTTTTTAGTTCGGTTTTCTATAAAAAGCGTGTTTTTTAGTTTTTTTTAACTATTATTTATTTTCTACTTTTTAGTTATTAGTGTATTGTCATCGGTCCTCGATAAGTCTACAAAGTTTGAACGAAATCTGGCCGTTTAAAGTGGGTCAAAATCGAGCTCAAAGAAGTCGGTTACATACATACATACATACATACATACAGGTGAAGCTAATATAAAGCGTGTAATAATAAATACATAGTTACAATCTACATGTATAACTTTATCGTTACAACACATATATATATATATACTAAAACAGCTCCAAAATAATGTATTATTGTGTTGTCCTCAGATCAAGTTGGAGAGCGTCCTCGGGTTGACAGTAGGCAGCAATGCGGCGCTCGACTGTGACCCCAATACAGAGCTCGTGGCGTACCCTGCTGGGTGAGTGGCTAGCTTAATAATTTATAAACCTTCTAAGTGAGGTAGGGCACAACGGGTTTCCCGTTCGAATCTGGCGCTGCCCGACTGTGGCAGGACCTTATAGAAGTCCGTAGCCAAATAACACAATTTTTTGTGTTGTGTTCCTACGCGGTGAATAAGGTTTCAAGTAATGAGCTCCTTGGGGAGGGCGGAGGATTGTTACATTGAATTGGAAGCAGAAGGATTAAACCCAATGTGCTGCCAACACACTGTAACTCTCCGAACACAGAGTGGTAACGCGCAAGTGATACTTCCGTATCGTGAGCATAAATAAGCTACCGTAACCGTTTCCCATAAGGTGGGCCGAATGCTTGTTTGCCACTCTTGTTGTATATAAAAAAAAGAGAAAAATCTTGCCGCAAACGTCCCAGAAAGGGTAGGGAAAAGTGTGTTGGTATTATCCAAATACTCAGTCTTCACAGGAGATATATTTTAGGTGTCAACGTGACAGCTGGCGAGTCCATCGCCCTTACTCAAGCACGACTATACATACGCCTTTGAATTTCTTCTTAGACGTATGCAGGTTGCCTCTCGATGTTTTCCTTCACCGTAAAGCTCGTGGTGTGACTAATCACTGTATTTAAGTTCAGAGAAACTTACAATCTACTCGAATCCCTCGGCCACCACTGCTGTCAGTTAACTTAATCCCTGATTCCACTTAAATCTTGATTCTAAAAAGATCCGCATAATTTTCAATCTACCCTCAGGTCGCGACCTTTCCTTAATGCTCGATCCAGTTATATCCGCTTCAAGGCGGATCTAGTTTAGGTTATTGCTAGCACCCGGCGGAAAGCTTCTACGATATTGCTTTATACACTAGTGGCATTGTGGGGATTTGCTTGTGCTTTATCCCTTAGAGCATTTATATTGTTACAAGCATACGACCCACCTGATGGAAAACGGTTAACGTAGCCTATTTACGCTTACGATACCGAAGTATCACTTGCGCGTTGCCACTCTGTGTTCGGAGAGTTATACTGTTGTCAGCATAATGGGTTTAATCCCTCTGCTTCCAACACAATGTAACAATCCTCCCCCCTCCCCAAGGAGCTCATTACTGAAAACCTTATTCACCGCGTAGGAACACAACACAAAAAGTTGTGTTATTCGGCTACGGACTTCTATAAGGTGGAGGTCCTGCCCCAGCCAGTCGGGCAGCTCCAAATTCGAACGGGAAACCCGTTATGCCCTACCTCTCCCAAAATTTCTAGCGAAATCGTCTGCATAAAATTTACGTTTTCCCTGGGTCTAAATTCTTTCTCATCGTGTGACTGAAGTAGATACCTATTGCAATACTCATCAAACCGATGGCTGACTTAAGTATCCAAGAATGTAGGTACTTACTTGATGTATTTCTCATCATCAGAGTCCATCGAATCTGCAAGCGGTGCGTTCACAATAATTTGCTGTTGGGTTTGTCAGATATGTACATTATTAGTTTATTTTTGTTTTACGAAAACAGGTGACCAATTACATTTGTGAAATATATTGTACATAAGATATTTACATATTAACACACAGTTTCTTCACGCCATCCCACAAGGGGAACGGGAAGGCAGAGGTGTATAGGTAGTAACGACACACCAACTTACCGCCAGAGATATATTTTCGGTGCCAACGATGCACGTGGCGAGTGCATCGCCGTTACTCAAGCACGACTATACATACGCCTTTGAATTTCTTCTCAAACGTATGCAGGTTTCGATGTTTTCCTTCACCGTAAAGGCCGCGGTGTGAATATTTTTTCCGTGTCAAATTTGTTTTCAAAGGTAGTTTTTATCAGTATAAAACATAAAATAATATAAATAATATAAAATCAATAATATAAATAAATAAGTATAAAACATATCGAGTTATAATCCAGCTAATGATCTATCTCTGAGTCAAATTTCATCCCATTTCGTTCTTATCCTCACATATTAATGCGAAAGATCGTGACGTTGTTTGTTCTTCTTTCAAGCAGTTCGAGCAGTTGCCTGCGACGCAAAGGTCGCAAGTTCGAATCCCGTCTGTACCAATGAGTTTTTCTGAACTTAAGTACAGTGATTAGTCACACCACGAGCTTTACGGTGAAGGAAAACATCGAGAGGAAACCTGCATACGTCAGAGAAGAAATTCAAAGGCGTATGTATAGTCGTGCTTGAGTAACGGCGATGGACTCGCCATCTGTCACGTTGGCACCTAATATACCTCTGGCGGAAAGTGGGTGTGTGGGTATTACCTATACACCTTTGCCTACCCCTTCGGGGACCCTTGTGGGAAGGCGTGAGGATATTCTTTCACGCAAAAACTACTAAATATAATTGGAAGATATTTGGCACAGATATCAATTTATTAGCTGTATTAACACATAAGATAAGTTTTATTCCAGTAACCAATAAAATCTAGCTATGAAATACAATTTTACCCAGGCTAAACTGCGGGGCGCGGCTAGCTTATTATATTAGTAGGTTTTTGTATCGAACTTTGTCCCTCGCGTGCCAAACCCCGATGCTGAGTCAGTGAAGCTATTTGCGGAAACGGATGCGTGTACCGGTCCCCTGACAATGGGGGGTCGACGCACTAGCCGACCGAGCGACGAATTTACCGTAGTTAAATGGTTTGGCCTAAAGAACACTTGTCCGAATACGATATGTTTACAGCCGCGGTGGCCGAGCGGTTCGAGTAGTTGCCTGCGGCACAAACATCGCAAGTTCGAATCCCTACTGCACGAATGAGTTTTTCTGAACTTAACTACAGTGATTAGTCACACCACGTGCTTTTTGGTGAAGGAAAACATCGAGAGGAAACCTGCATACGTCTGAGAAGCAATTCGAAGGCGTGTGTATAGTCGTGCTTGAGTAACGGCGATGGACTCGCCATCTGTCACTTTGGCACCTAATTTTATTTATTTATTTATTTATTTATTTACACACACTTTAACATCCTTACAGTAGGTATACCAATATGATGTTAAAAGAAATTTATAATAATAATAACAATAATAAATATATATATCCTCACGCCTTCCCACAAGGGTCCCCGAAGGGGTAGGCAGAGGTGTATAGGTAATACCCACACACCCACTTTCCGCCAGAGGTATATTAGGTGCCAACGTGACAGATGGCGAGTCCATCGCCGTTACTCAAGCACGACTATACATACATACGCCTTTGAATTTCTTCTCAGACGTATGCCGGGTTTCCTCTCGATGTTTTCCTTCACCGTAAAGCTCGTGGTGTGACTAATCACTGTACTTAAGTTTTAGAAAAACTCATTGGTACAGTCGGGATTCGAACTTGCGACCTTTGCGTCGCAGGCCACTGCTCGAACCACTCGGCCACCACTAATTTACAATATAACAAAATACACTTTAAAAACTTATATATTATCAAATAGTTTCTAAGAAATTTCTAATATATATCTCTGGCGGAAAGTGGGGTTAGTTTACTACCTATTCACCTCTGCTTAACCCTTCGGGGACACTTGTGGGTAGGCGTGAGGATGTATACTCGCGCTTGAAAGACTGCGATAGACTCGCCATCTCTCACTTAGGTACTTTAATATCTAAGGCGAATACTAGGTGTGCTGATACTAGGCACCTACGCCTACCCTATCGGGGGGTCTTATGGGCAGGTGGGAAGATACGACACTAACTAGTCTTTTCCTATGCCTTCTCTAGTTCCAAAGTATACATAGTGACATCCACGACGACCGCGCCCCACTATTCTCCCCTATAGTTTATAGTGCAAGTGTGCAACCTTCAACTAATGTTTGAGTATTGTCGGTACACACTGATTACCTATGAGTGCACACGCACACTACAATTAATACACTCGGGTTATACTCCCCGCATCCCACGAACCCCGCGACTAGAAATTGGTGGGGCTCGTCTTCGTGGATGGCACTATCAGTAAGGGGTGAGTAATGTTTGAAACACGCTTGACCGCACCCTCTCGAAGGTGCGGCACGGTGGTCGCACCCTTGGGTCGATGCACTCCATTAACTACAACAAGGGAACAAGGCATTTTAAGGCGAAAGCCGAATATGATTAAACAACATAAATACCTTGGGACAATGCCACACAAATTGACATAGCCCCAAATTAAGCAAAGCTTGTGTTATGGTAACTAGACAACGATATATCTTATAATAAATATATAAATCACGTGTCACGTTGTTTGTCCACGATGAGCTCCTAAACTACTTAACCGATTTCAATCAAATTTGCACACCGTGTGCAGTTTGATCCAACTTGAAAGATAGGATAGCTTACATCACAATTGGACCCGACAGGTGGCGCTGCGATCGCGTTTCAAGAAGTTAAACTTTTTCCCCTGGGCGAAGCTGGGCGGGACAGCTAGCTTACTTATATAGTTAGATGCATAGGAAGGAAGTGATGAATGATGAAAGATTGACAAAACAGATAAACAAAGCAAAAGTGTGTCCAAGAAGGGGCAGAGGAAGGCCACGTTCCAACTACTTAGATCAAATCGATCAGACGCTCAAGGACGGGAACATCAAGAGTACTCGAAAACGACGAGCATGTTTGAAGAGACTGATGAATGTGGCGAAAGAGGTCTGTAACTCTAGAGAGATCTGGCGCTCTAATCTCTGCCTACCCTAGAAGAACGGTGATCTGTATGTATGTATTATATATATACATACAGTATGTATTATATATATATACATTATATATATGTATTATATATTTATTTTCTCTCTTCACTTGGTTGCCTGGAAGAGATCGCTTTTGCGATAAGGCCGCCTATTGTGCGTATTACATGTTTTTTTCTGTCTTTTTTCATCCTATTTGTTTGTATGTGTGTGTGTACAATAAAGAATATTATTATTATTATAATGTAATTGTTAATGATGGATGACAATGGTGTAATCTCCCAACTTACACACTTCCACTCCTCGCCAGACACCAAGGCATGCAGTCCTACCGTGAGAAACACTATGGCTAAGTAACACGACAGTTACATACAAATATGGTGACGTGTTGTGCTGGCTTAGTGGTAAGCTGAGCGATTATCACATTGTATCTATTTTTTCCTTCCGCGAACGCTCAAGCTGTGGAATCAACTCCCCGTTGCTAAAAGCTAGAGAGTGGAGTTCTCCAATTAAGGTGTGAAGAGATAAAGTCCATGGTTACCTTTAAACAACTTCTCAAACAAAATATCCTTCATACGTCCCTAGGCGTCGGTAACCGCTTACAATCAGGCGGACCGCATGCTTGTTTGCCACCCACTTTCCGCCAGAGGTATATTAGGTGCCAACGTGACAGATGGCTAGTCCATCGCCGTTACTTAAGCACGATTATACATACGCCTTTGAATTTCTCCTCAGACGTAGGTATGCAGGTTTCCTCTCGATGTTTCCCTTCACCGTAAAGCTCGTGGTGTGACTGTACTTAAGTTCAGAAAAAGTCATTGGTACAGTCGGGATTCGAACTCGCGATCTTTGTGTCAACTACCACGGCTTGAGGATATATATGTGGCTAAATGAATTGAATTGAAGTGTACTTAACACTGAATTTAAGTACAGTCTACCGCTCCGCTCTTACGCCCTCACTGTGGTCGCGGCCTGGCGCGTGACACTAGCATTGCTAGTATCATTTATGAATTCTACTGGTGTGTACGGAACCGTTACTACCTATAGGGCGATACAGGATGGGTTTATTTGTGTATATATTGAATTACCCACGGAAAATACAGAAAATTCTAAATTATAAAAAAAATATATAGGAGATATAAGCCGTGGTGGCCGAGTGATTCGAGCAGTTGCCTGAGACGCAAAGGTCGCAAGTTCGAATCCCGACTGTACCAACTTTTTTGAACTTATGTAGGTACAGTGATGAGTCACACCACGAGCTTCGGTGAAGGGACACATCGAGAGGAAACCTGCATACGTCTGAGAAGAAATTCAAAGCGTATGTATAGTCGTGCTTGAGCAACGGCGATGGACTCGCCATCTGTCACGTTGGCACCTAATATACCTCTGGCGGAAAGTGGGTGGGGTGGGTATTACCTATACACCTCTGCCTACCCCTTCGGGGACCCTAGTGGGAAGGCGTGAGGATATATAATTATAGGAGAGACCCGCAGTGGTCGAGGTTTGAAGAGTAGCTCGCAACACAAAGATTGCAAGCTCGAATCCCGACTTTACCAGTTAACTTTTCTGATCGTAAGCCTAGAGAGAACTGGCGCGCTATTCCCTCTGCCTACCCCGTTAGGTACTCGGCGTGATGATATGTATGTACATTTTACTAGCTAACCGGTGTTATGTAATAGCCGTGGTGGCCGAGTGGTTCGATAAGTTGCCTGCGATACAAAGGTTGCAAGCTCGAATCCCGACTCTACCAATAGGTTTTTCTGAACATAAGTACAGTGATTAGTCACACCACGAGCTTTACGGTGAAGGAAAACATCGAGAGGTAACCTGCATACGTCTGAGAAGATATTCAAAGGCTCACCATCTGTCACGTTGGCACGTAAAATATATCACAGCCTCTTCATACATTCTCGTCGGTTTCGAGTATCCTTGCGTTTTCGAGTTAGTTCGTGGACCGTGGTCTTCCTCTGCCTCTTCTTGCACACACTTTCACTTTGAATACTTCAGTCGTCAATCTTTCTTTACTCCTCCTTTCTATATGACCCGTAGAATATAAAGAAATGGAGTTCTTCGAGAAGGGTGAGAAAAGATTCCTGCAGGGTCGGCAACGCGCGAGCGATACCCCTGGTGTTGCAAGCGTCCATAGGCGGCGGTAACCGCTTACCATCAGGCGGACCGCACGCTTGTTTGCCACCCATGTGGTATAAAAAAATTTACGACGTACTTTGTCTTTCGTTGTAGGTGTACAGTGGTATTGTACAACGTTCGTAAGAACCGCCAGTCACACGTCCTGAACGCCTCCCGCAAGAGTGTCACGTGTGTGGTCTTCTCTCCAGATGGAAGGTACTTGGCTACGGGTGAGTGCGGACACGCGCCCGCCGTACGCGTCTGGGATTTGCAGGTAACAGACATTTTTTATCTTACCATCTTATAAGGACTATTGCTTTCACGTTAAAATATTATTATTGTATACCTAATGATAAATAAGTAGCCGTGGTGGCCGAGTGGTTCGAGCAGTTGCCTGCGACGCAAAGGTCGCAAGTTCGAATCCCGACTGTACCAATGAGTTTTCTGAACTTAAGTACAGTGATTAGTCACACTACGAGCTTTACGGTGAAGGAAAACATCGAGAAGAAACCTACATACGTCTGAGAAGAAATTCAAGGGCGTATGTATAGTCGTGCTTGAGTAACGACTCTGGCCTCTGGTTTCGCCTATGTCCACCACGAGTTTAGGTGCCTTAGCCGACTTAGGGGCTTAGTCTCTAGTACCCTCGTTATGCTATCCTTAACACTAAATTACAGAGAACTGTCGCTCCAACCTTCATGACTTATCTGCGACAGACTCGTCGTTATGATGCATAAGAAATATTGTTGTTAGGCTTCTAACGCCATCTGCCGGTGAATAGTTGAACAGATATTGTCGTCTTATATTTGAGAGCTGGCGCCATCTATCTTAAAATAGAGGAATAAGTATTCGCGTTGACATAGTTTGCTCGATTGGACCCTTGGCAAAGGTCGCAGGTTCGATCCTCGTCACAACAATCATTTTTGTAATATGTTTTTATTACATATTTTTTGTTAATTCACTAGTGAGCTGCATTCTTTAATAAAACAATTATGTTTATTTTCAGGATCCGTCTGCATCCGGTGCAGTACAAATTGCCGAGTTCCCGGGGCACACGCATGGCGTCAGTTGTGTGGTAAGACATATCTCAATAATATTATTTAAAAAATGCCGTGGTGGCCGAGTGGATCGATTAGTTGCCGGCATCACAAAGATTGCAAGTCAGAATCCCGACCAATGAGTATTTCAGAACTTAAGTCTAGCGATTAATCACACCACGAGCTTTACAGTGTAGGAAAATATCAAGAGGAAACCTGCATACGTCTGACAAGAAATTCTAAGGCGTAAGTATGTATAGTCGAGCTTGAGTAACGGCGATGGCCTCGCCATCTGTCACGTTGTCACCTAAAGTATAAGATGTGGTAGCCGAGTGGTTCGAGCAGTTGCCTGCGACACTATATTTGCACATTGCAATATATCCAACACTAGCTGTCCCGCCCAGCTTCGCCCGGGTGAAAAAGTTAAATTTCCTGAAACACGATCGCAGCGCCACCTATCGGGTCCAATTGTGATGTAAGCTATCCTATCTTTTAAGTTGGATCAAACTGCACACAGTGTGCAAATTTGATTGAAATCGGTTAAGTTGTTTAAGAGCCCATCGCGGACTTAATTGCCATAAAAAAGGTTGTAGTGTGTCAATCTTAAAAGATTGACATATGCTGTCGCGGACTTTTTTTTAGAACTTTTAAAGAGGAACAATTCCCTCATACATGATATTTTCGTAACTTAAACCGTTTACGCAGCGCACGCAACGGAAGCTCTCAAAAAAGGAATATTTTTTCCCGTTCTTGCAATATTTTTCATTTATGCTTCGCTCCTATTGGTCGTAGCGCGGTGTTATATAGCCTAAAGCCTTCCTAGAGAAATGGACTACCCAACACAAAAATATTTTTTCAATTCCAACTTGTAGTTCCTGAGATTAGCGCGTTCAAACAAACAAACAAACAAACTCTTCAGCTTTATAATATTAGTATAGATATACGTTAGAAATCATATTCATCGCGGGTGAAACTGTCCCGTAGTATAGTTATTATGTTTTGTTTGCAGGCATTCTCGACATCAGCAAAGTACCTCGTGTCCGTGGGGTCGCAGCATGACATGATAGTCAACGTCTGGGACTGGCGGGCGAATCTCAAGCTGGCCAGCAACAAAGTATGCAGCCTACTTTTACACACACACCCACACATACACCCCCCCCCCCCCCCCCCCCCCACACACACAATAGACATTCCAATGGTACTCGAAATCGCCGAGCATGTACACACCGCCTACTCTGCAGCACTGTCGTAGCTACCGGAGGGCTAGGTCGGGCAGGGGCAGTGCACTGGGCTGCCAAACTCAGGAGGCCCTCGGACGAATCTGGAGTTCGTCGAATGCGGACCAAAGGATATTAAGTTTAGTAGGGGCCCAATTTTTTTTCTTTTTTTATACAATAAGAGTGGCAAACAAGCTTACGGCCCACCTGATGGGAAAGGGTTACCGTAGCCTATTTACGCTCACGATACCGAACTATCACTTGCTCGTTGCCACTCTGTGTTCGGAGAGTTATAGTGTGTTGGCAGCATAATGGGTTTAATCCCACTGCTTCCAGAACAATGTAACAATCCTCCCCCCTCCCCGAATAGCTAATTACTGGAAACCTTATTCACCGCGTAGGAACACAACACAATAAATTGTGTTATTTGGCTACGGACTTCTATAAGGTGGAGGTCCTGCCCCAGTCGGGCAGATACAAATTCGAACGGGAAACCCTACCTCTCTTAAAAGTTTATATTCTGCCCCAGGGCCTTTAGTTACCTAGCTACGGCACAGTAACTGTGGCGTAATTTGCAGCCTATATTTGTATGAAGTCTGTGTTCCTGTCTTTAAGCAACTAACTGCTTACATACATATCAATACGCCGGGTCCCTAACGGGGTAGTCAGAGTGATTGGAGCGCCAGTTCTCTAACATACCTCTTTCGCTTCGTCCACATTCACACGCTCGTCGGTTTCGAGTACTCTTGACGTTCCCGTCCTTGAGTGTCGTTTCGATTTGGATTTGGAACGTGGTCTTCCTCTGCCTCTTCTTGCACACACTTTTGTATATCTGTTTCGTATATATATATATATATATATAGTATATAATATATATATAGAATAAATATATCGAATCCCGACTGAACCAATGAGTTTTTCTGAACTTAAGTACAGTGATTAGTCACACCACGAGCTGAACGGTGAAGGAAAACATCGAGAGGAAACCTGCATACGTCTGAGAAGAAATTCAAAGGCGTATGTATAGTTGTGCTTGAGTAACGGCGATGGTATGCCATCTGTCACGTTGGCACCTAATATACCTCTGGCGGAAAGTGGGTGTGTGGGTATTACCTATACACCTCTGCCTACCCCTTCGGGGACCCTTGTGGGAGGGCGTGAGCTATATTATATTATATTATATTATATATATAAGATATATTACTATTTATTGATAGTACGTATGTTTCTCCTCAGGTGTCATCTCGTGTGAAAGCCGTCAGCTTTGCGGAGAACGGCAACTATTTTGTGACGGTGGGATTTAGGCACGTCAAGTTCTGGTATTTGGAATACTCGAGGAATGCAAAGGTTAGTTTATATATACAAAATATGTATAAAGAAAAAATGGCCGTCTGGTCTAATGGTTAGAGCTCCTGACTGCGAAACTTGAGGTCGCGGGTTCGAATCCCGCTGAGGGCAGATATTTGTGTGATGAACACGAGTATTTGTAACTTGTACATCCAAGAATGTACTATGTATTTATGTATATATCTATCGATATAAGTAAATATATCGTTGTCTAGTTACCATAACACAAGCTTTGCTTAATTTGGGACTAGGTCAATTTGTGTGGAATTGTCCCAGGTATTTATTATTATTTTAAAGATAAGAATAACAGCCGTAGTGGCCAGTTGGTTGAGTACTTGAAAGCAACACAAAGATTGCCCGTTCGAATCCTGTATACCAATAAGTTTTTCTGAATTTAAGTGACTAGTTACACCACGAGCTTTACGGTGAAGGAAAACATTGAGAAGGAATACGTTTGAGGAGACATTCAAAATGATTGAATCGTCATGAGGATACATTCACAGGTGTATTTTCTGAGACAACCTGTATAATGTTATTTTTATTATTTACTTATTTACTAGCTTAGGCCCGCGGCTTCGCCCGCGTGGTGTTCGAAAAAGTAGCTTATGTATTTCCCAGCTAGAAACGGTTCAGCCGCTAAGCCGTGAAAGAGCATCATACTTTATAATATTAGAACATAGAATTTTCGGGATTTTAAAAAAAAAAGTAGCTCATGTCCTATTCCTAGGTATAAGCCATCACGATTTCAACTTTCAGCCAAATCGGTTCAGCCGTTTGGCCGTGAAAGAACCGCAAACATCCAAACTTACAAACTTTCACATTTATAATATTAGTAAGATATTAGGCTCTAGGTATATATGTGTGCAATCAACGTGGGTATTATTATTACGCTTGCAGATCAAAGAGCCGGTGCCGCTGATGGGTCGCTCGGCCATCCTCGGCGAGCAGAAGGACAACGAGTTCTGCGACGTGGTGTGCGGCCGCGGGGAGGCCTCCGAGAGCACGTACGCCATCACGCGCGGGGGCCTACTGTGCGAGTTCAACAGCCGCCGCCTGCTCGACAAGTGGGTCGAGTTGCGGGTAAGCAGCTTCGAATTATGGTCACCGCGAGACCAAACAATTGGTCATATATTTATAGAGCCGTGGTGGCCGAGAGGTTGGAGAAGCCTGCAACGGAAGTATGCAAGTTCGAATCACGACTGTACTAATGTTTTTCTGAACTTACATTGATTTGTCACGCCAAGAGCTTTACGGTGAAGGAAATCGAGATACAACCTGCATACGTCTGAGAAGCAATTCAAAGGCGTATGTATAGTCGTGCTTGAGTAACGGCGATGGACTCGCCATCTGTCACGTTTATGTTTATTTGGGAAGTAAAATATGTATATTTAGGAATATATGTCAAATGTCAATATTGTATAATATGAGGTAAACATAAACTTGTAAGATGTTTCGATGCTTCCTGAAACACGATCGCAGCGCCACCTATCGGGTCCAATTGTGATGTAAGCTATCGTATCTTTCAAGTTGGATCAAACTGCACACGGTGTGCAAATTTGATTGAAATCGGTTAAGTAGTTTAGGAGCTCATCGTGGACAAACAACGTGACACGTGATTTATATATTTATTATAAGACATATCGTTGTCTAGTTACCATAACACAAGCTTTGCTTAATTTGGGGCTATGTCAATTTGTGTGGCATTGTCCCAAGGTATTTATTTATTTATTATAAGTAAGCTTGTGACAACTTAAGTAATCTTACTTTTACAGACAACATCAGCGAATTGTATGGCGATAGGCGCAAACTATATATTCGTAGGCTGCGCCGAAGGTATAGTCCGGTGCTTCGCCCCTGACTCCCTGCGGTACATCACTACTCTACCCAGGACACACTATCTCGGGGTAGACGTCACGCAGGGGGTTAATATAAGGTGGGGATTATTTCCCTTTCATATAAAGTTCCAATCCCGACTGCACCAATGAGTATTCTGAACTTAAGTACAGTGATTAGTCACACCACGAGCTTTACGGTGAAGGAAAACATCGAGATACGTTTGAGAAGAAATACAAAGGCGTATGTATGTATACCATAAACCGAAGAGCATGTATGAAGGGATTAATGACAGTCTACGAAGCGAAACAAGTATGTAAGGATCGTAGCAAGTGGAAAGAAGTGGTCTCTGCCTACCGCTACGGGAAAGAGGCGTGATTATATGTATGTATGTATGTATAGTCGTCCTTGAGTAACGGAGATGGACTCGCTATGTGTCATATTGGCACCTAAAATATCTATCTCTGGCGGAAAGTGAGTGCGTGGGTATTACCTTTACACCTCTGCTTACCTCGTCGCGACCCTTGTGGGAAGGCGTGAGGATATATTATATAACAATATGCAATCATTAAAGTGGGTGTGTGGGTGCTACCTATACACCTCTGCCTACCCCTTCCGGGACCCTTGTGGGAGGGCGCGAGGATATATATTATTCTACCTATACACCTCTGCCTACCCCTTCCGGGACCCTTGTGGGAGGGCGCGAGGATATATATTATTCTACCTATACACCTCTGCCTACCCCTTCCGGGACCCTTGTGGGAAGGCGTGAAGATATATTATTATTATTGTTGTAGCCACATGTTCAGCCAGCCGGCCAACGCCCGGTACCCAGACGCCATAGCCCTCACATACGATGAACGCAACCACAAGCTGACCTGCGTCTACAACGACCATAGTCTCTACGTGTGGGATGTCAGGGATATTAAAAGGGTGAGTACCCTGCAATATTCTCATCTATATATATATATATATAATACTAGCTGTCCCGCCCAGCTTCGCCCGGGTGAAAAAGTAAAATTTCCCGAAACACGATAGTAGCGCCACCTATCGGGTCCAATTGTGATGTAAGCTATCCTATCGGTATACCTACGGTGTGCAAATTTGATTGAAATCGGTTAAGTAGTTTAGGAGCCCATCGAGGACAAACAACGTGACGCGTAATTTATATATATTAAGAAGATAGGAGATCCCATTTGTGAACTCACTCATCACGAAATCTCAGGAACTATCAGGCCGATTGACTTGTAATTTGGTAGGAGTATTCCTTGCGCGGTGTAGAGGTCAGCTAAGAACGGATTTTATGAAACTCCACTCGCAGGTGGACAACGCGGGGGCGTTAAATAAAAAAACCACGTTTTTCAACCATTACTTCCCCTATAGAAGCAATAGTTAAAAAACGTGTTTTTTTTTATTTTTCACCCGGGCGAAGCTGGGTCGGACAGCTAGTTATATATAAACTAGCAGACCCGATCACACATTGCTGTGGCTTAGGTTTTTGTTATATTACATCTATAAATATACATAAAATTGGAGTGTCTGTTTGTAATATTGAAATAACCGCTTTTTACTACACGTATAGGAATATATATACGGTACGTACACTAAAATAGCATTTTTTAAAATTTTTGTCCGTCTGTTTGTTCCGGCTAGTCTGAAACGGCTGGACCGATTTTAACGGGACTTTCACTGGCAGATAGCTTATGTAAAAAGGAGTACCTTAGGTTACTTTTATTTCAGTAGCTAAACAATAACTTTTTTGTTAATAAGTCTCGGGCACAGCTAGTTGTAAATAAATAAATAAATAAATACTTACTCAATCCAGTCAACAGATATCGCCATCTGTTAGAATCGTTTGGAGCTAACAGATAATTGTGACTGTCAAATAATAGACAAATAATTTGCAATAAAAGGGCAGGTATTCATTTGTAATTTTTTGTATGGAATTATGGATATACTAGCTTATGCCCGCGGCTTCGCCCGCGTGGAGTTCGAAAAAGTAGCTTTGAAAATTTTCCTGTTAGAATCGGTTCAGCCGCTATGCCGTGAAAGAGCATCATACATTATAATATAAGAACTTTTTCAGGATTAAAAAAAAAGTTGCCTATGTCCTATTCCTAGGTATAAGCTGTCACCATTACAACTTTCAGCCAAATCGGTTCAGCCGTTTGGCCGTGAAAGAACCGCAAACATCCAAACTTACAAACTTTCTATAATATTAGTAAGATGTTTTTTTTATTCACAGGTGGGCAAGTCCCACTCGGCCCTGTACCACTCGGCGTGCATCTGGGGCATGGACATGGTGGTCGAGGACGGGCCATTGCCCGCGGGCACCTTCCTCACGTGCTCCAGCGACGACACGGTGCGAATGTGGCACCTCAAGTCGGAACAACCTAATATTTATAGTAATGTCAGTATTGCTATTACTATCTCTTTCTTTCTCCCTCTGTCTCTTTTTCCCTCTCCTGTATATGCTCCCTTCTTTGCCTCCCTGCACCTAGGATTATTCCAGAAAACAATCTACTAATCAGAAGTTAGTTAAATGAGTTAAAGGTGTTGCGAATATATCCTCAATACGAGGCAATAAAACATGTAGCTCCAAAGATAACACAATGACAACATTATTGAAGGGAGAAATACTCACATAGAAACATGGTTTAATGGGGCTATTATTAAGATAAAAATAATATTAACGTAGTTAGATTGCATAACTTAATAATTAAAGCAGATTTGTATGCGGAAGTAAATATGTCAACTTCGAATGCCATTTATTGATACTTCCTCCTGTCCTATTTTCTGAGACACCTGTCACCTCTAATTCGCAATCTTCGGATGTATGTAGCTGATACAGATACAGATATTGTTTCGTTTCAGGAATTAGCCAAAACCCTGTACATAGACCCCGAGATGAAGTTCCTCAAGGACGTCGATCTGACGGCCACCAATGATAAGGATAAATCCAAGTCATATGATGACAAGACCGGAGTAAGGTTAGTGCTCCTTCCGCGAACGCACAGAACGCTCGGAGATAGCCGTGTGACGTCACGGCGTGTGTGTGTGTGTGTGTGTGTATGTATGTGCGTGCGCGTGTCGCCCGACGGCCGCGGGGTGGCCGTGTGACGTCACGGCGTGTGTGTGTGTGTGTGTGTATGTGCGTGCGCGTGTCGCCCGACGGCGCGCACGTGGCGAGCGGCGACCGCGGGGTGGCTGTGTGACGTCACGGCGTGTGTGCGTGTGTGTAGGTGCGTGCGCGTGTCGCCCGACGGCGCGCACGTGGCGAGCGGCGACCGCGGGGTGGCCGTGTGACGTCACGGCGTGTGTGTGTGTGTGTAGGTGCGTGCGCGTGTCGCCCGACGGCGCGCACGTGGCGAGCGGCGACCGCGGGGTGGCCGTGTGACGTCACGGCGTGTGTGTGTGTGTGTAGGTGCGTGCGCGTGTCGCCCGACGGCCGCAGGGTGGCCGTGTGACGTCACGGCGTGTGTGTGTGTGTGTGTAGGTGCGTGCGCGTGTCGCCCGACGGCGCGCACGTGGCGAGCGGCAACCGCGGGGTGGCCGTGTGACGTCACGGCGTGTGTGTGTGTGTGTGTAGGTGCGTGCGCGTGTCGCTCGACGGCGCGCACGTGGCGAGCGGCGACCGCGGGGTGGCCGTGTGACGTCACGGCGTGTGTGTGTGTGTGTAGGTGCGTGCGCGTGTCGCCCGACGGCGCGCACGTGGCGAGCGGCGACCGCGCGGGCAACGTGCGCGTGCACGCGGCGCGCGGCGAGGCGCTGCGCACGCTGGAGGCGCACGACGCCGAGGTGCTCTGCCTCGAGTACGCGCGCGCGCCTCGCCTGCTGGCCTCGGCCTCGCGCGACCGCCTCATACACGTGTTCCTCGTCGACAAGGTGCGTGACATCTATGGATTTATGTTATCAGGAATGCTGCTTAAATGATTACGTACTACTCGGAATAATTTATCTGCAAAGTCAATATTGCAAGGTTTCATCCCGCTTGGCAACCTTTTTTTTTATTGATGACTAGCTGTCCCGCCCAGCTTCGCTCGGGTGAAAAAGTTAAATTGCCCGTAGCACGATCGCAGCGCCACCTATTGGGTCCAATTGTAAATCTAAACCATTCTCGAATCTAGCTTAAGACACAGAAACACACAGAAAGCTTCGCCCGGGTAAAAAGGTAAAATTCTTGAAACTCGATCGCAGCGCCACCTATCGGGTCCAATTTAATATAGCCTATGTTACTCGGGGATAATGTAGCTTTCCAAAGGTGAAAGAATTTTTGAAATCGGTCCAGTAGTTTCGGAGCCTATTCATTACAAACAAACAAACAAACAAACAAATCTTTCCTCTTTATAATATTAGTATAGATGATTTTTTGCATATAATAATAATAATATTCTTTATTGTTTAAATACACACATCTACAGAACAAATAGTTAAATAGAAAAGAAATAAAGAAAAACATGTCGTAGGCACAATAGGCGGCCTTATCGCAAAAGCGCAACCCAAGTGTAGAGAGAGATAAGAAACAGAAAGAAAAAAAATATATATATTGGAGTCGAATTCGAATACGTTCTAGTGAATTACAACCATGTGAGACTCGCGGGCTGGCACCTAACAGGTGTCAACACCTAACAAGCGTCTCACCATTATTGCTATGTCCCTGAACAAGGTTGTAAGTAGATATGGATGTCTCCAGGGCTACCAGATCCTGCAGACCCTGGACGAGCACTCGTCATCCATCACGGCCGTCCGCTTCCTGAACTCCGGCGGGCCGCTGCAGATGGTCTCCTGCGGCGCTGACAAGACCATCCTCTTTCGGCAGCTTAAGGCAGTAAGTTCTTACCTGATCGTGTAACAGCACCATATTTCAACTAGAGATGTGTTGTCGATGTGGGGCCATTCAAGTATAACTTAAGCATTTTTACACGCTTTATATTAGCTTCACCTGTATGTGTGTATGTATGTATGTATGTAACCGACTTCTTTGAGCTCGATTTTGACCCACTTTAAACGGCCAGATTTCGTTCAAACTTTGTAGACTTATCGAGGACCGATGACAATACTCTAATAACTAAAAAGTAGAAAATAAATAATAGTTAAAAAAAACTAAAAAACACGCTTTTTATAGAAAACCGAACTAAAAAATAGAAAATAAATTTCGATAATATCTTAAAAAGCGTGGGGTGCTTTTTAAGATATTACCGAAATGATAATCACTCTACTAATATCTGTCAATAAAATATTTATAACTATTGACACAATGCACCCCACGCTTTTTAAGATATTATCGAAATTTATTTTCTATTCTTTAGTTCGGTTTTCTATAAAAAGCGTGTTTTTTTGTTTTTTTTAATTTACAGTTATTTACCCGCCCCCCGCCCCCCTTCCCCTTGTCAGCAAAAGTAAGAAAACCTCTTCCCCCACCTCCCATGCTTACGTAATCATTAGTACTTATTTATAATTTGTGAGTTACCGATTGTGTAAAAAGCTTACTGCTGACGTAATCACGATGTCGACCGCCCTCCACCCACCATGTCATCAAAAATAAGCAAATGAAAGCCCTCCCGCCCGCCTTAAGCGCTTACGTAATATTTGAACGACCCCTGTCCAACTTCGCCACCTACTTTAAGGTCAAGGAAAGTATCGAGAGGAAACCTGAATACGTTTGAGGAGTAGTTTAAAATAGTCGCGCTTGAGAAACGGCGACGGACTCGCCATTTGTCTGGCTAAAATGTGTAGTATTATCTCTTATTCCTTGAAGTTGTTTTAATCTACTATGATGGTCACATGACCACAACTACTATAGAAGCTCAGGATTAATCAATAACCAATAATAAAATTAATCAATAATATAATGAATCACTAATCAATAATATAATTATCACTAATCAATAATATAACTGATCAATACTCATAATTTAATTGATCAATAATCAATAATATTATCGACCAATAATCAATAATATGATAATAATCAATATTCGACGTTTATTACGAAAAAAAGAAAAGAACTATAATAACTTGTTACAAAAATAGTCGAGCTGCCGTATGCCAGTGGAATTCCTGGCTTCCTATCACTTGGAGTGTGCTGACTAGGGTATGACCGTTCCAGAGCCAGGAGGGAGGGTACCAGTTCGCCCGCGGACAGAACGTGTCCGGCCGGACCACGCTGTACGACATGGAGGTGGACGCAGGAGGCAGGCATATCCTCACTGCCTGTCAGGTACACTTGTGTAGATGGTGCCATCCACGAAGACGCGCCCCACCAATTTTCCAGTCGAGGTGGTCGCGGGATGCGGGAAGTATTACCCGAGTGTATTAATTGTAGTGTGCGTGTGCACTCATAGGTAATCAGTGTGTACCGACAATACTCAAACATTAGTGGAAGGTTGCACACTTACACTATAAACTATAGGGGAGAATAGTGGGTCGTGTCGTCCTGAATGGCTATATATTTTTTTCTCAAAAAATGAATACATACAAACCCGTAAAAGCCATGGTGGCCGGGATAGTGGTGCTTCGATAAAGGCGATGAACTCGCCATCTGTCACGTTGGCATTTAAATTATATCTCTGGGGGATCAGATCAATAAAGATTTTTATTTATTTTATCTGTGTGTTGCCAGGACCGCAACGTGCGTGTGTACAGTTCAGCTCACGGGCGACATACGAAGACCTTCAGGGGAACCACCGCTGAAGATGGCACCCTTATCAAGGTAATGTGTCTTCGATAGTTCTCCTCCAATCCTTTTCACAAGAGTCTCCGAAGGGGTGGGCAGAGGTGCAAAACTTTTGGTGTGATTAATCACTGTACTTAAACTCTGAAATTGGTCACACTTGGAGTGTCTGTATATCAGTCGCCGATAGCTATAGTACAGGCTCTGCCTAGTTTAGGGTCAGTTGGCTTTGTGTGAGATGTCCACAATATTATTGTATATTAACATCTATATATGTGTGTATATCAGTCGCCGATACCTATAGTACAGGCTCTGCCTAGTTTAGGGTCAGTTGGCTTTGTGTGAGATGTCCACAATATTATTGTATATTAACATCTATATAAGTGTGTATATCAGTCGCCGATACCTATAGTACAGGCTCTGCCTAGTTTAGGGTCAGTTGGCTTTGTGTGAGATGTCCACAATATTATTGTATATTAACATCTATATATGTGTGTATATCAGTCGCCGATACCTATAGTACAGGCTCTGCCTAGTTTAGGGTCAGTTGGCTTTGTGTGAGATGTCCACAATATTATTGTATATTAACATCTATATAAGTGTGTAAAGCAGTCGCCGATACCTATAGTACAGGCTCTGCCTAGTTTAGGGTCAGTTGGCTTTGTGTGAGATGTCCACAATATTATTGTATATTAACATCTATATATGTGTGTATATCAGTCGCCGATACCTATAGTACAGGCTCTGCCTAGTTTAGGGTCAGTTGGCTTTGTGTGAGATGTCCACAATATTATTGTATATTAACATCTATATAAGTGTGTATATCAGTCGCCGATACCTATAGTACAGGCTCTGCCTAGTTTAGGGTCAGTTGGCTTTGTGTGAGATGTCCACAATATTATTGTATATTAACATCTATATATGTGTGTATATCAGTCGCCGATACCTATAGTACAGGCTCTGCCTAGTTTAGGGTCAATTGGCTTTGTGTGAGATGTCCACAATATTATTGTATATTAACATCTATATAAGTGTGTATGTCAGTCGCCGATATCTATAGTACAGGCTCTGCCTAGTTTAGGGTCAGTTGGCTTTGTGTGAGATGTCCACAATATTATTGTATATTAACATCTATATAAGTGTGTATATAGTCTGGCCACTGAAAGCGTGACCTGAGAAATCGCGGCAAATTTAAAAAATCTTTACATGGTATTACTAACTATAGTAGGAGAAAACTGTTTTGGTACTTGACAATTTTTTTTTAATAAATTATTTTCAAACCGAATGATTCCACCATCTATTTAAATGTTAAATGTACAGAACTTATGCGGTGGGTGAGCAGCTCCTTTTGATGTCGGAGACTGTCATGGATGTGTGAGATTAAAAAAAACAAGTAATAATATTATATAAATGTAAATTTATTTATTAAACCATCATATAGCTACTAGCGATGAAACATCTCTTTGTCTTTTATTTGAAGTTTTATCAGACAGACAGACTCTAATCATCATACTCAAAATCAGAGTCCAAAAATTCAACCTCTAAGGACTCGTCTGTATCAGAGGAGTCGTCATCACCTACACTTATAATAAATGGTTCCAATACTTCTTCTGTTATTTGATCTCTTTGTTTATATTTATTTTCCACATTGATTACATGGTCTGTCATTTTTTTCCAGTCTTCTGCAGTTATTCGGCCAAAAGAGGCTTTTATGAGAGATTCTGTTTCTTTTGCAGGGAGATTGATATTTATTTTTGCAATCATACGCTTAGCTGTGCTCCATATCAGTTCGATCGGGTTGAGGTCGCAATGGTAAGGTGGCAGTCTTAGTACCTCATGGCCATATTGTTTTAAAAGTTCATCAGCTACATACAGGGGTTCAGGTTTATGTCTGTTTACTAAGCATAACAATTCGGCTTTCGTTAGATAATCTTCGTAGTTTACTCCATTGGATGTAAGCCATTCTTGTATTTCAGCTTTTCTTGTTTGAGTTGTAGGTATTTTATTTTGTTGTACAGTGTGGTAACTGGCATTATCCATCACAATAACACTGGGTTCATTCAAATTTGGTATCAATTTTTCTTCTAACCATTTATTAAAGTTTTCTGCATTCATATCATGATGATAGTCTGCTAATCTTGATTTTGTACTGAAAACTAACAGTGCATTGGGTACAAACCCTTTCTCAGAACCAGCATGAACTATTATATATCTTTTTCCTGAAGAAATATGTTCCAATGGGCTGGGTTGCGGAGCACCACATGTTGATGGACCTTGCCAGGACATTTTAGGTTTATAATTTTTGTGTACATAAGTTTCGTCGAGATATATTATTGGTTTTCCTTGAGCTCGTTTAATAGTTATTTCACGTAGATAGCGATGTCTCCAAGCAGCAATATCAAAACGTTCAATGAGAACTGTTCGTTCATTTTTATTTTTCTTAAACTCATATCCATTGTCAATCAATATCTTACGCAGAGTTTCTCTGCACCCATTAAAGCAAATGCTAGAACGTAATTCTTCTAACAATGTCCGTAATGTCGGAACCTCCTTTCTCACAACATAAAATTCATTGATTTTATTTCTAATTGCATCCACATCAAAACTGTCTAAACCCGAAATCGAGCTTTTGCGAGGACGTTTTTTACCTGGAGTGGACCACACGCCCTCATTCACAGATCCTTCCTTCTTAATTTTTTTTAATGTCGTGACACCGACTTCTGCAAAATAAAGGGTAATATTGGTTTATATGAAGGTTCTCAACAATTTGACAATATGAAAAACACAATGAACTCTTTTTTTTACCCAATCACTAATAATAAAATTAGACATGAAATAATTTTTATCTTTGAATACCTACATCTTTCTGAAACTAAGTAAATAAATTATTATAACTCCAAATTGATGCAAACACGTACCCGTTAGTGAAGATATTTCTTCTAGGAACTTAGTCTGAGTTTCTATCAAAGATTTCTTCTCCAAATTTCTTAGTGTTTCTACAGTATTTTTAATGTCGCCGAGTCCTTGAATATCTCCAAGATTATCTATAAACAAGAATTAGTAACATAATATTGTAAATACAAAACATATAATAATGCATAGAGTAATCATACAAATATTAGGTATCATGATTACAAAGTCGTACTAACCTAAGAAATCCGAGATCGCAAGTAAACATTGTTGTTTTTCTTGGAAAACAACTTCTTGCTCCACTTGTTTTTGTCTAAACTTACTAATCATCGTATTTAGCAATTTCCTCACGTTACTTTTTAATGTTTTACCCATGATAAAGCAATAAATTTAACGCAAATATGAAATCGTAGCAGAACACTGACATTGACTGACATATGTTTGACGTATCTTTGGCAGATTAATAATGTTGCCATATAAAACTTTTAAGAAAAATCCCAGGTCACGCTTTCGTTGGCCAGACTTTATCAGTCGCCGATACCTTTAGTACAGGCTCTGCCTAGTTTAGGGTCAGTTGGCTTTGTGTGAGATGTCCACAATATTATTGTATATTAACATCTATATAAGTGTGTATATCAGTCGCCGATACCTATAGTACAGGCTGCCTAGTTTAGGGTCAGTTGGCTTTGTGTGAGATGTCCACAATATTATTGTATATTAACATCTATAAAAGTGTGTATATCAGTCGCCGCTACCTATAGTACAGGCTCTGCCTAGTTTAGGGTCAGTTGGCTTTGTGTGAGATGTCCACAATATTATTGTATATTAACATCTATAAAAGTGTGTATATCAGTCGCCGCTACCTATAGTACAGGCTCTGCCTAGTTTAGGGTCAGTTGGCTTTGTGTGAGATGTCCACAATATTATTGTATATTAACACCTATATAAGTGTGTATATCAGTCGCCGATACCTATAGTACAGGCTCTGCCTAGTTTAGGGTCAGTTGGCTTTGTGTGAGATGTCCACAATATTATTGTATATTAACATCTATATAAGTGTATATCAGTCGCCGCTACCTATAGTACAGGCTCTGATGAGATGTTTTAAATTCACCTAGGTTTATTTTTTTATCGGCAGGTGGCGTTGGACAGTAGTGGAATTTATCTGGCCACTTCAAGCACAGATAAGATACTAAGCGTGTACGACTACTACTCGGGAGAATGTATGGCTACAATGTTTGGACACTCCGAAATTGTAACTGGACTGAGGTACGTACACTACACTGTGTGCCGGTGTGAAGGGCACTGTAGCTAGTCACATTACTTGCCATAAGGGACTGGGTACTAGGTGGTAGGCCTCTTATTGCAACAGTCCGGCTAGGTGACCACCGCAGTGGCAGATATCCTGCCGCCAAGCACTAGTGTACGTACACTACACTGTGTGCCGGTGTGAAGGGCACTGTAGCTAGTCACATTACTGGCCATAAGGGACTGGGTACTAGGTGGTAGGCCTCTTATTGCAACAGTCCGGCTAGGTGACCACCGCAGTGGCAGATATCCTGCCGCCAAGCACTAGTGTACGTACACTACACTGTGTGCCGGTGTGAAGGGCACTGTAGCTAGTCACATTACTTGCCATAAGGGACTGGGTACTAGGTGGTAGGCCTCTTATTGCAACAGTCCGGCTAGGTGACCACCGCAGTGGCAGATATCCTGCCGCCAAGCACTAGTGTACGTACACTACACTGTGTGCCGGTGTGAAGGGCACTGTAGCTAGTCACATTACTGGCCATAAGGGACTGGGTACTAGGTGGTAGGCCTCTTATTGCAACAGTCCGGCTAGGTGACCACCGCAGTGGCAGATATCCTGCCGCCAAGCACTAGTGTACGTACACTACACTGTGTGCCGGTGTGGAGGGCACTGTAGCTAGTCACATTACTGGCCATAAGGGACTGGGTACTAGGTGGTAGGCCTCTTATTGCAACAGTCCGGCTAGGTGACCACCGCAGTGGCAGATATCCTGCCGCCAAGCACTAGTGTACGTACACTACACTGTGTGCCGGTGTGGAGGGCACTGTAGCTAGTCACATTACTGGCCATAAGGGACTGGGTACTAGGTGGTAGGCCTTTTATTGCCCAGTCCCGTCCCGCCAGTCGTTTAGCCATGGGTGACCCCTGGTGTCGCAGGTTCACCCCCGACTGCCAGCACCTGGTGTCGGCGTCGGGCGACGGCTGCATCTTCGTGTGGCGCGTGCCTCATGATATGGTGGTCACCATGCGCGCGCGCCTGGCGCAGCAGGCCATCCGCCAGGGGAGGTGAGGCTCACACGCACACACACACACACACACACGCACGCACACACACACACACATGCACGCACACACGCACGCACACACGCACACACACACACACACACACATGCACACACACACGCACGCACACACACTCACACTCACACACACACATGCACGCACACACACACGCACGCACACACACTCACACACACACACACACACACACACACTTACAACATATTCACACACACATACATACATGTATTTTAAGTTCTTCAAGAAGGGTGTGAGGACTTTCTGCAGGGTCGGCAGCGCGCGAGCGATACCCCTGGTGTTGCAAGCGTCCATAGGTGACGGGTAGCCGCTTTCCATCAGGCAAACCGCGTGCTTGCTTGACACCTTACAACGACATTCAAGAACCAACGTACAAATATATACCTTCATGGATTTAATTGAGTTTTCGCTTTACCACATTGTTCCCACTTTCTCTGAAGAATATGAGGGTAGGTAGACGTGAAACAACCTGAGATATTTATGTGCCAACGTGACAGATGGCGAGAACATCGCCGTTACTCAAGCACGACTATACATACGCCTTTGAATGTCTTATCGAACTCGTGCAGTGGGGGGGGGGGCAGTGGGGCGCGTCTTCGTGAATGGAACTATTTATAGTTTCACATAAAACAAATGTGTAAATCTACTTATTCGTAATCGTGGCAACCCTAGCCCCTACCCACGAGTGTCAACGCATGTGTCTGTGGCGTAGGAAAGTGTCAGCGCCCACGAACGGAGTGTCAGGGTTGGACAGCGAGAGCGACTCTCACCTCGGCTCGCCGCCGCGTGACGTCACGCCGAACGATAACTTCGCCACCCCCGTCGTACCCGACTACACGTGAGTACATCTATCGACACGATGTAGCTTCGAATCCAAGCTTGGACATATTATAAGATAGAAAATACAAATTATAGGACAAATATATACACGAAAAAAGTGTATAAGGCGAGTGTGAATGAAAGTGTTGGAAGGGGTAGACCTAGACGGACGTTTCTAGACCAAATTAGGGACGTCTTGAAAAAAGGTCCGATCAAGAGTACCCTAAACCGAAGAGCATGTATGAAGAGAATAATGAAAGTGGACGAAGCGAAACAAGTATGTAAGGATCGCAGCAAGTGGAAAGAAGTGGTCTCTGCCTACCGCTACGGGAAAGAGGCGTGATTATATGTATGTTACATACATACATATAATCACGCCTCTTTCCCGTAGGGGAAGTAATGTATGTAAAAATTATAGGACAAATATTATATTGAAAAATATCTCTAGCGAATAGTGGGTGTGTGGGTTACTAACTGTACACCTCTGCCTACCACTTCGGGGACACTTGTGGGCGTGAGGATATTATTATTTATTATATATAGGTGTAGGTAGTACCTGTTCACTGCGCGTGAACAGTACCCACACACCCACTTTCCGCCAGAGATATATTTTAGGTGCCAACGTGACAGATGGCGAGTCCATCGCCGTTACTCAAGCACGACTATACATACGCTTTTGAATATCTTCTCAGACGTATGCAGGTTTCCTCTCGATGTTTTACTTCACCGTAAAGCTCGTGGTGTGACTGATGATTGTAATTAGGTTCAGAAAAACTCAGTGGTACAGTCTGGATTCGAACTTGCTATCTTTGTGTCGCAGGCAACTACTCGAACCACTCGGCCACCACGGCTCTTAACTGTGTTATTACTCTGTGTAAGCTGTGTCACACCTGTTATTAGTGAGTAGGCTAGTCTATATTAAAGATATACTTTTGTGAACGACAAAATTTCTTTTTAATTCTTTATTAATTTTCTATACCATTTGGGTGGCAAACAAGCATGCCTCCCGCCTGATGGTAAGCGGGCCGCATGGTTAATTAATTTGCATATGAACTGTTGGTGTGTCAATAAAGTAAAATAAAAAAGTTTTATATAAAGTTTATATAAAATTTCTATACAACCTTTATATACATTAGCCAAATTAATTTACAAAATCATTTATATACCTAATTATTATACTGTTGTCTAGTAACCATAACACAAACTTTGCTTAATTTGGGACTAGCTCAATTTGTGTGGAATTGTCCCGAGGTATTACATGCAAACATACATATCATCATGCAGAGTCCCTAACGGGCGCCAGTTCTCTCTTAGACTTTTACATACCTCTTTCGCTTCGTCCACATTCATCAGTCTCTTCACACATGCCAGTCGGTTTCGAGTACTCTTGACGTTCCCGTCCTTGAGCGTCCGAGGTATTTGTAATAGATACTGTATATATGATATGTAATGCGTGTGTGTGTGTGTGTGTGTGTGCGTGTGCAGGCTGCGCATCGGGCGGCTGCCGTCGTGGGCGGCCAAGAGCCTGGGCGACCGGCCCGAGCCGCCCCCACCCGCGCCGCCCGCCCGCGGCAAGTGGGCCGCCCGCGTGCAAGGTAAGGGACTTATACTCATACCAGCTGTGCCCGCGACTTCGTCCGCGTCGGATAGTGACTTTGCGCAGTATTTTTTGATTTGTTTTCACTTCTTTAAGGTATAGGTCCTGCCCCAGACGGGCAGCTCTGAATTCGAACGGGATACCCGTTATGCCCTACCTCTCTTATATTGTCCACTTTACAGAGAAACGCGTCGACTCTGACGGATCCAAGGATAGTTCTATCGACAGCGGCACAGACACACGCTGCATCGACAAGCGGAGGGATCAGGCTGGAGTAAAGCAGGTATGTTGCTCGACCCCCACTCATCCGAAGAGGTGCTGAGCTAGCAAGGGAACCCCCAAGCTGCTGGGATAGCGATTCTCTCGAATACCAGGTCGCTTATTGGCCACCTTGGTATTGTGTAGTTTGCATTAACATTGAATTGTGTAGTGTATGTGGGCAATACCGAGCGTGTACAAAACGCTTTAACAATTTTCATCTGCCTATTTGACATTTGTCATCTGTCTATTCGACATTTGTCATATGTCTATTTGACATTTGACGTTGGCACCTAAATATATCTCAGATTAAAAGTGTTTGAAAGTATCCAACCGATGACCAAACCGGTTTAATTAGAAAGGCAATATGCTATGATGGTTTAAACTACTAAAACCATAGATAAATGTCTTCTTTTTTTTTAGCGTAATAGCACACGCCCTGTATCTGCCAATTAATATTAATAATAATAAGTTTATATAATAAGTAAGATTAATGTTTTAATATTTGATACCATTATCACTCGTGGTGGTGGTAGCTTTGGTGTGGTAATCTTGCTGTCTTGTAAATAATGTCTGTCCCTTTCGTACACAAAGAGTTTTGACACAACGACTTTTTTTTTAACTATGGTGACATGCCTAAGCTTTCTTATAATTGGTTTTAAAAAACTTGTTTTCTTTATTTAATAAAAATAACTTGTTTTTTTTGTTATCTTTGGTCAAAACAGACAAATGTATTGGAATTATTAATTGATTGAGTCCACAAATGCTATCGTAACATTTTAATACTATGTAACTAAATAAGTGTGTAACAATTTGTTTTAATAGCTTTTTTTTTTTGGAATTAATTACATCCTACTTTATTTTATGACATTTTTCCGAACTAAAGTACTGTGAAGTACCTATGCTCTACCCCTTCGGAGATTGCGAAGATTAAATTGACTTATTTAAGATTTTATAAATGTTAATTTATTCTGTTTTGTCCAAGGATATTCTTCTGGTTGTTTATTTTAATTTAATTTGAGTGATATAGAAATATTGTTGATCTAACTTAAAGTAATAGTTAATATTTTGTTGTTTTTAAATCACCCAAATAATCTCTGACGTGATATCATACGGTTATGGTCCTTATTCCCTGCGCTGTAGAGGCCGAAATCGCTCAACTTGAGTCAGCTGCCACGAGTCGAGGCGTTATTCCGCCATTTTGACGCGACAATCAGAAAGACATACGACATATTGACAATATCGCCAAGAGTGGAAAAGGTTTTTTTAATTTATGTTTTTTTTCGTTAATTATGTTTGTCTTTGGTCATGTCGTCGGCTTGTGTTTGTTACGCTTGTATCATTATTCATTATTTTATTTCTTATCCATTTTAAAAAAACGGCGACGGACTCGCCATCTGTCACGTTGTCACCTAATAAACCTCTGGCGGAAAGTGGGTGTGTGGGTATTACCTATACACCTCTTCGCCTACCCCTTCGGGGACTCTTGTGGGAAGGCGTGAGGATATATTATTTATTATTTAATAATAGGTATACACAACACTTTTACAATATATGTTACATAAAACAGTCTAAAATTCATTTTTTATCTTGCTTTTAAAATTCTTAATAGATAGGTGAAAGATTTTTACACCTTCTAGGCTTCCGCAGATGGAATTATATTCCGAGCAATTATTATCAGTATGTCACTCTATCGCCTTGTATTAAAGTTGCTTTTTTCACCAGCATCACCGTATCTTGCCATATGCATGTGCTTGTGTCAATATATTCAGTTAGTTTTAAGTGTTATTTTAAGGTATTATGTTGTGTTTATTGAATATTTCCTTTGCTGCGAGCGCCTAGCGGCATCTATTGATAGTTTACCAGCGTACCGATAATTGTCGAGTGGAACAATGCTTACATGATTTCATGCCTATCGCCATCTGTTGATGGATGGTTTGCAACTTTGTTACCGGCTAGTTGCTGCTGTTTTAAACGCTTAGCGTTGACTATAGATAGTTCAACTATGATGACCATAAGGAACTTTATCACCATAAAGTGTGGTGTGGTGATTAGGCTTGTATGTGATCACACCACGCGCCATCTATTAACAGTTGATAGGCAACATTTCACTTCGACGTTACGCGTCAAACGCTTCTATTCGACTATGATGGCGCTTTTCCATTTCACCATTATTTGGATGTTTTTTTTTTTATACGTAAAGGAGTTATTAAATTTTTCGGTTATTTTATTATTTTTTCTTAATATAGGTTACAATGAATATGGCAAAGAATCGCGTTGTCGATCCGCGGACGAGGCATCATACAGACGATTCCTCCCTCGGCAGTTTTAAGTATGAGGTTTGTTTTTTTTATTTTATACTCTATGGTTTTTTCTTTTTCATTATGATGTTATGGTGATTGGGTATGTGGTGAGCTATGAAGGTGGGCTAAGCTCTTAATATTGCGATAATATAAACAACCCGTGTGCATTCTACATTTTACACGTAAACTAACACTTTAATTTATAGGGAAGAATAGTGGGGCCCGTCTTCGTGGATGGCACTATCTTTATATTTATTACTTTAGCTATGTTATTATTCTTATCATATAAATATAGCATAGATGTTTATGATCGAGGTAAACTAGGAGTGAGCAGGATACATAGTTATTTTAGCAAAAGTTCGACAAAGAAATATGTCGTGGATTAATTGCGTTCCATTCCGCGTAATTTGTAAATTTAAGCATGAACAATGATTCTGGCTATCTGTCACGCTGGCACCTAATATATATCTCTTGTGTAAAGTGGGTGTGTGGGTGGTACCTAAAAACGTCTGCCTACCTCTTCGGAGACCCTTGTGGGAAGGCGTGAGGATTTATCTATATATATAAATGTTATGTTGGTTTGTGTACGCTTCAAAAACTCAAAAAGTTCTGCACCGATCGAGCTGAAATTTTAGCATGATATATAATCCGCATCAAGGATTGTTTTTATCTATTTTTCGTATCAGTCACATATCCACAGCGAAGCGTGGCAGGGTACAGCTAGTATTATATATATAACTAGCTGTCCCGCCCAGCTTCGCCCGGGTGATAAAGTTAAATTTCCTGAAACACGATTGCAGCGCCACCTATCGGGTCCAATTGTGATGTAAGCTATCCTATCTTTTAAGTTGTATCAAACTGCACACGGTGTGCAAATTTGATTGAAATCGGTTAAGTAGTTTAGGAGTCCATCGTGGACAAACAACGTGACGGTAATTTATATATATATATATATATATATATTAAGATAAGATAGCAATGATTAATCTCCCATTAAATCCTCCCAGGATCAAGAGTCTACGGAGCACGATGGTGATATTGAAGATATATCTGATGGGGAGAAGACCTCCTCCTCCGAACGAGGGAACCGGCCTACCTACTACCCTGGGAACAATGACGATGACACGCCTGGGTGAGGAATGGGGGACGTGATTTTTAATAACTTATCTTATATGTAACAGCCGTGGTGACCAAGGTTCGAGTAGTTGCCTGCGCCGCAAAGTTCTTAAGTTCAAATCTCCACTACCGATGAGTAATTCTGAACTTAGGTACAGTGTGGGTACTACCACCTATACACCTCTGCCTACCCCTTCCGGGACCCTTATGAGGAGGCGTGAGGATATTATATATTATTATAATTTAAGTACAGTGATTAGTCACACCACGAGATTTACGGTGAAGCAAAACATCGAGAGGTAACCTGCATACGTCTGAGAAGCAATTCAAAGGCGTATGTATAGTTGTGCTTGAGTAACGGCGATGGACTCACCATCTGTCACGTTGGCACCTTGAATATATCCATAACCTTTCTGCAGCGAGTTTGTGATCAACGCGATGGACGCGGAGGAGTTGCGTCAGTCGGTGAGGCGCGCCAAGCGCTGGGGCGGAGGCCCGCGCCTGGACCTGCCGCCCGCCTCGCTCAGCGGCTCCGGACACGACTCGGACGAGGACGAGGTCACACACACACACACACAGTACACAGAAACACACAGACGATACACACACATACTCGTACACACTACACAGAAACACACACACACACACAGGCACACACACACACATACACAGACACACACACACACACAAACACACGCACGCATGCACGCACACACACAGACGACACACAAAATAAAAAAATATTTTAATCAACGTAAGGGACACAGGGAACACATATTGATATACTAGCGATCCCGCCTGGCTTCGCTCGGGTGAAATCCTTTCTTTTTTTTTTTTATACCACTTGGTTGGCAAACAAGCATGCGGTCCGCCTGATGGTAAGCGGTTACCGCCGCCTATGGACGCTTGCAACACCAGGGGTATCACTCGCGCGTTGCCGACCCTGCAGGAATCTTTTCACACCCTTCTTGAAGAACTCCATGCTGTACTCTCCAGGGAAAACCTCAACGGGGAGCTCATTTCACAGCCTGAGCGTTCGCGGAAGGTAACTCCTTTGGAACCGCGCAGTGCGAGACCTTTGTGGTTCCAAGGTATGGGGATGAATTCCCCGTCGATGGCGAGAGGTGCGGTGGCAGAAGGTGGAAGTGGGCATCATGTCGAACAATTCTGCAGAACACTCCCCATTATACAAGCGGTAGAACACACACAGGGAGGCAAAGTCTCTCCTCAAACTTAGTGATTCCAAGCCGCCTGTGAGCATGGGATCATCGACTATTCTAGCGGCGCGTTTCTGACCCGCGTCAAAAGGCCCAAGCTGGTATCCAGGGGCTCCAGCCCACAGGTGGCAGCAGTACTCCATATGTGGCCGAACTTGCGACTTATAAAGTTGCAGCCTTTGTTGCGGTGTGAAGTACTGCTTAGCTCTGTTGAGCACACCGAGCTTCCTCGACGCCAGCTTAGCCTTGTCCTCTAAATGACCACGGAACTGAACGTCGCTAGAAATATCGACCCCAAGGATCCTAATGCTCTCCGAGATGTTCAGGGGAGTGTTCTGGAATTGTGGAGCCACAGCGAATGGAGTTTTTTTTGCGGTGAACGCGCATACTTGTGTCTTAGTGGGGTTGAAGTGGACTAGGTTTAGTCGATCGGAGACACTGCGAAGTGTACTCTCGATTTCAGACACAAGTCGATCGCGACTTTCCTCCACAGTGGAACGAGGGAGATTAGCACGGCCCGTGTAGTAAGTGTCCCCAGTGCTGTCGTCCGCATAACAATGAATGCCTTCAATAGAAAGCATGTCATTAATATGCAGAAGAAACAGAGTCGGGGACAATACAGAGCCCTGCGGGACGCCAGCATTAATGTCCATGCTTTCGGAGCAGCTACCGTCAACGACGGCTCTTATGCGTCTGCTGTACAGAAAGCTGGCGACCCATTTGCATAATCCCTCTGGCAGTCCGTAGCATGGAAGCTTCGATAGAAGACCGCGATGCCAGACCCGATCGAACGCTTTCGCCACATCCAAGCTAACAGCTAATGCCTCACCTTGACTCTCAATGGCGAGTGCCAACGGTGCGTGAGATATACTAGAAGGTCACCCGTTGAGCGACTGTGGCGGAAGCCATACTGTTGGTCACTCAACAAACCGTGACCCTCTAGATATCGCAGGAGTTGCGTGTTAATCACTCGCTCCATAATTTTGGAGAGGAGGGAGGTGATGGCGATCGGCCTGTAATTCGATGGGTCTGATCTATCACCCTTTTTGGGCACTGGGTGCACGTGGGCGGTCTTCCACGAAGTTGGGACTTTTTGGGTGGAGTAGGATAGCGCGAATAGGCGCGTCAAAACAGGACACAGTTCAGGAGCACACTGCTTAAGCACCACTGCCGGAATACCGTCTGGCTCGCTCGATTTATGGACATCCAGAGACAGCATCTCCCGCCGGACCTCTCGTTGGGTTATGCTTATCTCCGGCATAGAGTTCTCACACCGCAGAATGGTTGGCGGTGTGGCGCCTCCGTCATCCATAGTCGAGTTCGAGGCAAAGAGAGAGCCCAATAGATCCGCTTTCTCTTTGGCACTGTGGGCCAAGTTACCATCCGGCTTACGGAGTGGTGGCAGGGACGACTGGCAAAAGTTTCCCTCAGCAGCCTTGGCAAGGGACCAAAAAGCACGGCTGCCAGAAGGGTAGCTAGCGAGTCTCCTACCAATTCTGCCGACGAAATCGAATTTCGCCCTGGCAATCGCTCGCTTACAGTGCCTCGAGGCAGCATTAAGTTTCCGCTTTGCATCAGATATGTTGGGGTCCAGATTGGATCGAGCCGTGGTCCACGCCTCATACAAGGCTTGCTTGTATAATTTAGCTTCCTTGCAGGGCTTATTAAACCACGGCTGTTTCTTTACCCCTGTAGCTACTAGCGAGTTTGGAATGTGCCTTTCTTCATTTTTACAATCACGCCCTCATTCACGCCAATTTGCGAATATCTTCTTTGTGGATTCGATCTAATATCGTTACTCCGCACATTTTTCGAAGAGATCGCATCTCGACTGCATTCAAGCTATTTTCATACTTCCTCTGACATACCCAGGATTCGCTGCCATACAATAAGGTAGGTACCAATATCGCGTTGTGGACAGCAACTCGAGCATTCTTGCTCAGACTTTTACTGCCCATCAACGTCGACATGGCTCCATTCACCTTATTTCCGGCAGTTATCCTTCTTTCAATATCTTTTTCATACATTCCATCTTGTGTGAACATGCTTCCTTGATATACAAATTTATACACTTACTCTAGAGCATGTACAAATATGTTAATAGAAGTGGTGTTTGTGCAGGTGTCGACCCCATCGGGCGACAACGCGGACCGCAACCCGCTATCGGGGTCGTGTGAGTCCATCGACACGGCCGGCCGCCGCGAGCTGTACATACGGTCGGCGCTCGACAGCCTCAGCGGCGCGGACGTGGACGCCGCCGTTACTGGTACATGGCTGATACCACACTTATACACACACACACACACACAAACACACACACACACACACATATTTATAGTGCCATCCGAGACGCGCCCCACTATTCCTCCCCTATTGTGTATAGTGTAAGTGTGCAACCTTCCACTAATGTGTGAGTATTGTCGGTACACACTGATTACCTATGAGTGCACACGCACACTACAATTAATACACTCGGGTCATACTGCCCGCATCCCGCTAGATATATGCAACACAAAGATTGCAAGATCGAATTCCTACTGTACCAATGAGTTTTTCTCAACTTAAGTACAGTGATTAGTCACACCACGAGCTTTACGGTGAAGGGAAACATCGGGAGGAAAGCTGCATACGTCTGAGAAGCAATTCAAAGGCCTATGTATAGTCGTGATGGAGTAACGGCGAAGGACTTGCCGTTTGTTACGTTGGCACCTAAAATATATCTCTGTGTGTGCGCTACTCAACACACACTAGGCATCTTATTACTAGACTACCCCTTTGGGGACCCTTGTGGGGAAACCTGAAAATTTCTTAGAAAACAGAAACACTATCTATGTATAAAACGTTTATTTTCTGTCCGTATGTCTAGTCTGTTGGTTTTATATTTAAAGTGAAATTTTAAAATTTTATGTCATGTCAAGAAAAAAATTATAAAAAAAAAGATAATTTTTAGTGTCCTATTAGGACCTTGCGCTCGAATGTGTCGAGTTTTTATGCGACTAAAGGACAAGTATCCATGTCATGAATCAGTAATATTAAAAAAAAACGCCAAATACGCTTGACTTGAGTCCGTCCGTTTGTATAGCGGCGGGGCACACATCCCTGTCGGCGCAGCACCTGTCGCGCGGCGTGCGGCCCACCCCCTCGCCCCGCGCCGCCCCCCACGCCCCACTCGCCCCCCACGCCCCACTCGCCCCCCACGCCCCACTCGCCCCTCACGCTCCGCCCGCCCCCCACGCCCCACTCGCCCCTCACGCTCCGCCCGCCCCCCACGCCCCGCCTCGCGCCCTGGAGCCAGAAGCGGCGCGCCGTCGCGAAGAGCTCAACAGGCGGATACTGGAGACCAGGCGACAATTGGAGACGGTAAGGACTTTTCAACACAATATTTTTCTATACTAGTATCCTTACTAATATTATAAATGTGAATGTAAGTTTGTTTGTTACGCTTTCACGTAAAAACTACTTAACCGATCACCATGAAACTTTGTACACTTACTTTTGGAGGTATTAGAAGTAACATTGGATACTTATTATTGAAAAATTATATATCCTCACGCTTCGCCTCACCTATACACCTCTGCGCTCCCCGAAGGGGTGCGTATAATACCCACACACCCACTTTCTGCCAGAGGTATATTAGGTGCCAACGTGACAGATGGCGAGTCCATCGCCGTTACTCAAGCACGACTATATATACGCCTTTGAATTTCTTCTCAGACGTATGCAGGTTTCCTCTAGATGTTTTCCTTCACCGTAAAGCTCGTGGTGTGACTAATCACTGTACTTAAATTCAGAAAAACTCATTGGTACAGTCGGGATTCGAACTTGCGATCTTTGTGTCGCAGTCAACTGCTCGAACCAATCGGCCACCACGGCTTTGAAAAAACTGCAATTAAATATTTAATGTAGGGTCCAAAGTACAGGCGGCTAGGGTCAAACTATTATTATTAGTTAAAAGAGAAAACCGGGGAGTTTGTTTCACCGTTTCTTCTCCTGACAGGTTTCCTTGTAAACGGCGGTAACTATAGTTTATATTTTATATTATATTTTATATTTACATAAGGGAGGAAAAAATCTATGTATATATTAAAAAAAATATTTAAACACTACGTTACTCAATATATCTTTTGACTTCTATATTCTAACTTAATACATCATACCTGAACTAGGCCACTTCCAGCAAACTGACTTTGTGTCATATTCCAACCACAAGTCACCGCGTGGCCGGCCAATTTATTTTTCTACCTTCTGATTATTATGTTATTTGTATTTGATGCACGCTCATTAGACTAAAATGTATACTTTGTAATAATCTCACGCAAGTGAATTTGTATATAATTCTTGTGGGAAATAAAACTTCTATAAATCTATATTAAGTATGCGACGTTCAATAAGAGATCCTGTGTCCCTTACGTTGAATAAAATATTTTGATTTTGATAAAAAAATCCCTGATCCCTTATTCGAATCCTCTCTCTCAGGTGGCCTTCCGTTCGAACTTAAAGTCCAGCCAGTCTACAACGGATCTCACGTATATACCAGAGAAGGACGGCAATAGACGGAACAGACCCGTTTCCATGGCTGTGCCGAGCAATTCGCGACCTTATGGTAATTTTTATAAAGTTTATTATGCAGTGTTTGTGTGTTAACAATTGGAACTGAGTATTTTTATGTGTTTTATATATCCTTAGCTTTTCCCACAAGGGTAAAGCAGAGGTGTATGGGTAGTACCTACACACCCACTTTCTGACAGAGATATATTTTAGGTCCCAACGTGACAGATGGCGAGTCAATACTATACATACGCCTTTGAATTGCTTCTCAGACGTATGCAGGTTTCCTTTCGATGCTTTCTATCACCGTAAAGTTGGTGTGTCTAAACACTGCACTTAAGTTCAGAAAAACTCATTGGTAGGTACAGTCGGGATTCGAACTTGCTGTCTGTCTGTGGCCACCATGGCTGCGATATTGTATATGTACATATAATATATCAATGTCTAAGTTCTCATTATTTTTCGTTTTATTTGAGGCTTGACACAATGGCTTTATTTTAACTTTAATTAAAATCTTAGTAATATCATGATGATATTATATTCGTGAAAGTTAGTGAGAATATTATATAACACCGCAACAATTGAATGGAACTCCATGAAATTTGTCACAGCGATAGATCCATTCCAAGGTTCGAGCATTCGCCACTTCTGGTACCATTAGCAATTATTTGCGAGTGAAACCGCGGAGCACTACTAGTGTAAAATATAGGGGCCCACTGGTACTGGGAGCACGGCCCAAGCTACCGTTGTCTAGGACCCCAGAGTATGATAAATACGAACCGTGTGAAGAAACACGGATCGTAATCCAGGGTTTGATATATATACATATATCCTCACGCCTTCCACAAGGGTCCCCGAAGGGTTAGGCAGAGGTGTATAGGTAATAACCACACACCCACTTTCCGCCAGAGGTATATTAGGTGCCAACGTGACAGATGGCGAGTCCATCGCCGTTACTCAAGCACGACTATACATACGCCTTTTGAATTTCTTCTCAGACGTAGGCAGGTTTCCTCTCGATGTTTTCCTTCACCGTAAAGCTCGTGGTGTGACTAATCACTGTACTTAAGTTCAGAAAAACTCATTGGTACAGTCGGGATTCGAACTTGCTACCTTTGCGTCGCAGGCAACTGCTCGAACCACTCTCGGCTCGGCCACCACGGCTCAGGGTTTGATCTAGCTTTTATTGACTCTAGCCAGAAACAAGGTCTCCCTATCGACAACAACCATCCATTTTATAGAGCTATTGATATATCACGTGTTAAAACTAGATACACATTTTTTAAGATCAATTATTTATTTACGTTTTTATATTAATCATTGATGAAAATACTCAGTTCCCAAAACGGAAACAGTCAAAAGTAATTAGATATTTAATTTATTTCCTGGATTTTTTATCGGTGTATGTCTTTGAATCCCTCCAAAAATATATACCCTCTAGCACTATGTTTAAAAAAACTTTTGGCTGTTCCAATTTCTATCATCACTAATCACTACGTCATTAATTGTGCAGTTTTACTTAAAAACGGTTGCTTTATTAACGTGATTCCCGTCAGCATAATACATATATTTTTAATCAACCTAAAATAATTGGATTATTGTTAAAAATAACTTTACATCCATGTCACGCCATGTAAGCTTAGGCAGAGAGAGTAGAGCGTGGGTGTATGAGATCTGCCTCCCATCTCTCTGTTCGAGGATTGCATGGACTCTATGCAAAGAGAAAACAAGTACATATATGTATTTTTCATAGTCAGCGGTTACCGCTTACCATCAAGCAGGCCGCAAGTATGCATAAAATTGATGAATTCCCAAAATCCCAAGTACATGGTGTGACGAAACATATTTCTCGCGGAAGCAACGTTTAGAAGGTATGTAAGTGTAGAGAGAACTGGCGCTCTATACTCTCTGCCTACCCCGTTAGGGACTTGGCGTGATATGATGATGATGATGATGAAGCAACGTTCTTAAGTAACTCTTCGCTGATTGTCTAAGTACTAACAACATTGTTCCCTCATTCACGCTGACCGAACAGGACATCAAATTTGTCCAGAGGATAACTTGGACAGTCTAAATTCAAACTTTTTTGATAGTCTCAACTATCAAAACATGAATATGGATTATCGTAACAAAAACCCGTACGCTATACCCGCGAATCTGAACCATAGACAATTGCCCGGATATATTGAGAGCAATGCTCCGTATGTACCAGCGCATGCCAATATGGCGTCCACACAACTTGACAGAAGGCATATCAATGTAACCCCGTACAGTAAGCCTATATTCCGAGAACAGAAACAATTGGCCTTTACGGTAGAACTCGACGCAAAACCAGTACAATCGAAAGTATTCGATAGACTATTTCCGGAGGGGAATGAACCGCCAAGAGTACCGCCTAGAAATTTCCAGCTCACATTGAATAAGGATGAAAAACTACAGCCAAAAACGCCTAAAACTAATACTAGGAGTATATTTAAGAATTACAAATCGTGTCCCGTGTCACCGGTGTCTGAAGAATGCAAGTGGGCTGATAAAGTTATTCAAAATAACCAGATGTTGAATGACCAACTTGATTGTAGCTTTAAAGATTCTAAAAAGCGTAATTCTCTAAGCTTTTTCGTCGGTCTTGATCATAAAAGCATTAAAGACAACGGTAAAAGCATTGTCAATACGATCAAAACCGACACGGAGAAAATGATTGCAGAAATAACTAGAAAGTATGGAGATTTAGACGAATATGAACCTAATGCGCAGGGTGATTTAGATCTACAACCCACCAAAGAGGTTGAAGAGAAAGATGGTAATTTTTCGTCTGATTCTCTTGAAGATTGTAGTTACAGCCAAGACGTTAGCTGCAAGAATAAGTTGTTTTCAAAGAAAGTGTGTAAAAAGCATACTAAAAAGTTTCTACCACGTCGGGCCGTTTCTAATTATGAAATATACGGTGGCTCTTCGGAAAAGCCCGTGGTTCCTGCCAAGCCTTCATACATTGTTGGTCAAAAGAGTTCTACTTTACCGCGCAACATGCCGTCGAACCTCGACGACATTCTATACGAAGACGATTCCATGAATTATAACGATACGAGCATATATAGATGTCAGAGTGTCCTGACCAAACGATGCGTGACCAGGTCCAATGAATCAGTCCTTAGTGACAATTCCAACTGTTCTAGCGTCTCCAACGAGATATTCCTCAAGTACGGTAACGAGGTCGCTTTTCAACAAGCCAAGCTCGACGGGAGGTACCTAAACGACTCCCAAAATTGTTCGTTCGAGAACCTTAATGAGCCTGAACGGCATTTAGACAATCATCGTCATAGCAGCGCGAGCTTCTTTCTAAACCAGAAGAAGTATATGAAAAATAGTTGTAGTCAAGAATCAGTTTTGTCTGATGACATTTATCTCGACAATGATAACCAACTGTCTGGTACTAACTGCAATTCGTTAGAAAGCGTCTTATCAGACGATTCCGAATGCACAAAAAGCGCCCCACTAGAGATGCTATTCGATGCAAGACCCAAACGTCAAACAAGAAACAATGGCGTAGGTATTCCTAGAAATAGCAAAAGCTGTTACGAATTTGACAACACGTCCAAAAGCTACGGATCAAGTCCTAACAACGTGCCATATTTTACGGGCTATATGTGTAATAATTACATACCAGAACCTTGTAGAGATGTAGTCAATACAAATCCAAAACCGGTAAATAAGGTTTACGGTTTCGAAATTCCGGTTAATGATACTACTGGACATAAAACAGTGACTCGGTCTAAGAGTCTGTATGATTCTACGAGCCGACAGGCACCGCCGCCCGCCAAAAATATTGCGTATTATTTCGATGGAAATAACATACATCAGTATACGAAGGACAAGAAAGCGGCTGATGAGATACCGAGACTGAGTACTGCAGATTACTTGGGGCCTACCAAATCTTTGCAGCCTAAGTTCACCGATAAGTACAAAAGCAAAATGGCAGGATGCGAACAAAACGCCATGGTCAAGTCCAAGAGCTGTAGCTTTGAAGTAATGCTAGAACCGGCCTCTAAGCCGAATCCGCTGAAAAATTTAATGGAGAAGAGAAATTCTCATGTCCAGAAGAATCTTGAGAAATTTGAGGAACAGATTAGGAAGAATGCTCAGAATAAAGTGAGTAAGAACCAGTGTAATAAAGAAAAGGCGAATGGTACGAAATGTAACAATGTGACGAAAAGCCTTGAAAGGGGATCTGGACAGAAGAATAATAATGTTAAGATTACAATGGAATTTGTCCCCCACAAGCCACCAAAGCCAATGAAAAGGACTTCTTCTGTCAAAATTAACAATAGATTGAAAGCTAACCTCGACAAAGGCAGTTTGAGCTCGTCTATATCTTCGCAATACAAGGCAAAGTTAGACGGTCTACAGAACAAGAATTACTTAGGAAATAAGAAACCTAAGGACAAAAATTCTAACCGTGTCGAGTCTTCAGACAATGCAGAGAAATCTTTCGACGTTTTCGTCAAAGAAAGAGATATAAATGAAAGTAAATCTGAAATGCAAATGGACAGTCTAGAAGTGTTTGCGGAAACAAGAATGGAGAAGATGAAACAAGTTAGTTTGGACTCTCTTGATGTTATTGAGGATAGTAATGATTTTGCAAAGGATTCCTTGGACTATTACGCTGAACAAGATAACAAATGCTATGGAAAGTCTGCTAAGGATAAGATGAATTTACGTATTTCAAGGAATGACAGAGATGCGCCCAACCCGTGTCATAGCAGACACGTTGACGTTAAAGAAAACGTTGCACCTACTGACATAAGTGATGAGATAAAGCATTATAAATCCATAGAGAGAAAGATTGAGATGATAAATAAACTAGTTGAAATGGAAGAAAGGAAAATTCTGCAAGAGAAGATACTCAAAGAATATCGCATGCGCCCTTTAAAAGCGAATATAAACGACGGCAAGGGCGTAGTTAAACTCCTTTCTAGAAAATTCGAGAAGTTAGCCACGAGTCAGACTAGTGAGGTGCTAAGTTTCGCGTCTTGTACTTTAGAAGAGGCTGACACTGATATTGAAAATAAGTCGGAATGTAAAGAAATTAAGAGAAACTTAAGTTTGCCAGATATTCTGGACTCGGATCAAATAGGTGGCTTAGTGACTGCCGGCGTGGAAAGCTCTAACGAAGCAGGGAACACTGTAACGGGCGATGGTGTCAAGCTGAATAACACAGCTCAGAATGCAACTGAAAATGCACCTAGGTGTCTTAAGCAGAGAGTCTATAATGACATGGTGATACCCAAGACAGACGTTCATCTAGACAGTGAGAATTACGAATCCTCCACAACTAGTTCCAGTTGTACAAACTCCCCGAAGAGGTTGTCTTTTTACGGTTTCAACCGTCCCAAAACGCCGTTTAGAAAGATGATCCGAGTGCCGACACCGAGGCTGTGCATGGAAAACCGTATTTTTCCGACAAGACCGGTTCTGTGTTCGGGGTATACCGTTAGGGGTTCGTGTTTTACGAAAAAAGTACCGATTCAAAGTCCGGTCCTGCCATCGAAGTTTACGCCAACACAAGGTTGGAATTTGCATGCACAATGTAATATTATAAATGTCGTCTAGTGCCTTTGTGCATGCGTTAAAAATACTGTTTTTGCGATTTTATAATTTGACAATTTAGCTGAAATTTGCATGTTTTTTTTAAAACGTTATTTTAAGTACTTACAGTTCAATATATTTGTGTGTTGCTTACGCTTTATTTGGCAATCGGAATCGTTGGACACAATTGACAATTTACAGTGTTATGGATTGATGTATTTTAAGCATTATTTATTGGACAATCTAAAACCTCTGGGAGTTGAAAAAACCATTTTCTTTGTTGAATTTTACTGGTATTTCTCATAATTTCAAGTCTCTCCACAACAATCCCGAAGGAAGGCATAAGCCAAAGAGGTGTAGAACCCACACACCCACTTTCCTCGTTAGATATCTTTATTTTAAGTGCCTACGTGACAGATGCAAGTCCATCGTTACTCTTGAAGCACGATCACACATAGGTCTCTAAGTTGTGACTCGGTGAATAAAACTAAATGTCTTACCGACTCCGATTGTCAAGCCGCATGTTGAGTTGTGTCACTTGGCTCCAGCGTCTCGGGCTCATCTCTCGCCTTCGGACCGCGAAGACGAAGGTACTGGCATGAGACGCGCAATATCCCTGTCAGATCTCGCCGCGAAGCCTGTTCCGTCACCACGCGTACAAGGTGGGTTCGGTGGCGGTTCTGGGAATCACTTTCATCAACTTTAGCCCCTAATATATATGGACTAGGGGCCATATTTGCGTTGGCAAGCATTAAAATTATCTGCGACAAAGCACGCGTGCTCTGTTGCTTAAACATTCTTGAATAACGCTTGCAAAGGCACGATTAAGGTAAGTAGGGGATTATGGCTTGCTAATATTTAATCCACTGCTAGAAATTATTTTCTTAAGTAATTTTCAAAACTACATGTTATTGCAATAATAGTATTTATTAATATATTCTTACGTGGTCTTCTTAGAAAGTATGTCTTGCCTTATTATGCCTTAATATTTTTCTTCGCAACTGGTGTGAGCAAGGGTGTGATTGTAAAGATGAAGAAAGGCATGTTACGTTGGTTTGGACACATAGAAAGGATGAGTGAAGAAAGATTGATGAAACAGATATACAAAGCAAAAGTGTGTGCAAGAAGAGGCAGAGGAAGGCCACGTTCCAACTACCTAGATCAAATAGATCGGACTCTCAAGGACGGGAACGTCAAGAGTACTCGAAACCGGCGAGCATGTATGAAGAGTCTGATGAATGTGGATGAAGCAAAAGAGGCATGTAAATCTGATCTAAGATCTGGCGGTCTACCCTCTGCTTACCCCGTTAGGAACTCGGCGGGATGATATGTATGTATTTTTCTAATAACTAGTCGATGACCTACTTGCTTTGCATCCCTTAACATATACATCGCAACAATTTTGTGATTGCTTAGTTTAATGTGAAACCATTGATACGCATTGATATAGAGCGTATCCACATATATATAAGTTTAAAAAAATAATCACACCGTTTATTATAGTTCTTTATTGATAATCAATACTTTTTAAAGAAAATGTGTAAATTACTGAATTAAACATTTGCAAGTATCGGAAGTTCAGATTTTTTAAAACAGTGCCATCTTGTGGCCAATGTCGGAACTAATTGGTTATAAAGAGTTAGTTTTTATCTGTGGATACATATTTATATTGATTGTGTTATAATGTATGCTGTAGCAAGACGCCTTCTACTTTGGGGCATGCATGAATAGATATCACTTAGTACCTAATATTTTTACTAGTATTTTAACGACCGTCTAGTCGAGTTGTTAGAACTCCTGACTACGAAACTTGAGGCCAGATATTAGTGTGATCAACACGAGTATTTGTACCTTAGTGGATGTCCTATACATCTTATGTATATATCTATCTATATAAGTATACTAGTTGTCCCGCCCAGCTTCGCTTGGATGAAAAATTAAATTTCCTGAAACACGATCGCAGCGCCACCTATCGGGTCCAATTGCGAATCTAAACCATTCCCAGATCCCCTTGAACACACACAAAAAATTTCATCAAAATCGGTCCAGCCGTTTAGGAGGAGTTCAGTGACATACACACTCACAGAAGAATTATATATATAAAGATTTATATTTGCCTAGTGCTACAAGCTTTGCTTAATTTGGGACTACGTCAATTTGTGTGGAATTGTCTAATAGGTATTAACTACTAGGTATTATAGTTTTAACAATTAGTACTTTTACAGGGTGGCTCAGGGAATAGGATAAATGCTCACATATGTGATAGACATCAATGCAAGGAAATAAAAAATATCTGTGTGACCATTTTACATACAAATAGTACTTACATAGCAATGTAACTTACTCGTGGTTATAGAAGAGCGGGGTCTCCTAACAAAGGCATCCCTTGCTTAAAAGGAGACTGGTCAATAGATTATATATCCTCACGCCTTCCACAAGGGTCCCTGAAGGGGACCCACACCCACTTTCCGCCAGAGGTATATTAGGTGCCAACGTGACAGGCGAGTCCATCGCCGTTACTCAAGCACAACTATACATACGCCTTTGAACTTCTTCTCAGACGTATGCAGGTTTCCTCTCGATGTTTTCCTTCAACGTAAAGCTCGTGGTGTGACTAATCACTGTACTTAAGTTCAGAAAAACTCATTGGTACAGTCGGGATTCGAACTTGCGATCTTTGTGTCGCAGGCAACTGCTCGAACCACTCGGCCACCACGGCTCACGGTCAATAGATTAAGTATAAGATATGCTTTGTGAGTAAACAAAGATTTATTATTATTATATCATTACTTACTCCCTTTAATAATGTTGTCATTGTGTTATCTTTGGAGCTATATGTTTTATTGCATCGTCATGAGGATATATTTACAACACACTATAACTGGTAGAAGGTAACTGTTCTTATTTCTGGGACACCCTGTAAAATTTTATGTATGAATATAGTGATAATCTTTATGCAACCTCTTGAATATAGATCTTAACTTAACGAAGTATGATCTTAGTTCCTTTTGGAAGAGATTTCGCCGCTTAGCAACTTTTCGGTCTCTGACTTCCATGTCGCGGGTTCGACCCCCGCCGTTAGCAAACATTTGTGTAGGTAATTAATATATTAATTTTATCCGTGTCTTGTTAGTGGCAGTAGTTATTATCTGAATATATAATAAGATATTTATAAGTGTGTATATCAGTCGCCGGTGCCTATAGTACAGGCTCTGCCTAGTTTAGGGTCAGTTGGCTTTGTGTGAGATGTTCACAATATTATTGTATATTAACATCTATATAAGTGTGTATATCAGTCGCCGATGCCTATAGTACAGGCTCTGCCTAGTTTAGGGTCAGTTGGCTTTGTGTGAGATGTCCACAATATTATTGTATATTAACATCTATATAAGTGTGTATATCAGTCGCCGATACCTATAGTACAGGCTCTGCCTAGTTTAGAGTCAGTTGGCTTTGTGTGAGATGTCCACAATATTATTGTACATTAACATCTATATAAGTGTGTATATCAGTCGCCGGTGCCTATAGTACAGGCTCTGCCTAGTTTAGGGTCAGTTGGCTTTGTGTGAGATGTTCACAATATTATTGTATATTAACATCTATATAAGTGTGTATATCAGTCGCCGATGCCTATAGTACAGGCTCTGCCTAGTTTAGGGTCAGTTGGCTTTGTGTGAGATGTCCACAATATTATTGTATATTAACATCTATATAAGTGTTTATATCAGTCGCCGATGCCTATAGTACAGGCTCTGCCTAGTTTAGGGTCAGTTGACTTTGTGTGGGATGTCCACAACATTATAGTATATTAACATCTATATAGGTGTGTATATCAGTCTCCGATACCTATAGTACAGGCTCTGCCTACCTTCACCAGGTCTCCAGAAACAATCCCCGCCTCAGAACGGCAACAGTAGCAAGTCACCCAGCGGGTTCGCCCGTCCCACATCCCGGTACAACAACAAATCGAACATGACGAGGAGTTCCAGTGTCGGGGTCCTCAACCAGGTAACAAGACCATGGGGCAGGGTATAGGACCGCATGGATGGTTATTTGGTGCTGGTAAAGAAAGAAATTCAAAGGCGTATGTATTGTCGTGCTTGAGTTACGGCGATGGACTCGCCATCTGTCATTTTGGCACTTAAGATATATATCTCTGGCGGAAAGTGGGTCCCCGATTCAAATCAAATCAAATCAAAATCTTTTTATTTCACATAGGCCCAGATGGGCACTTATAAAACGTCGAAAAAGAAGCACGATACGATTGGGTACACAGAGGTTTGTAGTAGCACCCTGTTTTCGTCGGAGATAGTATATTTTAGGTTACAAAGTGACAGCTGGCGAGTCCATCGCCGTTACTCAAGCACGATTATACATGCGCCTTTGAATCGCTTCTCAGACGTATGCAGGTTTCCTCGCGATGTGTTCCTTCACCGTAAAGCTCGTGGTGTGACTAATCACTGTACTTAAGTTCAGAAAAACTCATTGGTACAGTCGGGATTCGAACTTGCGATCTTTGTGTCGCAGGCACTACTCGGCCACTAAGCTAAGGCTTTAGCGTTGTAATATCCCATGGGAAATGCACAGCTATTCATATACTTGGTTTTCTGTCAAAGAACATGAACAGGAGCCAGTAAGCCTTATATTTTATGAAGGTTTTATTTTCCCAGAGCGACTCTGAGTCGGATCCAGCGCCGTCTCGCCAGCAGAATAGGCCTCAAGGCCTAATGAGGCCTACGATCAGCTCGATGAACAAACAGGCCGCGAACGCCTCTCGCAGACGAGGACTGCCTAATGCCTACAGCGCTGGTGAGTGGACTACTGACTCGCAAGTCAAAGTAAATTGATCTTGAGTCAAGGTCGATGCTTTACCACAATAATAATAATAATAAACGTAGCTTTACTACAAGTTTTATTAATTTACTAAAAATAGAAACGACCAACCCGAACCGTGCACCTTTTTCGACGTTTTATAAGTGCCCAACTAGGCCTATGTGAAATAAATATATTTTGATTTTGATTCATGAGCTGCCTACATTAAAATAGGTGCCATCTGACTGGGCTTGGCACCGCACGTAGATCTTACATAATATGTAACTAGACAAACCCTTAACAAATCACAATAGTTTCACAATGCTTAAGAGGAATTGTCCCGTTTGTAATGTCTGTCGATAGATACATATTTAAAACAGCTAAGTAAAGCCGTGGTGGCCGAGTGGTTCGAGCAGTTGCCTGCGACACAAAAATCGCAAGTTCGAATCCCGACTGTACCAATGGGTTTTTCTGAACTTAAGTACAGTGATTAGTCACACCACGAGCTTTACGGTGAAGGAAAACATCGTGAGGGAACCTGCATACGTCTGAGAAGAAATTCAAAGGCGTATGTATAGTCATGCTTGAGTAAGGGCGATGGACTCGCCATCTGTCACGTTGGCACCTAATAATATACCTCTGGCGGAAAGTGGGTGTGTGGGTATTACCTATTCACCTCTGCCTACCCCTTCGGTGACCCTTGTGAGAAGGCGTGAGGATATATTATTATTATTAAATAATTGTTGTAACTACATATAAAGATTTTACACATTTATCATCATACCGAGTGCCTCACCGTAGGCATAGAGAGCACAGTGCCAGTTCTCCAGACTCACCTTACTTCATTCACATTCATCAATCTCTTCGTACATGCTCGCCGGTTCTTTGTAAATTTGTCTATCTTTATTATCTTTCTTTTCTTACCTTTATTATCTTTGTGAGAAATAACGCTAGTATTGTATATCTCGTCTAGCATTGTATATCTCGTCTAGCATTGTATATCTCGTCTAGCATTGTATATCTCGTCTAGCATTGTATATCTCGTCTAGCATTGTATATCTCGTCTAGCATTGTATATCTCGTCTAGCATTGTATATCTCGTCTTGCATTGTATATCTCGTCTAGCATTGTATATCTCGTCTAGCATTGTATATCTCGTCTAGCATTGTATATCTCGTCTAGCATTGTATATCTCGTCTAGCATTGTATATCTCGTCTTGCATTGTATATCTCGTCTAGCATTGTATATCTCGTCTTGCATTGTATTTCTCGTCTTGCATAGTATATGTCCCCCCGTCCACAACAGCACCTTTTAACCTGCACTACTAACAGTGAGCCTGAGTGGCGCTGCGCCCGAGGAGTCCAGCTCGGAGGCTGACGAGAGGGACAAGGCGGGGCCGAGGCCACGCGCAGGATCGGTGGACCAGCGGCGAATTGGTATGCTGTGCTTGTTATTACAACTATAAGAATACTTGTATTGTATCGTAAAACAAATCTTGACGGCCTTCTGGTCTAGTGGTTAGAGCTCCTGACTGCGAATCTTGAGGTCGCGGGTTTGATTCCCGCTGATGGCAGATATTTGTGTGATGAACACGAGTATTTGTACCTTAGTCTTGGATGTCCTATGTATTTATGTATATATCTATCTATATAAGTATATATATATATATATATATATATATATATATCTTAATATATATATTTCTTGTGTGCGTGTGTATGTGACTGAACTCCTCCTAAACGACTGGACCGATTTTGATGAAATTTTTTGTGTGTGTTCAAGGGGATCTAGGAATGGTTTAGATTCACAATTGGACCCGATAGGTGGCGCCACTGGGTCCGTGGCTTTAATTTTTTCTCCCAAGCGAAGCTGGGCGGGACCACTAGTATATATATATATATATATATATATATATATATATATATATATATATCGTTGTCTAGTTACCATAACACAAGCTTTGCTTAATTTGGGGCTATGGCAATTTGTGTGGAATTGTCCAGAGGTATTTATTTATTTAATTACAAATATTTCTTCGAGTTGTAGGTCCTCATATCCTCGTCTTTCTATATGAGTATAAATTTGAATACTCCCAGGCCGCAGCGGCAGCGAGCGTGACCTGTCAGCGAAGGCTCGCGAGGTGACTGCGAGGCTGACCTCCGCCTCGCGCCAGAGGTCGAAGCAGGAGCCGCCGGCTGAGGCTAATAGTATGTTGCGATTTAATATCTTCGCCGCTGCTGCTCAGCAGGAGTGCCTCAAGCGCCGCAAGTATGCCTGTCTGGGGTCAGGTTACATATTTGCTGCATTTGCGGTTGAAACTCTGGGGCCTTGGGGTCTTGAGGCTCACCATCTTTTTAAAGAGGTCTCGCGCCGTCTAGTCGAGACCTCTCGTGACAGGCGGGCTGGAACATATCTCGCTCAGAGAATCAGCATTGCTATCCAGCGTGGCAATGCTGCTAGTCTTCTTGGCACGTTGCCTCGGGATACCGATTTGGGACAAATATTTTATCTGTAAGTAGTTAGTTTCAACTGTTCTTTGTAAATATTATTAATTGTTGTTATTGTAAATAAAGTTTAATATATCTTCATAAAGAAAGCCGAGGTGGCCGTGTGTTTCGACTAGTTGTCTGCGACACAAAGGTCGCAAGACAGTGATTAGTCGCACCACGAACTTTACGGTGAAGGAAACATCGAGAGGAACCTGAATACGTCTCAGAAGTCATTCAAAGGCGTATGTATAGTCGTGCTTGAGTAACGGCGACGGACTCGCCATCTGTCACGTTGGCACCTTGAATATATCTCTGGCGGAAAGTGGGTGTGTGGGTACTACCTATTCACCTCTGCCTACCCCTTCGGGTACCCCTGTGGGAAGGCGGGAAGATTTATATAAAAAGATAATTAACTGGTTGTGTTTCCCCACCAGTGTCCTCGTCGCAACTGTGCTCGGCGCTCACTGAGCAGTTGACAAAAACTGCATCCAAAGTGGTCCAGCTGTACGCCAGTCTGCAGCGGGAACCTAACGCTACAGCTGATATTAGCGGTGAGATCACCACAAAGCTATATATTCATCTTAACTAATATAACTGATTAACTAGCTGCTCATTTAATTAGCCATCTGCCTCATTGGCACCTAATATATCTTTGGCGGAAAGTGGGTGTGGGATATTACCTATGCACCTCTGCCTACCCCTTCGGGGTCTGTCATGTCTAAATCACTGAACCGATTTTGTTAATTTTTGTTATAGAGATAGATAAAGCTTTGGAGAATAACACCTACTAGCTAGCTACTAGCCTACGCTGCCTATCATCATCAAAATTAAAAGACATATTTACATACATATGTACCCCTCCCTCACGGGGTAGGCAGATATTTAAAATAATAACATTCTCAGGTCTAGAAGCCGCTATCCTGGAAACCCAGAAAGTCCTCCGCAGTGCGTTGCCGCGGCAGCAGAACGGCCCCGCGACTACCGTGTCGTCCTCGGACGAGCACCGGGGACTAGCGGACTCGGCCAGCCAGAAGTTGGACCATCTCGTGTCTAGAGGTCACTATTCTTTTCTCTCCTCTTCTTTTACATCACTCAGGCTCCGTTCCACAGTCCACCAGTGCCCAGTGCGGGGCGGTGGACTTCACACACGGCTTTGATACTCTTCCCACACGTATGCAGGTTCCCTCACCATGTTCACACCATGCTCCCTGCCCTAGTCCACAGGGGAGTGTTCTGAAGAATTATTCGACATGATGCCCACTTCTACCACCACACCTCTCGCCATCGACGGGTAATTCATCCCCACATGGAACCACAAAGGTCTCGCACTGCGCGGTTCCAAAGGAGTTACGTTCCGCGAACGCTCAGGCTGTGGAATGAGCTCCTCGTTGAGGTTTTCCCTGGAGAGTACAGCATGGAGTTCTTCAAGAAGGGTGTGAAAAGATTCCTGCAGGGTCGGCAACTCGAGTGATACCCCAGGTGTTGCAAGCGTCCATAGGCGGCGGTAACCGCTTGGCTTGATTGCCACCCAAGTGGTATAAAAAAATATACAGTGGACTTCACAATCTGCAAATAAATAAATTAGATGTTTACTTTCACAGAAGCAACAAACTCGAGTAACCCGGCCATGTCTCTCATCGAACAGTACTCAGACATTCTTCTGAACATGATGCAGACGAAAATGGTGAATCAGTTCTCTCAGGCACCGCAGAGCTTGCCCCCAAACACGAGGGAACCGGGGGCGGAGAGCTAGTATACTTTGTGGTAATCGTGGCTAGCAACCACTATTACGATGTACAATTTTAGTGCTTAGTGCAGAATATACCTGAAGTGGCAAAAATCTGGTGTTCGGACTATGGTGACCACTTTCCACTCAGGTTTGTCTAGTAATTTAATTCAATAATACTGTATTCTTGCTGAATAGATACAAAGGGATATTAAATTTCAAAGACATGCTTGCAACTAGCGGCGTCTTATTATTTTTATATTTAATTGAATTTGTTTGTATATTATGTACTCTGCCTACCCCTTCGGGGACCCTTGTGGGAACGCGTGAGGATATATTATTATTTATTATAATTGAGAATAATGATGATATCGGTTTTCTATATTTGTTATTTAATTGAGAATGTAATTTTATTATAGCATTTGAATATGATACTAATGTAACCGAGCCAGAAAAACGAAAATATAAGCAAAATTTATTTTTTTGTAAGGTTTAAAATCGCTTGTACGCTTTATTTCATACAGGAATCGTTTTACACACGAATTCGTCAAGAGAAAGTTTTACTTAACCCATACAGAGCTGGGAGTGATGGCTAGTGTATAAAATTACAGAAAGTCCCTCACGGGTAGGCAGAGACAGTAGAGCGCCAGTTATCTAGACTTACAGACCTTTCTGCGTGCACATTCATCCTCACCAGTTATAAGTACTCTTGTCGATCCAATCCTCAAGTGTCTGGTCAATTTGATCCAGGTAGTTGGAACGTGGTCTTCCTCTGCCTCTTCTTGCATTTCGCTTTGTCTCTGTCAATCTTTCTGCACTCATCCTCTATATACGGTTAATTATTATTATTAGTAATCCATTTATTTCAGGCAACACAATAAAAGTACACGTACAAATATAGGGCCCATAAATATATACCTTAACCTAACATACATACAAACTTTATTACAATATATACCTTAAAGACTAACATACATAATTAATAAATATCCTTAGGGTTTTCCGCTCTTGCGCGCATCCCTATAACGCCGGTACACGATTCCTGCAGGCCAGAAATCGGATTGGAAGAACATGTCACGATGCTTTGCAGGCACCTTGAGGACGTACGATTTGAAATTCGTTTCTCTCGCAGACTCAAGACGCTGCAAGTGTAACTGCATCGGTGACGGGTCTTTGCACCAAAACTTTGTTAAACCAACATATATTTCAAATACAATTTTCCTACTTAACTAACTTAAATTATATGATTTACTCAAAAGTCAATATTATCTTGGTCTTCAATTTCTTTAAGAAAAAGTGTGAAAAGATTTTTACATGGTTGACAACGAATTATCACTAAATTCTTAGCGTTCATGGTAACCGCTTTCCATTCGGTCACCTGCATGCTTGTTTGCCAATGTAGTGGTTAAAAAAGAAGATTATTTATTAAGCTTAAAATATTATTCAGAATTGAACCAGGCGTTCCTGAGGTTATCTCACTCTGAGGTATCTTTCCTTATTAATATTATGTATGTATTTTTATATATAGCCATATAGGAATTGGGGTTAAAGTTTAGTATTACTGTGAATGTCAATTTCATTCGTCTCGGTTCGTATGTAGAAACGATAACATGCTCGGAATTAATAAAATACGTTTGTTGATATTATATATATATATATATATATATATATATATATATAATATATTATATATATATATTATATATATAATATATATATATATATATATATATATATATATATATATATATATATTATATACATTATACGGTGAAGGAAAACATCGAGAGGAAACCTGCATACGTCTGAGAAACAATTCAAAGGCGTATGTATAGTCGTGCTTGAGTAACGGCGATGGACTCGCCATCTGTCACGTTGGTACCTAATATACCTCTGGCGGAAAGTGGATGTGTGGGTATTACCCATACACCTCTGCCTACCCCTTCGGGGACCCTTGTGGGAAGGCGTGAGAATATATTATTATATATTATACATTATATATATAATATCAATGTTGTATGTTGATCATAACACTGAACTCTGGCAGTAGAGCGACAGTTGTCTCTAGAATAAAACCTTCACTTCGTACACATTCATCAATCTCTGTGCTCGCCGGTTTCGAAGACTCCTGACGATCCCATCCTTGAGTGTTTGATCGATTTTATGTAAGCAGGTAGTTTCTATACATACATACATATATACATACATACATATATACATACATACATATAATCACGCCTCTTGCCCGTAGGGGTAGGCAGAGACCACTTCTTTCCACTTGCTACGATCCTTTCATACTTGTTTCGCTTCGTCCACTTTCATTATTATCTTCATACATGCTCTTCGGTTTCTATGTATTCATTATATATGATTAGAGTAATAAACTTGAAAATTAATTAAAATTTGAAGAGTACTCGAAACCGACGAGCATGTATGAAGAGACTGATGAATGTGGACGAAGCGAAAGAGGTCTAGAGAACTGGCGCTCTATACTCTCTGCCTACCCCGTTAGGGACTCAGCGTGATGATATTTATGTACTTGGAACTAAACACGGTAAATGTCTGCAGTTAAATAGATTAAGAAATGTCACTGGTAACGGTCAATGGTTGAGGTTCCGTTATATCTAAATTTCAAATTAAGCTGCCAAGTTCAAAGGTCGGAAAAATAAATGCAAATTAACTTTGCATATTTACGTCATTATTAACATAAAAACAATCGAAGTATGTGTATTTCACCTTAAATGGTATGTAAAGTGTTTTAAAATCACATTAAACAATTGGTTTATTTAATTTACTTAATGCGGATAACTTTGCCGTCGATTTACATACACATATCACGAATGGAGAAGGCAGAAAGAGTAGTGTCAGTCCTCTCAAGACATACATAACAGACCTCTTTCGTTTCATCCCCATTGATCAGTCTCTTCATACATGCTTGTCACTTTTGAGTTCGATTTGATCTAGGTAGTTGGAACGTGAATTTCCTCCTCTGTGGCTAATAGATCTATGATTATTCCAGAACGCGAAAAGACCGAGTTCCTTCTCTATTAAATTATGATTTGGGTATTAGCTATACACCTCTGCCTACCTCTTCGGGGACCCTTGTGGGAAGGCGTGGGGATATATGATTGCAATAGTCCTGCATGGTCCGTAATTGTTCTTAGAACAAATAGTTAACTGTCAAATGCTTGTCAAAATGACGTGTAATTGTATTTTCAAAATCTGACATTCCATTAAAAATGCGAAATTTTGTGTAGTTAATACTTAAAATTATCACGTTTACCAAATTAATGTCGTTTTATGTACATAGCGTTACGATTGTATGGAAATATTGACGTCAACTGAGTATTCAAATTTCATAAATTCTAGTACGTTTGTATTTAAACGTGCTAAAGGATAAATCCCATTCTTATAAGGATTTCGTTTTAACAGTCGTACATACGGAGTACCTCACGAGGTAGACACGCGGAAGAACTCAGTGCCAGTTCTAAAAACAAAGACCTCTGTCGCTTTATCTACATTCATCACTTCATACATTACCAGTTTCGAGTACTCTTGACGTTCCCGTCCTTGAGCGTCCGATCGATTTGATTATTTGAGGTGAGGTATTTGGAACGTGGCCTTCCTCTGCCTCTTCTTGCACACACTTTTGCTTTGTATATCTGTTTCGTCAATCTTTATTCACTCATCCTTTCTATGTGTCCAACGTAACATGTCTTTTTCGTGTTGACAAGTGGCGTGAATGAGGGTGTGCATAATTGATAATTTCATACAATTTAAAGCATATTCACCACAAACCACTCAATAATCCTATATATACTTAACACGTATATAATTAACGTCCGTATTTTAAGTATTTTAATTATGATATAAAATACTTTGTCACAATTAAGCATAAGTTTTATGGTCGTGTCTTTAAGATGTCGGGAGTTTATGTAAATAATTATACAGTTATTTTTATTTATCATTAATATGTAGAATATGTTAAAATTTTTAATCTATGGTAGTGACGCCAAGTATATCTACATTTAACGAATAATAAAAGAACACCTTAATAGTATTTTCTTTATGTAGTAGCATTACGTAAGAGTGCATTATGAATGTTTACTGCTGAGGGATTGTTCTGGGTTGTCTGTGTGTATAATAATAGTTGAGGCAAGTTTGAATTGAATTCGTCCGTTCGTAACGATGGACGAATTTTGTTATTCATACGTCTGTAGAGTAATATTATTCGCGCACTCCCAAAATATGCGCGGGAAACGTCAAATGTCAAAGTCTTTGTTGACAGTGACACCTCCCAGAGTTGCGCGGGAAACGTCACATGTTCAATGTCAAAATGTTAACGGCCATCTTGATATTGACAGCTCTAAAAAGCGCGCGTGAAACGAGAAATGTCAAAATGTCGTCGACTTTGTTGATCGTGAAACCTCTTAAAAGTAGACATGCTTATTGTCTATGTGAACGACTATTTTGTTATTAACGTCAAATGTTAAATGTCAAATGTCAAATTGTCATCGACCCATTGTGTATAGGTAGTTGAAGTTTTTATTATTATTATTTAATGTTCAAAAATTGTAATGCCATCTAAGGAAAGACTAATGTAATATAATATTAATGTTTAAATATTACAATTATTATTTGTAGTACTTGAGAGTTTTCTTCCCTAGTTTTTTTTTTCAGTAGCCGAATCGGACCAAGGTAACTTGCACGGGAGGGTAAGTAACCTATAGTACTTTTGGGTTGTTTTAAGTCTAATTGACATGACGTCTGAAGTTATACATGGTTTTTTTACATAATAATATCTTCACGCCTTCCCGAAAGGGTCTCCGAAAGGGTCCCCGAAAGGGTCCCCGAAAGGGTCCCCGAAAGGGTCCCCGAAGGGGTAAGCAGATGTGTGTAGCTAGAACCCACACAACCACTTTCCGCCACAGATATACTTAAGCCGAGTTTCATCATCATCATCATCATCAGCCCACTCTAGTCCACTGCTGGACATAGGCCTCCCCTAATGAGCGCCACAGCGCCCTGTCTTCCGCTTGCCGCATCCAGCATCTGCCAGCAGTCCTTCGCAAATCGTCATCCCACCTGGTCGGAGGGCGTCCTACACTACGTTTGCCTAGTCGAGGTCTCCACTGAAGAACACGTTTACCCCAGCGGTTGTCGGTTCTTCGCGAGATATGGCCGGCCCACTGCCACTTCAGCTTGCTAATTCTTTGAGCTATGTCGATAACTTCGGTTCTCTGTCGGATATATTCGTTGCGAATCTTATGCTATTAAGCCGAGTTTACCCGGAATAAATAGACAAACAAGCTAAATAATAAAAAAAAATTGCACTACCGTAAATGTATTTAAAAAAACCTAACTTATTTCCGACGAAAAGTGGTGTGTGGATACTACTTACATACCTCTGCCTACCCCTTCGAGCGCTTGTGGAAGGCGTGAGGATGTATATAAAAAACAGTTACAATGAACGTTTATTACAATAATTAATACAATTCAGACACTCAAATTGAATTTATTAGTTCTGAAAGTACATTAAGACTTGATAGGTCAAAAGCGTCTGTTAAAATTCATCGCTACCTTAGCTACCTCGGCTCGTATGGGCATCCATTGTCGCTTTCTTCAAACACAGTGTTGACGTAAGAAGTGTCTTTTACAAGGCCGAACTTCAATAAGGTTTCGAAAAATGGCCTGCGTCGTGATATTGGTCGATACGGGGCTGAACGAACTCCTGAAAGCAAACTTTGATGAAGGATTATTTCAATATAACAAACAGACACTCCAATTTTGTTTATATGCATAGATAAGGAACTAATTTATATTTAAATATAATTGAAGCACAAACTACGACATCCTCACACGATATCTGATGGTTGTCATCTATATCGTTGTCACTCGGCTTACAAGTTACAAGTTGGAACTTGCCAAGACTTACTAGGCGGCGTCATTGGCGCAGTGTATATCTGCGGCCCGAACTCGTACAAAACTTGGAAGTCTGCATGGTTCCCGAAGCGAAACCCGAAGCCAAAGCGGTGGTCATTCCCTGTAGATATATATATATATATATATAATAATAATAATAATATATCCTCACGCCTTCCCACAAGGGTCCCCGAAGGGGTAGGCAGAGGTGTATGGGTAATACCCACACACCCACTTTCCGCCAGAGGTATATTAGGAGCCAACGTGATAGATGGCGAGTCCATCGCCGTCACTCTAGCACGACTATACATACGCCTTTGAATTTCTTCTCAGACGTATGCAGGTTTCCTCTCGATGCTTTCCTTCACCGTAAAGCTCGTGGTGTGACTAATCACTGTACTTAAGTTCAGAAAAACTCATTGGTACAGTCGGGATTCGAACTTGCGACCTTTGCGCATATTCGCATATATGGTATATATATACCTACCACCTATGTTTATCATTAGTATACATATCCGTTATTCAAGGACGACTATACATACGCCTTTGAATTTCTTTTCAGCTCAAACATAGATATTTTTTTTATACTTAAGTGTATAGTTGAACAATGAACCTTTGAGAAGCCGAGGAGTGAACCCGTAGATGGCTGCAAACCCCATTGGGACATCTTCAGGCACCACCAGCAAAATGGACTCTATTTGGTGATCTAAAACATGAAAATAAATAAATACCTTGGGACACTTCCACATAAAAGTCCCAAATTAAGAAAACTTTGTGTTATGGTAACTAGACAACGATATATTTACTTGTATAGATAGATATATACATAAATACACGACAAAACACTTCGCTATCTAAACAAAACTTTATAGTAACCCTGAACTATTCAAGTTGGTGGTAGTACTCCGCAACGAACTACCTTCTACTACCGCACCTCTCGCCAACGACGGAGAATTCATCCCCATACCTTGGAACCACAAAGGTCTCGCACTGCGCGGTTCCAAAGGAGTTACCTTCCACGAACGCTCAGGATGTGGAATGAGCTCCCAATTGAGGTTTTCATGGAGAGTACAGCATGGAGTTCTTCAAGAAGGGTGTGAGTAATGCCTGCAGGGTAGGTATAAAGATACTTACGTGTTAAAATTGATATCAGAATGAGAAATTTGTATTCTGCTTTCGCCATATCTGTGAACAGGTAAGATATATTGACTCTTTTTAACGTTTTTCACAAAAATAACAAATAACAATAATTATAAAAAAAAGTTTTAAAACCTATGAAGACGTGGTGGCCGATTGGTTCGAGTAATCGCCTACAACACAAAGATCGCAACTTTACATCCCGACTATTACCAATGAGTTTTCTGAACCACTAGCTTTACGGTGAAGGAAAACATCGAAAGGAAACCTGTATACGTCTGAGAAGCAATTCAAAGGCGTATGTATAGTCGAGCTTGAGTAACGGCGACGGACTCGTGGTCATGTTGGCACCTAAAATATATCTCTGGCGGAAAGCGGGTGTGTGGGTATTACCTATACACCTCTGGCTACCGCTGCGGGGACCATTGTGGGAAGGCGTGAGGAAACATTAATATTCATTTCGTGCACCGAACAGTGGAATTTATTCGAGTTGAGAATGAATTGTAATGTATTTATTATATGAAAAACCTTGAGGAGGAGTAGGTACTGTTGGATTTTGGATGTGAGGCGCGAGGCCCTTTGCACCGCGAGGCCTTACGCCCTGTCCATACATACTCATACACCTTCCCATTTATAATATTAGTAAGAGTCTGATCGATGCCTTATCATGCCACTACCAAATGGAGCGAAGAAGTCACGACAAAAGTTTAAAATTAATTTTACTTACCTCACTATGCAGGACCAGTCGTGAAGAAACGCCTTGTAGGAATGCACAAACAATGAACGCAGTGTCCTATTGATGGCTGTTGCAATAAATCTCACGGCAATTAAGTGAGCAAAAACATTAGATTGTGTCAAACACACAAGACAACCCTTCATTTCGTCGTTCTTACCTTCGAATATGTATATACAGGTGTCTCGGGGAGGTCGATCATCTTTCTTCATGGTTGCCTGCGACTCAAAGATCGCAAGTTCGAATCCCGACTGTATCAATGAGTTTTAAGTTCTGAACACAGTGATTAGTCACACCACGAGCTTCAACGGTGAAGGAAAATATCGAGAGGAAACTTGCATACGTAAACGAAAACCTTAAAGAATATACCAGGAGAGCATGAACTAAAGGTAATCTTTCCACACCAGTTTTGAAGAACTCCATGTTATAAACACTATTTAGAGAAAACCTTAAAGAATGTACCAGGAGAGCATGAACTAGGTAATATTTTCACACCAGTCTTGAAGAACTCCATGCTGCACTCTCTAGGGAAAACCTTTTAGAATGTACCAGGAAAGCATGAATTAAAGATAATCTTGTCACACCAGTCTTGATAAACACTATTTAGTGAAAACCTTAAAGAATGTACCAGGAGAGCATGAACTAAAGGTAATCTTCTCACACCAGTCTTGAAAAAATCCATGCTGCTCTCTCTAGGGAAAACCTTTTAGAATGTACCAGGAGAGCATGAACTAAAGGTAATCTTTTTCCCACCCTTCTTGAAGAACTCCAAGCTGTAATCTCCAGGGAAATCCTCAACGGGGAGCTCATTGCACAGCTTGAGCGGAAGGAAAATCTCACTTAAACTAATTGGTACAACATTTTTATACTGCCTTCTTACAGTACTAAAGACATACTGTCAAGATGTATTTTCTTTTAGTCATCAGCAAACAGATCACTTTAAGGATATTCGTCCAGAAGAGTCTCTCACGTTATTACCTTAAATTAAGAAGAAGTATTGGAAAAGATAAGGATATACAGATAGTGCCACCCACGAAAACACGCCCCACCATTTTCTAGTCTAGGTGGTCGCGGGATGCGGGGAGTATTACCCAAGTCTATTAATTGTAGTGTGCGTGTGCACTCATAGGTAATCAGTGTGTACCGATAATACTCAAACATTAGTGGAAGGTTGCACACTTACACTATGAACTATAGGGAAGATTAGTGGGGCGCGTCTTCGTGGCTGGCACTATCTAAAATAATAATGAAGTACAAAATCCGCAAAACTTTTAGTATATTTATGTTCATATAAAAATCTCAATCCAGGTCTACATTGGACAGGTCTTCAGTGATTTTCTTCACTTCTTCCTCACTCCTTTGGGCAGCCAACTTCATTGCTTCTCCACGCTTCTGACTGTAAAGCACTTTCAATGTCTCTAAGACCTGAGAAGAAAAAATACCTAATTACTTCTAGTCCCCAGCTAAGCAAAGCTTGTACTGTGGGAACTGGACAACGATATACATACTTATATAGATAGGCAATTCCACACAAACTGACCTAGTCCCAAACTAAGCAAAGCTTGTACTATGGGAACTAGACAACGATATACATACTTATATAGATAGGCAATTCCACACAAACTGACCTAGTCCCAAACTAAGCAAAGCTTGTACTATGGGAACTAGACAACGATATACATACTTATATAGATAGGCAATTCCACACACATTGACCTAGTCCCAAAGTAAGCAAAGCTTGTACTATGGGAACTAGACAACGATATACATACTTATATAGATAGGCAATTCCACACACATTGACCTAGTCCCAAAGTAAGCAAAGCTTGTACTATGGGAACTGGACAACGATATACATACTTATATAGATAGGCAATTCCACACAAATTGACCTAGTCCCAAAGTAAGCAAAGCTTGTACTAAGGGAACTGGACACCGATATACATACTTATATAGATAGGCAATTCCACACACATTGACCTAGTCCCAAAGTAAGCAAAGCTTGTACTAAGGGAACTGGACACCGATATACATACTTATATAGATAGGCAATTCCACACAAATTGACCTAGTCCCAAAGTAAGCAAAGCTTGTACTAAGGGAACTGGACACCGATATACATACTTATATAGATAGGCAATTCCACACACATTGACCTAGTCCCAAAGTAAGCAAAGCTTGTACTAAGGGAACTGGACACCGATATACATACTTATATAGATAGGCAATTCCACACAAATTGACCTAGTCCCAAAGTAAGCAAAGCTTGTACTAAGGGAACTGGACACCGATATACATACTTATATAGATAGGCAATTCCACACACATTGACCTAGTCCCAAAGTAAGCAAAGCTTGTACTAAGGGAACTGGACACCGATATACATACTTATATAGATAGGCAATTCCACACACATTGACCTAGTCCCAAAGTAAGCAAAGCTTGTACTAAGGGAACTGGACACCGATATACATACTTATATAGATAGGCAATTCCACACACATTGACCTAGTCCCAAAGTAAGCAAAGCTTGTACTGTGGGAACTGGACACCGATATACATACTTATATAGATAGGCAATTCCACACACATTGACCTAGTCCCAAAGTAAGCAAAGCTTGTACTAAGGGAACTGGACACCGATATACATACTTATATAGATAGGCAATTCTACACACATTGACCTAGTCCCAAAGTAAGCAAAGCTTGTACTGTGGGAACTGGACACCGATATACATACTTATATAGATAGGCAATTCCACACACATTGACCTAGTCCCAAAGTAAGCAAAGCTTGTACTAAGGGAACTGGACACCGATATACATACTTATATAGATAGGCAATTCCACACAAACTGACCTAGTCCCAAACTAAGCAAAGCTTGTACTATGGGAACTAGACAACGATATACATACTTATATAGATAGGCAATTCCACACAAACTGACCTAGTCCCAAACTAAGCAAAGCTTGTACTATGGGAACTAGACAACGATATACATACTTATATAGATAGGCAATTCCACACACATTGACCTAGTCCCAAAGTAAGCAAAGCTTGTACTATGGGAACTAGACAACGATATACATACTTATATAGATAGGCAATTCCACACACATTGACCTAGTCCCAAAGTAAGCAAAGCTTGTACTATGGGAACTGGACAACGATATACATACTTATATAGATAGGCAATTCCACACAAATTGACCTAGTCCCAAAGTAAGCAAAGCTTGTACTAAGGGAACTGGACACCGATATACATACTTATATAGATAGGCAATTCCACACACATTGACCTAGTCCCAAAGTAAGCAAAGCTTGTACTAAGGGAACTGGACACCGATATACATACTTATATAGATAGGCAATTCCACACAAATTGACCTAGTCCCAAAGTAAGCAAAGCTTGTACTAAGGGAACTGGACACCGATATACATACTTATATAGATAGGCAATTCCACACACATTGACCTAGTCCCAAAGTAAGCAAAGCTTGTACTAAGGGAACTGGACACCGATATACATACTTATATAGATAGGCAATTCCACACAAATTGACCTAGTCCCAAAGTAAGCAAAGCTTGTACTAAGGGAACTGGACACCGATATACATACTTATATAGATAGGCAATTCCACACACATTGACCTAGTCCCAAAGTAAGCAAAGCTTGTACTAAGGGAACTGGACACCGATATACATACTTATATAGATAGGCAATTCCACACACATTGACCTAGTCCCAAAGTAAGCAAAGCTTGTACTAAGGGAACTGGACACCGATATACATACTTATATAGATAGGCAATTCCACACACATTTATTTATTTATTTATTTATTTATTTACATAATTAAAACGGCATCAACATACCAATTACATTAATTAAGATAAAATTATTCAACAACACAATCATATTATACTACAAAAATAAAATAAAAATATACACAATTACGTCACTGTCATGCACCCCGCTCGCAAAACTTCTTGCACTCCAACAATATTTTGAGCCACGCATCCGCAAACACATCGCAATCAGGGTTCTGGTTCAGGAGAGCGTTGAGCGAGGCCAGGACTCGCGGAATGGGAGATTGGGCGCGTGCCGAGGTGCGAGACGGTGGCACGGCGAACAGTCTGTGCCTTCGGCCTCGAAGGTAATTATCGGGGACAAAAAATCGACACAACTCATCGCTCAAGTTCGGTGCATCTATTTTCCCGCGTAATATCTTACACGCTATTATCAACTGGCTATAGTCTCGGCGAACTTCCAAAGAGTTGTAACCTAAATATCCCAAAAGAAATTGAGTGGGATATAGGTAAGGGTAATACCCACAACATCGCTTGTATAAGGCCCTCAAGAAGGCTTTTTGTACTTTTTCAAGTAAGAGGGCGTATGTTGCTTCATGCGTATTCCATACGCATGCACTGGTTTCGAGCTTAGATCGTACGAGGGCATTGTACACCAATCGAACAACCTGGAGGTTGTGGAAGTCACGTGTGTTCCTAAGCACAAATCCCAAACGCGCAAACGATTCCTTGGCCAGTGCGATAATGTGACCATGAAATGTTAATTTCTGGTCGAAAGTGACTCCCAAGTCTTTTATGCTATCGACTCTAGTTATGATGGTACTATTTAAAGTGTAGTCGAAAACTATTGGGCATCGCTTCCGACCGAAAGTCATCACAAAACATTGACCTAGTCCCAAAGTAAGCAAAGCTTGTACTGTGGGAACTGGACACCGATATACATACTTATATAGATAGGCAATTCCACACACATTGACCTAGTCCCAAAGTAAGCAAAGCTTGTACTAAGGGAACTGGACACCGATATACATACTTATATAGATAGGCAATTCTACACACATTGACCTAGTCCCAAAGTAAGCAAAGCTTGTACTGTGGGAACTGGACACCGATATACATACTTATATAGATAGGCAATTCCACACACATTGACCTAGTCCCAAAGTAAGCAAAGCTTGTACTAAGGGAACTGGACACCGATATACATACTTATATAGATAGGCAATTCCACACACATTGACCTAGTCCCAAAGTAAGCAAAGCTTGTACTGTGGGAACTGGACACCGATATACATACTTATATAGATAGGCAATTCCACACACATTGACCTAGTCCCAAAGTAAGCAAAGCTTGTACTGTGGGAACTGGACACCGATATACATACTTATATAGATAGGCAATTCCACACACATTGACCTAGTCCCAAAGTAAGCAAAGCTTGTACTAAGGGAACTGGACACCGATATACATACTTATATAGATAGGCAATTCCACACACATTGACCTAGTCCCAAAGTAAGCAAAGCTTGTACTGTGGGAACTGGACACCGATATACATACTTATATATATAGGCAATTCCACACAAATTGACCTAGTCCCAAAGTAAGCAAAGCTTGTACTGTGGGAACTGGACACCGATATACATACTTATATATATAGGCAATTCCACACAAATTGACCTAGTCCCAAAGTAAGCAAAGCTTGTACTAAGGGAACTGGACACCGATATACATACTTATATAGATAGGCAATTCCACACAAATTGACGCCTAAACAAAACTCATACCTTTTGTGGCATATGACCTGGTGTCGGCTGATGTATTTCATACTCTCCCTTGGTGTTCTTCACCAACTCGACCATGGAATCCTCCAAATTTGGCACTTCCCCTGGAAGTGGAGTGGTCACTCTTGGCTTTGGAGGAACCTTCATCTTCTGCGCCCAAGATTGAAGGTAGTTGCTCGCGTCAGTATGAAGGTACTAGGGAGTATAATGTCTGCTATTATAAGGGACTATAAATCATCATCATTTGCTAATAGAAAAAGACATCCACAATAATTCATTCGTATCACAATACTCATACAGATTATCGCATGCCCTCTAACCAGGTGGGATGACGATCTGCAAAGGACTGCTGGCAGATGCTGGATGCGGCAGGCTGAAGACAGGGCGCTATGGCGCTCATTAGGGGAGGCCTATGTCAAGCAGTGGTCTAATATAGGCTGATGATGTGATGTGATGTGTGATTCATCCGCGAACACGTCACAATCTGGGTTGGACTCCAAGAGGGCGCTGAGCGTTGAGAGTGCGAGGGAACGGGGAGTGACCGCGAAACACTGTGCTTTGCTCACTGCAAATAAATTGTACCCCCTGCCGTAGTTGTTAGGAACAAATATCATATAACTCTTCTTGCAGTTCTGCGTTGTAAATATAATCTAAAGATATCTAGAACTAGATGCCCGCCCTGGCTTGGCTCGTGTACCGATGAGGTTAAGACCAAATAAGTGCTTTGTGTATTACTAGCGGATACCTGGCTGATGGTAATACGCTTGCCTTACAAATTAAACTGGTTTGGGGCACACCGTTCAAAGTCTAATAAATAAATACCTCGGGACAATTCCACACAAATGGACCTAGTCCCAAATTAAGCAAAGCTTGTTTTATGGTAACTAGACAACGATATATGTATATACTTAATATATTACTTATTATACATACATACATATCATCACGTCAAGTCCTTAGCAGGGTAGGCAGAGAGCGCCAGCTCTCTCTAGACTTGCATACCTCTTTCGCTTATATAGATAGATATATATATATATATAAATACATAGTACATCCAAGACTAAGGTGCAAATACTCGTGTTCATCACACAAATATCTGCTCTCAGCGGGAATCGAACCCGCGACCTAAAGTTTCGCAATCGGAGCTTTAACCACTAGACCAGACAGCCGTCAATAAGGAAAGTAGGGAAACATTTTCTGTTTTAGAAAAAGAACAAAATAGATTGCGTACCTTTTCTTTATTCTTGTTGGTTTTCAAGGGAGGTGGCGCTGACGCTTGGCGCTTGGCGTTTGAAGATGCGGACGGGAAGGGCTGGCCAGCTAACGAAGGAAAACATTGGCATTAAAATTACGAGCAGAGCCGAGTGATTTGAGTAGAGAGTAGAGTACTACCCAAACACCCACTTTCCGCCATAGATATATTTTAGGTGCTAACGTGAGAGATGGCGAGTCCATCGCCGTTTCTCAAGTACGACCATACATACACTTTGAATTTCTGCTCCAACGTATGTAGGTTTCCTCTCGATGTTTTCTCACTCACTCACTCAATCACTGTACAAAGGTTCAGAAAATCATTGGTACAGGTCGGATTCGAACTCGCGATAATTGTCTCGCTGGCAACTGTTCGAACCACTCGGCCACCACGGCTTCTACCTATAGCGTCTTCAATATATCTCCGATGAATTGAGAGTGTTCTCTACTCTCTCTGCCTACCCCGTGAGAGATTCAGCCAGTATCATGATATAAATGTATGTATTTACTTACTCAAGTTCATAGTGTTAGTCTGTGGTCCTAGTTCGAACATCACCTGGAAGTCGGCATGGTTGCCGAATGCGAAGCCGAAGCCGACGCGAGAGTCCGTCCCTAAACATACAAACATTTACTAAACACATATATTATCATCCAGTGAGTGTCCAGTTCCCATAGTACAAGCTTTGCTTATTTTGGGACTAGGTCAATTTGTGTGGAATTGCCTATCTATATAAGTATGTATATCGTTGTCCAGTTCCCATAGTACAAGCTTTGCTTAGTTTGGGACTAGGTCAATTTGTGTGGAATTGCCTATCTATATAAGTATGTATATCGTTGTCCAGTTCCCATAGTACAAGCTTTGCTTATTTTGGGACTAGGTCAGTTTGTGTGGAATTGCCTATCTATATAAGTATGTATATCGTTGTCCAGTTCCCATAGTACAAGCTTTGCTTAGTTTGGGACTAGGTCAATTTGTGTGGAATTGCCTATCTATATAAGTATGTATATCGTTGTCCAGTTCCCATAGTACAAGCTTTGCTTATTTTGGGACTAGGTCAATTTGTGTGGAATTGCCTATCTATATAAGTATGTATATCGTTGTCCAGTTCCCATAGTACAAGCTTTGCTTATTTTGGGACTAGGTCAGTTTGTGTGGAATTGCCTATCTATATAAGTATGTATATCGTTGTCCAGTTCCCATAGTACAAGCTTTGCTTAGTTTGGGACTAGGTCAATTTGTGTGGAATTGCCTATCTATATAAGTATGTATATCGTTGTCCAGTTCCCATAGTACAAGCTTTGCTTAGTTTGGGACTAGGTCAATTTGTGTGGAATTGTCTCGTGTTATAACTGTTATGTTGTAACATACCTTTTTTAATGGGAGGGATGTTGGAATAGGCCAGCGAGAGAAGAGATGGCAACTCCTCAGGGATGATGATGGAGCACGAGCCTAGAATAAAAAAAAAATTACATACTTTATTTTAGCCGTGGTGGCCGAGAGTCGAGTTGCCTGCGAAACAAAGATCGCAAGTTCGAATCCCGACTGTACCAATGAGTTTTTCTGAACTTAAGTACAGTGATTAGTCACACCACGAGCTTTACGGTGAAGGAAAACATCGAGAGGAAACCTGCATACGTCTGAGAAGTAATTCAAAGGCGTATGTATATACGTGCTTGAGTAACGGCGATGGACTCGCCATCTGTCACGTTTGCACATAAAATATATTTCTGGCGGAAAGAGGGTGTGATGGTACTACCTATACACCTCTGCCTACCCCTTCGGGAACCCTTGTGGGAAGGCGTGAGGATATGTATTTTAGAAGCCTTCAGAGTATTCAAGTTACTTACTTCACTATCTTCACGACATTATGCAATTATTACGCGGATAGTGCATGAGGTCAGGGCTAACTTAAATGTACATACAATAGAAAAAGTGTTAATTTTCCAACAGTTGCTGATTTCTGCACTTGAGTGTCACCGTGCACAATTCGACAAAATCAAAATCAAAATTAAAATATTTTATTCAACGTAAGGGACACAGGGAACACTTATTGAACATCATATACTTAACAAAAACTAAAGTTACCAGCGTTTCCAAGAAAAATACCTACCAGGAGAAGAAACGGCGAAACAAACTCCCCGGTTCTCTCTTTTAACATTTGTTCCCTTTTACGTAGGGGTAGAAAAAGATTAAATTACATATAAACTCTGTACCAGAGGAGCAATTCATTGCCATGCATGGCCATCATTAAAATAATCTGATGTTGTATAAAAAGCTTTTTGTATAAATTTACTTTTAATGACAGCTTTAAACTCTACAAAAGGTAATTCAATTATTTTCTGCGGTAGCTTATTAAAAAAGCGTATACCTTGCCAACCTGGAGTAATGTTGCTTAACTTCAGAATATGATAAGATTTTTTTTATACAACAAGAGTGGCAAATAAGCATACGGCCCACCCGATGGAAAACGGTTACCGCAGCCTATTTACGCTTACAATACCGAAGTATCAACTGCGCGTTGCAACTCTGCGTTCGCAGAGTTATACTGTGGTAGCATAATAGGAAAAATTCCTCTGCTGCCAACACAATGTAACAATCCTCCCGCTCCCCAAGGAGCTCATTACATATAAGGTGGAGGTCCTGCCCCAGTCGTGCAGCTCCAAATTCGAACGGGAAACCCGTTATGTCCTACTTCTCTGATATGCCCTAGATCTTTAACCAGTGATGTGTAGTGTAGTTTAAGGCTTTACCAATGAGTTTTTCTGAACTTAAGTACAGTGATTAGTCACACCACGAGCTTTACGGTGAAGGAAAACATCGAGAGGAAACCTGCATACGTCTGAGAAGAAATTCAAAGGCGTATGTACTTACATACATATATACAATTATACATACACATACATACATACATATACATTCATCACGCCAAGTACCTAGCGGAGTACGCCATAGAAATATACGGCAGAGAGAGAGAGCGCCAGTTTTATCTAGACTAACATAAATCCGTACAGGAATCTTTTCACACCCTTCTTGAAGAACTCCATGCTGTACTCTCCAGGGAAAACCTCAACGGGGAGCTCAGTCCACAGCCTGAGCGTTCGCGGAAGGAAACTCCTTTGGAAGCGCACAGTGCGAGACCTTTGTGGTGCCAAGGTATGGGGATGAATTCCCCGTCGATGGCGAGAGGTGCGGTGGTAGAAGGTTGTATTTTACTACATCATCAGCCGAAGAGAGAGAAACTAATGTGTATTTACCTAAATGTGTATACCTATAGCAACTTGAGCTAAACTTTCTAATGACTAACACATTTCTCTAGATTATAATTCAATCAGAACTGCTTACATAGATAGTGCCATCCGCGAAGACGCGCCCCACCAATTTTCTAGTTGAGGTGGTCGCGGCAAGCGGGGAGTATGACCCGAGTGTATTAATTGTAGTGTGCGTGTGCACTCATAGGTAATCAGTGTGTACCGACAATACTCACACATTAGTGGAAGGTTGCACACTTGCACTATAAACTATAGGGGAGAATAGTGGGGCGCGTAGACTCGGGCCATACACCCCACATGCCGCGACCACCTCGACTAGAAATTGGTGGGGCGCGTCTTGGTGGATGGCACTATCTATACACTCTCTATGCCTATCACGTGTTCGGTTACGTCATAGAGAAATATTATTAGTTTGTAAAATAGTGCATTTACTTTCGATTCGTTGAAATAATGATTAATGGTTAAATCTTACTTCTTATTATAATATTATAGATGCGAAAGCTTTTGATCATGTTCACTTGTTAATTTTTCACACATAAACTCAAAAACTCAATTGGATTTAATTTGTCAAAGATCAACTAACGGGGGCCTGTTCAGATGTAGTAAGATGTAGGCCTCTTATTGCAACAGTCCGGCTAGGTGACCACCGCAGTGGCAGATATCCTGCCGCCAAGCACTAGTGTACGTACACTACACTGTGTGCCGGTGTGAAGGGCACTGTAGCTAGTCACATTACTGGCCATAAGGGACTGGGTACTAGGTGGTAGGCCTCTTATTGCAACAGTCCGGCTAGGTGACCACCGCAGTGGCAGATATCCTGCCGCCAAGCACTAGTGTACGTACACTACACTGTGTGCCGGTGTGAAGGGCACTGTAGCTAGTCACATTACTGGCCATAAGGGACTGGGTACTAGGTGGTAGGCCTCTTATTGCAACAGTCCGGCTAGGTGACCACCGCAGTGGCAGATATCCTGCCGCCAAGCACTAGTGTACGTACACTACACTGTGTGCCGGTGTGGAGGGCACTGTAGGTAGTCACATTACTGGCCATAAGGGACTGGGTACTAGGTGGTAGGCCTCTTATTGCGAATGTTCGCTTAACGTCCGTTTACATAATCGTTGTGTATTGGGTACACGGCATTGACACATGCAATCATAAAGTTTATATAAGTAATGTCCTTGATTCTGTTTGAGTGAACAATCACACGGTTTTCTTCTTTATTTTTATTCCTCATGTTAAATTTTCTAATTCTGTTCTTACTCTGTAACAATATTATTACAGGGATACCTACGGCCCACATTTATAAGGGCGGACTCATATATCAAGGACGTCACTTTATAATACATTATTAATTCATACTTATTAATTTAACCTTTTTTGCATCAATCCGTACGTCATTGTATTTAGTATATCTGTTTAAATTTTTATGTAAATAAATTTACCACATTCCGTTTGACGTAACAAAACAGTTGATGACTTACTTGATTAGAAATCTCATTATAAAGTTATTAACAAATTATTATTAGCCATTGTACTTACCTATTGACAGTAGGCACCCGAATAAAATAATTCTCACGTCCATTTTTTAACTTTATTAAGTAAAAGATGTTAACAGAACAAACATTTTATAAATCACAGATTGTTTGCATAAAATACACTGGCCTCAATGCGACGAAGAAATTAAAAAAAAGCTGTCAGTCCGACTGCCTTTGCCGCCAAACTGAACTGCGAACACATGACGACCGCGTCGCGAACTTTCACTATTTCGACAATGATATAACTAATAGTTATTACCAATTAACAAATTACTTTGTCATCTAAACATTAAGATTCAAACTTCGTTGCAAGTGTTATGAAGTTGCAACTGTTTTGCATTCTTAGAGAATGGTCCATGTGTTCGGAATTTGAAAACTTTTTGAATTAAGTCCTCAAGGACGCCCATACGAAATTTAACTCTATAGCAAGCGACATAGATCAGATTATGGAAGGATAGAATATACACACATCAAGTGCATGAGTGCGAGTTCCCATTCACCAAGGAAATAGGAAAGTTTTAAGTCTTAAGTGTAGAACATCGAACAATCTAAAAAGAACCTTAATATTAAGAAGTTTCCTATTATTTTGCAGTAATAATTAATAGCAGTAATATGCTTTTCGTCCCGTGTTGGTTCCACCACTTTCATATTACGTGAAACCGAGTTTAAACTGAGACGGATAGTTTACGTTTTCCAACTAGCGTAGAAAGTGGTCATATTTCATTCATTTCTTCGATACAATTGGACACAGTTATTATTGTGTGTGATTAAATGCAAGCGGAGCTACTGTTTCCTTATTCGAATTTCGCGAATGTTTTTATTAAACACGTTCCACTGATTGTTAGGTTAGATATTTAGAATTGCGTTTTGTAGGAAAGCAGCGATAGAGCTTATAACTATTTTAATTATCGTTGTAGTTGGACCACTGTTCTTGAGTGGTTACCCAATAATATTACGAAGAATTAAAAGAGGTTATGTGTCAAATTAACTGATTAAAACGTATCATGAAAATTTTCCTGGTTTTCCTAAAAACTATAGTGACTGACATCTATCAATAACGCAGGTTCGAACTCCAGTATGTGCCAATAAGTTTTTATATACAGATTAGTCGCACCACTAGTTTTGCGGCGAAAGAAAACATCGAGAGGAAACCTCCAAACGTTTGAAAATAAATTCAAAGGTCTTGTTTGTTTAACGGCGGTCTCGCCATCTATCACGATAGCACCAAAACTTTAGCGGCGGCGAAATGGTCTTACAACTCCGCCCAACTTGTATGTCAAGTATTTATATATATATATATATATATATATATATACTTAAAAAAAAAAAATATATATATATATATATAAAATATATCCCACGCCTTCCCACAAGGGTCCTCGAAGGGGTAGGCATATAGTATAGGTAGTACCCATACACCCACTTTCCGCCAGAGGTATATAAGGTCCCAACGTGACAGATGGCATACCATCGCCGTTACTCAAGCACGACTATACATACGCCTTTGAATTTCTTCTCAGACGTATGCAGGTTTCCTCTCGATGATCTCCTTCACCGTTCAGCTCTTGGTGTGACATTCACATCATTGTACTTAAGTTTAGAAAAACTCATTGGTACAGTCGGCATTCGAACTTGCGATCTTTGCGTCGCAGGCAACTGCTCGAACCACTCGGCCACCACGGCTATTTCCCTCAAGCACGTAATATAGTACCTACAATATAAATTCGATAATGGCGGCATCGTCTGATCGAAACTATGGCGCGTCATAACAAGCAACTAACGCCATCTAGTGGTTTGCGGTTGAACATTGTTTTACATTTTGATATCGGATTACATTACTTTGAAAAATGCAAAACTTGCGTGCGTTTAGGGGGTGTCCATGGGGGTGTAAATTACGTGAGGTGTTTTTTAAAATTTTTTTGTCCCTCCCTCACCCCGTGGTGAGATTTCGTGAGATTTTATTAACTTCCTGCCCCATCCCACAATCTCACGTGAAATTTTCAAATGTGGGTTTCTAACGTAAATGCGTTGGATTGTTATTGTAAAGAGGAAAAAAAAATTGCTTCGTGCTTTTATTTACGACTAGTTAAGACTAGTAATCAATATTGCTGAGAGTTTAATTATAACATTAAATCTTAAGCATGTACAATCTGGATTATCTGGATATGGATAAATGGACCAAAATAGTATTTTTTTTTGTTTCAATCATAAAAAAATTGTGATATTTGCCGAGACCCGCCCCCTTCTCCAACGTAAGATTAGATGATAGTTGACTCGACCCTTTCCCCCCCTTAAACATCTCACGTAATTTATGGACGCCCCCTTATTATTGTGTACATGGGTATGCCATTAATATTTTTTTGTATATGTTCCTAAATGATTTAGATGCTCAATGATTAATCACACCTTTTTTTGTATTGTCTCTCATAGCGTGAGTTCCGGGAACTTTTGCTACTTAACAGGGCAATGGTGAGACCTAGGCCTCCAGCCAGGTACTTTAGTGCTAAGCGACACAGCTAAGGGCACCCCCTGTGGGGTACGGACCTCGGCTTAGAGCGTTGCTGGATCAGCAAGCGAGCAAGGGAGCTGGTCTGGACAATTTAATCGAGCTTTACCGTGAAAGAAAACATGGAGAAAAACCTGCATAATTTAGGTAAGAAATTCAAAGCCGCATATTTGCGCTTGGATAACGGCGGTAAACTCGTCACCTGTCACGTTCAAAATAAAATTATTTTATTCAACGTAAGGGACACAGGGAACACTTATTGAACGTATACTAAATAAAAAACTTAAGTTACCACTGTTTACAAAAAACCTGCCAGTCGGAGAAAAGGCGAAACAAACTCCCCGGTTTTCTTTTTTAACATTTGTTCCCTTTTAGGTAGGGGGACAAAAGATTAAACTTACATATAAGTACACTGTGTACAAGAGGAGCAATTCATTGCCATGCATGGCCATCATTAAAATAATCTGATGTTGTATAATAAGCATTTTGAATAAACTTACTTTTAATTACAGCTTAAAACTCTACAAAAGGTAATTCAATTATTTTCTGAGGTAGCTTATTAAAAAGCGTATACCTTGCCCGACAAATGAGTTGCTAGTTTTGTGTAATCTAGCTGTAGGTACGTCGAGTTTATCTTTGTCACATGTATTCACGGTTGGCACTTATATACTCGTATACACCCTTAATATATTTCCGAAGAAGAGGCCACTGTTCTTACCCTTTCCGGGGACTCTTGTGAGTCGTGAAAATATTTAAAATTAAGATTTAAGATTAATTATAACAGAGTGCATGTAATATATATATATATATATATACATATATATATATATACGTGTATATGTATTATATTATATGTATATGATACCTATATACCTTTGTATAACTAACCGTTAATGCGCGTTCATTATTCGATCTTGTATATCGCTTTGAGTTGACAGCCAGTACGCCGTTGTCTGTGCTCAAGTACGCTCGCTACTCAAAGGGACTATTTGATTTAGTTTTTAATTAAATTAAATTTTAATATACCTATTCAGTGTTAGTTTGGTGTTCAAGAAAATTAAATTTGGTATGTTTTTTCTTAATAAATTTTAGTTTGTAATTAGCTATAACGAAGCTAGTTTTAAAAGGGCAAAAAAATATCGAGTTTCTTTAAGTGCGTAATTTTTTTCTACGCTATTTTATTTCTAGACTTACCTACAGAGCCCTTCGCTTCGTCCAAGTTTATGAGACTGTACAAGCTCGCAGGTTTCGAGTATTCTTGACGTTCTCATCTTTGAGTCGATCGGACACTCAAGGATGGGAACGTCAATTCCTTGGTTCATCGTCCGTCGGTCCGTCCGTGGTTCGTCGTTCGGGTCCCGTTCGTCCCATCTATTTTGCCCACTAGGACGAATGGTAGTTTTCCCAATGGCTGATTATATTGGAGGGACGAAATATTTTTTTCTAATCCGTATAAGATACTAGACGTACCCCGCGGGTCCTCCCTCGGTAAATAAACAATAAAACAGCGAATAATTTCGAACATTCTTGTGCCTACAAACAAACCTACAAACCTGTTTATAATATTTATTTACACTAATTCGGCAATGACGTTAATATCTTTCTAAAAATTTCTTGACGGCCGCCGGTTTAGTGGTTAGATCTCCTTACTGCGAAACTTGAGGTCGCGGATTGTATTCCCGCTGGGCAGATATTTGTGTGATGAACACTAGTATTTGTACCTAAGTTATAAGTATATATACCGTTGTCTAGTAACCATAACACAAGCTTTGCTTAGTTTGGGACTATGTAACTTTTTGTGGAATTGTCCCAAGGTATTTAAGCTATTTATAATATGGAGTTTATGCGTGAAAATAGGGACAAAAATACACACACACACTTAATATTTACCAAATTCTATTTGATTATATAATTAAAACTAATTAAATCCATAAAATATATATGTAATTGAATATAAAATACTTGGTTGCGGATATTTACCAACTTAAATCCTACCTACTCGCAAGCAAATACGAATATTTTGTTTGGTCAGGTATCTTTGTTGGTCAGAGACTCAGTTATATAATTATTCGGTTTATGTAGATAGGTATTTTAAGCGATTTCTAAGAAATCTCAAAATCCTTGTATCCTTGAAGCTGCTATTAAAAAAGAAACCGAGTCGTGGCAGAATGCTTCGTGCAGTCGTCTTGAACGCAAAAATTGCATGTTCGAATCTCGACTGTAGCAATTTTTCTGAACTTAGTACAGTGGTTAGTCACACCACGAGCTTTACGGTGAAGGAAAACATCGACAGGAAACCTGCATACGTCTGAGAAGCAATTCAAAGGCGTATGTATAGTCGTGCTTAAAATACCTACCTAAAATAACTACCTTTGCCTACCTCTTCGAGGAACCTGTTGTCCCGCCCAGCTTCGCTCGGATGAAAAAAAAAATTCCTGAAACACGATCACAGCGCTACCTATAGTAAATCTAAGCCATTCTCGAATCCAAGCTGTTTAGGAGTTCAATTACAAACACACGTACAGAAGAAATATATATATATTTATATAGATGTGACGATTAATAAGCGTACACTGTGTCCCTTATATAAAGTTTAAGTTATGTATTTGGCTGTGATCCTCTGTAAGGTGGAGGTACTGCCCTAGTAAGGTAAATACAATTCTATACGGATCTTTTAAACTATGTTAATATTGACTTGCGATGTGTTGAGCTCATCGTTGACACAGACAGAATTAGCTCGAAAAGCAGCTGTGGTGGCCGAATGGTTCGAGCTGTTGCCTGCAACACTAACATCGCAAGTTCCTAGCCCGACTATACCAATAAGTTTTTCAGAACTTAAGTACAGTGATTAGTCACACCACGAGCTTTACGGTGAAGGAAAACATCGCGAGAAAACCTGCATACGTCTGAGAAGCAATTCAAAGGCTTGTCATAGTCGTGCTTGAATAACGGCGATGGACTCGCCATCTGTCACGTTGGCTCATAAAATATACCTCCATTGAAAATTGGGTGTGTGGTTACTATCTACACACCTCTTCTTACCCCTTTGGTTACCCTGGTAGAAGGCGTAAAGATAAACATATATAAATGTGAAACCACGCTGAATGCGTTTGTCTGTATGTTTGTTGCTCTTTCACGCAAAAACTACTCGACAGAATTGGATGAAATTTGGCATAGAGATAGATTATTAACCGAATTAACACATAGTATATGAAACCATAGTCCAGAAGAAAAGTATCTACCAATTATATTGCATTTTACGCGGAAACCATTTGTTGCTGCTAGTATTGTGTTAGTATAACAGAGCAATTTGTATGCATCCTATGTGCTTTACTATTGGCTTGTATGGTTGTCCGGCGGCACTTTTATGTGATATTATAAATTAATTAATGTGCATTGAACCATCGTCGTACCTTGTAAGGCCACGTTCCAACTACCTAGATCAAATCGATCGGATGCTCAAGGACGGGAACGTCAAGAGCGACTTCGTCCGAGTAGAATTTAACTAAAAAGTTATTGCTCAATTTCTTACAATGAAAGTAGCCCAAGTTACTCCTATTTCATCAGCTATATGCCAGTGAAAGTCCCGTCAAAATCGGTACAGCCGTTTCAGAGATAATAATCCATCTTTGTCCCAATTGTGTTCAATAGTTATTGAGTAAAATATGAAAATACTTTTGCATTTATAAGGACTACTAGCGACGCGCCTCGGCTTCGCCCGGGTAAAGCATATAGAAAGCATTTTTTTTTTTTTTATACTACAAGAGTGGCAAATAAGCATACGGCCCACCTGATGGGAAACGGTTACCGTAGCCTATTTACGCTCAAGATACCGAAGTATCACTTGCGCGTTGCCACTCTGTGTTCGGAGAGTTATAGTGTGTTGGCAGCATAAGGTTTAATCCCTCTGCTTCCAGCACAATGTAACAATCCTCCCCCCTCCCCAAGGAGCTCATTACTGGATGCTTGTTTTTTGTGTCGTTCATTTCAACCAATCACACAACACCTCAACCTAATACTGGAATTAGAGGTCTGGCCTAGGGGCAACAAAGGAGTAGACGCCCCCCTGGCCCCAAAGTATCCAAATAAAATGGAATTTTTTTATAGAGGCCCTGGGGATGTAAGTCCGGTGCCTTCCCCTAAATCCGGCCCTGCTTCAACCTTCTACATTAACTCTTCCCTCTGTTGATGAAAACCTCATGAAAACCCATGCATTAACTTCTGAGTTTACTGCGAACAAACAGACAGAAACGCGGTTGGAGTACTTCGTTTTTAATATGAAGCAATACGTATATAAAATTGTGGATTTTCCTCTTTATTTCTCATTGTCGGTACACTGATTGGCTAACCTGTTTAGTTAAGAATTGCGAGCGTGCAATTATGACTTACGCGAGTCCTTGTGCGAGGTCTATAGTAAGTAAACTCGTTGGCGAACAAGGTCATCTTTAAACACACACTGCTATTTTTTTTTTTTTTTACAACAAGAGTGGCAAACAATCATACGGCCCACCTGATGGGAAACGGTTACCGTAGCCTATTTACGCTCACGATACCGAAGTATCACTTGCGTGTTGCCACTCTGTGTTCGGAGTGTTAAAGTGGCAGCATAAGGTTTAATCCCTCTGCTTCCAACACATTGTAACAATCCTCCCCCCTCCCCAAGGAGCTCATTACTGGAAACCTTATTCTACCCGCTACCCGCGTCGCTCAATCGAATCATATTAAGATATTTCCTCGAGTTGCCACATAAGATATATTTCGTTCGGAAAATAAACCTCTATGAAATTGTACCGAAACCACGAGGTTCAACTAGTATTATTATGAAACATATCGCCGCGTCTGTCTGTCTCTCTGAACGCTATAAACTCAAAATATTTTCGAACAATTTTTGAAAAGAGTAACCATGGAGTTTCTTGCCGGTTCTTCTCCATGGAAGCGACCAACCCGAACCGTGCTTCTTTTTCGACGTTTTATAAGTGCCCACCTGGGCCTATGTGAAATAAAAAGATTTTGATTGATTGATTTGATTTGCGGTATTTACCAATAGGAGTGATTCCAGAACAAAATGCCTGCCCAAAGGGGAACAGATATGTGCGGTAATCTTAATTATATAAGTTCGAGAAGAAAGTCTCGTAATCCGTCACGTTGGCACCTAAAAATAGATAAATCTGGCGGAAAATGGGTGTGTGGGTACTACCTACAAACTTCTGCCTTCCCCTTCGGGAACCCTTGTGGGAAGGCGTGAATATATATTGTATTATATATTAAAATACTAGCTGTCCCACCCAGCTTCACCTGGGTGAAAAAGTTAAACTTCCTGAAACACGATCGCAGCGCCACCTATCGGGTCCAATTGTGATGAAAGTTATCCTATCTTTTAAGTTGGATCAAACTACGCACGGCGTGTAAATTTGATTGAAATCGGTTAAGTAGTTTAGGAGCCCATCGCGGACAAACAACGTGACACGTAATTTATATATATATTAAGATTTCCATGGCACGACTTTTCGATCCTTTTTTTATATAATAATATATACAAATAATAAATATTTTTTCTAATACAATTTATATACAAGTACATTATGTATGTTATCTCGAAGGACAATGAGATACTGACTGACAAGACAGACGTCCTCAGGCGATGGAGTGAATTCTACAAAGATATGTATGATGATGATGCCACTGATCTACTCATAGAGCTGCCTCCAACAGAATCTATCGAGGATCCTATAGCGGATAAAATAAGTATGGGAGAGATTGTAAGTGCGATAAGAAGTCTGAAATGTGGAAAAGCTGCGGGAATAGATGGGATTACGGCTGAGATGATCATGTACGGTGGACCAGCGGTCTGGGACGTCATCTATTTGCTATGCAATCTTTGCTGGGAAAAGGGTGATGTTCCGGACGACTGGAGGCGAGCAGTCATCGTGCCTTTCTATAAAGGAAAGGGATCACGATTGGACTGCTCCAACTACAGAGCCATCAGCTTGGTCAGCTTAGCTAGTAAAGTGTACACGAAGATCCTGACGATAAGAATGCAAGAGCGATCCGAAAGGTTTCTCTGGGAATCCCAAGGTGGATTTAGACCAGGAAGAGGATGTATGGATCAAACCTTCTCGCTTCGCGGAATCGTGGAAAAGTTTTTGGATATTAACCAAAAGGTTTTCTGCGCTTTCGTCGACTTAGAGAAGGCATTTGATAGAGTCGTACGAAAGGAACTCTGGGACATTTTGCCTGGATATGGAGTGAGCAGTTCCCTACTGCATGCCGTGCAATCACTCTATAGTGATAGCGAGGCGTGCGTTAGGGTTAACGGTGAGATGTCACCCTGGTTTGATGTGAAGTCGGGGGTCAAACAAGTGTGTATAATGTCTGCCTGGCTGTTCATTATATATCTAGATAACTGTCTGAGAGCACTAAGAACGAACGGATGTGGAGTGAAAATGGGAAACTTAGTGGTCAACTGCCTACTTTACGCTGATGATGCGGTTTTACTGGCGTCATCAGAGGGCGAACTGCAGTCACTAGTTACCAAAATGAAAGAAGAATGTGAAAAGAAGGGGCTGCGCCTAAACGCTGGCGAGACTAAGGTTCTGGTATTCGAAAGAGATGAACAAGTGACCGAGTGTGCTATATCGGTAAATGGGCAAATTCTAGAGCAAGTGAATGAATTCGTATATCTTGGAAGCATATTCACACGAGATGGAAAGTATGAAAAAGATATTGAAAGAAGGATAACTGCCGGAAATAAGGTGAATGGAGCCATGTCGGCGTTGATGGGCAGTAAAAGTCTGAGCAAGAATGCTCGAGTTGCTGTCCACAACGCGATATTGGTACCTACCTTGTTGTATGGCAGCGAATCCTGGGTATATCAGAGGAAGTATGAAAATAGCTTGAATGCAGTTGAGATGCGATCTCTTCGAAAAATGTGCGGAGTAACGATTTTAGATCGAATCCGCAATGAAGAGATTCGTAAATCAACTGGCGTGAAAGAGGGCGTGATTGTAAAGATGAAGAAAGGCATGTTACGTTGGTTTGGACACATAGAAAGGATGAGTGAAAAAAGATTGACGATCACTGATCTTTGATCACTCATCCTCATTGTCTAAACCAAGGTAACATGCCTTTCTTCATCTTTACACAATCACTTTCATGACAAAATATATTTTATTTGCATAATGAAAGGTGGCAACCCTAATTATAGTGACCATCAAATCAAATATGTAATTTTTGGATGACACAGTTAAATGGATTATTTCATCAGTTTTATACAACGCTTAAGGTAACTGGCATTGGTTTTTAAACTTCACTTCCTATTGGAATATACGGAGTTTCGGTTCGATTCCTCTCCATACCTGCATACGTTTGAAAAGAAATTCAAAGACGTAGTATGTATAGTTAGTGTCATCCATGAAGACTCGCCCCACCAATTTATAGACTAGGTGGTCGCGGGATGCGTGGAGTATGACCCGAGTGTATTAATTGTAGTGTGCGTGTGCACTCATAGGTAATCAGTGTGTACCGACAATACTCACACATTAGTGGAAGGTTGCACACTTACAGTATAAACTATAGGGAAGAATAGTGGGGCGCGTCTTCGTGGCACTATCCGCTCTATGTAGTGTACGTACACTAGTGCTTGGCGGATTGCTACATTTTAACGTCTCTGACAAGTTGTTTGTCATCAACACCGGACACTTATTAGTGCGCACATATTAATTTCCTACGTCTATGAACTTTGAGCTGTGGTCGCCGAGTGACTTAATTACTGGCATAATCAAAATTACTGGTACGAACCCCAACGATTAAGATCAATTATTTCATCTGAATCTAAATTGATCACGCCACGAGCTTTATGGTGAAGGAAAACACCGAGAGGAAACCTGCACACGTTTGAGAAGACATTCAAAGGCGTATGTATAGTCGCGGCAGATTTTATTAAAATTTAAATCTATATATATATAGGAGATCCCATTTTTGAACTGACTCATCACGAAATCTCAGGAACTATAAGGCCGATTGACTTGAAATTTGGTAAGAGTATTCCTTACACGGTGTAGAGGTCAGCTAAGAACGGATTTTGTGAAACTCCACCCGGAAGGTGGAGTGCGGGGAGATCCCATTTGTGAACTCACTCATTAGGATATCTCAGGAACTATAAAGCCGATTGACTTGAAATTTGGTAGGAGTATTCCTTACACGGTGTAGAGGTCAGGTAAGAACGGATTTTGTGAAACTCCATCCGCAAGGTGGAGTGCAGGGAGATCCCATTTGTGAACTTACTCATTAGGATATCTCAGGAACTATAAGGCCGATTGACTTAAAATTTAGTAGGAGTATTACATGATGTAAAGGTCAGCTAAAAACGCTCAAATATCAAACAATATTAATGAAAATCGGAAACCAAGACTATTCCAAATTCGCCTCTTTTTCTCTTATTTAATAAATAACGAAATATTCAAAGATTTGTAATGTCATCATAGGCACATATTTTTGTGCGCTTAAATCGCAAACGCTGGGTAAACCTTACGAGATAGATCAAATGAATGTACTACGGAGTAGTATATCTTCAAATGATCGATATAAAAGTCCGCGATTGTATTTAATTATCTCTAAAGGATATACCACCATAACCATTTTTATCTTTTACATTATTATTAGTATCAATATTGCACCCGTGCGAAGCCGGGGCGGGCAGCTAGTCATCATATAAAAGACTAGTTACAACAATGTCGCTATCCACTGTCTAACACGTCTCGTATACGTACTTTGAATTGCTTCTCAGACGTATGCAGGTTCCCTCTCGATGCTTTCCTTCACCGTAAAGCTCGTGGTGTGACTAATCACTGTACTTAAGTTCAGAAAAACTCATTGGTACAGTGGAAAACGAAATTACAATCTTTGTGTTGCAACTGTGACACAGCTTTTAGTTATTGTGAGCTGGTAAATAAAAACTGCCAGCATTCGTATTGTTGATCTACATAATAAGTAGGTTATTATGTACAAGCGTATGTTATTTAGCTTGGTCAGCGGAGGTCAGTGGCGGATGCACGTAACATTGACAAGGAAGCCATTTCTAGGTAACTACACAGGTACATACGTACATAACGAATAATTTACTGCTTGCCATAACGTGAGGCGAATTGACTTTTTTTTTATACCACAAGGGTGGCAAACAAGCATGCGGTCCGCCTGATGGTGAGCGGCTACCGCCGCCTATGGACGCCTGTAACACCAGGAGTATCGCGCGTTGCCGACCTACTTTTTTTGGACTAATTTTCGTTTTATTAAAATAAACAAGTTCGTTGGACTAATCCCTCTGCTGCCAACACAATATAACAATCCTCCCCCCTCCCCAAGGAACTCATTACTGGAAATCTTATTCACCAGGTAGGAACACAACACAAACAATTGTGTTATTTGTCTACGGACTTCTGTAAGGTGGAGGTCCTGCCCCAGTCGGGCAGATACAAATTCGAACGGGAAACTCGTAATGCCCTACCTCTCTTGACTGATATACATATAGTAGAATTATATAAATGAATGTTTGAAGAGGCTCATGAATGTGGACGAAGCGAAAGAGGTATGTAAGTCTAGAGAGAACTGGCGCTCTATACTCTCTGCCTACCCCGTTAGGGACTTAGCGTGGTGATATGTATATGTATGTATATAAATGCGACACAAAGATCGCAAGTTCGAATCCCGACTGTCTTCGTGGTTGGCACTTTCTGTAATTGTTATAATGTAAATGTACTTCGGTCGAAAGTAATGGGGGTAGGGAGAGGGGAGAGGACTTTGCCCAGCAGTGGGCTATTGAAAGCTTTAAATAAAATGAGCAAAGAACTGCTACGACGGTTTAATCAACAATGCCATTGTCGAAAGTAAGTGACTATTTAATTCAAATTAATCATGAATTAACAAACAATGGGATTAATTAAAATAGTCGGTTCATAGATCACTTAGTAATTACCATATAATTACATATGTATCAAACTATTTGGAATTACAAATACATAGACCCCCGGTGGAAGAGTGGTTCTAGTCGCCTAAAACACGAAGACTGCACGCTCGAATCCCGACTGTACCAATGAGTTTTTCTGAAAGTACAGTGATTAGGCACACCACGAGCTTAAGGGTGAAGGAAAACATCGAGAGAAAAGCTGCATACGTTTGACGTTAGTTGTCCTTGAAAAACGGCGATGGACTAAATATATCTTCGGCGAAATGTGGGTAATCACAGACCTCTTCTCATAAAAATAAAAAAAATACGATACTTCGGTATCGTGAGCGTAAATAGGCTACGGTAACCGTTTCCCATCAGGTGGGCCGTATGCTTGTTTGCCACTTTTCTATAATAAAAAAAAAAGATATTCAATTCCGTAGTACATAAATTTTATCTATCCCGTAAAGTTTAGCCAGCGTTTGCGATTTTTTAAGCGCACAAAAATATGTTTGTAACGAAATCTTTGAATTTTTCTGCTTTTCAGTACTATAATATGCATGTGTATATAATATAAACTATTTCTTTAATATAACTTCTAATAACTTCCTCTTGAATCACTCTATCTATTAAAAAAAACCGCATCAAAATCCCATACTATGTAGTGATTCGCTTCTAGTTCCTCACTATAGGCAGAGATAGTAGAGCGCCAGTTCTCTCTAGACTTACAAACCTTCGCTTCATCAACATTAATTAGTCTCTTCATATTTACATGTGACCATCTCAAGGTCACATGGTCACAGAATCTCACAAGCCAGCCGACCTCGCCAGGTTACCGACCTCAATCTTCACTGAACTAAAAAACCGGTCACAATAAATGCTTGCCGTGCTCTACGGTTCCACCCTGCTTAAATCTGACTATACCCTCACTGAACAACAATTAACAATATGTACAAGGAACAGTTGAAACTAACTACTTACAGATAAAATATTTGTCCCAAATCGGTATCCCGAGGCAACGTGCCAAGACTGGATAGCAATGCTGATTCTCTGAGCGAGATATGTTCCAGTCTGTCACGAGAGGTCTCGATTAGACGGCCCGAGACCTCTTTAAAAAGATGTGTGGCCCCTAAGGCCCAGAGTTTTAACCGCCAATGCCGCAGAAGCTATTTGATATTGAAAGCATCATCAAAATAAGCCTAGCTGTTGCGCACTTAAGCCGGAACAAACAGACAAATCAAAAATCATTTTAATAAGCGTTTTTATTGTCAGTTATTTATTATGTACCTTCTTTCTTATGTATTAAGAAAAACAAACTGTTACAAATTACAAACGTACCATTCAATAAGTTTTTTATTTATTAGTAGAGATATCTTCGGACTGGTTTTAAGGTAGTAGTTACCCTTTAGACTGGTAGCGCCAGTTCTCTCTAGACTTAACTCTTTCGCTTCGCCACGTCGTTGAGTGTTAGTAGTTGGAACGCGGTCATCCTCTGCCTCTTCCAAACACATTCGCATTGTACATGTGTTTCGTCTACCTTTCATCACTTAGGTATCCTTTCTGTATGTCTGTTTGAAATTCAAGGTAGAATTATATAATAATAAAAGTGATTAGTCACAACACGAGCTGAACGGTGAAGGAAAACATCGAGAGGAAACCTGCATACGTCTGAGAAGAAATTCAAAGGCGTATGTATAGTCGTGCTGGAGTAACGGCGATGGACTCGCCATCTGTCACGTTGGCACCTAATATACCTCTGGCGGAAAGTGGGTGTGTGGGTATTACCTATACACCTCTGCCTACCCCTTCGGGGACCCTTGTGGGAAGGCGTGAGGACATTATTATTATTATATTAGAATTGTAAAGAAAGTTATAACTAGCTGTGCCCGCGACTTTGTCCTAGTGGAATATAACAAAAAATATTGTTCAGTTTCTGAAATAAAAGTAGCCAAAGTTACCTCTTTTTACATCAGGTGTCTGCTAGTGAAAGTCGCGTCAAAATCGGTCCAGCCTTTTCAGATCAGATCATTTCAGACATTAGCCGGAACAGACAGACTGAACCAATATTTTTTAATTATATTCCACGCGGACGAAGTCGCAGGCACAAATAATATTATCATGACCCTCACATTTTTCTTCACTACGCTACGTCCACATTTCAGTGTTCTTTTGTAATTTTAAACGTAAACAATAATACTTTTATCAATTCTTCTCCAAGACTTGGAAGCTTAGCGATATGAGCACATCTTCACGCGTTTCTGGATATTCGATATACGGACTAAATTGACTTATATAAATTGATTCCACCCCCTAATGTAAAAACACTTTTTCCAATCCAAACTCAACCTCTTTATAATAGTGGCTTAGGTATCCAAACCATAAACACGTACATATACATATCATCACGCCAAGTCCCTAGCGGGGTAGGCAGAGAGTATAGAGCGCCAGTTCTCTCTAGACTTACATACCTCTTGCGCGTCATCCACATCATTCGAGTACTCTTGACGTTCCCGTCCTTGAGCGTCCGATCGATTTGATCCAGGTAGTTGGAACGTGGTCATCCTCTACCTCTTCTTGCACACACTTTTGCTTTGTATATCTGTTTCGTCAACCTTTCTTCACTCATCCTTTCTATGTGTCCAAACCAACGTAACATGCCTTTCTTCAACTTTACAATCACGCCCTCATTCACGCCAGTTGATTTGCGAACCATAACACTAAAGAACAAAATTGTCTTCGTCTTTCAGAAAATGAACCATTCTCAGCTCGAATCTCCATTGGCGTCAACGGCGCTCACAGAAGACAAGATGAAGCAGTGGGTCCAAGCCCAAATCAAAGGGGAGAAGATAGACATTGATGTGTACGGGAAGCCGACCCCCAAACAGCTGCAAGACCTCGAAAACGTCCGGAATCTCAGTAAAGAGCTACAGGACAATTTAGAGGTAGGTTTGAAGATCATACATCTATTCTGCTGGGAGCAGCTAGCTGCCAAGCGACTGGAGTCGTTTGGTAAAAACTGGTTCCAGGTCGACTGGTTTGATAAAAAAGACAGTGACTTTGAAGAGCATCGGCGCTCAGAACTTGAATCGAACGCCCGACCATTTGCAGGTGTCAAATAAACTACTCATCAGAAAAATATAACCATCTTGCAAGTTTATGTTTTACCTGTACTTAATATTATAAAGAGGAAAGATTTGTAAACTTGTAAAGTAAAGATATTATCAAGAGGAAAGATTTGTATGTAAGTATGTTTGTAAGGAATTGGCTCAAAAAGTACTAGACCGATTTGAAAAATTCTTTCACCATTGGAAAGCTACATTCACCCTGAGTGACATAGGCTATATTTTCTTTTATAAAAAAAAATATCTCCACCCGTGCGAAGCCTGGACGGACCGCTAGTATATTTTATAATATGAGGTATTATTCTCTATTAAACGACATTTGACAAATATTCCTAAATATACAAATTTTTCTGATAATCCTTACAAAACATAAACTTGCAAGGTGTTTCCATTTTCTGATGAGAAGTGTATTATAGTAATAAAGGTGTGCTCACGACCGCAATGTGCGAGAATCTTCCAGAAAAATATTCGCGAATGCACGAGAGACACAATTGGAGATGAAGCGCTCGCCTAAATCCTCTTAAATCTTCAGAAGCTTATGCTGTTTTATGTTTTCTCCAATTTTTTTCCCTTCATCGTAAAGCTGGTGGTGACATCTTTACAATCACACCCTCATTCACGCCAGTTGCTTTATCAATGTCTTCATTGCGGATTCGATTTAAAATCGTTACGTCGCACATTTTCCGAAGGGCACGCATTTGTTTTACTTTCATGCTTTTTATCTGCTTGTCTCACTTTCTAAGACACCCCGTATTTATCATTCTTCTTCCATCTCTCAGGAGTTAGAAAACACGGTCCGCGTGGCCAGTGTGGAGAATCAGGCTATGAATCCAACTGCACCGATCCTGGACTTCTCAGAAGACCACGAGTTTGTCTCGGCCAACGAGCTGGACAACTACTACGCAGAAGAGGACAAGATAGACGCGAAAGAGGAAGAGAAGAAGAGACTTATGAAGGGTAACGCGCCAAAAACAGACATTCAGCAGTTTTATAAGAACCAGTGCATTTTTCTTACTGGTGGTACTGGGTTTTTGGGCAAAGGTGAGTTGAGTTTTGCTTGAGTTTTTATGGTGTTATGAGTTGATAAATGATTATAATAATGTTACCCATGTTACCGTTAAGTGAAAGTTAAAAATCACTCACTAGATGGCGTTACAAAAGTTTTTCGTTAGGAAAACTTTTGTAACGCCATCTAGTGACGGCCGACGAAACGGCTTTACATTTACATAAATGTCACCGCCGTGAAAATTCTGTAAATAGTGTTATAAAAACTGATAACGTTATGGAAAAAATCCTCAATTGATAAGCGCATTAAACGCATCAGACTAATCAATTTGATCGAACTATCTTAATGTACTCGAAACGGGTGAGTTTGTATGAAAGTAATGATGAATGATGCAAGACAAAAGGCAGAGATGCAATGGGTGCAATTGCCCCTATGACGCAGACCGGAGCATTGAGCGAATCAGAGGTTTTAATAGATTTTGTATCATACTAGGAGCAAATTGTTTAAATAATACTTCAAAATATATCTTCACGCGTTCCCACAAGGGTCCCCGCTGGGGCAGGCAGAGGTGTATAATTAGGTAGGTGACAGATGGCGAGTCCATCGCCACTGATTTTCTTCACAAACGTATGCAGGTTTCATCTCGATGTTCTCTTTCACTGCACTTAAGTTTATATATTAATTTTTTTGGCTTATAACGTTGGTTTGGACGTATAGAGAGAGATGAGTGAAGTGAGAGTGACGAAACAGATATAACAGAGGAAGACCACGTTCCAACTACCTATGTAGATCAAATCGATCCATCACTCAAGGACGGGAACGTCAAGAGTAAGAAACAGACGAGCATGTATGAAGAGGCTGATGAATGTGGACGAAGCGAAAGAGGTATGTAAGTCTAGAGAGAACTGGCGCTATATACTTTCAGCGTGATGATATAATGATGATAATTGGGGCCCTAATTTATTTTCTTGCTACGCCTCTAAAGCAGATAGACAAGTCAAAAAACGTAATGAAATTAATTCAACAACTTGTAATTATCGATTAAAATTTTAGTATTCATCTGGTAATGTTAATGATGTCGGAAGTGGTCAAGGCTTTGTAAGATTTTATGTTTTACTAGCCTCGCCGCACTGTTTCGCTTCCGTAAAAATTGTAATAATAAAATATAAATATATCGTCACGCCTTCCCACAACGGTCCCCGAAGGGGTAGGCAGAGGTATATAGGTAATACCCACACACCCACTTTCCGCCAGACATATATTTTAAGTGCCAACGTGACAGATGGCGAGTCCGTCCACGTTACTCAAGCACGACTACGCATACGCATACATACGCATTTGAATTACTTCTCAAACGTATGCAGGTTTCGTAGGGATAGGTAAACGTAGGGATGTTTTCTTTCACCGTAAAGCTCGTGGTAAAACTCATTGATAGTCGGGATTAGACCATTCATAGTCGAGCAGCCACCGGCTGTTTTTTTAAGTGATTAATAACAGGCTGAATCTTCGTAAGTTTCTACTCTGTGCGCATTCTCAAAGAGGTAGGCGAGCAATACCATGTTGCAAGCGTGCATAGGTAACCGCTTACCATCAGGCGGACCGCATGCTTATTTGGTATATAAAAAAAGACCATCAATACATAAAGGTCTTAAAAACTGGATTTTAGGACGAAGGTCAACCTGATTTTTTAATGTACTCGATGATATCCTTAAACATGATCTGTTACCAACTTGACCTGTTTCAAGGTCATCGCCAAGCGACAGCTACACAGATACAAGTAGTGGTAACGCCTCAAACCAAATAGTATTTTGAGCCGTGTTGGCAGACTGGTTCGAGTAGTTGCCTGCAACACAAATAAATAATAAATAAATACCTTGGGACAGTTCCACACAAATTGACCTAGTCCCAAATTAAGCAAAGCTTGTGTTATGGTAACTAGACAACGATATATTTACTTATATAGATAGATATATACATAAATACATAGGACTTCCAAGACTACAGTACAGTTGTTTCGTGTTCATCACACAATTATCTGCCCTCACCGGGATTCAAACCCGCGACCTCAAGTTTCGCAATCAGGAGCTCTAACCACTAGACCAGACGGTCGTCAATTGCAAGTTCAATATCGTTTGCATAAAGATTGCAAGTTCGAATTCTTTTTGTACCAATGAGTTTTTCTGAACTTAAGTACAGTGATTAGTCACACCACGAGGTTTACGGTGAAAGAAAACATCGAGAGGAAACCTGCATACGTCTGAGAAGCAATTCAAAGGCGTATGTATAGTCGTGCTTGAATAGCGGCGATGGACTCGCCATCTATCATGTTGGCACCTAAAATATATCTCTGGCGGAAAGTTGGGGTACTTTACACCTGTGCTTTGTGGGAAGGCGTGAGAATTATATTTCATTGCTACTAAAGACCCGCCCCCGGGTTTTTCTGTCGTAGGGTCACATGAGCTTATTTCAACCAATTTACACAAAACGTTCCAACTACCTGGATCAAATAGATCGGACTCTCAAGGACGGGAACGTTAAGAGTACTCGAAACCGACGAGCATGTATGAAGAGACTGATGAATGTGGACAAAGCGAAAGAGGTATGTAAGTCTAGAGAGAACTGACGCTCTATACTCTCTGCCTACCCCGTTTGGGACTTGGCGTGATGATATGTATGTATGTATACACAAAACCCTAAGAAATCATTCACTTAATTAAAAAAAACAAGTAGGTACAATAGGTATACACACGTTGGAAAATGTGAAAATTGCTTATAAACAATTAGTAGGTACCTAAATACTTATAACTAAAACAGAAAATAGTACCTATATATAGTGCCATCCACGAAGACGCGCCCCACTAATTTCTAGTCGAGGGGGGAATAGTGGGGTAGTTTGGGGATGGCACTATGTGTAACAAAGCAATAATACAGGTTTAGATTGTAATAGTGAAACAAGAATGTAATAAAAACGTTACCTTAATTATTGTTAAAAGAAAAATATTGATCCGTGTGAACTTGTTTGTGCGTGAAGGTTTCATCCTTATCAATTACTCGGTCCATTAGTGAGTTAAAAACTATTATTATACTAGATGTGCCCGTGACTTCGTCCGCGTGGAATTTAACTTAAAAGTTGTTGTTCAAATTCTTACAATGAAAGTAGCCTAAGGGAACGTACCCATACTACGTGACCCGTTTAGGGGGGGGGGGGGGGGGAGCGGAGTCTTTAAAATACTACGGTCAGTCACAGGAGCAGGGGGGTGGCTCAGGTTTTTGTCACGTCGTCGCGTCTACTGAGAGAAATCTCGTACTTTTCCAACCTATATTGGAATATAGCGCGCAGTGTTTAGCGTTTTTTAAACTCACAGTTGAGTTTGAGGACGAGTATGAGCCAAATTAATTAATTTTAATTTCAATTTTGATGTGAAACATCTATAGCCGCACGTAAAACCGATTTCTGGCGTGGCGACGCATGCCGTGGCGACGCGTCGCCATACTTCAGTTACCATCGACCAATTGTCACAGTAATACCGTCCTCAGAGGAAGCATCGAATATAACTATTACCGAAGTCGACGACGTTACGAATTAAGTAGTTACGATTTGAAATAAATTCTAAAATTTTTGTATTTAATGAAAATAAATGTTTATTCAATAAATAGTCATCGTTATCTAGAAAAAAAAACGTAATATTTTATTTTATCATCATGACATATTTAGTTCCTATCACAATCTGTTCTTTTCTGCATATTACTTTTACAAAATAATGTCTATGTTTCACATCTGCCAGGCGTCCCGTGACGGCTCAGATTTTTTTTTTGTCTGTGAAATGATTAAAAATCATAATTATGAATTACTAGGTGATAACTAAAGGGGGAGAGGGGGTCTTGGCATATACTACGAGTGGTCACCGAGGGGAGGGAGAAAACTAAAAAAATAGGTTACGTAGTATGGGTACGTTCCCTAAGTTGGAGTAACTTATTACATCGGCTATCTGCCAGTGAAAGTCGCCGTCAAAATCGGTCCAGTCGTTTCGGAGATTAGTCGGACAAAAACAGACGACAGACACAAAAAATTTAAGAAATGAGATTTTGCTTTATGTACCGTGTATACATCCATATGCATTTAGTAAAAGCGGTTATTTTAATATTACAAACACACTTCAATTTTATTTATTTGTATGTATGTATAGATTGCGTGTGACAACCCCCGGGATCAAATAGCACTTTGTAAAGTTTTACTTACATTTTCACTGGAATTACAATCGAAAAATCAACAGTCTTTGCACAAATTCCTCCAACATCACTTTTAGTTTCATTCGGTGGCACCATCCAATCCAACCAACGAACATATCCAAGTCGCGCGCCCGCCATAATGCAGGGCAACGCCATCTCAATCCCGCCAAAAGAAACGCCTTTTAATTGTATCTTAATTGTAATGCAACTAAACAATCCGGATGCAGATATGATTATTTATACTTTTTAAAGTTTTCACAACTCATTTCTTTTAATTAATTTCATTTTTAATGTTCACGTGACAAAAATAGCCAGTACAGTTACATTTATTCTTTTTTTATATATATATTTTTGAAACTTTACCGCGCTTATTGCAAATGATAAAATTTAAACAAATTTTAGGCATACACTTGGTTTTATTTATTTATAAATAAAACATTTTTTTTTTATTAAAATATGTTTGTGTAATGTTTTAACCATAATTATTTTTTTATAATTTCAAAATATGTCAACTGGGACACCGTAAAACTCAATGGTGGAGAGGAGAGGTTTTTTATTGGCTTTGTGTGAGTTTAATGCATGTTATTAAGTGTTTTTTTTATTATAAAGAAATAAGGTAAGTTACAAGGGCTTTAAACAATCCACTAAAGCATTTTTCACTATAAATTATAATTCGTCTCTAATTGCTCTGTAATTGAGAACATATTAATATTGTTATTTCTGCATATTAATTACATTAAGCATAACTATATAAACAATTGTGAAACTTCAAAAAGAAATCATTCTTATCTGTGATACTTATTTGTATCTGTGAGTAAAATTAAAATTTTTTTACCTTACCTCAATCAACGTCCTTTTTGCAAAACTAAAGGTCACAGGACCAGGGTACATGCATTCAGTGGTAAAAGAGGTGACATCAAGAATATAAAAATATGTAATTTTAAAGTCACATAAGACTGATGAACTAGTATCCATGTCAGAAGAATACTTAATAAAAAAAAAGTCTAGTCTTGTCTATACTAATATTATAAAGAGGAAAGATTTGTTTGTTTGTTTGTTTGTTTGTTTGTTTGTAATGAATAGGCTCCGAAACTACTGGACCGATTTCAAAAATTCTTTCACCTTTGGAAAGCTACATTATCCCCGAGTAACATAGGCTATATTAAATTGGACCCGATAAGTGGCGCTGCGATCGAGTTTCAAGAATTTTACCTTTTTACCCGGGCGAAGCTTTCTGTGTGTTTCTGTGTGTCTTAAGCTAGATTCGAGAATGGTTTAGATTTACAATTGGACCCAATAGGTGGCGCTGCGATCGTGTTACGGGCAATTTAACTTTTTCACCCGAGCGAAGCTGGGCGGGACAGCTAGTAGAATATATATTTATTCAAACTTATGACAAAGTAATTTTTTTTTTGTACATTATTAATAGTGTCTGAAAAAAAAGTTTGATTTCATTATGTTATATTATATTAACACGATCGGCCAAGTCATAGAGAGGTTTTAGTTTTTTTTGCATGGTGTGTTTTTTTGTTTTGTTTCGTGTGAGTTTATTTACGCATGAATTAAAATATCTAAGGTAAGTGAGTATGACTTTTTATTTTTAATATAGTAATAAATTCGGATTCAAACAGCTTTAGGAAGACCTAAATTTCACAAACTCGAGGTCGTTCGATCGGAGGGTTCGATTCCCGCTGAGAGCAGATATTTGTGTGATGAACACGAGTATTTGTACCTAAGTCTTGGATGTCCTATGTATTTACGCATATCTATAAAAGTATTTCGACTTTGTCCTTGTATGCCTTAAAAGGCATTGTCCCAAGGTATTATTATTAATAAATCAAATATTTTTTCTGATTATAGATGGCAGAATAAGCTTGAAGGCGAGTCGTGTCGTGGAGAAGGTGATCCTGTAACACGCCATATTTTAAGAAGCTTTTTCCACATTCTCGGTATTTTTATGACAGCCCTGGCAAAAAAATCCCTGCAGTCTTTATTAGTCAAATTTTATGGCGGTTAACATTTAAAGCATTTAGTCACAGTGTATTTTAAGCTGTCAGTTCTTCGTTCCTTACCTTTCAAATTTTAAATTGAGAACAAACGTGCTGGCCAGATTGCGGCGATTGCAGATTTGTATATTGCAAAAAAATATTGATTTGAATTTAGAATATCTTATTAAAACTTACTGGAACTGTTCTTGCACACACTTTTGCTTTGTATATCTGTTTCGTCAATCTTTCTTCACTCATCCTTTCTGGAATTAGTATGGTATTTAATATGTAACTTATATGTGGTTTGAGCGCTGTGCGGTAAAGAAAGGACTACTTTGTTCAATAAGTCAATGTAGTGTTGTCTCACTTCACTTGAGCTACGATCGGCAATTTAATTATAAAAACTGCCGTGCTTGACTTTACTTTTTTTTTAATTTATGGTAGTTCACGTTACTCAATCAAACGTTAGTTGAATTAACTTTTGTATTGGGAAATATTTGCTTTCATGACATGGATACTTGTCTTTCAGTCATCTAAATTGAAGATATTTTTTTGAGTATCACGTATTTGAAAGCCTCAGGAAGATTCTGTAGGTAATCGTAAGCAATGAAGCCAATGCAAAATTCCAAATTCAATCCGCTCAAATTGAAAAAATATCATAGATAAAAAAATACGTAGCTACGCTACTAGCTAACTGGCTATTGCATGACCGTGTAAAACATAGACAGTAGTTTTCTCTGTCTACGGTGCAAAACCTTTGGTATTGAACTTTTTTGTAGCACAGAGTACCGATTAAGAATAAATAGTAAGCCCACAAAATTTTTTAGAACAAAATTAGTACGTAGTAAGGTGACTATAGTTCCGATTACATTATTAATTAAAATATCCACCATTTTGTTTTATTTTTATAATTTTATTTGTATTTTAAAGAATAAAAAATATTTATTGTAATATATTTGTTTTAATTTATTTTCTGTGTCACTGAGTTGAGTAAACGACCGAAGTGGCGGTAATCGCGGAAATCGCTATGGCGCTACCAACCTTGCGATGCGAAGCTCCAACTGTCATGTTGGCACTTATGACTTTATGACAGCAGAATACATACATATCATCACGCCAAGTCCCTAACGGGGTAGGCAGAGAGTATAGAGCGCCAGTTCTCTCTAGACTTACACACCTCTTTCGCTTCGTCCACATTCATCAGTCTCTTCATACATGCTCGTCGGTTTCGAGTACTCTTAACGTTCCCGTCCTTGAGCGTCCGATCGATTTGATCCAGGTAGTTGGAACGTGGCCTTCCTCTGCCTCTTCTTGCACACACTTTTGCTTTGTATATCTGTTTCGTCAATCTTTCTTCACTCATCCTTTCTATGTGTCCAAACCAACGTAACATGCCTTATATATATATATATATATATATATATATATATATATATATATATATATATGAGGATATATTATTATATAATTTAATCCTCACGCCTTCCCTCAAGGTTCCCCGAAGGTATAGGCAGAGGTGTAATGGTAGTAAGTACACACACACACCAACGTGACAGATGGCGAGTCCGTCGCCGTTACTCAAGCACGACTATACATACGCCTTTGAGTTGCTTCTCAGACGTATGCAGGTTTCCTCTCGATGTTTTCCTTCACCGTAAAGCTCGTGGTGTGACTAATCACTGTGCTTAAGTTCATTGATATATATATATATATATATTTTAAATATGTATGTATATATCAAATCAAGAGATCATTCGGAGATACCATGCTTTCCCACATGCATCGCTGATGGTGTATTCTAAGGTAAAATGACACCCACATTTCGCTGGATGTATATTTCTGGTTCTAACGTGGCATTTTAGTTTCTGTAAGAAATTCTGTGTTAAATATGATTACCAACTTCAATATACTTACTTAGTTATTAGAAATTTTGTCAACATGGTAATTGGTTCCGTGGTGTAGTGGTTATCACATCTGCTTTACACGCAGAAGGCCGCCAGTTCGATCCTGGCCGGAATCACTGGCGCGTTTTTGCTATTTTAAGACTGTTTTAATCATTCTAACAAATTTAAGTTATTTTCTTGATTTAATATTAAGCTAAATTGAAGTGGCTGGACGGTTTTTAATTTTGTCATCGTATAAATAAACACCTTGACACATTGCCACACAAAATGACATAGTCTCAAATCAAGCTAAGCTTGTACAATGGCTACCATACAAAGATATTTATTTATTTATTTATTTGGATCACCAACAGGTAAAAACACCTTATATGTATATATATATATACCATACCACCATACATAATATGTACAAATACGTCGTCATCGTACAAATAACAGTTCGTGGTGTGACTAATGCTTAAGTGTAGAAAAACTTATTGGTACAGTCGGGATACGAACTTGCGATCTTTGTGTTGAAGACACCAGTACTACTCGAGTGACGACGCTAGTAGTCTATAACCCTCAGGGATTATAGACCTATCTAAAAGTTAAATCTAGTAGTTGTGGTTATAGTAGTTGTGGTTACCTAGTAGTTGTGGTTACCTGTAATTGGGTGGACACCTATGTAAGTTTTATTATGGCATATTCTGTTAATATTAAGGTGTTCTTACCTGTTGGTGATCCAAATAAATAAATAAATAATTATCAAAATCGGAGCAGTAGTACCGGAGATTTCCCCCAACGTACAAACTCACAAACTTTACCTCTTTATAATATTACTATTAGGACTTTTTATAATATAATTTTCTATGTTATTTTATTAATATTTTCTTCCTACACAGAAACCCTTTGGCAAAAGAAAAGCTTTTCCATCACCAGCTGTTGTAATAAACTGCCATCTATTGTAGTAAGCCCTAACTAACTTGTACTCCAACCACGATTTAGGAAAAGAACATGTAAATACTGACCCTTGGTCACTTGTTCCGTCTATTTCGGCAGTCGAACATTTAGACGACGCACACGTTTAATTATTTATGACCTCCATTGTCATTTTATTAGCTGATACTATTTGCAGTGTCAAAATACAAAGACAATCCAAGACCAATTAAAGTGACCATTGAATTTCCCTAGCGGCTGTTTGCGGAACTAACGTAAACAGATACTTTTTAGGGCTGGAGGTTAGATCTTTTATTGTTCTTATTAAATAAAAAAAACCGCAAAATCAAAAATCAAAATCAAACTACATATTGATTATTTATATGCCATAACGATAAACTATTTAAGTGAATGGTTAGTCCACGTTAATTTATCTGTCATAAGTTAGTTCTGTTACTCGCCGCTAGGGGATCTGCTTATTGCTAATATCCTACTTGACGTTACGAATACGAAAATTTGTGAGAATGTATGAATGTTAGATACGGAGTTTCATGAAATTTTGATTACTTTTTTAAAGCATAAACTTCTTTTGGCGCGTTGAACACTTTTTGGGTGAACAAGAATTATGGAACTACCGTTATTGTCACCGCACGCTTCCCATGAGCTTTATGTATACTGTGTATATATGTACATAGATACAATTCATAGTTTTTACTATTATTAGCTGGATTAACATATATCTCGGATATTCCTTATATCCGAGAAAACAAATGAAATTATTAAATAAATAAATAAATATCCTCACGCCTTCCCACAAGGGTCCCCGAAGGGGTAGGCAGAGGTGTATGGGTAATACCCACACACCCACTTTCCGCCAGAGGTATATTAGGTGCCAACGTGACAGATGGCGAGTCCATCGCCGTTCCTCAAGCACGACTATACATACGCCTTTGAATTTCTTCTCAGACGTTTTTTTTTTTTTTTTTTTTTTATATATATATTTTTTTATTGCAATCTGTCTTGTGGGACATTCGGCAATATTTATGTAAATTTAATGACAGTGCAAGGTACTTGTCCAGTGACAAGCCCTTATAAATCTTTAAATTAGAGTAAGTCTTGTGGTACTCTTTTCTTTAGTCTGCGGATGCTTGGGAATATTTTATCGTCCATAAGGTGATGTGCAAGTATATTTGGATGTAGCTCTAATCTCATTTTGTACTTTTTAACTGTCTCCACTATTTCTTCTTTAACTGTTTTGATGTTGAGTTCGTGGTGAAGTCTCTCGTTAGTGACGTACCAGGGTGCGTCTGCTATCATTCTGAGCATTTTTGATTGGAACCTTTGGAGGATTTCTAAGTTTGAATTGGCTGCCGTGCCCCAAAGCTGAATGCCGTACGCCCATATTGGTTTTATTATGGCCTTGTATATCAATAATTTATTTTCCAGGGTGAGCTGGCTGTTTCTATTGATCAACCAGTACATCTTGCGGACCTGTTGTCCCATTGCCAAGCGTTTGGTAAAAATGTGTTTTCGCCATGTTAGGCGTCGGTCTAGATAGACTCCAAGATACTTTGCATCATTTGATTGTGGTATTTGAACACCATTTAGCAAGACTGGAGGGCAAGTCAGACGTCGTGTGGTAAACGTGACCTGTACGGATTTTGTTTCATTGGCTTTAATACGCCAGTCTCGGAGCCAACCAGAAATTTTATCTAAGCAGTTTTGAAGTTTTTGAGAAGCATGCTCCGGATTTGCATCTGAAGCCATAACGGCTGTATCGTCGGCAAATGTTCCCATTACAACATTATCTGAAATGGGAAGATCTGCAGTGTAGAGAAGATACAGTGTCGGTCCCATTACACTGCCTTGCGGCACTCCAGCACATATTTCTTTAAGAGCTGACATTGCTTCCCCCTGACTGACAAAGAAATGTCTATTAGTTAGATATGATCTAATCAGGTTGTAATAAGAAATAGGCAGCATCTTTTTTAATTTGAAAAGAAGTCCTTCATGCCAGACCCTATCAAACGCTTGTGAAATATCTAGGAATGCGGCTGTACAGTATTCTTTCTGTTCAAATGTTTTAGCAATACTTTCGACAAGTCTATGAATTTGCTCAATTGTGCTATGCTTTTGTTTGAAGCCAAATTGGTGGTCCGGGATTAACTTACGTTCCTTGATAATTGGGGTCAATCTCCTCAGAGTCAGGATCTCCAACACTTTGGATGGGATTGGGAGCAGGCTTATCGGACGATAGGACTGAACATCGTCATGGTTTTTGCCTGGTTTGGGGATCATGATAATTTTTGCCACTTTCCATTGTGGGGGTATGTATTCTCTTAGTAAGATGGCATTGTATAATTGTGTAAGGTAAGTTATTCCTATTTCTGGTAATTCACGAAGGATAGTCGCTGTAATTAAGTCGTACCCAGGAGCCTTTTTCACATCCAGCTTTCGAATTGCAGACTTGATTTCTGTTTTGCTGAATTTTTTAATCGGCAGCTCGAGTTGGTTTACTTGGTCTATGATTTTTGTCACTATTTCAGTCTTTGTGGATCCAGTATCACAATTTGGTTTAAAAACTTCTTGTAAATGTGCCATGAACGCATTCGTCTTTTCGATATCACTATTAGCCCACAGGTTATTTGCCATGCGTATTGGCGGTTGATGGCTGATAGGTCTCTTAATGTTCTTTGTCGCTTTCCATAGTGAATAGTCAGTCGTGTGTTTGTCATCCAGGTTTTGCAGATATATTGTAGTGTTCTGATTTCGATCGTTGCTTAGTAGTTTTTTAAGTTTTGCAGTAAGTTTATTATAGATTTTTTTGTCATCAGGGAACCTTGTCATCTGCCATCGATTTCGTGCTTTTCGCTTTTCATATAGAAGCTTTCTAACTGATGATGAGCATTCACACCCTTCTCTAGAAACAGCTGGTGTTGAAGGTGTAGCCTCCCAAGCTGCTTGTTGTATAACATGGTTGAAATGTTCGACCGCTTCTGTGATATCTTCTTCCGTTTTCAGTGGTATTTTAACATTGATCGAGTTTGCTATTAGCTCCCGAAAGTAATCCCAATTCGTTCTACGATTATGTAATCGACATGGTTTTTCGGTTTCTAAGATCTTTCGGCTAAGTAGTATTTCAACCGGGGAATGGTCTGAAGATAAGTCAGTACTTGATTTGCAGTTTATATAATTACTTGCAATACCTTTTATAACGCAGAAATCAATCAAATCTGGCTTCTTTTTTATATCTGAGGGCCAGTATGTTGGTTCCCCGGTAGAAGCAACACTTAGTTTCAGCTGGTTAATAGCCGCTAGCATCTGTCGGCCTTTGGGGGTTATTAAACGAGAACCCCAAAATGTGTGCTTCGCATTAAAATCACCACCAGCCACAAATCTTAGACCCAGTGATTTAAAATAATTATCGTATTCTTCCTGCTTAATGGTATGTTTAGGTGGGCTGTATACAGCTGATATTTTTTTTTTTTTTTTTTTTTTATATGTGGCCATATTGTCCCTCTGGCAAGGTGGCCAGAGTCCTTTTTTAACATTTTTTTTAATTTTTATATGCCATTTATTTGGGGTGTTTTTGTTAAAAATAATATTTTTTTTCTTTTTGCAATTTCTTTTTCTTTTTTTTTTTTTCTAATCTTTTCTTTACATTTCTTATATTCTATTTTTCTTTTACTTTGTAACACTTTACATTTTATTTAAACATTTCTTGTTCTCATATATTTATACATTTTATACATCTATTTTTACTCAGTTTTAGTTTTTACAAAAATTTACAATTATATTATATAAGACAGTTATTCTAATATTACCTAAGCATGTTTCTTAAAAACCCCAAATTTGACCGCAAGGTGAACATCCTTCCTCTCTCAAAGAGGGCTCCGGGCACACGACCTTCCACTGCAGAGTTCTGCCTGGGCCCCGCAAATGGTGCTTCATAATGCATTATGCCGCTGCCATTTACGGGTCCCGCTTCTGTCTGCAGTAGAAGGCTTTGCACCCTTACGCCCCCGAGCATCACTCGTCCGGTTGGTGTCCGGTTCCCTTGACCTCCACGGCACGACGGTTTTCTGCGATTTAAGGTGGGCCGGTTTCGCATGAAACCGACACCAACTTTTGCCACCGAGCTTGTGCCGCTTTGGTCAGATATCCCGAGACATCCCTGACGTTCCGGAACGAGTGGTTCCCTGGGGTGCGACTCCGAGTACTTTCGCCAGCGCGGCGCCTCAAGACCGCCGGCCATCATGTCCACTTGACGATCGGCCCTATGACTCCACGTGGTGCCCTTAGCAGTACGCTATGCTGGCCCGAGCCAATGCGTCCCACTTCCGCCTCACTGGACAGTCTGCACTGAACGCGTTGTGGTCAGTCCTGTCCAGCTTGGCCGCGCTGCAGTTGCAGCACGCTGGGGGCGCATTGGCGAGCCAGCTAGTGCACTCGGGCTTCATGTGGGGCCCCCCGCAGTGGCTACACTTGACGACGGATTCCTCACAGAACCGCCGCCCGTGCCCGTAGCCGAGGCAGAGGGAGCACTGGACGAGTGGCGAGTAATCCGCCACCCGGACCCTCTGCAGGTCTATGTGCACCGCCTCCGCCTCGACCACTCTCCGCCACAGTTGGGGGGACACCCGCATTACCACGTGGCCGGCGTGGGGGTTCCTGGCTTTCCTCCGAAAGCGGACCTCCAGCCGGACGTCCTCTTTGCCGAGGCCATCGAATAGTTCCCGATTCTGACGCCGAAGGGCGCCGACTATGTCGTCGTCGCTGTTGTAGGACAGCACGTCCTTCAGCATCAGAAGCGGGTCCTTGTTTCGTATGTCCTCGACAAGGAGCCGATCGCCTGCCGTCTTGAGACGCTCCTTCACCTTCCTGCGTTCTTCTTCGGAGCCGCATCCCAGTATCACCTTGCGGTCCCTGGCTTATATACCTACAGCTGATATTGTGAGTGGTCCTGACCAGTCCTCAATCACCACATTTGTTGCCTGGAATTTTTCAGTACAGTAGCTATTAATTAAGTGATGTCTTATGTTATTTTTAATCAGCACTGCACTTCCCCCATGAGCTTTCCCATCTGGGTGCATAGTGTGGTAAAATGTATGCCCTGGGATGTTGAAATAATTTTTACTAGTGAAATGTGTCTCGGAAATCAACATTATATCAATATTGTTTAATTGTATATATTTTTTAACCTCGAGGGTATGTTTTGACAGCCCGTTGGCGTTCCAGAGTACCATTTTTATGGAATAAACTGCGAACTCAATTTGGTCGTTAGATTTACAATTAGAGTTGTCATTGCTGTTAGTTGTTGCATCATTTGTTTCATTGTTATTATTAAATCTTTTATGTCACTGTTAAAATCACTGCCTGAATTAATATTAGGTTCTGCAGCTTGTGGTCGAGTATAGTTCTGAGCCATTTCTGCATAGGTTGGCCTTGATGTAGATGCCATATTATTGGCTTGACTTGTATTATTGAAAAATGTTGTTTGTTCTTTCTCCTTAAGATTTTCCTGACTCTGTCTTTTATTGTAGATTTTTGTGTATCTTTTATCCTTATTGGGTGCGGCAGGAAACTTGATCTTTTGCAATTCCCTGTAAACTTTGCAGCCTTTATAGTTTGCCGGATGGTTACCTTCACAAAGCATACATTTGACCTTGTTGGATCTGGTCTTTTGTGAGCAATCAACTGCCGAATGATCACCTGCGCACTTAATGCATTTCGGATTCCTTCTGCAATAAGTTTTAGTGTGACCGTATTGAAGACAGTTACCGCATTGAGGGATCTCACGCTTAGGTCTTGGTGGTTCGAATATGACTTTGCAATGTAGCAGATTTTTAATGTCATATATGGTTTTGTTATTCTCTTTCTGTTTTAATTCCACTATAAAAAATGGTAGTGGCTTTTTTGTAGTTCTCTGTTTGATATTCCAGATGTTGGTACTTTCGTGTCCAAGCCTTTCTAATTCTTCTTTTATTTCATCGATGTTGGTTGAGGGATGGATGTTTTTTAGAACCACTTTGAAACTCCTGTCCTGTTTTGGTTTATATGTGTAAAATTCGGCTTTTTTCATCTCTAACTCTTTGACTACTGTTCTGTAAGAATCAGATGATTTCAGGTGGATTTTCACTTGTTCGTTACGAAGCACTTTTAATTCATAGTTTAGAGGTGCATATGTTTCTAATAGTTCCATTAATGGTTGGATGTTACTTACTCTATCGACAAAGATTGGTGGTGGTTTATTTTCTGTTTGATTCTTTGGTATGACATTGTTATCCACGCTTGGTTCTTGCAGCTGGTCTTCCAAGAGGGCAAATCTGTTACTAGTTGGAGTTGGTTGGGATAGCCAATATGTGTCCAGTTTGCTTTGTTTCTGAGTGCTGAGAGTTTCGGGACTTGATCTCTGTCGCTTTTTATTTGTCTTGGTTACCCAGTGTTCCTTTTCTGGAGTAGTAGTATAGTGACCTGTGGGTAGATAGTCTGTTTGGTGTTTTTCTATAGTTGATTCTGATTCTTCCTGTGACTTCCCTACATATTGTACCTCGGCATTTTTATTAGTATTTGCAGAGGTGTCATTTCCAACTGATGCACTTCTAGGCCTCATAAATAGACCTGGGTGGAATGCTTGTTGCACTTTTTTCTTATTTTGACCAGTAGTATTTACTGTCACGGGGGCCTGGGTACCCACCCTCGTGTAGTCTTCGGTAGTCAATTTCACACTATCCAGCCCGGTTACTGGATGGCGCCGGGGGTTAGCCGGATCGCATGACATATCACAATCTCTATTACTTGACATTTTCATTTGTTGGTTTTGGGAAGAGGTACAATTAGTGCTTACCCAGGGCACTATTGTCACACTTTTTGGGGTTATTTAGTCCCCCATGGCCTGTGGATGCCAGAGTTAGGATACTTAACCGCCGCCTAATGTTCGGCGTTAATGTCGCTCGTTTTGCACCACCCAGGGGATACGTGTAGGGTGGGCCTTGGCAAAGGTGGTCTTAGCCTACGGACGCGAGCGACTCCATCCCCCATCTCAGACGTATGCAGGTTTCCTCACGATGTTTTCCTTCACCGTAAAGCTCGTGGTGTGACTAATCACTGTACTTAAGTTCAGAAAAACTCATTGGTACAGTCGGGATTCGAACTTGCGACCTTTGCGTCGCAGGCAACTGCTCGAACCACTCGGCCACCACGGCTTTTTTTTTTGATTTGAATGAAATTATTTATTTGTATTTATTTATTTATCAACTTACAACTGAAATAACAGGAAATGTATCCTAATGATCCTAATGTGTGAATGCAGCCGTGTTCATTTCTCCGCGGGCAGATGCAGAGACTAGTTACTTCTCAACGTCTTAATTATTATCAGTTTTCTTTCCAGACGTGTTACGCGCGTCTATGGCACTTGGTGTGATAAGCCGAAATTATGTATGCTAATATTATTAAGATTCCTGTAGGGTCGGCAACGCGTGAGTGATACCCCTGGTGTTGCAAGCGTCCATAGGGACCGCAATCAGGCAGACCGCTTTATAAAAAAAAGTAGATTGTCTATGTTTGAACGTTAGTAACCCAATTTGAAAAAATATTTTTTCACTACAAAGTCTGTTTATAGAGAAAGGCTATAGATTATATATCATTATATTAATGCCCAAGGGAGAGGAACGGAAGTCATATATCACATACATTGGATTTGATGTCTGGAGGCCTCGGAGCAACAAAGGAATGGAGGATCCTTTGCCCCAAATTATTTCCCAAATAAACTGGATCGATGATATCTGTAAATATTTAATACAATAATGTTTGTACAAAGTATTGTAGGTAAAGGTAAAACGCGAAAAAAGCTTGAAAACTTGAATTTTTTTCCGATGCCCCTTTTGTGGAGGCCCCGGACCCTGCTTTCCCTATCCTAAATCCGGCACTGCATATACACATATATATATATATATATATATATATATTTATATACCTTTTGTATGAATTAAAACTACTGGACACGGCTTTTATAGTATATGAAAAACTACTAAAATTACTTTCAATGTCAAAAACAACGCCATCTCTTGTAATTTTAATTAAAAAGTTTGAATATCAAAATCAGCGCCATCTATCAATGACATGATGTAACTTTGCGTTGTTTCAGTGCTAATCGAGAAGCTTCTTCGATCTTGCCCCGATGTTGACACAATATACGTCTTAGTCAGAAGCAAGAAAGGCAAAGACCCAAGAGCTCGCTTGCATGAAATGCTCGACAGTTTCGTGAGTATTTATATACTAGCTTATGCCCGCGGCTTCGCCCGCGTGGAGTTCGAAAAACAGCTTATGTATTTTCCTGCTAGAATCGGTTCAGCCGATATGCCGTGAAAGAGCATCATATTTTTATTATTAGAACTTTGAATTTTCGGGATAAAAAAAAAGAAAGTAGTCTATGTCCTATTCCTAGGTATAAGCCATCACGATTTCAACTTTCAGCCAAACCGGTTCAGCCGTTTTGCCGAGAAAGAACCGCAAACATCCAAACTTACAAACTTTCACATTTATAATATTAGTAAGATAAGATAAGATATATTATAATATATACGTCTGAAACATAGTGAGTTGCCAACGTGACAGATGGCGAGTCCATCGCCGTCACTCAAGCACGTCTATAGATAATGCCATACACGAAGATGCGCCCCACTAGTTTTCCTAATGGTTCATAGTATAATTTATAAGTATGAACGTGTTGGCTATTACCTGTAAGTTTATATTCTTAGCTGTAATATAAATTGGAACCACAAGGGTCTCGCACTGTGCGCTTCCAAAGGAGTTTTCTTCCGCGAACGCTCAGGCTGTGGAATGAGCTCCCCGTTGAGGTTTTCCCAGAAGAGTACAGCATGGAGTTCTTCAAGAAGGGTGTGAAAAGATTCCTGCAGGGTCGGCAACGCGCGAGTGATACCCCTGGTATTGCAAGCGTCCATAGGCGGCGGTAACCGCTTACCATCAGGCGGACCGCATGCTTGTTTGCCATTCTTGTGGTATAAAAAAAATTAATAAATAGTGTAAGTGTGCAACCTTCCACTAAAGTGTGAGTATTGTCGGTATACACTGATTACCTACGAGTGCACACGCACACTACAATTAATACACTAGGGTCATACTACCCGCATGCGACTAGAAATTGGTGGGCCGCGTCTCCGTGAATGGTACTATCTAAAGACAAACGCCTTTGAATTTTGCCTCAAACGTAATGCAGGTGTCTTCTCAATGTCTATTTCACCATAAAGCTTGTGGTGTGACTACTTCACTGTACTTAAGCTTAGAAAAACTCATTGGTACAGTCGGGATTCGAAGCTGCGACATTTGTGTTGTAGGCGACTACTTTTCAAGCGTTCATGGACGGTAATCGATTAGCGCCATCTATGGACGATTGCAATACCAGCGGAAATGTTCGCATGTTGCCAACCCTGCAGAAACCTTTTCACTACCTCTTGAAGAACACTATTCACTTGCTCTGAAATTTCAGCTGTATGAGAGAGCCCACAAGGAAAATCCCAAAGGTTTTCACAAGGTACTACCAATTGTTGGCGATATGGAGGCCCCTGGACTTGGCATTAGTGATGATGATAGGAAAATGATCACGAGTAAGGTAAGTTGACAATTTGCAAAGTTGCAAGCTTTTGTCGATAGATGTCGTTACATGCCCTCAGCCAATAAACGCTTAGTTGTTACACTTTTCACCAACAGATGTCACTCGTAATGATATTCACACTTTTGATCAGCATATGTCACCCATAATGTTTGCACACTTTTGATCAGCAACTGTCAATTGCAATTTTCAGTGTACGATCATCATAAACGCGGCAGCGACGGTCAAATTCGACGAAAAACTCTCAATAGCGACCGGTATCAACGTAAAAGGCACCAAAGAGGTGATCAGATTAGCAAGAGAGTGCCGGCATTTGACAGCTATCACTCACGTATCGACGGCTTTTTCAAACACACACGTGAAACATATTGAGGAGAAGTAAGTACATATGCGTTTAGACAACCTCCGGCATTAAACAGCACTGTATTCTGATATATTTTCACTAGAATTACAATCACAAAATCAACAGTCTTTATACAAACGTCTCCAAAATCTCTCTTAGCTTAATTCGGCGGCAATGAACCAGTCTCCCCGCCATACTGCCGAGTCACGTTATCACAATTCCGCCAAAAAAACTCCCAATCTTCGCCGGACGTATCTCTTGTACCAAAAGGAGAGGAAACCTGCATACGAGGTTTCCTCTCGATGTGTTCCTTCACCGTAAAGCTCGTGGTGTGACTAATCATTCTATTTAAGTTGGGAAAACTCATTGGTACAGTCGGGACCACTCGGTCTTCACGGCCCCAAGATTACATTAAGGAATAAGAGGGGTGTTCTTTATTTAAAACCAGTTCTTCGTAATGAGATGTAATGTTTTGCAGATTCTACGAACCTCCATTAGGAGTAGACGCATTGGAAGCAATATCAGAGTTAGACGAGAGCATTGTGGAGAAAATTCTACCCACGTAAGTTATACACACTAAAAACACACAACATCAATTTCAATTTCAATTTATTCAAATGCCAGAAAGCATAAACACTACATAAACAATAAAATACATTACATGGAAAGTTTACAATAGCAAGAATATGTATAAAGTGGAACTTATTATCTAGTCTTATTAGGTAAACTTATCGAGGTTTAGAAATGTATAATTATTAGTATAAGCAAAGCATCAGGTCTTAAATGATCACAGCCTAACGAGAAAGAAGATTTAGTGGACCTAGGAATCTATCACGCTGAGTTTATAGTCGTTTCGGTTGCCTCAAATCAAATAAAAATACGTTATGAGTACCTTCATAGAGTAGAGCTCTCTAGAATTGCAGACCTCTTTTGCTTTATCCACATTCTTCAGTCCAAAGATTACAATTATACAGTATATGTGAAACATTTCACAAAACTCTTCATACATCGCCGGTTTCGAGTACTCTTCCCTACGTTACATGCCCGTCCTTGAGCGTCCGACCGATTTGATCCAGGTAGATGGAACGTGGTCTTCCTCTGCCTCTTCTTGCACACTTTTGCTTTGTATATCTGTTTCGTCAATCTTTCTTCACCCATCCTTTCTATACTTCCAAACCAACGTAACATACCTTTCTTCATCTTTACAATCACTCCCTCGTTAACATTTTGAAACCTGTTTCTGTACCTATTTAACGTTTTTTTTCAGCTTATTAGGCAAACGCCCCAATACTTATTGTCTGACGAAGGCTGTCGCAGAAGAAGCTGTGAGGAAGTATGGAGAAGGAATGCCTATTTGTATTTTCAGACCATCAATTGGTAAGTATCTATACTTACCAATGTCATGTCGCCTCCATCACATTGCTGTGCCCCCAAGCAGGGTGTAATTTAATCCTTAAGCATGGTATATTGTGATTTAAATGATGTCTGTGTTTTAGGTTATTTTTACATGCAATATAAATATATATTTGATTTGATTTATATTATTCGTTACTCGTCGTGTTTGTTCGTTACGCTTTAATTCAAAAACTACTCGACCGATTTTAAACATTCTTTCACCAAATATATATATATAGTTGTCCCGCCCAGCTTCGCTCGGGTGGAAAAAAAAAGATGGTGGCGCCACCTATCGGGTCCAATTGTGAATCTAAACCATTCCCAGATCCCCTTGAACACACACAAAAAATTTCATTAAAATCGGTCCAGGCGTTTAGGAGGAGTTCAGTGACATACACACTCACAGAAGAATTATATATATGTCGGAGATATTACGATAATAATTAGTAACTCTTTTGATATTTGTCTTAGATTCCGTAGTTTAATAATAATAAGTCACTCAGTTGATATTTGTGTTGATTGCAATAATTAGTAACTCCATTGATATTTGTGTCGAACACAATATTTAGTAACTCAATTGATATGTGTTTCGAATACAATAATTAGTAACTCAATTGATATTTGTAGTCTGTTACAATAATTGAATACTAAATAGTCACTCAATTGATATTGTTATAACAGTGGGGTGTGAACGCCGTGACGTAACGAGTCACGTGTTCGGAATCGCTTGGAGGCAGAACTGTAACACTATAAATGTTGAAGAGCGATGATTCTAGACAGTTGATTACAGTGAGCGATACAGTTCGGTCCTTCCAAACGGGACCGTTGGTTCACACGACTCTGTTGATAATTAAGTACCTACTTTGTAACATCGTAATGTGAATTTGTGATTGCTAATAATTACCTACATACAATTCTCGTATTGTATCTTCGTGGTTTAATTGTCTGAGACCTACGCCCAGAACCTAACACCAGTACCCAGTACCAGAACCTCTCCCACTGATGTCGAGCGTGCCGCCAATCGAATCGATGTCGACGCGCTCTCCTGCGTTCCGACATCAGAAGCGGGATTCACTCGGGCATCACAACCACCTACTACGCACGACATTAGCAGCACAAATGGATAGGCCGGTAGTGGCGGAGCACTACCAAAGCGTTGTGTGGACTATTGTGAGATACAAGGCGTGACGGGCCAGCTAGTACACTCCGGTGAGTCTTATTGAACTTGGGTTTACCCCAGGCTCGAGAGGAATACTGTCACATATGAAGCGACTAAACGATGGAACACGTTGGCAACTATTAACGTCATGTATCCTGTGAGTACCCGCAATTTTAGTTCATCGAATTTTGATCTCAATAAACCTGACGTAAATAAATGTACCTACTACCGCCGATTTATGCTTGTTAACAAGTAAAAAAAGGAAGTGCACTTAATGGTGATCTAAAGGTTTGCGCTTCGCAGTGACTAACCCAGATATCTTTTCCTGACATGCGGTTTTAAGGATCTTTTATTCACTCGCTATGCCTTGATCGGCATACACGAAAGCAAACCGAACGAGAACAAAAACATGGTTTCGTATGCAGCACGACTTAATAACCTTGATGGCCCGCTTCAAGGACATTATCTGGTGAAAGGAATAACCTTTGCTATAACTCTCATGTGACACGATGATTTGATGGAAGTTTACAACGAATTGCTTTCACCATTATAATCAAGAGTCTTGAACAACTGCAACTCTAACTTCAAGCTTGCTCTCACCTCAAGAAGAATGAGCCTGTTTAGAGCGATGAATCATCGAACTTCAAGCGATCCAGACTTACAGACCCCTTTAAGATGCTTGGTGTGTGGGAAATCTGAACATCGTAGTGCATCGTACTGCCGCTTCGAGGATTGTAAAAAGGTCATGTGATTGTTCCTATTCTGCTTGCTCAATTTCTGTTTTCTAACCACGACCAAATGCGTCCGTTTTCAAATGTCTCAGGTATGGTGATATTGGCCATTATGCTAACACGTACACCTGTGCTCCTACTTCCACTGCTGGGAAACATAGTTCCAGCAACGGCAGTGCAAGCGGTTCCGCTGGCGAAGGCAACACCTGAGCAGCGAGTAACTGCACTAGCAACCAGCGTCGAGTTGACCTGAGTAGCATTGGCAACCCAACTGGACAACTAAACATTTCCGGTGGGCTTGTTCCTTTTCACTTACTAGTGCCGAATGTTCTCTCATGAAACTTCAGATAGGTCATGGCAAGATGCATTACCTGACATACAGTTGACTAGCCTGTGTGGCATTGACTGGCCTGTGTGGCACTGACTAGCCTGTGTGGCATTGACTAGCCTGTGTGGCGTTGACTGGCCTGTGTGGCACTGACTGGCCTGTTTGGCGTTGACTAGCCTGTGTGGCGTTGACTAGCCTGTGTGGCGTTGACTAGCCTGTGTGGCGTTGACTGGCCTGTGTGGCACTGACTGGCCTGTGTGGCAGTGACTGGCCTGTGTGGCACTGACTAGCCTTGTTAGCCGTGACATAAAATCGATGACTTTAGTGCTTTTGATACGTAAGGTAGCAAGACCTCTTAATCTTTTGTGTTCTGATGATAATAAATTTTATATAGCAAATGTGAGAGAACAAGCGGTACTGAATATAAAAAAGTGCTAATTATGAGAAGTCTTATTTTGATGAAAATAAGGTAAAATTCTTTCAAATTGTTGTTGGTGATTTAGTCACAATTAAAAGAGAAGAACGGAATCAAGTGAAGCTTGATCCGAAGTATAAAGGTTCTTTTGAAGTACTACTACTTGAATGTGATCACTATGTTTTGAAGTCTTTATCCGGACTTACAAGTATGCCCATGATCACTTGAGAGATTCCACAAGACGAATTCGACTTTATAAGTGAAGAGTTAGACGTTGAGGATGCGGGTGAAGGCCCATCCAACAGTACAGACTAATGTATTACTGCACAAAGTATGGCTATGGCTTACCAGAGAGAAGGACTGACAATGTCTATTCTGGTTTTGGGGCTTATCGGCAAACTGCTGGTAATGTCTTGTGTTTTGGGGCTTATCGGTCAGACGGACTGATACTGCCTACTATATTGGACTTGGGTACACGTACCAGGGAGACGAACTGGTACTGTCCCTTGTGTTGTGGGGCTTATCGGCAAACTGCTGGTAATGTCTTGTGTTTTGGGGCTTATCGGTCAGACGGACTGATACTGCCTACTACACTGGCGAGCAAAAAAATCGACTCACTTCATACTTTCGCACTCAAAATGTTCTAATTTAAACATTAAGACCTAAATCTTAATTTAGGTCTTAAATTCTTTAGGTTCTAGATTTTGGCTTTAAAATGAGTACAAATACTCTTAACTTATACTCATTTTCATGAACAATAAATGTGTTTAAACTTTGCGAGTACTAAAACTTGAAAAAATAAGGGTAAAAATTTTAAAATAAAAGACATCATAAAATTTTAAATAAACTTTATTACATAATGATTACCACTTTAATAACGAGTATTACCCCCTCTTGCTCTGATGACAGCTTCTAAGCGGTTCCTCATTGACCCAATGAGGTGCTTCACTCTGTCTTGTGGTATACCCACCCATTCCTCGGTCAGAGCCGCTTGCAGGTCAGCTCTTGTACCTGGTGCAGGATCTCTAGCCCGTATTCTTTTCTTTAGGTCATCCCATAAATGCTCAATAGGATTCAAGTCCGGACTACGAGCTGGCCAGTCCATAACAGCGATACCCACTTCTCGTAGGTACTGCCGCACGACATTTGCGCTGTGTGGACGGGCATTATCCTGCATCAGGATGAAGTTTTCTCCAATAAAACCAGCGTATGGGATGACGTGGTCTTCCAAGATATCTTCAATATACCGATGTGCGGTCAACCCTCCCACATGGCGGCCAGTTTCAATGAAAACCAGTGCAGTTTTTGCTTCCATTGATATGCCAGCCCACACCATGCAGGAACCTCCTCCGTACGCAACAGTTTCTGCTATGCAGCATTGTGCGTATCGCTCCCCCGACCTTCTGTACACCCTTCTCCTTCTGTCGCTACCATGTAGGCATACTCTGCTTTCATCCGAGAAGAGAACAGCGCGCCATTGATCCTCAGTCCAATCGACGTGTTCTCTTGCAAAACGTAGCCGGGCTGCTCGATGACCTGCAGTCAATTTGGGACCCGTTGCTGGTCTTCTTGGAATGAGGGTTGCTGCCTTGAGTCTTCTTCTCACTGTCCAAGAACTTACAGCTACCCCACGTGTTTCTCGGAGCTCCCGTTGAACTTGGACCCCGGTGAGAGAACGATTCCTCAGCGAAGTACGGACGATAAAGCGATCGTCTGCCTCCGAAGTGGACCGATTTCTACCGGAACCTCTTCGTCGGTGAAAGTCACCAGTCTCCCGGTGCCTTCGGTATATTCTGGATACCGCTGACTGGCTCAGCTGCAAAGTACGAGCCACTTGACGTTGACTCAGGCCCTGTTGCAATAGGATAACTGCTTGAGCCGCTGCTTCCGCTGTTGTATCCATTTCCGGGTAATTTTCTTGCTTGGAGATTGAGGAGATGTGTACCTGTTGACGTTTCACGGTCAACTGATAAGGGTGAAAGGGGTACGTCACCTTTTACACCCCTTAAGGTCGCGCAATGCTAACTGAGTTAACGAGTACGAAATCATACAGTTACTGTTCCTCGACTATTGTGACAACGTCTAAAAGTTAACACTGTAGTAATTGTTATTTTTTTAAAGCTAACATCTAGAACTCAAAGAATTTAAGACCTAAATTAAGATTTAGGTCTTAATTTTTAAATTAGAACACTTTGAGTGCGAAAGTATGAAGTGAGTCGATTTTTTTGCTCGCCAGTGTATATTGGACTTGGGCACACGTACCAGGGAGACGAACTGGTACTGTCCCTTGTGTTGTCGGGCTTAACAGAAAGACGAATTGTTACTGACCCATCTGCTGGCTCGGGCTTATTGGCAAACTGCTAGTAATGTCTGTAGCTGTCATGACTTGGTGCATTAATTCTGTGTGATTTTGTAACGTTAATTTGACTTTTAATCGAACTTGTGGTATCCTTTCTCATGTGAATCTTTCTTAATTATGAGCGACTTTTCTATGTGGTCAGGTTGGCCGAGCTAATATACGTCTACAGTTGTGTTTTGTTTTGTTACCAGATACACATACACACGAGGACGTGTGATTTGTCAGTATGGCCGTGTCGGAGATATTACGATAATAATTAGTAACTCTTTTGATATTTGTCTTAGATTCCGTAGTTTAATAATAATAAGTCACTCAGTTGATATTTGTGTTGATTGCAATAATTAGTAACTCCATTGATATTTGTGTCGAACACAATATTTAGTAACTCAATTGATATGTGTTTCGAATACAATAATTAGTAACTCAATTGATATTTGTAGTCTGTTACAATAATTGAATACTAAATAGTCACTCAATTGATATTGTTATAACAGTGGAGTGTGAACGCCGTGACGTAACGAGTCACGTGTTCGGAATCGCTTGGAGGCAGAACTGTAACACTATAAATGTTGAAGAGCGATGATTCTAGACAGTTGATTACAGTGAGCGATACAGTTCGGTCCTTCCAAACGGGACCGTTGGTTCACACGACTCTGTTGATAATTAAGTACCTACTTTGTAACATCGTAATGTGAATTTGTGATTGCTAATAATTACCTACATACAATTCTCGTACTGTATCTTCGTGGTTTAATTGCCTGAGACCTACGCCCAGAACCTAACACCAGTACCCAGTACCAGAACCTCTCCCACTGATGTCGAGCGTGCCGCCAATCGAATCGATGTCGACGCGCTCTCCTGCGTTCCGACATATATATAAAGATTTGTATGGATGTATTAATAAATCTCAATAGTGTGTATTATAAAATACTGGAAAGTTGACAACGCCATCTATTGGCAAACATATATTTATAAATGGCAATAGTGCGATTTACAAAATACTGGGAAGTTGACTACGCCATCTATTGGCAAACATATATTTATAAATGTCAATAGTGCGATTTACAAAATACTGAAAAGTTGACAACGCCATCTATCGGCAAAGTCTCAAAGCCTCTAGTTTTATATGCTTACCTTCCAGTGGTATCGACGTACGAGGAACCAGTGAGGGGTTGGACTGACAGCGTCTATGGACCTACGGGGTTGATGATTGGAATCGGCACAGGGGTAATGTATTAACCAATCCTACTACATACTTACATACATATAATCACGTCTCTTTCCCGTAGGGGTAGGCAGAGACCACTTCTTTCCACTTGCTACGATCCTTTCATACTTCTTTCGCTTCGTCCACTTTCATTATTCTCTTCATACATGCTATCGGTTTAGGGTACTCCTGACCTGGCATATTTCAACTATATATAATACTAGCTAAGCTAATGCCCGCAGCTTCACCCGGGTGGAGTTCAAAAAGTAGCTGAGGTATTTTTTTTTTTATTTTTTTTATACATAATTAGTACGGCTAAAAATCCAATTACAATAATTAGTAATTATAAGAACCTCATTCATACACTCATCTCACAATACTCCATACATGCCGCAATGAAAGCCTTCCATCCGTCCGCAAACACGTCACAGTCAGGGTTGGACTTCAAGAGGGCATTGAGTGCAGTGAGAGTGCGAGGTAGGAGGGGAGTGTGCACGCGATACTGTGCGATGCGTGCCCACTGCGATGTATATATTTTCCTGCTAGAATCGGTCAGCCGCTACATCGAGAAAGAGAAATAAACATAGAAAAATCCAAACTTACCAACTTTCGCCTTTATAATATTAAAAGGTAGCCTATGTCCTATTCCTAGGTATAAGCCATCACGATTTCAACTTTCAGCCAAATCGGTTCAGCCGTTTGGCCGTGAAAGAACCGCAAACATCCAAACTTACAAACTTCCACCTTTATAATATTAATAATATATCCTCTGATGATGATCTACTCATAGAGCTGCCTCCAACAGAATCTGTCGAGGATCCTATAGTGGATAAAATAAGTATGGGAGAGATTGTAAGCGCGATAAGAAGTCTGAAATGTGGAAAAGCTGCGGGAATAGATGGGATTACGGCTGAGATGATCAAGTACGGTGGACCAGCGGTCTGGGACGTCATCTATTTGCTATGCAATCTTTGCTGGGAAAAGGGTGATGTTCCGGTCGACTGGAGGCGAGCAGTCATCGTGCCTTTCTATAAAGGAAAGGGATCACGATTGGACTGCTCCAACTACAGAGCCATCAGCTTGGTCAGCTTAGCTAGTAAAGTGTACACGAAGATCCTGACGATAAGAATGCAAGAGCGATCCGAAAGGTTTCTCTGGGAATCCCAAGGTGGATTTAGACCAGGAAGAGGATGTATGGATCAAACCTTCTCGCTTCGCGGAATCGCGGAAAAGTTTTTGGATATTAACCAAAGGGTTTTCTGCGCTTTCGTCGACTTAGAGAAGGCATTTGATAGAGTCGTACGAAAGGAACTCTGGGACGTGTTGCCTGGATATGGAGTGAGCAGTTCCCTACTGCATGCCGTGAAATCACTCTATAGTGATAGCGAGGCGTGCGTTAGGGTTAACGGTGAGATGTCACCCTGGTTTGATGTGAAGTCGGGGGTCAAACAAGGGTGTATCATGTCTGCCTGGCTGTTCATTATATATCTAGATAACTGTCTGAGAGCACTAAGAACGAACGGATGTGGAGTGAAAATGGGAAACTTAGTGGTCAACTGCCTACTATACGCCGATGACGCGGTTTTACTGGCGTCATCAGAGGGCGAACTGCAGTCACTAGTTACCATAATGAAAGAAGAATGTGAAAAGATGGGGCTGCGCCTAAACGCTGGCAAGACTAAGGTTCTGGTATTCGAAAGAGATGAACAAGTGACCGAGTGTGCAATATCGGTAAATGGGCAAATTCTAGAGCAAGTGAATGAATTTGTATATCTTGGAAGCATGTTCACACGAGATGGAAAGTATGAAAAAGATATTGAAAGAAGGATAACTGCCGGAAATAAGGTGAATGGAGCCATGTCGGCGTTGATGGGCAGTAAAAGTCTGAGCAAGAAAGCTCGAGTTGCTGTCCACAACGCAATATTGGTACCTACCTTATTGTATGGCAGCGAATCCTGGGTATGTCAGAGGAAGTATGAAAATAGCTTGAATGCAGTCGAGATGCGATCTCTTCGAAAAATGTGCGGCGTAACGATATTAGATCGAATCCGCAATGAAGAGATTTGCAAATCAACTGGCGTGAATGAGGGCGTGATTGTAAAGATGAAGAAAGGCATGTTACGTTGGTTTGGACACATAGAAAGGATGAGTGAAGAAAGATTGACGAAACAGATATACAAAGCAAAAGTGTGTGCAAGAAGAGGCAGAGGAAGGCCACGTTCCAACTACCTGGATCAAATAGATCGGACTCTCAAGGACGGGAACGTTAAGAGTACTCGAAACCGACGAGCATGTATGAAGAGACTGATGAATGTGGACGAAGCGAAAGAGGTATGTAAGTCTAGAGAGAACTGGCGCTCTATACTCTCTGCCTACCCCGTTAGGGACTTGGCGTGATGATATGTATGTATGTATGTATATATCCTCACGCCTTCCCACAGGGGTCCCCGAAGGGGTAGGCAGAGGCGTATAGGTAATACCCACACACCCACTTTCCGCCAGAGGTATGTAGGTGCCAACGTGACAGATGGCGAGTCCATCGCCGTTACTCCAGCACGACTATACATACGCCTTTGAATTTCTTCTCAGACGTATGCAGGTTTCCTCTCGATGTTTTCCTTCACCGTTCAGCTCGTGGTGTGACTAATCACTGTACTTAAGTTCAGAAAAACTCATTGGTACAGTCGGGATTCGAACTTGCGACCTTTGCGTCGCAGGCAACTGCTCGAACCACTCGGCCACCACGGCTCTATATAATGTTAGTAAGATAATAAATCCAGAGGAAACAGGTACGAATCGCCGGCACACTTTTGATCACGCGAAACTTCACGGTAGGCAGAGAGTACAAAGTCACTTATCTCTAGGTTCACAGACTTCGTCTACATTCATCAGTCTCTTCATACATGGCGGTTTCGAGTACTCTTGACGTTCCCGTCCTTGAGCGTCCGATCGATTTGATCTAGGTAGTTGGAGCGTGGTCTTCCTCTGCCTCTTAGATAGATAGATAGATAAAAATTTAATCTCAATCGCACATCACAATCACACATACAATAAAAAAAAACAAAACAAAACAAGCACTATAGTACATATATTAAAACCATAAATAATAATAATAAATAAATAAATAAATAATAAAGTGTGTGCAAGAAGAGGCAGAGGAAGGCCACGTTCCAACTACCTGGACCAAATAGATCGGACTCTCAAGGACGGGAACGTTAAGAGTACTCGAAACCGACGAGCATGTATGAAGAGACTGATGAATGTGGACGAAGCGAAAGAGGTATGTAAGTCTAGAGAGAACTGGCGCTCTATACTCTCTGCCTACCCCGTTAGGGACTCGGCGTGATGATATGTATGTATAAATAAATACCTGGGACAATTCCACACAAATTGACCTAGTCCCAAATTAAGCAAAGCTTGTGTTATGGTAACTAGACAACGATATATTTACTTATATAGATAGATATATACTTAAATACTTAAAACTAAGGGTTATGATCGGCTTATAAGTTTTTAGTTTTGTTAGTAATGCTCTATAGTATGTGTGCGTTGCAGCAGTTGGCAAAGGGCCATAGCTCAGTGTGTGACATTGCTGCAATAGCAAAACACTGATTTGCAGCTATCGCCTGGGCCACAACGGAGGAGGCGTGTAGTTGCGATTTAATCTATACTAATATTATAAAGAGGAAAGATTTGTTTGTTTGTTTGTTTGTAATGAATAGGCTCCGAAACTATTGGACCGATTTCAAAAATTCTTTCACCTTTGGAAAGCTTCATTATCCCCGAGTAACATAGGCTATATTAAATTGGACCCGATAGGTGGCGCTGCGATCGAGTTTCAAGAATTTTACCTTTTTACCCGGGCGAAGCTTTCTGTGTGTTTCTGTGTGTCTTAAGCTAGATTCGAGAATGGTTTAGATTTACAATTGGACCCAATAGGTGGCGCTGCGATCGTGTTACGGGCAATTTAACTTTTTTACCCGAGCGAAGCTGGGCGGGACAGCTAGTTATAACATAAGTTGCTCAGGCATGTACCATTAATATTTAGAGAAGTTGAAAACATCGTCACGATATCGAAGATATAGTGGTAGCAGTAAAACTAAGCCCCTTAATCCATTCCTGTTTCCCTAGGTGCTCCGTACGATGTATATGGACCAGAGTAAGATAGCTGACATGGTACCTGTAGACCTATGCGTGAACGCCATATTGGCATCGGCGTGGCACACAGCGAAACATTTCAAAGAAAAGTTTGTTACTCAATTTCTTATTTTTCATTATTTAGCCAAAACATTGATACTTGTCTTTTAGTGATTTTATTTCAGAATATTAAGTGCTATTAGAGAAAGTAATAATAAATATAAACTAACTATAAATAGAATAAATGACCCAAATCTGTGTCACGCGGAAGGGTGCCAAGAAGACTAGCGGCATTGCCACGTTGTATGGCAATGCTGATTCGCTGAGCGAAATATTCGCCAGCCCTCTTGTCACGGGAGGCCTCAAAGAGTTTCCTCGAGACATCCCTATAAAAATGAATTAGTTAATTACTTTTAGTTAATTTTGAATGTTCACCAATTTTTGAATTTTTATATGTTTCCAATTCCACACACATTGACCTAGTCCCAAATTAAACAGAGCTTGTGTAATGGTAACTAGACAACGATATATTTACTTATATAGATAGATATATACTTAAATACATAGGACATCCAAAACTAAGTTACAAATACTCTATACCTATAAGTAAATATATCGTTGTCTAGTTAAGTAGTTACCATAACACAAGCTTTGCTTAATTATGGACTCGGTAAATTTGGGTGGAATTGGCCCACGGTATTATATTATTTTACTAGGTAGGTATCCTGTATAGATAGTGCCATCTAAGAAGACGCGCCCCACCAATTTCTAGTCGAGGTGGTCGCGGGATGCGAGCAGTATTACCCGAGTGTATTAATTGCAGTGTGCGTGTGCACTCATAGGTAATCTGTGTGTACCGACAATACTCACACATTAGATGACGACCGTCTGGTCTAGTGGTTAGAGCTCCTGACTGCGAAACTTGAGGCCGCGGGTTCGAATCCCGCTAATACCGCTATAATATAATACCGTGGGCCAATTCCACCCAAATTTACCGAGTCCCTAATTAAGCAAAGCTTGTGTTATGGTAACTACTTAACTAGACAACGATATATTTACTTATAGGTATAGAGTATTTGTACCTTAGTCTTGGATGTCCTATGTATTTATGTATATATCTATCTATATAAGTACATATATCGTTGTCTAGTTACCATAACACAAGCTTTGCTTAATTTGGGACTAGGTCAATTTGTGTGGAATTGTCCCAGGTATTTATTATTATTATTTATTAGAGGAAGGTTGCACACTTACACTATAAGTTATAGTGAAGAATAGTGGGGCGCGTCTTCCTAGATGGCACTAAAAGAACGTGTTGGAACGAAGTTCCTTATCGCGCGTTGTGAAAGGGGGCTAGACGGAAAAAATTCTTACGAAAAGTTATCACGACACTTTTTGTCACGACACTTTTTGTCACGACACTTTTTGTCACGACAGTTTTTTAGTTCTTTTTTTTTGCTGTATATTTATAACCCCCGTGTGAGTGACGTGTGCTTCTTGAACTTCGTTCCATCCGGGTGTCCCTTGACACCTCTCAAGTTTTTTTTTTCATGTTTTTCATCCTTCCAGCCAAACTTCCGACATCCCTATATACAATTTCGTATCAGGAGCGCAGAATCCTTTGACATGGGGGCAGTTTATAGACATCAACAGGAACTATGGCATTGACAAGCCTACCACTAAGGCTGTATGGTACGTATGCCTCCACGTTTCAAGGGCCTCAAGTAAATTTAGGTGCCAACGTGACAGAGCATAATCAAAAACCTTTTATCTAACGTAAGGGATACAGGGAGCACTCATTGAACGTCAAATCTTTACATACATATAATAAAATTGGAGTGTCTGTTTGTAATATTAAAATAACAGCTTTTACTAAATGCATATGGATACACACACGGTACATATACCAAAATCATTTGTTTTTTATTTTTCTGTCTGTCTGTTTGTTCCGGCTAATCTCTGAAACGGCTGGACCGATTTTGACGGGACTTTCACTGGCAGATAGCTGATGTAATAAGGAGTAACTTAGGCTACTTTTATTGTAAGAAATTAATCAATAACTTTTTAGTTAAACTCCACGCGGACGAAGTCGCAGGCCCAGCTAGTAGTAAATAAATGTTCTTGTTTCCAGGTACTACGGCCTAAATCCTACCAAAAGTTACTATTTGTTTCTCTTCTACAACTTCTTCCTACACTACCTCCCCGCTTTATTGATCGACACACTGTGTATATTGTCTGGAAGACGAACAGCGTAAGTATTAAAAAAACAATCTTGATAGAGAGATGAAGAATAAAACTACTGTTGGGCAACCTTATTGAAATAAAATTTGGTTGCAAAGTCGGTTTGTGTCACAAGATGGCGTTGTACGGCAAACTGACTCGCGTATTGTAAATATTTTATTTGCAGTTACGTTTTTCTTAGTTGTGTCTCGTTGCGTGAGTTCCGGGATTGAATAATGGCGAGACGAAGGGTACTTGTTAGGTGCTAAGCAAACAGCTAAGGACCCCCAGTGGGGTACGGACCTAAGCTTAGAGCGTTGCTGGTTCGCGAGCTACGGATCTAGATTTAACTGGTTTTGGAGTCTCAATGGAGTAATTCAATTTATCATTAGCTTTACGGTGCTTTGGGAACTTATCTGACGTTATATGTACATAAATAATACAAGTATTAGACTTGAACGTACATTAAATACAATAGATGGCGCTGTTATTGATTTTTTTATTATTTTTTCCAGTATGTTGAAATTCTACAATAAAGTGATGAAACTAGCAAACATCCTATTCTATTTCTCGACGCAAGATTGGCAGTTCTCAGACTATGGAGTGAGGAATATGTGGAACTCTTTATCTGATTCAGACAAAACAGTGTTCCCGTTTAGCATCGGGGAGATGTCTTGGGACTATCAGTGCGAAACTTTTCTTGTTGGTACGTGACATGTATCTATCTGTCAAAATTCCCGCCAAATTATTAATGACAAGGCTGATCCGGCTTTTCAATGAGCTTCTTTTTTTAATGTATGTACGTACAGTGAATTGCCACAGAATCTTTACGGTGAACGAAAACATCGTAACTGCTAATATTAAGTTAGCGTTCGTGCTTGACAGCGACAGCCTCGCCATCTGTCGACGACGGAACCAATTTGTTACCGTTAACTTCTTGAAGCAGTTTGTATATATATATATATATATATATATATATATATATACAAACTAAACTAAAAAATATATATATATATATATATATATATATATATATATATATATATATACAAACTAAACTAAAAAATATATATATCTCTATACTAATATTATAAAGAGGAAAGATTTGTTTGTTTGTTTGTTTGTAATGAATAGGCTCCGAAACTACTGGACCGAATTAAAAAATTCTTTCACCTTTGGAAAGCTACATTATCCCCGAGTAACATAGGCTATATTAAATTGGACCCGATAGGTGGCGCTGCGATCGAGTTTTAGGAATTTTAACTTTTTCACCCGTGCGAAGCTATCCCTTTCTGTGTGTCTTAAGGTGGATTCGAGAATGGTTTAGATTTACAATTGGACCCGATAGGTGGCGCTGCGATCGTGTTACGGGCAATTTAACTTTTTCACCCGAGCAAAGCTGGGCGGGACAGCTAGTATCTTTATATACATAATTCTTCTGTGAGTGTGTATGTCACTGAACTCCTCTCAAACGACTGGACCGATTTTGATGAAATTTTTTGTGTGTGTTCAAGGGGATCTGGGAATGGTTTAGATTCACAATTGGACCCGATAGGTGGCGCCACCATCTTTTTTTTTCCACCCGAGCGAAGCTGGGCGGGACAACTAGTATATTATGTATTATAATAATAATATACTTGTTTAGGTTTAAGAGTCTACCTCCTCAAAGATGATCTATCGACGCTTCCTGAAGCTAGAAAGAAGTGGAACAGGTAATTCATATATATTTTATATTCAGTTAATATCATTAATTCTGTTGATACAATCAAGAATAGTGACATCTAGCGTCGTATAGCTAAACTAATTCCGTTTGTTTTTAACTTTAATTTTAATAAACTGCTAATTTCTTTTCAGGTTATTTTATCTGCACCAAATATTGAAGATCACAATCCTATCTTTAGTCGTATATTTATTTTATGTATTGTTAAGGGTTTTAATAACTTACGTATAAGCTTAAGTCAAGAATAAGTTTATTTAGAGAATAGCTATCCTGCGCACAGCTTCGGTTAATTTACCGTTTACTTTAGACTATTATATGAGACCCGATTCGCTTGTTAGTAAGCAAGCTTCTTGACAGATTAGTGTCAAAGTGGTCAAACGACATGTAATAAAAGTGATAGGTTTTTATATATTATTTTATTTAAAAAACGGTTTGAATAAATATTGTATAATAAAAACTACAACAATAAGTGAATATGTAAATTATTTTTCCAATTTTACATCTTTCCTTGCTTCTAGGTTTATTTAATAATAATAGATTTAGTGATATGTTGCTCTATTGCTTTCATTATTTTTCTTTATCCACCACCTTGAAATATGGAAAGCGAATTGATATAAAAAGTAGATAAAAAAAATATTGAAAAAAAACTCTATTGAGTATTACTTGAAATTAAAATATGGTAGTTTAAGTGATGTCCGTCCAATTTTTATACTGTTTTTTTATATACATATAACATTGTATCGCTTTGTAGTCTGCCTTTTGTTACGTTTTTACGCTACAAAAGTACGTATGATTTATTGATAATTAAAAATATACATTTGTAAGGAATAAAGAGTATTATTTTTATTGCTAGTATATCCCGATGTTAGATCACGTTGTATTATTATTATTATTTTATACAAAAAGAGTGGAAATTAATGGAAACGGTCCGCCATAATGGAAACGGTTAGGTTTCACGCTCACGATACCGAAGTGTCACTTGCGCGTTGCCACTGTTGTTGTGTTGTATACTGTCTTGGCAGCATAATGGGACTAATTGTCTGCTGCCACTCCCCAAGGAGCTCCTAATTAGAAACCTTATTCATCGCACGATCACAAGAAAAAAAAAGTGTGTTAATTGTCATGTCATGCCCCAGTCGGGCAGCTCCAAATTCGAAAGGGAAACCCATTAAGCCCTACCTCTTAAAATATTAGCTCGTTTCTCGTTATTCAAAAGTCTAAAACAAAAGTCTGCGTAAGTTTTAGGAAGCAATTTAAGGGCTTATAATTTTTTTTATAAATTACCATAGGACTCGGCGCGATGATCCTACTATCCTATGTGAGAATGTTTCTTTTTTCACACAAAAACTACTAAACTTAATTTGATGGCACGGAGTTAATCTTACTAATAATATTTTATTTCAGAAAGGACTAAAGCGAGAAGAAGAAAAATTCAATTTACGCGGGGCCTACCTTATTATCAGGTCTATTTCCACTAATTTCTTGAATATATTTAACACAACTTTTTTTCACTGACGTTGTCTTGACGCACCGAGTCATCAAACATATACAGCATAAATAAGCTTTACTTACTCTGTATCTGTCTGATAAATAGGATGTATACGTTCTACTTGTGCCCCAATATTTCCGATCACTCTCTCATTGACTAAAGAAAAACATACAGTGTCGTGTTGTCAAAATCACAAAGTGTATAAAATTGGCAAAACGTAAAATATTACAGCGAAATTAATTATTTAAACACTGTAAATCAACCAAACCATGAATTGTAAACGTTTGATAATATCATAAAATATTCAACCTTTGGGTAGTGTTTCTTACATTTATGTGTTTTGTTTGAAATTGTTCCTAATTATAATTTTTAACCATGGACGGAACTTGGGTCCTTATTTTGCTATGTTTAGTAATGTTAATCGGTTCCTACGTCGCTGGGAGCATTCCTTTGAACGTAAGCATGTCAGAGGTGAGTCTATTATCGATTATTGATTGATTTTAGATCAATATTCAAACACTTTCGATACTTTAAAATGTCCTCAATAAGGTTTACAAATAGCTTCGTTGTGTCGTAAAAGTCAGACCAACGCAATCATTTCGTCAGTGAATTATGTCAAAATCGCTCCTCATGAACGTTTCTCTAAAACTTATTAACAAAACTTGTTAAAAAATGTTTAATATACAATATTTTTTGTAATATTATTTATAATACATATCTTTGTAATAGAAATAAGAAGCTTCATTTTAACATTATGATCTTGTTCACATATGAGAGGCAGAGGGGTTACTACCTCTTCTTTTTCCCTGGAGATATATTACATACATACATACATATAATCACGCCTCTTTCCCGTAGGGGTAGGCAGAGACCACTTCTTTCCACTTGCTACGATCCTTGCATACTTCTTTCGCTTCGTCCACTTTCATTATTCTCTTCATACATGCTCTTCGGTTTAGGGTACTCTTGACCTGACCTTTTTTCAAGACGTCCCTAATTTGGTCTAGAAACGTCCGTCTAGGTCTACCCCTTCCAACACTTTCATTCACACTCGCCTTATACACTTAGATTAATAGGAGATATATTTAGGTGATAAATATAATTCTATGCCTACCTGGTTAGGGACTCGGCGGGTCTCGGCGTGACATGTCTCAGGCAGAACTCTGATGTTCTCGCTCTCTCTCTCTCTCTCTTTAGCTTTAGCTTCATTAGCTTTTCTGAAGTCAACCACAGTGATTAGTCATGGCACAAGCTTTGAGAAAACAGAGGGAAACCTGCATATGTTTGAAGATAAATTCAAATTCAAAGGCTAGGTATAGTCATGCTTGAGTAACGGAGTTGGATGCCTGTGCACCTAAAATATGTATAACTCTGGCAGAAAGTGGGTATATAGGTGCCACCACAGCCTACCTGTTTGGGACTCTTGTGGGGAGGCGTGAAGATATATAAATAAACAATTTAACTTGGTGGCCGAGTGGTTCGGACAGTTGCCTGCAATGCAAAGCTTGCAAGTTTGAATCCCGACTGTACCAATGAGTTTTTCTGAACTTAAGTACAGTCATTAGTCACACCACGAGCTTTACGGTGAAGGAAAACATGGAGAGGAAACCTGCATACGTCTGAGTAGAAATTCAAAGGCGTATGTATAGTCGTGCTGGAGTAACGGCACTGGACTCGCCATCTGTCACGTTGGCACTTAATATACCTCTGGCGGAAAGTGGGTGTGAGGGTATTACCCCTAAGGGGACCCTTGTGGAAAGGCGTGAGGATATATAATTTAACTTCTTAATTTAATTTACCAAGTTTCTGCCATGTCTTGAAAAAGCACTGAATTTGGGGTTGAACCTATTGCCTATCCTACTTACCTTACCATCCAACGAACTACATGATATCCTGTGTCTCTGAATTGTAAGTAACAATTTGTTTTCAGGACAAGTTGAAAAAAGTTACAGTATTCGGTGCCGGTCTCCTAGTGGGGACGGCTCTTGCAGTAATAATCCCAGAAGGAGTGAGATCTCTGTTCAGTGAAAAATCTATACCAACCGTGGTTACCAAAGATTACACAGCAGAACCACCAGGTCATGATGATGACTTACACTCCGTTATTGGGATATCTCTGGTCTTGGGTAAGTATATTTTGTCACTACCAGCAGAGGGATTAGTCAATGATGCCAACACAGTATAACTCTCTGAACAAAGAGTGGCAGCGCGCAAGTGATAGTTTGGTATTGTAAGTGTAAATAGGCTGCGGTAACCGTTTTCCATAGGGTGGGACGTATGCCTGTTTGCCACTCTTGTTGTATAAAAAAAAACTGACAAACGAAACAGATTTACAAGAAGAGGCAGAGGAAGACCACGTTCCAACTTCCTAGATCAAATCGATCAGACACTCAAGGATGGGAACGTCAAGAGTACTCGAAACGGACAAACATGTATGAAGGGACTGAGGAATGTGTACGACTGGCGCTCTATACTCTGCCTACCCTGTTGGGGACTCGGCCTGGTGATATGTATGTGTGAGCATATACAATTTAATTTAATACTAAAGATCTAATGCTGGCAGACAGGTTTTAAGACAGTAGTTTTAAAATGAGGAACTGTTATAACTTGCTTTGCCATACATTATAGATACGATACGATGGGCGACCATCTGGTCTAGTGGTTAGAGCTCCTGACTGCGAAACTTAAGGTCGCGGGTGCGAATCCCGCTGAGGGTGGATATTTGTGTGATGAACACGAGTATTTGTACCTTAGTCTTGGATGTCCTATGTATTTATGTATATATCTATCTATATAAGTAAATATATCGTTGTCCAGTTACCATAACACAAGCTTTGCTTAATTTGGTACTAGGTCAATTTGTGTGGAATTGCCTATCTATATAAGTATGTATATCGTTGTCCAGTTCCCATAGTACAAGCTTTGCTTAGTTTGGGACTAGGTCAATTTGTGTGGAATTGTCTCGTGTTATAACTGTTATGTTGTAACATACCTTTTTTAATGGGAGGGATGTTGGAATAGGCCAGCGAGAGAAGAGATGGCAACTCCTCAGGGATGATGATGGAGCACGAGCCTAGAATAAAAAAAAAATTACATACTTTATTTTAGCCGTGGTGGCCGAGAGTCGAGTTGCCTGCGACACAAAGATCGCAAGTTCGAATCCCGACTGTACCAATGAGTTTTTCTGAACTTAAGTACAGTGATTAGTCACACCACGAGCTTTACGGTGAAGGAAAACATCGAGAGGAAACCTGCATACGTCTGAGAAGCAATTCAAAGGCGTATGTATAGTCGTGCTTGAGTAACGGCGATGGACTCGCCATCTGTCACGTTTGCACATAAAATATATTTCTGGCGGAAAGAGGGTGTGATGGTACTACCTATACACCTCTGCCTACCCCTTCGGGTCTCGGGTATTTATTTATTATAGATCTCACTACCTAATTTTTTCACGCATTTTTTTGCTTTTACCATAGACTAGTTAGCTGAGTTTTTTTTTATTTTCAACAGGTTTTGTATTCATGCTCCTTGTGGACCAGCTGTCATCAAGATACAACGGTACGAGTAACCCGGTTGAGAAGAATGTGACTGCCACCGTAGGACTGGTGGTACATGCAGCGGGTAAGTCCTTTTGAGAAGTTAAAAAGTAAAAGAAAGCAAGATAACCTCTCGTAAGATAATTATTAGGCCGTGCCTTAGGTGAGCACATGTTTCGCTATAGCGAGATGAGTCCGAAGTAAATAAGTCTAAATGCCATATTCAAAGTACATGCGTTTATTCATCGAAAGGAAATCTGCATACGTTAGAGAAGAAATTCTAGGGCGTGTGTATCTATAGTCATTGTTTTGAGAACAAATTCAAAAGGTGTATTATAGAATACAGTCGTGCTTGAATAACGGCGATGGACTCGCCATCTGTCGCGTTGGCACCTAAAATATATCTCTGGTGGAAAGTGGGTGTGTTGGTACTGCTTATGCACCTCTGCCTACCCCTTCGGACACCCTTGTGGGAACGGAATCCTAATCCGAAAATTTTACACTCTTTAGTTCCGCTTGTTACAAAAAGCGTGTCTTACTATTGTCTACTATTTGTTTTAAAGCAATTTTATTTTTATTTCGGTTCAAAAGAATACATACTTAATGTTGACATTTCAAACGTACCTTGAAAACTTATAAAACACTAGTGGTGAAAAAAGTAAATGCCCTAAAACACGATCACAGCGCCACCTATCGGGTCCAATTGTGAATCTAAACCATTCTCAAATCCATCTGAAGACACACAGAAAATTTCATTAAAATCGGTCCAGCCGTTTAGGAGGAGTTCAGTGACATACACACTCACAGAAGAATTATATATATAAAGATGTATCATCTTATCCTGTAATCTTAAGTGTAAAAGTAACTTTACTAATTTATTTTTTTATTAAGATTTTATGATAATAACGATAAGATAAGCTTATCTTGGTATCTTAGACAGTCTTGCGTTTAATATAAATATATACTTGTTATGTATATATAACGCAATATTGTCACGTTTTATTTCAAAGGACGCTGGTAATGCATTGCCTAAGCATTTGACCGCTTATCGGATTACATAAGAGAGGTAGGGCATAACGGGTTTCCCGTTCGAACTTAGAGCTGCCCGACTGGGGCAGGACCTCCACCTTATAGAAGTCCGTAGCCAAATAACACAATTTATTGTGTTGTGTTCCTACGCGGTGAATAAGGTTTCCAGTAATGAGCTCCTTGGGGAGGGGGAGGATTGTTACATTGTGTTGGAAGCAGAGGGATTAAACCCATTATGCCAACACACTATAACTCTCCGAACACAGAGTGGCAACGCGCAAGTGATACTTCGGTATTGTGAGCGTAAATAGGCTACGGTAACTGCTTCCAATCAGGTGGGCTTGCCACTCTAATGGTATAAAAAATATCGGACTTTCGCTTAGGCCTTCAAGGCCCCGGCCTAAGGCCCCAGAATCCTAGCTAGTATTATCAAATAGCTTTAAAGAAACTTTTAAAAAAGTGCCTACTCCATAGTAGACGAGTAGGCCCTGCAAAGCATAGATTGCATGTTCAAATCCCCGACTACAAATGAGTTTTGTCTGAACTTAAGTACAGTGATTAGACAAGTTTGATAAGAAATTCAAAGATGTATGAGACACTGATGGTGTGAACTATAAGATGGTCCGACAAAGGTCTCTCTCTCGCACTCGCATTGCCCAGTTCCAAGGGAGTTTCCTTCCGCGAACGCTCAGGCTGTGGAATGAGCTCCCCGTTGAGGTTTTCCCTGGAGAGTACAGCATGGAGTTCTTCAAGAAGGATGTGAAAAGGTTGCCTAGTGTCCTAGTGTAGTCCATAAATTAATTTGGGCCCCAACTCAACTATTTAAAATCGTTGAACCATTCGAATTCGACGTAGTCCAGATTTGTCGTAATCCGGATTCGTCACAATACAGTATTCTCCATCCGACTATACCACATATAAATTGTAAGTTACTATATAATATAATATATCCTCACGCCTTCCCACAAGGGTCCCCGAAGGGGTAGGCAGAGGTGTACAGGTAATACCCACACACCCACTTTCCGCCAGAGGTATATTAGGTGCCAACGTGACAGCTGGCGAGTCCATCGCCGTTACTCCAGCACGACTATACATACGCCTTTGAATTTCTTCTCAGACGTATGCAGGTTTCCTCTCGATGTTTTCCTTCACCGTAAAGCTCGTGGTGTGACTAATCACTGTACTTAAGTTCAGAAAAACTCATTGGTACAGGAATTGGAACTTGCGACCTTTGCGTCGCAGGCAACTGCTCGAACCACTCGGCCACCACGGCTTTTACGTAAGTTACTAAGTTTCCATTATTGAAGTCGCATGGAACCTAGTTTCTTTATATTCCGAGTGTGGGAGAAATTTTCACTAGTTTTATTTATAGTTAGTAAGTCAGAGTCCTCGGGCCCCCTGAGCTTGGAGGCCCCAGCCACTGGTACAGCCTCCGGTAGCTACGCCACTGAGTAACCGCTTACCATCAGGAGGATCTAGTAGAAAGGTGTGTTCCCTTCTTGCAGCGGACGGCATCGCTCTGGGCGCCGCGGCAACTACTTCTCACGCAGATGTGGAGCTCATTGTCTTCCTAGCAATTATGTTACACAAGGCACCTGCCGCGTTTGGACTCGTCACGTTCCTGCTACACGCAGGACTCGAGCGGTAAGTAGCTTGGCGGCAGGATATCTGCCATTGCGGTGGTCACCTAGCCGACCTGTTGCAATAAGAGGCCTACCACCTAGTACCCAGTCCCTTATGGCCAGTAATGTGGCTAGCTACAGTGCCCTTCACACCGGCACACAGTGTAGTGTACGTACACTAGTGCTTGGCGGCAGGATATCTGCCACTGCGGTGGTCACCTAGCCGGACTGTTGCAATAAGAGGCTACCACCTAGTACCCAGTCCCTTATGGCCAGTAATGTGACTAGCTACAGTGCCCTCCACACCGGCAAACAGTGTAGTGTTAATGATAATATTTTGTCCCCAGGAATCGAATCCGCAAACACCTGTTAATTTTCGCATGCGCCGCGCCTCTACTGGCTCTCATAACATACTTCGGTATTGGAAACGAGAGCAAACAGACTTTAACTGACTTTAAAGCTACTGGTAAGTACTCCTTAACTACTGGCAATCAGAGAGATATATCCCTTAGTCGCATACTATTAATGCCCCGCGATTTCACTTGTGTAACCCTTCTGCCTACCCCATCGGGGACTTTGGGGGAAGGTATATTATGTAATTTATATTTGACGGACGTCTGATCTAGTAGTTAGAGCTCCTGACTGCGCAGCTTGAGATCGCGGGTTCGATTCTCGCTGAGGGCAGATATGTGTGATACACACGAGTATTTGTCTCTCATGTGTGTGTCTGAGAAGCAATTCAAAGGCGTATGTATAGTCGTGCTTGAGTAACGGCGATGGACTCGCCATCTGTCACGTTGTGTAAAAAATATATCTCTGGCGGAAAGTTGATGTGTGGGTACTACCTATGCACCTCTGCCTACCCCTTCGGGGACCCTTTATGGAAAGGCTTTATGGATATACATTTATCCAAAGCTAACGTCCACATAGCATGTACGAATGTATAACTAAGTTAATTATTTCTCTTCAGGTATTGCAATGCTATTCTCGGCCGGTACATTTTTGTATGTGGCAACTGTACACGTGCTTCCGGAGCTGACTCACCCCCACCCCCACACGCACACCCTCCTGCCGATGCAGGAAGGTGCGACACCTAAAAAAGGGTTCGGCGGCCTGCAATTTTTTGAAATGATCATCCTAGCAGTTGGCGCTTTGCTGCCTGTTCTCCTGACGATGGGACATAAGCATTGAGGTTAAACAAAGGTTATTTAAGGACACACGAATTGGCTTGCTCATATAGTCTTCATAAATAGTCTTGGATGTCCTATGTATTTATCTTAATACTAGCGGCCTGTCTCGGCTTCGCATTTATTTTTGAAACATTTTGGCATTTTTTTCTTGCAATTAAAATAGTCTATATTAATCAGTGATAACGTAGCATTAAAATGGTGAAAGAATTTTTTAAATCGGTCCAGTACTTTTGGAGCCAATTCCTTACAAACATACTAACATACAAATCTTTCCTCTTTATCTTAATCTATATATATATATAGGAGATCGCATTTTTTAACTCACTCATCCCGAAATCTCAGGAACTATAAGGCCGATTGACTTGAAATTTGGTAGGAATATTCCTTACGCGGTGTAGAGGTCAGCTAAGAACGGATTTTATGAAACTAATTTTTTTTTACTTTTCACCCGGGCGAAGCTGGGCGGGACAGCTAGTTTTAATATATATAAATTACGCGTCACGTTGTTTGTCCGCGATGGACTCCTAAACTACTTAACCGATTTCAATCAAATTTGCACACCGTGTGCAGTTTGATCCAACTTAATAGATGGGATAGCTTACATCACAATTGGACCCGATAGGTGGCGCTGCGATCGTGTTTCAGGAAGTTTAACTTTTCCCCGGGCGAAGCTGGGCGGGACAGCTAGTATTAGTATAAATTGAAACAAGTAAGAGAATATATTAGTTCAAGGCCATCATGTCATGATGCCCACTTCCACCTTCTACCACCGCACCTCTCGCCATCGACGGGGAATTCATCCCCATAGCTTGGAACCACAAAGGTTCTCTCTCGCACTCGCACTGTGCGCTTCCAAAGGAGTTTTCTTCCGCGAACGCTCAACCTGTGGAATGAGCTCCCCGTTGAGGTTTTCCCTGGAGAGTACAGCATGGAGTTCTTCAAGAAGGGTGTGAAAAGATTCCTGCAGGGTCGGCAACGCGCGAGTGATACCCTGGTGTTGCAAGCGCCATAGGCGGCGGTAACTGCTTACCATCATGCATGCTTGTTTGCCACCCAAGTGGTATAAAAAAATAAAAAAATAAGTCCCACAAGACAAGCCAGTTCGTGTGTCATATTTATCATAATTTTCTTGGCTAGTGAAATCAAATCCAACGGACAAAATAACTTTTTTTTTGAATTCTCGACTGTAGTAAGTTTATATATGTAATATTAAAATTTATATGTATAATTTGTACAATGATGTCCCTCAAGAGTAGGCAGAGAACATAGTGTAAGCTAGAGTTACAGAACTCTTTCGCTAGAGTCGTAGTGGTTAAATGGTGAAACTAAAAATATTACAAGCTCGAATCCCGACTGTACCAATGAGATTTACTGAACTTAAGTACAGTTGATTGAACGCCACAAGCTTTACGGTGAAGGGAAACATCGAGAGGAAACCTACATACGGACTCGGCCTGACGATATACATATGTGTATGTAATAATAATAATATATATAATATATCCTCACGCCTTCCCACAAGGGTCCCCGAAGGGGTAGGCAGAGGTAATACCCACACACCCACTTTCCGCCAGAGATATATTGTATATACACACACGTGTATGTATGTATTTACAATATTGTCTATTATATTTTCCCGTAGCGAAAGAGGTATGTAAGTCTAGAGAGAACTGGCGCTCTATACTCTCTGCCTACCCCGTTAGGGACTTGGCGTGATGATATGTATGTATGTATGTATATTTTCCCGTTGGGCGGGAGCATTCTAAACGAATTTTAGTGTATTTTTTTATATCACGAATTTTCGTAGATATTTTTATCACCTATTTTTAGTGTTTATTTTTTATACTGGCAACTTAGAGTTTATACCCATTTTGCCAAATGAGCGATTGTTTCATGATCAATGATAAATTGACATATAATTCTGACGTATAACTAACTAATTTACCGTTGCAGCTGTCAAACTACCGCCATTTTTATCGTAATATGTCAAATCGTTTGACATTTTAGAACACAGCTACGATTTCATTGAAGTAGATTATAAAATTGATCGTGAAATTCTTGTTGTAAAACTGAGAAACATATTTTTAAGACTGTTTTATTGTAATAATTATAGGATTAAATATGTGTTGTCTTCGTCGTTGCCGGGCCACAGTCACCATGCGAACAGACCGTGAAGTAAATTTCTTATCAGAGAAAGCAGTATTATGACCATTAATACGCCTGAATTGTAGACACTGCGTATTCAATTTGGCGCCCTATTCCTAAATACGCTCACAGAAATGAGCTGTGCTCATAAATCGTAGAATAAGTCTAATCGCGACGTGTAATTGTCGTCGCCATTTAAGAGTGAGAAAGAACAGAGTAATAAACGTAATTTGTCTCTTTAGCTCTTTTGAAAATATGGAAGCAACAAAATGACACAAATATTTAAACTGTCAAACTCTTGTATCTTGTATGTTCTTATGAGAAATAAATTTTTTAAACCCAACACAACCCAAATGTTACAGTTCATGTAAAGCGTAACATTCGACAGTTTAGTCCATATGTCAAACTATTCAAATGTCATTTCATTTGTCAATTTTGGCAGTTCATTTTGAAACGTCACATTTGACAGTTTATTGATTGCAAGCGAGTGTGGTCCGGGCTTGAGACCATAAACGTGACGCGGTCAGAATGACCGATTCAACTGTTAGGTAACTGCGAATTAGCCTAAATCTTATATGTATAAGTAAGCAATGCGGTTTTGAAATATGTACAATATATGTTGTTTTTGTATATAAGTACTTATATGTGTAGAATATATTTTTATTTATATATCAGCGTTGTTCAACTGTGTAAATAATAAATGAATTGCTTAAAGTTTACGTCATTTCATTTATGTACATTCGTGGGTTACATACTTGTTTCCCAACTCCTTCCATTCGCCTTTGCCAGCGCAATCTCTTTGAACTCCCGGTACGACATGACATACACCGTTGCTTTAAGAGCTGGCCTCTTGTCGGCGTCTCTGATGCAACTCCTTCCTCTGCCTCTTTGCCTCTGTCCAGCGCAATCTCTTTGACCTCCCTATACGCCATGACAGACACCTTTGTTTTATGAGATGGCCTCTTGTCGGCGTCTCTAATGCAACTCCTTCCATTTGCCTCTGTCCACTGTCCAGTGCAATCTCCTGGCCCCCCCTATACGCCATGACAGACACCTTTGCTTTAAGAGCTGGACCACGTTCTAGCTACCTAGATCGGCTCAGACACTCAAGGACGGGAAAGTTAAGAGTACTCAAAACCGGAGAGCATGTATGAAGGGACTATTGAATGTGGACGAAGCGGTGTGGGCGAAGGCAAGAGGGATCTGGCTCTCTACTCTATCTAGTCAGAGAGGAGTCATTTAACAGAGTTCGACTTTATCAGAATAATACGTAGGTAGTTGCTCCCACTTGGGGATAAATAGCTTTACAATATGTGACAAAATTATTTTATGGATTTCCTTCCCGTTACCCGTCACTATTGTAATGCTGTTGTTACAATGATCTATAATGTACATTATATTAATATGCACTTCTCATATTATTCTCTCTTCTCATATGTTACATACATACATATCATCACGCCAAGTCCCTAACGGGGTAGGCAGAGAGTATATAGCGCCAGTTCTCTCTAGACTTACATACCTCTTTCGCTTCGTCCACATTCATCAGTCTCTTCATATGTTAATAATTATAATACCTCATGTTATTCACAATTAAACGACATTTTACATATATTCCTAAATATAATTTTTTTTTGATAATGCTTACAAAACAAAGACTTGCAAGGTGTTTCGATTTTTCTGATGAGAAGTGTATATAATATCTTAATGACATCCCAAAGGGTCCCCGAAGGACCGTGTGTATCTCACTGAACTCTTCCTAAACGACTGGACCGATTTGAATGAAATTTTCTGTGTGTCTTCAGGTGAATACGAGATTTTTTTTTTTTTTTATACAACAAGAGTGGCAAACAAGCATACGGCCCACCTGATGGGAAACGGTTACCGTAGCCTATTTACGCTCACAATACCGAAGTATCACTTGCGCGTTGCCACTCTGTGTTCGGAGAGTTATAGTGTGTTGGCAGCATAATGGGTTTAATCCCTCTGCTTCCAACACAATGTAACAATCCTCCTCCTCCCCAAGGAGCTCATTACTGGAAACCTTATTCACCAGGTTTAGATTCACAATTGGACCGGTGTATATATCGGTCATATGATAGGTGGCGCTGCGATCGTATTTTTTCACCCGAGCGAAGCCGGGACAGCTAGTATATACATAACATTATGTCTACACCTTAAGAATTCATTTATACCAATATTATAAAGGACACATGTTTGTTTGTTTGTTCGAATACGCTATCGCAGCGAGTACTGATACGATTTAAATAAGATTTTTGCACTAAATATGGCTTTATTTATGAATCATGTTATATACAATCATGTTTCCCTCAAGGGAGGGGGAAGGTGGACCTCGCTCGCCATATCTAGACTAGATACATATATATATATGTAGGACGGCTTATGGTCATCTAAATCTAAATCCACATCTACAAATAAATTTAATTGGAGTATCTGAAAAATGAAAAACACCGCATATTACTAAATGCATATGGACGTATATCTAGCAAAATATATGTTTTTTAATTTTTTGTCTGTCTGTCTGTTTGTTCCGGCTAATCTCTGAAACGGTGCGACCGATTTTGACGGAACTTTAACTGGCAGATAGCTGACGTAAACAGGACTAACTATGGCTATTTTTATTTTAGAAACTGAACAATATTTATTTTTTGTTAAATTCCACGCGGACAAAGTCGCGGACACGACTAGTTTTGCTATATGACCATTTCGCGCGTGTAGTCATTTGTCATGTGTCTTGTTACAATGCAACACAAAGGATTGAGAATAGTCGTTGCTTTGTATTTATTAGTGCAGTGCAGTGTGGCTTGCAAACAATGTTGGCGATATAAAAGAGGTGTGTCCTAATTATATTAAAATTAGCTTTTGCCCCCCGGTTTCGCCCGCGTGGAGTCCGAAAAATAAGCTTACGTATTACCCTGCTAGGATCAGTTCAGTCGCTATGCCGTGACAGAGCAACATACTTGTTAATATTAGAACTTTGAATTTTTCGGGATTCAAATGTAGCCTATGTCCTGTTCCTAGGTATAAGCCACCATTTCAACTTTCAGCCAAATCGGTTCAGCCGTTTTGCCGTGAAAGAACCCCAAACATCCAAACTTACAAAGTTTTCACCTTCATAATATTAAGTAAGATAAGAATGCGATTGTTTGGATGTTTGTTCCTCATTCACATAAAAACTACTGGATGGAATTAAACTAAATCTAGCACGTAGGTAGATTATAATCTGGATGAATACATAGGATATATTGAAAGATTGACGAAACAGATGTATAAAGCTTTATAATCTGGATGAATACATCCTTACTTAATAAAATTATAAATGTGAATGTAAGTTTATTTGTTACGCTTTCACGTAAAAACTACTTAACCGATCACCATGAAACTTTGTACACATATTCTTGGAGGTATTAGAAGTAACATAGGATATTTTTTATTAAAAAAATAAACATTAATACTACAGATATACTATACAGATGTTTTGCTGAAAACTTCACGCGGGCGAAGCCGTGGGCATAAGCTAGTAGGATATATTTAAAGATTGACGAAACAGATGTATAAAGCTAAAGTGTATGCAAGAAGAGGCAGAGGAACGGCCACGTTCCAACTACCTGGATCAAATCGATCGGACGCTCAAGGACGGGAACGTCAAGAGTACTCGAAACCGGCGAGCATGTATGAAGAGACTGATGAATGTGGACGAAGCGAAAGAGGTATGCAAGGATAGAGAACTGGCGCTCTATTCTCTCTGCCTACCCCGTTTGGGACTCGGCGTGATGATAAGTATGCATATATGTTTATGTTTCTTTTTAATTAAGAAAATACCTCACGTCTTCCCTCAGGGTCCCCGAGGGGTTAGGTTAGAGGTGTATTGGTAGTGCCCATACACCCACTTTCCGCCAGGATATATTTACGGTGCCAACGTGACAGATGGCGAGTCCATCGCCGTTACTCAAGCACGACTATACATACGCCTTTGAATTTCTTCTCAGACGTATGCAGGTTTCCTCTCGATGTTTTGCTTCACCGTAAAGCTCGTGGTGACTAATCACTGTACTTATGTTGTGAATAAACGAAAATATCCTAAACTAGCGGTCCGTCCCGGCTTCGCTCGGGTCGACATATATTTTTTTATATACAAGGAAATATAGCCTATGTCACTCAGGGTGAATGTAGCTTTCCAATGGTGAAATAATTTCAAATCGGTCCAGTAGTGTCGGAGCCTGTATGTTCAATACAAACAAAAAACAATCAAATCTTTCCTCTTTATAATATTAGTGTAGAAAAAGAAAATACATTCATATACTTCTTTTACTAATTGTTCACGAACACGAAAATATCATAAAACGTAAAGTAAATTTATGTTTTCATGTCATTTCAGACTCAAATGAGCCATGGGAGACACAAAGGGACAAACTCGCAGAGTTTAGGTCTAAACTTAATAGGAGTGTAACAGTCACAAAGAAAGGAGACTCGTACGGATTCTCGCAAGCAATAAAATCAGGCAAGTACACGACTCATAATATATAGATAGTGCCATCCACGAATAAGCGCCCCACTATTCTCCCCTATAGTTTATAGTGTACGTGTGCAACCTTCCACTAATGTGTGAGTATTGTCGGTACACACTGATTACCTATGAGTGCACACGCACACTACAATTAATAGACTTGGGTCATACTCCCCGCATCTGGCGACCCCCTCGACTAGAAATTGGTGGGGCGGGTCTTCGTTGTGGCTTTATCTATAACACAACTCGGACCTTATTATTAGAGAGATAAGACAGGTTTTCCGTTCGAATTTCTGGCCCTTTTTTTGTGGCAAACATGCATACGGCCCACCCGATGGAAAATGGTACCCCAGCCTATTTACGCATGCAATACCGAAGTATCACTTGCGCGTTGCCACTCTGTGTTCGGAGAGTTATACAATATAACAATCCCCCCCCCTCCCCAAGGAGCTCATTACTGGAAACCTTATTCACCGCGTAGGAACACAACACAAACAATATTGTTATTTCGCTACGGACTTCTATAAGGTGGAGGTCCTGCCGCAGTCGGGCAGCTCCAAATTCTCGATTTATAGAAGTATGTCCGTTCCAGGGTATTTAAGTCAATAAGCGCTCTTCGTTTTCCAGCTCCGAGCCTGGAATATTCCATTGGAGATATATTTCGAGCGGAGTGCCAGAAAAATAGTCCAGGTCTTACTTTACAATGGTATCAGTCTATTCCAGGTGAGACTAATAAGTAAATTGTATTTTATAGGGAACCCATTGCTAATAAAATTTTATTTGTAACGAGTTTTACAGTGATTAGCCACACCACGAGTTTTACGGTGAAGGAAGACATCGAGAGGAAACCTGCATACATCTGAGAAGACATTCAAAGACGTGTGTACCTATAGTAGTGCTTGGCTAATGGCGATGGACTCGCCATCTGTCACGTTGGCACCTAAAATATATCTCTGTCGGAAAGTGGGTGTGGGTACTACCTATACACCTCTGCCTACCCCTTCGGGGACCCTTATGGGAAGGCGTGAGGATATATTACATTATTAACGAGCATGTATGAAGAGACTGATGAATGTAGACGAAGCGACAGAGGTATGCAAGTCTAGAGAGAACTGGTGCTCTATACTCTCTGCCTACCCCGTTAGGGACCTGGCGTGATATGTATGTATGTATGTATAACTAACTGATCCGGTGAATTTCTTACCGGCAAAGTCAATGAATATATTGTAATTTTTTTGCGTTTATTATTCCTGTAGTTATCCTGAATCCAACAAATCGCAGATCATCAGAATCGGTCCACCTATTCTTGAGTTATACGAGTAAATGGTGTAAATAACCTGGCTTTGCTTTATTTACATAGATTTAACTAGTAGAAATTCAAACGGCGTATGTATTGTCGTGCTTGAGTAGCGGCGACGGACTCGCCATCTGTCACGTTGGTACCTAAAATATATCTTTGTCGGAAAGTGGGATGGGAAGGCGTGAGGATATATTATAATAAATAACTATATATATAAAAGTGAATGTTTGTCTGTACGTCCTTTACAGAATCGCAAACCGACCGGTTGGACCGATTTTAATGAAAATTCTGTTTCTTCAGGTGGATTCGAGAATGATTTAGATTCACAATTGGACCCGATAGGTGGCGCCTGGTCCGTGGCTTTTATTTTTTCATTCAAGCGAAGCTGGGCGGGACTAGTTATTATATAAATCAACCATTTCAGGAACGAACGAGTCACTGGGAATATATCCTCCTTGTGACAGTGACACATGTCTACTTCAAATGACATTACAACTTTTCGACGATGGCACTATGTTGACATGTGCTGTCATTGCGTGGCTGAATGGCACACGCAAAGTTAAAAACTCAGCCAGAGTGGTCACCCTTAAATTAAAAAGTAAGGCGATTTGCTACTTACTGCCCTCCATTGCGAGCTAATATCGAAACACCAGGGTTCATAGAGAGAGTCGTGGTGGTCTAGTTGCCTGCAATTTAAAGATTGCACCGAATCTCGACTGCACCAATGAGTTTTTCTGAACTTAAGTACAGGGATTAGTCACACCACGAGCTTTACGGTGAAGGAAAACATCGAGAGGAAACCTGCATACGTCTGAGAAATTCTAAGATGAAAATATGGAGGTATAGTCATGGTTGAGTAACGGCGATGGACTCGCCATCGGTCACGTAGGCACCTAAATAATATTTCTCTCTCATTCTAAGTAAACTATTTTAATTTACTTATTTTATTTTCGCATAAAAACGATAAATTGATACATGTATAATCGAGCTACGTTTTTTTTATTATTAAAACTTTATAAAAGAAAACCGTAAAACGGTTTTGGAGTGAGTGTTGATCCCTTTTATTCGGCAACGCGCGAGTGAGCCCCTTGTTATGCAAACGTCGTCCATAGGCGGCGGTAACCGCTTAACATCAGGCGGATCGCATGCTTGTTTGCCACCCCAGTGGTATAAAAAAATTGTGTGTGTCAGCTCCGACGCACGACTGGAGTTTACTCCTTAAGTACTATTGTCTAAACATACGCAAAAAGAGTTTATCCAACTGAAAATAAGATTAATACCATATGAAAGGGTAAATTAACAAATTAATGAAAATAATATACATATATAAATATATATTTATTCATTTTATATACATTTATTATAACTAATCGGCGAAATATTTTACATTAAACTTTTCACAATAGTCAATTTCAGATGTGAACAAATCTTTGTATTGTACAAATAAAAAAAATTTGGACATAAAACAAAATTAACGTAATAAAATAAAATTTAATTAAATAACACTTCCCGATGATAGGAAATGCCACTATTAGCTAGATTTTTGTCCGGCTAGCATTCCTGCACTCAAGAATGGAGCAATACGGCATATCTGCACTTGTTTTTCAAACTTATTGAAAGCGGATTGTACAACTGTCACACACAAGCGGCGGCGGCGTACTGAGCGCGGTTGAGCACTGCAGTACTATTCGTTGGCATGCGTGCCACGCCTACTTTAGGATTCTATGTTTTCTTTGTTCTGTGCTCACAACCAAATTAGAAGTAGTACCAGTACAGTAGTAACCAAATAAGAAGTTAGTGCGCACCATAGGTGCGCACCAAAAACGTAACGAGGTCATTCATCAGTAGATTTTACCTCTCATATTTTTCTCATACCGGGCGCCTTATATATGAAAATCGATTCTTAAGGTGTAAACTCCAAAAATAATTATGTCTGGTCGACATAAACGTAAGCAGAGGGATTAGTCCCATTATGCTGCTAACTCACTATAACTCTCCGACTACAGAGTGGCAACGCGCAAGTGATACTCCGGTATCGTGAGCGTAATTAGGCCACGGTAACCGTTTTCCATCAGGTGGGTCGCTTGTTTGCCACTCTTGTTGTAAAAAAAAAGCAAATATATGGAGTCAACGAGTCTAAAAATCGACCACAATTTTGTTTATACCACTGACGAGGCAAACGTGCATGCTGTCACTCTGAAACCAAGTCGCCATCGACCACTTTGGGAATCCCTGATTGACATTCATCAGTCCCATCAGGGCCGGTCTTAGGGAAGGGCATTGGGGCTAACAGACTCAGGGCTTTCACAGAAGAGGGCCCCCACAATAGAATCTTCGAAAAAAATTTAAATTCAGACTAGTAAACAACTTTTCCTTAAATATTTTCTTTCACGTTTTACCTTTACATCTTAATTTACACACCGTGTGCAGTTTGATCCAACTTGAAAGATAGGATAGCTTAAATCTCAATTAGACCCGATAGGTGGCGCTGCGATCGTGTTTCAGGAAGTTTAACTTTTTCACCCGGGCGAAGCTGGGTGGGTCAGCTAGTATAATATTAAATAGTAACAGAAATCATAGATCTATATTTGTTCACTACAAACAGACAATCACAAAAATGCACAATAAATTATTTAATCGAAAACTAACTGAAAAAAAAATCATTTTATTTGGAATAGACTTCTGCTATATATAATAGGCCAGGGGGCCTCCACTCCTTTGTTGCTACGAGGACTGCAGACCTCTAAATCCGGTACTGGTTACCATCATTGACTATTCTTATTAAGCTTTTGTTTACCTTACAGAGTACAATATGAATATATTTGACACTACGAGTACTGAAGAGCCATACATTGTTGATATTGGCACACCAGGGGTTGTCTTCTCATGTGAAAACGGTACACCAATCGGTAAGTATATACTTAAACATATCATCACGCCGAGTCCCTAACGGGGTAGGCAGAGAGTATAGAGCGCAAGTTCTCTCTACTTACATACATCTTTCGCTTCGTCCACATTCATCAGTCTCTTCATACATGCTCGTAGGTTTCGAGTACTCTTGCCGTTCCTGTCCTTGTGGTACTCCCTTTATTCGGTAGGCAATAATAATAATGTTAACCGTCACGTGAGTTACGAAGGTCACAGCCGGAGGATTCATAGAAAACCAAACTACTCAAAATTATTTAATGAAATTATAGTTACACTTACATTATCCTAGATCTGAATGCTACCGATGTTAGGTTAACACTGAGAAATTTATGAAATAAAGATTATAAAGTAATGTTATTGTTATCGCAAGTTCGAATCCCGACTGTACCAATGAGTTTTTCTGAACTTAAGTACCTACAGTGATTAGTCACACCACGAGCTTTACGGTGAAGGAAAACATCGAGAGGAAACCTGTATACGTCTGAGAAGAAATTCAAAGGCGTATGTATAGTCGTGCTTGAGTAACGGCGATGGGTCGACCCTTGGACCTGACCTCTACCTATACATATATACTACCTATACTATATGCCTACCCCTTCGGGGACCCTTGTGGGAAAGCGTGATGATATATTATTATTATTAAGTAATGTTACAACTAAGGAATCAGATTGTTGAAGTTCCTTTGAAATCGCTGACTCGGCGCCAGGTGAATTTGCGTGAGAACACTGGTTTCTTAGGAACCAGGGAATGGGTTGTTTCCATGTCTACTCTTGGTCAGCGATTATCATGTGGAGCGATGACGTAACACGTGTGTATGAAGTACCCACACACCCACTTTAGGTGCCACGTGACAGATAGCGAGTCCAGATGTATGTGACGTTCAACAAGTGTTGACTGACAACTGAGATGGTTTGGCCATGTCGAGAGAACGAATGAAGAACGATTGACGAAAAATGTGTATAAGGCGAGTGTGGATGAAAGTGTTGGAAGGGGTAGACCTAGACGGACGTTTCTAGACCAAATTAAGGACGTCTTGAAAAAAGGCCAGGTCAAGAGTACCCTAAACCAAAGAGCATGTATGAAGAGAATAATGAAAGTGGACGAAGCGAAATAAGTATTTAAGGATCGTAGCAAGTGGAAAGAAGTGGTCTCTGCCTACCCCTACGGGAAAGAGGCGTGATTATATGTATGTATGTATGTAACAAGTGTCCCCTGTGTCCCTTGGATAAAATATTTTGATTTTGATTTTCAGATACAATCGGTATATATGGACAATCGTTCAAGACATACAACCAGTCAGTGGTAAAGTTAAGTGACGAGAATTTACACAACGGGACGAGGGTATTCTGTGTTCGCTACATGAACTTGTTAGACAAAGGGTTTACCCGCGAAACGTTCAACTACAAATTGTTTATAACTATGGCTTCCGAAACTACGGGTAAGTAAGCGCCATAACAGGGGCGGGGGTGAGGCAGCGGGTTGCCCAGTGATCGCAACGCACACGAAGACGCGCCCCACCAATGTCTAGTCGAGGGGCTCCCGGGATGCGGGCAGTATGACCCGAGTCTATTGATTGTACTTTGTAGTGTGCGTGTGCACTCATAGGTAATCTGTGTGTACCGACAATACTCGAACACAACTTTTTACGAAAGATAAAAATGCCACGCCGACGAAGTCGCGGGCACAGCTAGTATAGTTATATAACTAACTACTTACTGATAAAATATATGACCCAAATCCTTTTTTTTGTAAATATTTTTACTAGCCGTGGTGGCCGAGTGGTTCGTGCAGTTGCCTGCGACGCAAAGGTCGTGTCAGATGGCGAGTCCATCGCCGTTACTCAAGCACGACTATACATACGCCTTTGAATTGCTTCTCAGACGTATGCAGGTTTCCTCTCGATGTTTTCCTTCACCGTGAAGCTCGTGGTGTGGCTAATCAAATTGTTAATTACTCCCAATATTGGCCGTCTGGTCTAGTGGTTAGAGCTCCTAACTGCGAAACTCGAGGTCGCGGGTTCGAATCCCGCTCAGGACACAGATATTTGTGAGATGAACACGAGTATTTGTACCTTAGTCTTGGATGTCCTATGTATTTATGTATATATCTATCTATATAAGTTAATATATCGTTGTCTAGTTACCATAACACAAGCTTTGTTTAATTTGCCTTAATTTCCCTAGTCCCACTAGGTTAGGGAACGTACCCATACTACGTAACCTATTTTTTTAGTTTTCTCCCTCCCCTCGGTGACCACTCGTAGTATATGCCAAGACCCCCTCTCCCCCTTTAGTTATCACCTAGTAATTCATAATTATGATTTATAATCATTTCACAGGCAAAAATTTAAAAAAATAATAATTTGGCTCATACTCGTCTTTATTGCATAAGACTGCATGCATACTTAAATTACTAGTGAATTATCTTTATATATATAATTCTTCTGTGAGTGTGTATGTCACTGAACTCCTCCTAAACGGCTGGACCGATTTTAATGAAATTTTCTGTGTGTCTTCAGATGGATTTGAGAATGGTTTAGATTCACAATTGGACCCGATAGGTGGCGCTGTGATCGTGTTTTAGGGCATTTACTTTTTTCACCCAAACGAAGCTGGGCGGGACCACTAGTATATTATAGAAAAGAAAGCGCGCTATATTCGAATATAGGTTGAAAAAATACGAGATTTCTCTCAGTAAAATCGACTACGTGACAAAAACCGCCCCCCCCGCTCCTGTGACTGACCGTAGTATTTTAAAGACTCCGCTCCCCCCCCCTAAACGGGTCACGTAGTATGGGTACGTTCCCTTAATTTGTGTGGAATTGTCCCAATATCAGGTTATTCGACGACAACGCTGATCGGCGTGGCAGGTGGAACTCTTGCTGTACTTGGGATTCTAACCACATTCATTGTCATGAAGTGGAAACACCACCAGGCGTCTGAGGTGAGTCACCGAAAGGGTAGGCAGGAGGAGTTAGCTTTCACGGGTTTTTTCACTTTTCACAGGTTCACGCTTCTTGATGAACTCCATGCTGTACTTTCCCGATTATACATACATATCATCACGCCAAGTCCCTAAAGGGGTAGGCAGAGAGTATAGAGCGCCAGTTCGCTCTTGACTTACATACCACTTTCGCTACGTATATACATTACACAAATACGTAAATTTAACCGATTACGACATAAAGATCGCAAGTTCGAATCCCGACTGTACCAATGAGTTTTTCTGAACTTAAGTGCAGTGATTAGGCACACCACGAGCTTTACGGCGAAGGAAAACATCGAGAGGAAACCTACATACGTCTGAGAAGCAATTCAAAGGCGTATGTATAGTAGAGCTTGAGTAACGGCGATGGACTCGCCATCTGTCACGTTGGCACCTAATATATCTCTGGCGGAAAGTGGGTGTGTGGGTATTATCTATGCACCTCTGCTTACCGCTTCGGTGACCATTTTGGGAAGGCGTGAGGATATATTACGATAATTTATTCCTTCGTTTCTTCTTTCAGTCTGATGAAAATCTTCATTACGCAGACCTGGATGTGCCCCAGTCAAGGACTGTACAATTTCGAAATGGTCGGAACGATCTTCCCTATGCGGAAGTTATTGGCGTCTTGGCGCCAAAAACAAACTCATAGTAAAGACATTACTTTGCCATAGACTAAAAGGGAAAAAGATAGAGGAGTAATAGGTTATTATAGGATTGTTAACAGGAATACATTGTTTAATAAACGGACTTTTGCGTGCTTGGTTTGTTTGTTTTTTTTGGGTTAAATTTGGTCCCTTCTCATTGACAGATTGATTTGCTATTAGATATTTTGTTAGACATCTTTTCATGAATTGAGAAAATAAATTATATATTTACCTTTGGCACATAATAATAATAAAAAATGGATGTAATTAAAATATTGTTAAAAGTATACATTTTTATTTCACTCATATTACTTGGCTTTTTTATCATGTCAAGTAGGTTCGGTTTATTTGTTTTTTCGAAATACTACTATCAAAATCTTTGTATAAGACATTACGCGGAACGAGCACTACATTATCTGTTGCGGCAATCGCAATCCATATATATACAACTAAAATCCGAATATCTAATCTAATGCATAAATGCGGACGCGTATCCGAACGCCAATACGGCTGGTTTAAATTTAATGTTATTGGTAAATAGTCCTTCAGTCACATGCTTTCAAATAAGATACTTATCTGAAAGCCATTTAATAATACAATAACTGAGTAGCGTATAAAAATGTTTAATTTGATCTTTTTAGCATATTTTATAGTAATATAAGATATCCATACCTGAAATAATATTGCAGTTTTATATCATTCATATTGATATAACTATTAAAAAATATTTAATAGTTGGTATATTTATCAAGTTGAATAAGTTATTTAAGACACTATTCACAAATACAACTTTTACGGTACTGGATTTTTCAGAATCTTAATTATTTATAATATATTACCAATTTTTCTATTTCTCGAAATATAAGATCAGCTACGCCGACGTTATGTCATGGAAAGACTATAAAACCTTAAAGAATCCGGTAACTTGTTTCCCATTGCGGTAATGCTTATTTATTAATATTCAAATTAATAAAAATTTACATGAAAGACATATTATTACCGTCAATGAGACTAAGTTTGTATTTTAATATAGTTTATAAGAGGCCAAAGATTTTAAGCCAAACTGTTTGAAAGCCTTACCTATAATGGCTCGGGCCATAGATTTGGCATAGAGAGTAACTGTCAATAATTTTGTTTGTCTATTGATAATTTTGGCGCACGCGGAAGTGGACTTTTCTATTTCATTTCCTTTTCCTTAAAATTTCAAATAAATCAAGAAAAGTTTCGTAATTACTTTTATAAACAATAAACTGACGCGATATAGATATTGTTTCGTTAAGCAAAATGGAGGTAACAGATTTGAGCGATTTACTGAATGTGCGCACCATTAAAATGGAAAATATGGACAATACCTTTGATACAAGCACGGAGGTTGAAAGTTCAGATCCTCTATCGATAATTCCTCAATATGTTACAGAGTCTGATTTAGGTAAGCAACTTATCCTTGTTATATATTCAACGTTTTGCTATATTAACCATCACGTCCACATACAACACGATCGAACTATCTGGACGTAATTACCAGTCAGTATGCAGTACTAAGTGAAAACTTGCACTCTTGTAGTTAAGTTAACCAGAAATGAACTGTCTCACCGCGGTATTACAACAATATTAAATAGCGGTATTAGCACAAGAATAATTTAATACATACATATTATCACGCCGAGTCCCTTTGCAATTCAATGCCAGTCCCATTTGACGAGTCTACTATTTAACTTTGTTAATTTCCATGAATGATTTATTTTTACTCTACCCACTGTATATGCTAACTTTGGAGCTTGGTCTCGCATTAAAATGTAATTAGTTAAAGTTATGACAAACCATAAACGGAATTTCGTGCAATATTTAGAAGACTGACAATCAATGTTGACCTTCAGTTTTGTAGTCAATATAATTAAACAGACCTTAGATTGTGCTATCAGTGCAAACTTTGGGAACTTTCGAGAAAACACACTGTTGACATTTATAAAAAAAACAAAATAATACTGCTATGGAATTAGTAGTCTGACTGAAAAAAGAACTTAAAAATTTTTCAGTACTGAAGACAAAATCCATTTGCCTATAGACTTACAGAACTCTTTTGTTTCATCCACATTCACCAATCTCTTCGTACATGCACACCTGATTCTAGTATTCCGGACATTCTTATTCTTGAGTCTTTAATCAATTTCATTGACCTTTCGTCACTTATCCTTTCTGTATCATGAGAGGATGAGGCTATTCTGATTATTACTCCCTGTACATCACTGGTGGTTTGACAATGCACTTTGCCTGCGCTAATATGGACACAATGAATCCTCTTCTATCAATACAGCACCATTTAAAAAATATTTACAAAGTAACATACATAAAAACACATCTTCATTTATATTAATTAAAGTTGAAATAAATTTCGTCATTATTGTCATGATTCTCTATACTTCTTTTATTGTTATCAAACTTATATGTAGCTATGTAAAGTGAATGTTGTGTATACCTGTCATTGATACATATATATAAACATATTAGGACTTTATTATTATGATTGAGTGTACTTTAAGGTAATGAAGAACTGTGGTGGCCGAGTGGTTCGAGCAGTTGCCTGCGACACAAAGATCGCATGTTTGAATCCCGACTGTACCAATGATATTATTATTATTATTTATCTTATACATAACAGAAGAACAGTAATATTTTACTTACTTTACTTAATTAATTAAAGAGGATGAGGAAAACCAACATTAACATATTATATAAGTCAGATCAAATTCTCATAATGTATAGAGAAGTCAAAAAGGTTGCACCGGACATAAGCGAATGGAAGATACTGCATCAGAGATACAGACAAGAGTATAAACCTCAGCAAAATTTTCATGATACGTAACTTATCATTGTCGGTCCGCAGGTCTTCTGCAGTCCAGCACAGAGATCCTGCATGCACCGCTGGCTGTCTTTTCAGACACTCCTGATGATGATGACACTATGCAAAGTACTGATAGCAGTGGTGAGTTTACCCTGGCTCCATCTCCATTCTTTACAGGGACATACCTTAAACTGAGCAGGTGTATTAGAAAAATAAAATAATATATCCTCACGCCTTCCCACAAGGGTCCCCGAAGGGGTAGGCAGAGGTGTATAGGTAATACCCAACACCCACTTTCCGCCAGAGGTGTATTAGGTGCGAACGTGACAGATGGCGAGTCCATCGCCGTTACTCAAGCACGACTATACATACGCCTTTGAATTTCTTCTCAGACGTATGCAGGTTTCCTCTCGATGCTTTCCTTCACCGTAAAGCTCGTGGTGTGACTAATCACTGTACTTAAGTTCAGAAAAACTCATTGGTACAGTCGGGATTCGAACTTGCGACCTTTGCGTCGCAGGCAACTGCTCGAACCACTCGGCCACCACAGCTTTTTTGAAAAACAGGAAAAGAAAAAACAAGTTGTAATATTACAAAAGGTACATGCATATATTCATATCATCATGTCAAATCACCCACTGGGTAGGCAGAGAGTGAAGAACACTAATGTTGCAAGTACTTACATAATTTATTTGCATACTGTATGTATGATGTTGTTGTGTTAATATAGTCCGTAAATACTTTTTAATACTCTGTGGAAAGAAGGGATAGACAGAGGTGTATAGGTAATACACACACACCCACTTTCCGCCAGAGGTATATTAGGTGCCAACGTGACAGACTCCAAGCGCTGATACAATTCTATTCCTATTATGTGATGGCAGAGGAGGTGATCATCCAGCTGATGGACATAAGGACCAGGCTCTCCAAGCTACGGTCTATGCTGGAACGGAGGATGGGTGCAGACCTCTCGGACTACACATTCTGGCTGCAAGATGCTAAGATGGTATCCTTCTTTACATAGTAAAAAACGACTTCGTCCGCGTGGAATAGTGACTTTGGGCAGCAGTTTTTAGATATACATTTTGATTTATATTGTACATGTTACGGAAAACTTATCACATTATATTTTTGAAAACCACATCTAAATCGGTTCAGCCGTTTCTGAGATAAGCGTGCACAAACGCACAGACAAACAGACAAAAATTCTAATAATCTGTGTTTTGGGTGCTAATTGCGTTGAAAGAGGTCCCAATCATATTTTGTTCTCATATATCTTCCATGTACAGACAGCAATCCATAACATTTTTAGTATATGTACTAGCTGTCCCGCCCAGCTTCGCTCGCGTGAAAAAGTTTAATTGCCCGTAACACGATCGCAGCGCCACCTATTGGGTCCAATTGTAAATCTAAACCATTCTCGAATCTAGCTTTTTTTTTTTTTTTTTTTTTTTTTTTTGTGGGCATGTTGTCCCTCTGGCATGGTGGCCAGAGTCCTTTTGTAACCAGTTTTCAGTTTTTTTTTCCAATTAATTTGGGTATTAAATGTTTGTATAATATTTCTTTTCATCATTTCATTTTTTTTTTTTTTTTTTTTGCATATATATTTCTTTTTATTTCTCATTTTTTTATTTCCTTTTCTTAATCTTTTCTGTTTGTTTTTTTTTACATATCTCTATTAATACAACATTTTTTATAAATCTTTTTCTTTAAATTTTTAACAATATTTTACACAGTAATTTTATACTAATAATAACAATAAGTTGTATACAATATGCCATTGGTTTGAATACCCTAATTTCGACTATCGATTCTCGAATCTAGCTTAATACACAGAAACACACAGAAAGCTTCGCCCGGGTAAAAAGGTAAAATTCTTGAAACTCGATCGCAGCGCCACCTATCGGGTCCAATTTAATATAGCCTATGTTACTCGGGGATAATGTAGCTTTCCAAAGGTGAAAGAATTTTTGAAATCGGTCCAGTAGTTTCGGAGCCTATTCATTACAAACAAACAAATCTTTCCTCTTCATAATATTAGTATAGATAAGGATTAAGTCGCTTTCACTGTCTGTCCACTTAGATCTTTTTAACTATTCAACGGATTTATATGCACTTTTCAGCAATAGATAGAATGATTCAAGAAGTTTTCTGTGTATACATACATATAAAACTTACACGTGTATGTGGAAGTTTTATATGTATGTACAGATAAGCCGAAAATTCAATTTATTCAATATTTTATTGAATTTCTTCTCGAGTATAATGTATGTCAGTGTAATGCTTCCATGTCCAGACTGTTCAATGTGGATGAAGGTCTGTAATTCTAGAAAGGACTGGCTCTCTACCACCTCTGCCTACCCCGTGAAAGACTCGGCGTGATTGTCTGTATGTATGTTTTCCTTCGCTGTAAAGTGTGTGATTTATCACTCTCCTCATACACACAGTACACTCAATACAGTCATTTAATACTCGTCGGTTTCGAGTACTCTTGACGTTGGCATCCTTGAGCGTCCGATCGATTTAATCTAGGTAGTTGGAACTTGCCCTTCCTCTGCCTCTCCCATAAATTTTCGCTTTATATATATATATATATATATATCCTCAAGCCTTCCCACAAGGGTCCCCGAAGGGGTAGGCAGAGGTGTATAGGTAATACCCACACACCCACTTTCCGCCAGAGGTATATTAGGTGCCAACGTGACAGATGGCGAGTCCATCGCCGTTACTCCAAACTCGTATAAGTAAAGCTCGTGGTGTGACTAATCACTGTACTTAAGTTCAGAAAAACTCATTGGTACACTCGGGATTCGAACTTGCGACCTTTGCGTCGCAGGCAACTGCTCGAACCACTCGGCCACCACGGCTCTTTATACTTATCTTCGCTTTTTATATCTTGGCTTTTTATACACCTTTTAATAATCGTTCCAGTTGGAGAGCCACAAAACTCTGGTGGAGCAGTGCATAAGGGGTGAGGGTGTCGTGCAGGTCAACATTCAAATCCGCTCCTCGGAGAGGAAGATCAACATCTTGGATGTGTTGAAGCCTGATGAAGAACTGGTCCAGTTGCCACAGGATGTGGCTTGTGATCAAGGTTAGCCAAGATTCTTTGGAATTTCATAAAAAAAAATAGTTTCTCGATGAAATGCATGAGTAAAAGAGTGAATGAGTATCTTAGAGGGTTTATGAGTTAGTCAGTAAGCATGTTGGGTGGGCGATCAAGTGAGCTAGTGAGTGGTCGATTGAGCTGCCAAGTGAGGCATTGAGTGAATATGTTTGAGTGAGTGAGTGAGCATGTTTGAGATACTAAGCGAATGAGTACGATTGAGAGAGTGACCGCGTGAGTACGATTGAGAGAGTGAGTTAGTGAGTGAGTATGATTGAGAGAGTGAGTGAGTGAGGTTGTTTGAGATAGTGGCCGAGTGAGGACGTTTGAGAGAGTGAACGAGTGAGTGTACGTTTGTGTGTGAGTATAAGATAAAGGTCCCTCAGCGCGTGGTGGCGTGCCGCAGACGCGGAGGCGGAGGCGGAGGCGGCGGAGGTGGCGGAGGTGCTGGAGGCGGCGGAGGCGCCGATGCCGCAGGAGGCCAGCGCGCCGCACGCGGCCGCCGTCAAGTGGGTCGTGGACGCGCAGTTCAAGGGCGAGCACCGCGTGCCCTTCCCGGACGACCCCTCCGAGTGGTCAGTCTCACACACACACACGCACGCACACACGCGCGCACACACACGCACGCACACACGCACGCACACACACACGCGCGTACACATACACCACGCGCTTGACGTGTTTTAAGGTTAGAATAAGTTAGCAAGTACCTTCATTGTTCCCCTTTTTATAATTTGTGTCCCTCTCACAAGTTGCTGTGCCCCACAGGGTCCACTGTATACCCTGGTATTATATATAATGTGATATTATTGTAAGTGGAAGAGCAATAAACAATTATGATTATGACATCTGTCACTTTGGCATTTAAAATGTATATGCGGCGGAAAGTGGGTGTGTGGGTGCTACCTACACACCTTTGCCTACCTACAAGATACCGTCAACGATATACATACATACAGCCATATAAATATATATGTATATTGTTGTCCAGTTCCCATAGTACAAGCTCTGCTTAGTTTGGGACTAGGTCAATTTGTGTGGAATTGCCTATCTATATAAGTATGTATATCGTTGTCCAGTTCCCATAGTGCAAGCTTTGCTTAGTTTGGGACTAGGTCAATTTGTGTGGAATTGCCTATCTATATAAGTATGTATATCGTTGTCCAGTTCCCATAGTACAAGCTCTGCTTAGTTTGGGACTAGGTCAATTTGTGTGGAATTGCCTATCTATATAAGTATGTATATCGTTGTACAGTTCCCATAGTGCAAGCTTTGCTTAGTTTGGGACTAGGTCAATTTGTGTGGAATTGCCTATCTATATAAGTATGTATATCGTTGTCCAGTTCCCATAGTACAAGCTTTGCTTAGTTTGGGACTAGGACAATTTGTGTGGAATTGCCTATCTATATAAGTATGTATATCGTTGTCCAGTTCCCACAGTACAAGCTTTGCTTAGTTTGGGACTACCTACGTCAATTTGTGTGGAATTGCCTATCTATATAAGTATGTATATCGTTGTCCAGTTCCCATAGTACAAGCTTTGCTTAGTTTGGGACTACCTACGTCAATTTGTGTGGAATTGCCTATCTATATAAGTATGTATATCGTTGTCCAGTTCCCATAGTACAAGCTTTGCTTACTTTGGGACTAGGTCAATTTGTGTGGAATTGCCTATCTATATAAGTATGTATATCGTTGTCCAGTTCCCATAGTACAAGCTTTGCTTAGTTTGGGACTAGGTCAATTTGTGTGGAATTGCCTATCTATATAAGTATGTATATCGTTGTCCAGTTCCCACAGTACAAGCTTTGCTTAGTTTGGGACTAGGTCAATTTGTGTGGAATTGCCTATCTATATAAGTATGTATATCGTTGTCCAGTTCCCATAGTACAAGCTTTGCTTAGTTTGGGACCTAGTCCCTACATACTTATTATTATTAAGGTATCTAGTGTTCTCCCTAGGTCCATCCAGCACGTGAAGTTATGGATCCAATGGGCCGTGAGGCAGTTCAACCTGACAGGCGTCAAGCTCTCAGATTGGAATCTCTATGGTGCTGAGCTGTGCGCACTCACCAACATGGAATTCAAGTAAGTTTATACCTAATGCCATCCACGAAGACGCGCCCCACCAATTTCTAGTCGAGCCGCGGGATGCGGGGAGTGTGACCCGAGTGTATTAATTGTAGTGTGCGTGTGCACTCATAGGTAATCAGTGTGTACCGACAATACTCACACATTAGTGGAAGGTTGCACACTTACACTATAAACTATAGGGAAGGATAGTGGGGCGCGTCAACGTAGATCTGATCTGATTGCTTACAAGAATACGTGCTCTCCTTTCTCTGTAACTGTTACACTTCTATTAAGTTCAGACCTAAATTCTGCGAGATTGCGGTACTATCTACATAAAGTTATACAGAACTAGGCTTTATTCATTGGTTTTTCAGAGTATATATATATCCTCACGCCTTCCCACAAGGGTCCCCGAAGGGGTAGGCAGAGGTGTATAGGTAGTACCCAAACACTAACTTTCCGCTAGAGATATATTTTAGGTGCCAACGTGACAGATGGCGAGTCCATCGCCGTTACTCAAGCACGACTATACATACGCCTTTGAATTGCTTCTCAGACGTATGCAGGTTTCCTCTCAATGTTTTCCTTCACCGTAAAGCTCGTGGTGTTGTGACTAATCATTGTTTTTCTTGTTAAAACCATGTGTTAAACCAGCTAATTATCTATCTCTGCTTATCTACATCTATATATATATATAGGAGATCCCATTTTTTAACTCACTCATCACGAAATCTCAGGAACTGTAAGGCCGATTGACTTGAAATTTGGTAGGAGTATTCCTTACGCGGTGTAGAGGTCAGTTAAGAACGGATTTTATGAAACTCAACTTGTTTTTAAAAACACGTTTTTAACTATTGCCCCCCCTCCATAAGCAATAGTTGAAAAACGTTTTTTTTTACTTTTTTACCCAGGTGAAGCTGGACGGGAGAGTTTTAATCCAAATTGGATCAGGGTACAAGGTAGCGGCTAGGGTCTCAGAGAAACCTCACAATCTGGGTCAAGCAAGAGAGAGTCAAGCTTTTAGTGTCTATCAATAGCTAATTTCTAGGATATATTTAAGTTTGCCATTTTGTTTCAGAGAGAAAGTGCCATCAGACCCCGGAGACCTGTTCTGGACGCATTTCGAGTTGCTTAGGAAATGTAAATTTATAGGTGAGATTTTAATGTTAAATAAATTTGAATAAAATTAATAAATAATAAGTGAAGAATAAAGTTAATGAGTGAAGAACGATTGGCGAAACAGATATACAATGCGAAAGTGTGTGCAAGAAGAGGCAGAGGAAGGCCACGTTCCAACTACCTGGATCAAATAGATCGGACTCTCAAGGACGGGAACGTCAAGAGTACTCGAAACCGACGAGCATGTATGAAGACACTGATGAATGTGGACGAAGCGAAAGAAGTATGTAAGTCTAGAGAGAACTGGCGCTCTATACACTCTGCCTACCCCTCGGGGGGTCTCGGGGAGGGACTCTGCGTGATGATATGATGATGATGAATAAATAATAAAAATATGTATACATACATCTTTGAATTGTTTCTCAGACATGCAGGTTTCCTCTCGATCGTAAATCTCGTGGTGTGACTAATCACTACTTAAGTTCAGAAAAATTATTGATACATGTGTGTTGTTACCTATATACCTCTGCCTACCCCTTCGGGGATCCTTGTGGGAAGGCATGAAGATATTTTTTTCAATGATTTGAATGATATGTTGATGAAATTATAGCTTTGAATATAAAACTGACTTAAATACATAAAGACTAGATTTATTTTTGCATATTGTTCAAAAGAAAACCGTGATTATATTATACCTCTGCCTACGCCTTCGGGGACCCTTGCCGTGAGGATATGATTAATTTGTAATTATTTTTCAGCCGTGGTCCAGGTGGACGCGCCCCCTACAGACCCCCTGGAGCTTCCCCAGTCGGCGATCAAGAAGAAACCCAAGCAGGTACTGCTCTCGCTAAAATAAATGGCTTATAGTCCGCGCGCAAGCGGCCGTTCAAATATTACGCAAGCAGATTTATTACAATTATTTAACCCCCCATCCCCCTTGTCAGCAAAAGTAAGCAAAGCTCTTACCCCCACCCTCATGCTTACGTAAACAGTATGCAAAGCGAGTGCCTAACCGTATGCGTTTATATTTGCGGGAATCCCCGAAAATGCGTTTCGTTTTCAAGCATAGACAATGTGAGGGCTGCCATTCGTGTAAAAAAGTAAATACCGATGACGTAATCATCATCTAGACTCCCCTCCCCCCCATGTCAACCAAAATAAGCAGAACAAAGACCCCCCCACCCCCACCCCCATAATGCTTACGTTATACTTTAACGGCCCCCAACTAGTTGGCCGCTCTTCAGGTGGGGGTGGGGGGTTGCGTAGTGATCACAACATACGAGATTATACACAGATGGTCTAAACGCAATGTTGGCTAGCAGGTGTCGGAGTCGCCATTCGTGGCGGGTCGCAACGGCAACAACGGGCAGGTGCAGCTGTGGCAGTTCCTGCTCGAGCTGCTCACCAGCGCCGAGTACCTCGACGTCATCCGATGGCACGGTCAGTACATACACACATCAACACACACACGCACACACATGCACACACGCTGAAGCTGTAGTTAAGTGATTGGGGTTCCTCAACTCGCGCTCACACACGTGTATGGTGTTGTATGAAGCACACACACACACACACACAAGTAGACACACAACACACAAGCACGTACACACCACGCACACACGCACACACACACAAGTACACACACGCGCGCGTGCGCGAATTAAGAGACCGGTGACTGGTTTGCTTATATAAATACATTTATTTTGACAAACAGAACTATTACAAGATTTACAATAAAATTATAAAGACAAATTGGTTCCTTAACTCGCGCACACACACGCAGACTAGCACACACACACACACACACATACACACACACTGAAGCTGTGGATAAGTGATTGGGGTTCCTCAAACTCGCGCACACACACGTGTATGGTGTTGTATGAAGTGTATGGGAGTGTGTACTAGGCACGGAGGGCGAGTTCAAGCTGCTGGAGCCGGAGCGCGTGGCGCGGCTGTGGGGCGCGCGCAAGCACAAGCCCGCCATGAACTACGAGAAGCTGTCGCGGGCGCTGCGCTACTACTACGACGGGGACATGATCGCCAAGGTCTCCGGGAAGAGGTCGGCAAACGTTTACCTCAATATATCACACGGCCCGCCTCGTGGGAAGCGGTTACCCTAGCCTTCGAGAGAGGTAGGGCATTACGAGCTGCCCGACTGGGGCAGGACCTCCACCTTATAGAAGTCCGTAGCCAAATAACACAATTTATGTGTTGTGTTCCTACGCGGTGAATAAGGTCTCCAGTAATGAGCTCTTTGGGGAGGGGGATTGTTATTTACGTTCACGATAGTGAATTGTCACTTGCGCGTTGTCTGTGTTCGGAGAGTTGTACTGTGGCAGCATAATGGCACTATGTCCCTGGGACTATAATCCCTCTGCTGCCAACACGATGTAACAATCCTCCCCCCTCCCCAAGGAGCTCATTACTGGAAACCTTATTCACCGCGTAAACAAAACACATTAAATTGTGTTATTTGCCTACGGACTTCTATAAGGTGGAGGTCCTGCCCCAGTCGGGCAGCTCCAAATTCCCTCTCTTAGGTGAAAAACATTGTGCTCGAGCTACGGTGATGGACTCGCCATCTGGCACTTGAAAAATATTTTCGCAGAAAAGTAAGTGTTTGGATTCTGTCTACACTCTGCCTACCCTGCAGGGGCCATTATGGACAGGCACCTCAATCCCTATCAATGTACCGTGTGACGTCATCACGGTCCTCCAAGATGGCCGACTCACAGTCACACTACACACTACCCTCTTTCACTCCTCTTTCGCTTAATTCATATTTATTTACCAATTTCCAGATTTGTCTACAAATTCGTGTGCGACTTGAGGCAACTTCTCGGGTATGGAGCGGGCGAGTTGGCAGAGTTGGTAAAAGAAGTGCACGAGTCCAAATTGAACGGGGATATCGACTCGAGCTAGCCACAAAGCTACCGTACTCCAGGCGCCGTACTTACTCTAGCGACGAAGTTGGATAGGGTTCTCAAAATGGACCCTTATAATAGACCCGGTCCAAGAGGTATGTTTGGCTTAATGGTAGGCTTGTTGCACGAATTTAGAAATTAAATACTGACATATCACCTGCCATTCGCTCATAGGACAGACAGAGGGCCAGTCATATATAGTTTATATGTAAAATTATATATTTTACTAGTTGTCCCGCCCAGCTTCGCTCGGGTGGAAAAAAAAAGATGGTGGCGCCACCTATCGGGTCCAATTGTGAATCTAAACCATTCCCAGATCCCCTTGAACAAACACAAAAAATTTCATCAAAATCGGTCCAGTCGTTTGGGAGGAGTTCAGTGACATACACACTCACAGAAGAATTATATATATAAAGATTTGTACAAAAATACATACAGAAGAATTATACATCTATACAAATAAATAAATATAGGCGTGGTGGCGGAGTGGTTCGAGCAGTTGCCTGCGACGCAAAGGTCGCAAGTTCGAATCCCGAGTGTACCAATGAGTTTTTCTGAACTTAAGTACAGTGATTAGTCACACCACGAGCTTTACGGTGAAGGAAAACATCGAGAGGAAACCTGCATACGTCTGAGAAGAAATTCAAAGGCGTATGTATAGTCGTGCTGGAGTAACGGCGATGGACTCGCCATCTGTCACGTTGGCACCTAATATACCTCTGGTGGAAAGTGGGTGTGTGGGTTTTACCTATACACCTCTGCCTACCCCTTCGGGGACCCTTGCGGGAAGTCGTGATGATATATTATACAAATAAATAAAATTGGAGTGTCTGTTTGTAATATCAAAATAACCGCTTTTAATTTTTTTTTATTTTTATTAAATGCATATGGATGTATACACGGTTTTTGTCTGTCTGTCTCTCTGTCTGTTTGTTTCGGGTAATCTCTTTAACGGCTGGACCGATTTTAACGGGACTTTCACTGGCAGATAGCTGATGTTAAAAGGAATAACTTAGAATACTTTTATATTGAAAACAACCTTTTTTTTTAATTTCACACCAAGTCGCGGGCACAGCTAGTATATATATATATATATCTTTATATATATAATTCTTCTGTGAGTGTGTATGTCACTGAACTCCTCCTAAACGGCTGGACCGATTTTAATGATATTTTCTGTGTGTGTTCAAGGGGATCTGGGAATGGTTTAGATTCACAATTGGACCCGATAGGTGGCGCCACTGGGTCCGTGGCTTTAATTTTTCCTCCCAAGCGAAGCTGGGCGGGACAACTAGTATATATGTATAATTCTTCTGTATATTTGTCAAATATGACCTAAACAGCTGGTCTGATCTCAATGAAGCTGTATATTTGAGGGGGGTGGGGTTTGAAAATACTATTGTTACCGGTAGATAGCGTCGTAATTTTGTTTTAGGGATATTTTTTTTACATAAGCAAAGTTGGCCGTGACAGCTATTTTGTAGCATATCTTTATATACTCGAAGCCTGGAGCAGAAGAATTTGTCTATATATATAAACTAGCTGCCCCGCCCAGCTTCGCCCGGGTGAAAAAGTAAAATTTCCTGAAACATGATCGCAGCGCCACCTATCGGGTCCAATTGTGATGTAAGCTATCCTATCTTTTAAGTTGGATGAAACTGCACACGGTGTGCAAATTTCATTGGAATCGGTTAAGTAGTTTAGGAGTCCATTGAGGACAAACATTGTGACACGAGATTTATATATATTAAGATGTAATGTTGGTTTGTGTACGCTTCAAAAACTCAAAAGTTCTGCACCGATCGAGCTGAAGTCCCACAAGGGTCCCCGAAGGGGTAGGCAGAGGTGTATAGGTAATACCCACACACCCACTTTCCGTCAGTGTGTATAATTCTTCTGTTGGATTTGAATGAAATGTGTTACACAGTTCATGGTAAGTGAGTTCTTGGATGGTTTTAAAATACTTTTGCATTCGGTAGATGGCGCTGCAATCGTGTTTAAAGGTCTTATTTTTATTATAATTTATTAGATATGTATGTATTTATATATTACTGCAAAGATCGTTAACAGAGCTCCAGGCGTGTCTTGACGATGCCAAGTCCTTGAGTATCCGATCCGATTGATTTGATGATTGCGCCGCCATTTTAAATCCCAGTTATTTTTATCTGTGGCACAGATTTGATGACACAGAGATGTGAGACAGTTTAGTCTAAACAATCCCGCACAGATTCTGTGCGGGATTGTTTAGTTAAAAGGTTTTCATTTTAAGTTTCTATGTACAATCACGGACACTCAATAGTTGGTTTTACATAATGGCCTCATGGTCTACTAGTTAATGGTTCTGACCGCCAAGCTTAGGGTGTTCGGTTCGATGCCGACTGCCGCTGGTATTTGTACAAATTGATAGGTAAAAATATGTGTACCTATGTAAAACAATATAAATACGTATATCGCTGTCCAGTTCCCATAGTACTAGTTGGTTCCTGATCCTGTCTGTAAAGTCTTGTCAAAATCGGTCCAGCCGTTTCGGAGTTTAGCCTGAACATACAGACAGTCGGACAAAAGATGTATCGCTTGTTTCCAATAAACGAATATAATTGGATGTGCATTTAGAAAAGTATTTGTTATTATAAAAAAACATACCTCTGAATTTTATTTATTAGTTTTAATAAAAAGTATCTACGATGACGCGCCCCACTATTCTCCCCTATAGTTTATAGTGTAAGTGTGCAACCTTCCACTAATGTGTGAGTATTGTCGGTACACACTGAATACCTATGAGTGCACACGCACACTACAATTAATACACTTGGGTCATACTGCCCGCATCCCACGACTCCCTCGACTAGAAATTGGTGGGGCGCGTCTTCGTGCATGGCACTATCTATAATACAGTTCAAATTTGTTATTTTGTTATTTGGAATGTTAACGTTTGGCTCTACAGCAATGTGACTTGTCCTTAGGTATATAAAAAAAACTTAATTAATTATCCTCAGATATATTTGTAAATATTAATAGTTAAGTATTGTGTAAAATTAAAGTCTATGAATTGTTTATGATATTTCCCTGAATCCCCTAGAATTCGACCCCAGCGAAATAGTTCAATGATACAGTGATATAATGAAATAATAATAATAATACAATTCTCATCAGAAAAATCGAAACACCTTGCAATTAATGTTTTGTAAGGGTTGTTACTCAGGGTGAATGTAGCTTTCCAATGGTGACAGAATTTTTGAAATCGGCACAGTCGTTTTTGAGTTTATTCATTACAAACATACACACAAAAATACAAATCTTTCCTCTTTATAATATTATTATAGATGTAACGTTTAATAAGTGCTCACTGTCTCCCTTGCGTTGAATAAATACATACATACATATCACGCAGAGTCCCTAACGGGGTAGGCAGAGAGTATAGAGCGCCAGTTCTCTCTAGACTTACATACTTCGTACCTGAATATATGACTTGATTTAGGTTTTTTAAATTAAATTCAGATTTAAATTTTAATTAATTTAATCTAACGGATAATACTTTAATAATAACTATACTATATAACTATGAAGAGATTCGTAAATCAACTGGCGTGAATGAGGGCGTGATTGTAAAGATGAAGAAAGGCATGTTACGTTGGTTTGGACACATAGAAAGGATGAGTGAAGAAAGATTGACGAAACAGATATACAAAGCAAAAGTGTGTGCAAGAAGAGGCAGGGGAAGGCCACGTTCCAACTACCTGGATCAAATCGATCGGACTCTCAAGGACGGGAACGTTAAGAGTACTCGAAACCGACGAGCATGTATGAAGAGACTGATGAATGTGGCCGAAGCGAAAGAGGTATGTAAGTGTAGAGAGAACTGGCGCTCTATACTCTCTGCCTACCCCGTTAGGGACTTGGCGTGATGATATGTATGTAATAACTATACAATTACATAAGCTATCAGAGTGTACAACAAACCGACCAACTTCCAAATCCCGTAAAAGTACAGCGACATAGCTACAAAATGAACGATCCTAAAATAGTACTGTTTCTTCGCTCCATACGCGCTGTCTCTCAACCCGTCCTTGATGATGTACTTCCTCAGGCCGATGCACCATACGAGCACCATCTCCTTCCAGTCTATGGACCTGATGTCGAAGTTGTACAGCAGCTGGTCTGTAGGGGACATTCTGCTGAACAGGGCCCGCAAATTGTCGTCCTTAAAGATCCATTCGTTTGTTAAAAAGTATGTGTATATTTTCGACAACTTGTATATTTTACTATAAATCTTGACCGCTCTGGAAAGAAAGATTTTCGTCAGATAGTTAGACGCTTAGAGCCGAGCTGCGGTGGCTGAGTGATTCGGCTAGTCGCCTCCAACGCAAAGAGGTTTTCCCTGGAGAGTACAGCATGGAGTTCTTCAAGACGGGTGTGATAATATTACCTTTAGTTCATACTCTCCTGGTACATTCTAAAAGGTTTTCCCTAGAGACTACAGCATGGAGTTCTTCAATGAGGGTGTGAAAATATTACCTTTAGTTCATGCTCTCCTGGTACATTCTAAAAGGTTTTCCCTAGAGAGTACAGCATGGAGATCTTCAATGAGGGTGTAAAAATATTACCTTTACTCTCCTGGTAGATTCTAAAAGGTTTTCCCTAGAAAGTACAGCATGGAGTTCTTCAATGAGGGTGTGAAAATATTACCCTTAGTTCATGCTCTCCTGGTACATTCTAAAACAGTGAATGCAGCATGGAGTTCTTCAAGACGGGTGTGAAAAGATTCTTGCAGGGTTAGCAGCACGCGAGTGATACCCCTGTTGTTGCAACCGCCCATAGGCGGCGGTACCCGCTTACCATCCGGCGGGCCGCATGCTTGTTTGCCACCCAAGAAGTATAAAAAAAAGATTGCGAATTCAAAACCCGAATTTACCAATATTTTTTTGGAACTTATGTACAGTGATTAGCCACACCACAAGCTTTACGGCGAAGGAAAGCATCAAGAGGAAACCTGCATAACTCTGAGAAGCAATTCAAAGGCGTATGTATAGTCGTGCTTGAGTAACGGCAATGAACTCGTTATCTGTCTCGTTGGCACTTAAAATATATCTCTGGCGGAAAGTTGGTGTGCTACACTATATCTACCCCTAAAATGGCTGTCCAAAATACATTTGGTCAAGTTCCGTTGATTTATTGAGGAACCATGTGAACATTGTAGCTTTGTCGATTCCCAGATCTTGCTAACTTTGTTAAACTTATCTTGTTTCATGTATGCTTTGTATAGTAAGCAACGACCTATTGTCGGGCCTACGCTGTTCCCCCATTCTTTAGTACTAATGCTGTACCATAATAACATTGTTATTGTATACCTAATGATTTGAAAAGAGTAACCATGGAGTTTCTTGTCGGTCCTTCCCCATGGAAACGACCAACCCGAACCGTGCACCTTTTTCGACGTTTTATGAGTGCCCATCTATGTGACATAAAATATTTTGATTTGATTTGTGTCGTGTGTATCTCCTGTACTTACGAGGGTATGTCCTTTATTTTGATCCTGAGAAGAGCGAAGACCGCGTCAATGATGTAGGCAGGTATGTAGTGCAGTAGCCAGGTCAAGAGCCAATAGATTAGTGCGCTTTGTGTCTCGATCGCGTAGCAGTACCAAATAGCTTTCGGAGTGGCGTATTTTAAGCTTTCCTGACTCCTCATCACTTTGCTAATTAACCCTGGAAATTAGCAACACCAACGATATCTTTTTGAAGCTATAATGCTTACTTTAAATCAATCATTTCACACCTGCTAAGATAGAATACGTTGATCAATGTAATAAAATAAGCCGTGGTGGCCGAGTGGTTCGAGCAGTTGCCTGCGACGCAAAGGTCGCAAGTTCGAATCCCGACTGTACCAATGAGTTTTTCTGAACTTAAGTACAGTGATTAGTCACACCACGAGCTTAACGGTGAAGGAAAACATCGAGAGGAAACCTGCATACGTCTGAGAAGAAATTCAAAGGCGTATGTATAGTCGTGCTGGAGTAACGGCGATGGACTCGCCATCTGTCACGTTGGCACCTAAAATATACCTCTGGCGGAAAGTGGGTGTGTGGGTATTACCTATACACCTCTGCCTACCCCTTCGGGGACCCTTGTGGGAAGGCGTGAGGATATATATATATATATGTAATAAATACTATAAGAACGAAATGTATCGTATCCTGTGAAATAAACTTATATTGTCTTAAGAAACACTCTTCTTGAAAAACTCCATGCTGTACCTACTTTGAAAGGTTTTTCCCAAAGAGCTAGGCAAAATATTTAATCCCGTCTCTTTGTTTCGTCGGGTTTAGAACACTTTACCAGGAAAAACAACCAATAGACTGTTCCAAAAGGTGTGTAAATATTGAGAGCTCTTAAGATATTTTTTGCCTGTCACACCACCAGGGTCTGATTTAGGGGAGGGCAACCAAGGCTACTGCCCCGACACTTCGCAAAATAGGTGCCCCCACAGTAGAGACTTCGGAAAAAATTTGACTAGTAAACAACTTTTTCTTAATTTTTCTTTTCTCGTATTATCTTTACCTCCAGTTCTTTGTACAAACATGATTATATTAAATACTACCTGTGCCCGCGACTTCGTCCGCGTGGAAGTTTTTCCTTATCACATCAGCAATCTGCCAGTGAAAGTCCCGTCAAAATCGGTCCAGCCGTTTCAGAGATTAGTCGGAACAAACAGACAGACAGACAAAAAGTATATAATATATCCTCACGCCTTCCCACAAGGGTCCCCGAAGGGGTAGGCAGAGGTGTATAGGTAATACCCACACACCCACTTTCCGCCAGAGGTATATTAGGTGCCAACGTGACAGATGGCGAGTCCATCGCCGTTACTCCAGCACGACTATACATACGCCTTTGAATTTCTTCTCAGACGTATGCAGGTTTCCTCTCGATGTTTTCCTTTACCGTTAAGCTCGTGGTGTGACTAATCACTGTACTTAAGTTCAGAAAAACTCATTGGTACAGTCGGGATTCGAACTTGCGACCTTTGCGTCGCAGGCAACTGCTCAAACCACTCGGCCACCACGGCTCAGACAAAAAGTAAAAAAAAAATATTTTGGTGTATGTACCCCATATGCATTTAGTAAAAAGCGGTTATTTTAATATTGCAAACAGACACTCCAATTTTATTTATTTGTATGTATAGTATATATATATATATCCTCATGTATGTATATATTAACATAAATCATCGATCTATACCTATTTGTGAACTCCAATCAGGCAATCACAAAAATTCACAAATCACGAATTTATGAAAACTCGACTGAATAACATTGTCCATTTTATTTGGAATAGACTTTAGGGCCAGGGCCTCTACTTGCCCTTAGGCCTCCAGACTTCTAAATCCGGCATTACACACCACGAGCTTTACGGTGAAGGAAAACATCGAGAGGAAACCTTCATACGTTTGAGAAGACATTCAAAGGCGTATGTATAGTCGTGCTTAAGTAACTTTTCTTCTACCCCTAATGGTAATGATTTACTTACCGATTCCGATTTGGCAATCGGAGCTGCTAACATTGTAGATGGTTATACGTGAATGGTTGTTGGTAGCTGTGTCCCAAGCAGACGATATTATCGCATTATTCACGAAATCCACCGGAGCCATGTTTAACTTAATATCTTTACTCAGGATCACGTGAAGGGTGCCAGTACCCACCCCTATTATTATCTGGAAACATCACATCTTTACATAGTATAAAATAAAATTATTTATTAATTAATAAAATTGTTTATCTATTAATTAGTATAAAATGAAGTCGTTTCCGCTGTCTGTTCGCTAAGATCTTTTGAACTATTCAACGGATTTTAATGCAGTTTTATATATAGCAGCAATCGATAGGGTAATTCCAGGGGAAGGTTTATATATAATCACGCCTTCCCACAAGGGTCCCCGAAGGGGTAGGCAGAGGTGTATAGGTAATACCCACACACCCACTTTCCGCCAGAGGTATATTAGGTACCAACGTGACAGATGGCAAGTCCATCGCCGTTACTCCAGCACGACTATACATACGCCTTTGAATTTCTTCTCAGACGTATGCAGGTTTCCTCTCGATGGTTTCCTTCACCGTAAAGCTCGTGGTGTGACTAATCACTGTACTTAAGATCAGAAAAACTCATTGGTACAGTCGGGATTTGAACTTGCGATCTTTGTGTCGCAGGCAACTGCTCGAACCACTCGGCCACCACCACCTGCATACGTCTGAGAAGAAATTCAAAGGCGTATGTATAGTCGTGCTGGAGTAACGGCGATGGACTCGCCATCTGTCACGTTGGTATCTAATATACCTCTGGCGGAAAGTGGGTGTGTGGGTATTACCTTTACACCTCTGCCTACCCCTTCGGGGACCCTTGTGGGAAGGCGTGAGGATATATTATTTATATTATTTTTAAATGATATATCTAATAATACTAACGGCCCGTCCCGGCTTTGCACGAGTGGACATTATTTATAAAAGAAAATATAGCCTATGTCACTTTATATCACTTAGGGTGAATGTAGCTTTCCAATGGTGAAAGAATTTTTCAAGTTGGCACAGTAGTTTTTGAGTTTATTCATTACAAACATACACACACACACAAAAATCTTTCCTCTTTATAATATTACTTGGTACCTATAGAGGTAATAGATAAGTATTATCAAAAAATTGGGTCACCTATAGGTACGTACCCCACTTGGTCCAAACACGGCACTCATGTCTATCCACCCTGGAGTAGGCTCCACATACGAGCTCATTACTGAAAGACAAACTAATTTATTTACTTTTCCCAATTAGCACGACAACGTGGTCATTTACGCTAATGTGGTGGTATAAGTTAAAAAATATATATATGAGTAATAATAAATAAGGTTAATATAAATGTATTACCGAGAAAAAGATGGCCCTCTTTCTGCGTATGCCAGACACTCATTCAAATGACCTTCCATTCACCTGCCAGCACATCACAGTCAGGATTTACACTTGAGTCCAGGAGGGCATTGAGTGCTGTCAGTGACTTCGGGATCGGAGACTGAGCGTGCGCCACTGTTCGGCAATATGGCACCGCGAACAGTTTGTGCTTTCTATTGCGGCAATAGTTTTTGGGCACAAAGAAGCGAAAAAAGCTTTCACCCACTAAGGCCTATCCAGTTTACTGATATGACAGCCGTCTGGTCTAGAGGCTAGAGCCAGATTACAAAGCTTGAGGTCGTGGGTTCGAATCTCTCTGCGGGCTAATATTTGTGTGATAAAATATATCCTCACGCCTTCCCACAAGGGTCCCCGAAGGGGTAGGCAGAGGTGTATAGGTAATACCCACACACCCACTTTCCGCCAGAGGTATATTAGGTGCCAACGTGACAGATGGCGAGTCCATCGCCGTTACTCAAGCACGACTATACATACGCCTTTGAATTGCTTCTCAGACGTATGCAGGTTTCCTCTGGATGTTTTCCTTCACCGTAAAGCTCGTGGTGTGGCTAATCACTGTACTTAAGTTCAGAAAAACTCATTGGTACAGTCGGGATTCGAACTTGCGACCTTTGCGTCGCAGGCAACTGCTCGAACCACTCGGCCACAACGGCTCTTTATGTGATGAACAGGATTATTTGTATGTGTACTTGGTGTTGTCTATGTATGCGTATGTGTATACGCCTTGCCAAGGGTCCCCAAATGGGTAGGTGGAGGTGTGTCAGAAAGTGGGTGTGTGGGTACTACCTACATCCATCGCCGTTACTCAAGCACGACTATACATAATTAAGTCTTTGATTTTTTTCCCAAACGTATGCTAGTTCAGTTAAACCCAGTACAGTATTGTCGTCTAGTTCCCCTAGTACAAACTTGGTTTTGGGACGAGCTTTGCTTAGTTTGGGACTAGGTCAATTTGTGTGGAATTGCCTATCTATATAAGTATGTATATCGTTGTCCAGTTCCCATAGTACAAGCTTTGCTTAGTTTGGGACTAGGTTAATTTGTGTGGAATTGCCTATCTATATAAGTATGTATATCGTTGTCCAGTTCCCATAGTACAAGCTTTGCTTAGTTTGGGACTAGGTCAATTTGTGTGGAATTGCCTATCTATATAAGTATGTATATCGTTGTCCAGTTCCCATAGTACAAGCTTTGCTTAGTTTGGGACTAGGTCAATTTGTGTGGAATTGCCTATCTATATAAGTATGTATATCGTTGTCCAGTTCCCAGAGTACAAGCTTTGCTTAGTTTGTGACTAGGTCAATTTGTGTGGAATTGCCTATCTATATAAGTATGGATATCGTTGTCCAGTTCCCATAGTACAAGCTTTGCTTAGTTTGGGACTAGGTCAATTTGTGTGGAATTGTCTATCTATATAAGTATGTATATCGTTGTCCAGTTCCCATAGTACAAGCTTTGCTTAGTTTGCGACTAGGTCAATTTGTGTGGAATTGCATATCTTCTATCAAATTTAAAGCGGGTTATGCCACGGGAATTTCTTTGATAAGAGTACGAGATCTCACCAACAGGAGGCCTGACGATGCAGACTGGAAGGTCACCGGAGAAGATTCGCACTTGCTCCTCCGCTATGGCCTTCGTGAACACGTATGTATTGGGCCAGTCCTTGATGAGGCTGGAACGAGGATAAACACAATTAATTAACTGGATTGATAGTGGAAGAACCAAAATCAACATATTTTATTTCACACTAGCGGCCCGTCCCGGCTTCGCACGGGTAGAGCGCCAGTTCTATCTAGACTTACAGACCCCTCTACGAAAGGAAAATGTGCAGTTGAGATGCATTCCTTTCGAAAAATCTGCGTCGTAACGGTTTTAGATCGAATCCGCAATGAAGAATTTCGCAAATCAACTGGCGTGAACGATGGTGTGATTGTTAAGATGAAGAAAGGCATGCTACGTTGGTTTGGACATATAGAGAGGATGAGTGAAGAAGAGATATAGAAATGCGAAAATGTCTGAAAGATGTTCATACATACATATCATCACGCCGAGTCCCTAACGGGGTAGGCAGAGAGTATAGAGCGCCAGTTCTCTCTAGATTTACATACCTGTTTCGCTTCGTCCACATTCATCAGTCTCTTCATACATGCTCGTCGGTTTCGAGTACTCTTAACGTTCCCGTCCTTGAGAGTCCGATCGATTTGAAAGATGTTACTAGAGCCATTATGGCCCGTGGCTTAAACAGGCACCTAATGCGATATGTTTCTAAGCTTATAAACAATGATTAAGCTTTACGGTAAAGGAAAACATCGCGTGGTGGCTGAGTAGTTCGACACAAAGATCGCAAGTTAGAATCCCGACTGTACCAATGAGTTTACTGAACTAAAGAACAGTGTGTGTGGGGAACGTGGGTTTGGGGGCACTACTGTACACCTCTGCCAACCCCTTTGGGGACCCTTATGGGAATCAATGTATTTAAATTCAGAAACACTCATTGGTACAGTCGGGATTAGAATTTATAAGCACCTAAAATATATATCTGGCGGAAAGTGGGTTCTAGTTTTACTAGCTTATGCCCGCGGCTTCGCCCGCGTGGAGTTCGAAAAAGTAGCTTTGGAAATTCTCCTGCTAGAATCCGTTCAGCCGCTATGCCGTGAAAGAGCATCATACATTATAATATAAGAACAATGAATTTTTACGGACGAAAAAATTAGCCTATGTATTTTCCTCCATAAATGACTTGATACGCCGGGCTCTGGTCAGCGCCGGCGTGCCTGCTGTGCTGGAACCAGTCGGTCTCGCTCGCGGCGATGGCCGGAGGCCGGACGGTATGTCTCTGATGCCATGGAGGATGGGTCGGCCCTTAGTGTGGGACGCTACGTGTGTCGATACACTGGCTCCTTCCCATCTTCCTGACACATCGGTGGCGGCCGGCGCCGCTGCTGCTCAGCAGGAGTGCCTCAAGCACCGCAAGTATGCCCGTCTCGGGTCAGGTTACATATTTGCTGCATTTGCGGTTGAAACTCTGGGGCCTTGGGGTCCTGAGGCTCACCATCTTTTTAAAGAGGTCTCGCGCCGTCTAGTCGAGGCCTCTCGTGACAGGCGGGCTGGAGCATATCTCGCTCAGAGAATCAGCATTGCTATCCAGCCTGGCAATGCTGCTAGTCTTCTTGGCACGTTGCCTCGGGATACCGATTTGGGACAAATATTTTATCTGTAAGTAGTTAGTTTCAACTGTTCTTTGTAAATATTATTAATTGTTGTTATTGTAAATAAACAATTTTAGCCTATGTCCTATTCCTAGGTATAAGCTATCACAATTTCAACTTTCAGCTAAATCGGTTGAGCCGTTTGGTCGTGAAAGAACCGCAAACTTACAAACTTTCACATTTATAATATTAGTAAGATTTACTCAAAGGTCAAGCAGACGTTTCCGTTTGGTGTTTTATATGTCGATTCATTTTTATAGTCTCTTTATAACGTTATTTCGCATATGAATGTCATGGCAACCCACGTGTATGTATTTATAATAATAATAATGTATAATATTTATAGAGTTGATAATAATTGCTTTGAGTGAATCTACTCACTCTGTGCTTAAGGAGTTCGAGTCTGCAACACAAAGAAGTTCAAATCCCCACTGTACCAATATTACGCTAGAGCTCCCAACTGCGAAACTCTGAGGGCAGATATTTGTGTGAATGAATGATGTGTATTTGTACCTTAGTCTTGGATGTCCTATGCAGTTAGAAGTAATAAGTAATCCTGGGTATGTCAGAGGAAGTATGAAAATATATTAAACGCAGTTGAGATGCGATCTCTTCGATAAATGTGCGTAGTAACGATCTTTGATCGAATCGCCAAACAACTGGCGTGAATGAGGGTGCGATTGTAAAGATGAAGAAAGGCATGTTACGTTTGTTTGGACACATAGAAAGGATGAGTGAAGAAAGATTGACGAAAGAGATATACAAAGCGAAAGTGTGTGCAAGAAGTGGCAGACGAAGACCACGTTTCAACTACCTAGATAAAATCGATCGGACGCTCAAAGACGGGAACGTCAAGAGTGAGTACTCTTGACGTTCCCGTCCTTGAGCGTCCGATCGATTTTAGTCGGCTTACTAGCGTAGTAGCTTTTGGTCGGTTTTGGAGTCAAAACCGACCAAAAGCTACGAGCGAGAAGAGACTGATGAATGTGGACGAAGCGAAAGAGCTAAGCAAGTCTAGAGAGAACTGGCGCTCTTTACTCTCTGGGTACCCTATTAGGGACTCGGCATGATTTTATGTTTGTATGTATATAAGTAAATATATCGTTGTCTAGTTACCATAACACGAGCTTTTCTTAATTTGAGACTAGGTAAATTTGTGTGGAATTGTCTCAGGGCACTGCAGGGCTACAGGGCTGGGGTACAGCCTCTCCTCGACCTCTCCCCATCACACCAGTAATGGACTCACTTGGCAGTAGCGCAGTCCAGCCTCGCCACGTCCATCTCCTCGGCCAGCTGTATGATGGCAGCGGGGGGCATGGGGCTGGGGTACAGCCTCTCCTCGACCTCTCCCCATCACACCAGTAATGGACTCACTTGGCAGTAGCGCAGTCCAGCCTCGCCACGTCCATCTCCTCGGCCAGCTGTATGATGGCAGCGGGGGGCATGGGGCTGGGGTACAGCCTCTCCTCGACCTCTCCCCCTATCCTGCTCTCCGTGGCATACGCGAAGGCCGTGGACACGTGGATGAAACACCTAGATTTGGGTGTAACTTCATCTTATTAAATGCACTGTTTTTAAATTACTAATTACAAACACTTGAATACTCCGTGTTTTACTGATTCAAAAGGATTGGAGCATATACAAGTGAAATACTCTCATTTATATTGTGATATAGATGTTCCACAATTAAAAGCAATGGAACTTAAGAAAGTTTTATACCAAAGCTGTCAGCCTCTTGGCGCCCAACGTGGGGTCAGGAATTATTTAAGTACCAAATATTCTGGTTTCTCAAACATTTATTAAAACTGTTTGTACAGCTGAGGAGCTCCCTAATATATCTATGATGTAATATCTCGTAAACTCAGACCCAGATTTAATAAAAGATTTAATTACTTGAGATGCTTGCAGGCATGTCCGAGTTTTAGGGCCTCCCTGGTGCCGCGAACGTTAGTCAGGGTAGCTACCCCCAAGGGCTCATCGAAACGGGTCGTAGCAGCCATGTGCACAATAATTTGTACCTGAAAACGAATAAACAGTTGAATCTATTTTAGCGAGTGGGTCGAGTAGTCGCAACACAAAAATTGCATGTTCGAATCCCGACCGTACCAATGAGTTTTTCTGAACTTCAGTACAGTGATGACTCACACCACAAGTTTTACAGCGAAGGAAAACATCGAGAGGAAACTTGCATACGTCTGAAAAGCAATTCAAAGATATATATAGTCATGCTTGAGTAACGGCGATGGATTCACCATCTATTACGTTGACACCTAATATATTTCTGGCGGAAAGTGGGTGTGTGGGTATTACGTATACACCTCTGCCTACCCCTTCGGGGACCTAATGGGAAGGCGTGAGGATATATAACAAAATTGATAAGGTTTATAAAAACCAATGTTATTAAATTCTACACAGCGAGTATATCCATATATTTTGCTCACCTCTTCAGCCAACGTCTTCCAGTCACCATTACCGATGCCCAGGCCTAGCTGGGTGACGTCTCCCTCCACAGGAACCAACCTCTCCAGGAACTGCGGCTGGTGACTGTGGAGGTACTCGAACAGCTGAAAGACAAGATAATCTTTACTTCTATAATCAAATCAAAATCTAAAATATTTTATTCAACGCAAGGAACACAGGGAAATCTCATTGAACGTCACGTACTAGATATAAAACTACAGTTACCACCGTTTACAAGGAAATCTGCCAGGAGAAGGTAAACGGCGAAAGAGGCTCCCCAGTTTACTTTTTTTTTAATTGTTTCTCTTTGTAAAAACTCCTTTTACATCTGCTATCTGCCAGTGAAAGTGCCGTCCAAATCAGTCCAGCCATTTCAATGATTAGCCGAAAAAAACAGACAGACAGACGGCAAAAAAATTTTAATATTTATTTTGGTATATGTACCGTGTATACATCCATATGCATTTAGTAAAAAGCGTTTATTTTGATATTACATACAGACATTTCAATTTTATTTATATAATATAAATAAATAAAATTTGGAGTGTCTGTTTGTACTATTAAAATAACCGCTTTTCACTAAATGCATATGGCTGTATACGAGTACACGATAAGGATATTCCTCAGTTGAGACAAGAAGGGAAGTGGCATTAGCCACCTATTTATTTAAAGTGATTCGCGGTGTAGTTCCGAACTCTGCAATTCTGCAAGAGATAAGGCTTTGCGTCTTGGACAGGTGCGTGGGCCGAAGGCGGCCCCCACCCCTGCTGCAAGTCCCGCGCGCGCGCACCAAGCTGCTGGAACAAGCGCCGTTGACGAGAGCGCTGCGGGTACTCACTGAACGAATTCACGAAGGCCACTTACAGCATATTGTTTGTGAAGGAATAACTTAAGTTTTAGGATTAAATATATATATATATATATATAATTTTAGGATTACTTTATTTTATTTTGTCTATACTATCGTATTAGTATAACCTGTAAGGATAGTTGTAAGCATAATAAATACATAAATAAATAAATATAGCAAAATCATAGTTTTTTTACTTTTTGTCTGTCTGTCTGTTTGTTCCGACTAATCTCTGAAACAGCTGGACCGATTTCACCGGGACTTTCACTGGCAGATAGCTGACGTAATAAGGAGTAACTTAGACTACTTTCATTGTAAGAAATGGAACAATAACTTTTTAGTTAAATTCCACGCGGACGAAGTCGCGAGCACATCAATTTTTTTTTTTTTTTTTTTTATACAACGAGAGTGGCAAACAAGCATACGGCCCACCTGATGGGAAACGGTTACCGTAGCCTATTTACGCTCACGATACCGAAGTATCACTTGCGCGTTGCTACTCTGTGTTCGGAGAGTTACAGTGTTGGCAGCATAATGGGTTTAATCCCTCTGCTTCCAACACAATGTAACAATCCTCCCCCCTCCCCAAGGAGCTCATTTCTGGAAACCTTATTCACCGCGTAGGAACACAACACAAAAAATTGTGTTATTTGGCTACGGACTTCTATAAGGTGGAGGTCCTGCCCCAGTCGGGCAGCTCCAAATTCGAACGGGAAACCCGTTATGCCCTACCTCTCTTAAATCTAGCAATAAAGAAACCAATTGGTTTTTTAATACGAACCGGATCCTTGAGTATAGTATCCTGGCGCTGTTTGAGCGTACTCCCTTTCTTGGATCTCATAAGGATGTAAATTTTCTTGACATCGCATGACCTTCAACAAAAATAATGGGTCAGAAGATGTAATAATTGCTCGACCGGCAAACCACCCCCCCGCTGGCCCCGATGACATCACTAAGGCGGGTGGAAAACTGCGGTGGAGACTGGCTCAGGACCGAGAACGCTGGCGTAGAACCGGGGAGGCCTATACTCAGCAGTGGGTGCACGTTCTATCCACCCACTTATCGCCAGAGATATATTTTTGGCGCCAACGGGACAGATGGCGAGTCCATCGCCGTTACTCAAGCACGACTATACATACGTCTTTGGATTGCTTCTCAGACGTATGCAGGTTTCCTCTCGATGTTTTGCTTCACCGTAAATCTCACTCATTGGTACAGTCAGGATCCGAGGTTGCAACCATTTGGCCACCACGGCACTTTACTATACATTACTATATATATACTAGCAGTCTCGCCCAGCTTCGTCTGGGTGAAAAAATCCTAAAACGATCGCAGCGCTACCGATAGGGTCCAAATAAAAACTAAACCATTCTTGAATCAGCTACTTTGGAGGAGTTTAATAACACATACACGCACAGAAGATTTTTTATATATAAAGATATGTAAATACTTTGTACCAGCAATATAAATTTCGCAGGCGACTTTTTAAATCACTCACCACGGCTGTCATTGATTGGTCAGTTATATTTGGAGATAATTTGGGTATACCATTAAAATATTTTATGAAGACAATATAACAAATATTTAATTGCTAACGTCTTTGATCTAGCCGGCAATAAACAATAGTTGCGTTTGTCTGTAAACGAGACAAATTTTAATAAACATACATACATACATATAATCACGCATCTTTCCCGTAGGGGTAGGCAAAGACCACTTCTTTCCACTTGCTACGATTCTTACATACTTCTTTCGCTTCGTCCACTTTCATTATTCTCTTCATACATGCTCTTCGGTTTAGGGTACTCTTGACCTGACCTTTTTTCAAGACGTCCCTAATTTGGTCTAGAAACGTCCGTCTAGGTTAATTAATTTTAATAAAGCCTATTAATAATTTACGCAAAGATTGCAAGTTTGAATCCCGACTGTACCAATGAGTTTTTCTGAACAAGTACAGTGATTAGTCACACCACGAGCTTTACGGTGGATGAAAGCGTCGAGAGGAAACCTTTCAGAATAATTCAAAGGTGTATGTATAATCGTGCTTGAGCAACGGCGACAGACTCGCCATCTATCACGTTGGCACCTAAAATATCTCCCGCGAAGAGTGGGTGTGTGGGTTCTACCTACATAGTTCTGCCTACCTCTTCTGGGACCTTTATGGGAATGAGTTACAACACAACCTTGAGGTTAAAATCGTTTGTGAAGCCACTAATAAACACAAGTCAATTATTGATAGTTTCTAAGTGTATTTTAATTGTTTAAATCGTCTGTGTTTTCGTATAGATATTTATTAATTGTTTTCTTAATTTCATTAATTACTGGAATATTTTATTGTCTCTACTACTCATGTCGTACAAATATTTCGAAAAAGCTAATGTTTGTGAGGACGTGTGTCGGCTGAACGGATTTGGATGAATTTTGGCACAGAGATTTATATTAGCTTGGATTATCCCATAGGATATGTTTTATAGCATAAATGAAGTTGAGATGTGATCTATTCGAAAAATGTGAAAAAAAATCTTTGATCGAATCCGCAATGAAGAGATTCGCAAATCAGCTGGCGTGAATGAGGGCGTGATTGTAATGATGAAGAATGAAACAGATATACAAAGCATAAGTGTGTGCAAGAAGAGGCCAAGGAACGCCACGTTCCAACTACTTGGATCAAATCGATCGGACCCTCAAGGACAGGAACGTCAAGAGTACTCGAAACCGACGCGCATGTATAAAGAGACTGATGAATGTGGACGAAGCGTATGTAAGTCTAGAGAAACTGGCGCTCTATACTCTCTGCCTACCCCGTTAGGGACTTGGCGTGATGATATGTATTTTTGTTCTATCAAGGTGTTATCAAACTACATTTATAATAGAACCAAGAATCAAGCGTACCTAAATAGTTTCTCCACCAGATGCTTCCCCAGGAACCCCGAAGCTCCCGTGATGAAAACGACCGCGCCCTTGTAGAACTGCTGCATGGGGGATGTGCCGAGCTGCATCGCATCATACATGGGCTGCTGGCGGGACAGGACTGCCGCCTCCAGTTCTTGGGCCGCATCCATGATCTGTAAAAAGGAAAAAAAATGTCTTCACGCTGTCAAACAAGGGTCCTCGAAAGGTTAGACGGTGGTGCAACCAAGCGCTCTTTTTGCCAAAGATGTATTTTAGGTGCAAACGTAATAGATGGTGAGCTAAGATCAGAAGAATCAGCATTGCTATCCAGCGTGGCAATGCTGCTAGTCTTCTTGGCACGTTGCCTCGGGATACCGATTGGGACAAATATTTTATCTGTAAGTAGTTAGTTTCAACTGTTCTTTGTAAATATTATTAATTGTTGTTATTGTAAATAAATGATGGTGAGCTCATCCCCGTTTCTCAAGCACGACTATACATAAATACATATCATCATGACGTGTTGGGGTAGGCAAAGAGAGTAGAGCGCCAGTTCAATCTGGACTTACAGACCTTAATTTTTTTTGTATACCACGTTGGTAGCAAACTAGCATGGGGCCCGCCTGATGGTAAGCGGTTACCGCCGCCTTTGGACGCTTGCAATACCACTGGTATTGCTCGCGCGTTGCCGGCTTTTCAGGAATCTTTCCACACCCTTCTTGAAGAACTCCAAGCTGTCCTCTTGGAGCTCATGTAAAATCACTGTACGACCTTAAACTAATATTGTAGGTATACACGTTTTCTAGGGTACACAAAAGTATAAATTAATAAATAAATACCTGGGACAATTCCACACGAATTGACCTAGTCCCAAAGTAAGCAAGCTTGTGTTATGGTAACTAGACAACTATATATTTACATATATAGATAGATATATACATAAATACATAGGACATCCAAGACTAAGGTACAAATACTCGTGTTCATCACTCATATATCTGCCCTCAGCGGGATTCGAACCAGCGACCTCGAGTTTCGCAGTCAGGAGCTCTAACCACTAGACCAGACCAGGTCGTCAAATGTAGGGTTTTTGATCATGAAAAATACTGTTCCCGTGGAGTTAACCGTTCGAAAACAGCTTTCCATTGTTCTTAACAGAACTTAGTACCTACCTTTTTTAAATCCCACACACGACCTCCGTACACAACGTTGACAGACTCAATGCTAGCTCGCTTCTCAATCTCACCATTAATAGCCTACTAACATTATCACTCCGAAAGTGTGTGTGTAAGTTTTTTCTCATTCATGCAAAAACTACTGAACAGATCTGTATGCAATTTGTCACAGAGATAATTAGCTAGATTAACATATAGGATATTTTATTTATTTATTTATTAACTAGCTTTACCAGCGACTTCGTCCGCGTGGCATTTAACAAAAAAGTTATTGTTCAATTTCGAAAATAAAAGTAGCCTAAGTTACTCCTTATTACATCAGCTATCTGCCAGTGAAAGTCCCGTCAAAATCGGTCTTGCTCTTTCAAAGATTAGCCGGAACAAACAGACAGACAAAAATTAAAAAGATATATATTTTGGTGTATGTACCGTGTATACATCCATATGCATTTAGTAAAAAGTGGTTATTTTAATATTACAAACAGACACTCCGATTTTATTTATTTTTAAAGATGAAGGAACAGAAAACAGTTACAAATAAATATGCGATAATGCCTGCAGTAGTATAAAACTGTGCAGCAGACATTAACACTCATCTCTAGAAAGAGGTGTTCAGAGTTCCCAGTTGACACAATTAAAGGGAAAATAAGATAGACAAGGATCATTGATTATTGAATTAGGGCATGATATTGTATGGCAGCGAATCCTGGGTATGTCAGAGGAAGTATGAAAATAACTTGAATGCAGTTGAGATGCGATCTCTTCGAAAAATGTGCGGAGTAACGATATTAGATCGAATCCGCAATTAAGAGATTCGCAAATCAACTGGCGTGAATGAGGGCGTGATTGTAAAGATGAAGAAAGGCATGTTACGTTGGTTTGGACACATAGAAATGATGAGTGAAGAAAGATTGACGAAACAGATATACGAAGCCAAAGTGTGTGCAAGAAAAGGCAGAGGAAGGCCACGTTCCAACTACCTGGATCAAATCGATCGGACGCTCAAGGACGGGAACGTTAAGAGTACACGAAACCGACGAGCATGTATGAAGAGACTGATGAATGTGGACGAAGCGAAAGAGGTATGTAAGTCTAGAGAGAACAGGCGCTCTATACTGTCTGCCTACCCCGTTAGGGACTCGGCGTGATGATATGTATGTATGGCATGATAATGTGTGTGTGTGTGAATATGGATGTATATTATGTTTTATTTCAGAAAAATCTTTCAATGAAATTAAATTTGTAATATCCTTACGCCTTCCCATAAGGGTCTTTGAAGGGGTGGGCAGAGGTGTATAGGCAGTAACCACACACCCACTTTCTGCCTGAGATATATTTGAGATATACGTGCCAATGTGACAGATGGTGAGTTCATCGCCGTAACTGAAGCACGACTATACAGACGCCTTTGAATTACTTCTCAGAAGTATGCAGGTTTCCTTTCTATGTTTTCCTTCACCGTAAAGCTCGTGGTGTGACTAATCACTGTACTTAAGTTCAGAACAACTCATTGGTACAGTCGGCAGGCGGATTAGAACGCCTCGAGTCTTCGATCGGACGCTCAAGGACGGGACCGTCAAGAGTACTCGAAACCGACGAGCATGTATGAAGAGACTGATGAATGAGGACGAAGCGAACGTATGTAAGTCCAGAGAGAACTGGCGCTCTATACTCTCTGCCTATCGCGTTAGGGACTCGGCGTGATGATGATGAAATTAGTTTTAAAGCGTTACACATACGTAGTATAATTTATTGGAATGGAAACTTATAAATGAATTCCAATACAATCAAAAATTGCACATGGTCTATTTTAAATGTAATCCATAGAAAGAGTGTCTTCCATGTCATAAATATATTAAAACAATGTATTTCTGATTTAAATTGTATAAATTTTCTTTGTCTACACTAACTAAATATTAAAACGAATTATCCTGTATGTTTGGTGTCTTTGATAATTTTCTTGATTAATTTCATTTAATATATATAGCTGTCCCGCCCAGCTTCCCCCGGGTGAAAAAGTTAAATTGCCAGTAACACGATCGTAGCGCCACCTATCGGGTCCAATTGTGAATTCTAAACCATTCTCGACCCCATCTGTTAGCTAACAGATAATTGTGACTGTCAATTAATAGACAAATAATTGGCAATAAATAATATTCCGCCTATAAATTGAGATCTATGCTATCTTTCATGCTTCGCGATTCAACGCGATTCAATCAGTATGTACATTTAAATATTACATTGTGTCACTAACCGTGGTCTGGCGAATAAATTATTTCATTTAATTTCAAGTTTGTTTCCTTGTTTGTTTGTTCGCACTTATCTCAGGACCTACTAATCCGATATTAAAAATTGTCTTTGCAGTTGATAGCCCGCTTATTGCGGAAAGCTATCATTATTATATATAACTTATATAAAAATCTGCCTTAACAATAAAGTTATACACGTAAAATCTAACTACGCCATCCAGCTTGGCAATGCTGATCATCATCAGTCATCTTGGCACGTTGTCGCGGGATACCGATCTGGGGAAAATATTTTAGCAATATGTACGATCGGAAGAAGTACTTACTTCGTACTTAGTACTTCTTTCGCTTCGTCCACTTTCATTATTCTCTTCATACTTGCTCTTCGGTTTAGGGTACTCTTGACCTGGCCTTTTTTCAAGACGTCCCTAATTTGGTCTAGAAACGTCCGCCTAGGTCTACCCTTTCCAACACTTTCATTCACACTCGCCTCATGCACTTTTTTCGTCAATCGTTCTTCATTCATTCTCTCGACATGGCCAAACCATCTCAACCATTATCTATACTAATATTATAAAGAGGAAAGATTTGTTTGTTTGTTTGTAATGAATAGGCTCCGAAACTACTGGACCGATTTCAAAAATTCTTTCACCTTTGGAAAGCTACATTATCCCCGAGTAACATAGGCTATATTAAATTGGACCCGATAGGTGGCGCTGCGATCGAGTTTTAGGAATTTTAACTTTTTCACCCGTGCGAAGCTATCCCTTTCTATGTGTCCTAAGGTGGATTCGAGAATGGTTTAGATTTACAATTGGACCCGATAGGTGGCGCTGCGATCGTGTTACGGGCAATTTAACTTTTTCACCCGAGCAAAGCTGGGCGGGACAGCTAGTTATAGTAATAAATAGATATATTATAAATAGCTGAGATATACTATCTTTAAATAGGCCAAGGGAGTTCGAACAGTTAAATTTAAGGCGGCGCAACCGCGGCGCATGTTATAGGAAGAATTCGCTAACGAATGACTGGAAATTTGATCACGGAAATATATGCGACCGAAGTCGTGTGAATAACCATAGACACTGCATACCTACAGAATGGAAATATAAGTGGCTATTTCGTATATGTAGTTACAGTTCGTGCGACGAAAGAGCGGACGTTTGTCGGACCTCAGCCAGCCATTCCATTTAAAAGGTAAAATGACTCCATGTTGAACTGTTCCAAATGAAACTGTGTAAAAACTTAAGTTCGAATCCCACCTGTGCCGATGAGTTTTCTAAAGTTAAGTACATCGAATCACACCACGTGTTCTACGGTGTGACAAAGAATCGATAGGACACCTGTATAGGAGAAGACGTCATGTTGAGTTGGCACCTAAAATATATCTCTGGCGGCGAACGGGGATGGAAAAATAAATGTTCAGGAAACAAAATCAGACAGATGGGTAGAGGGATAATTATTTTGATATTTATATCTTAAAAGTACCCCACGCCTTTATTTACAATAAAATATTTACACTTTTCATAATTCAAATTTATATAAAAAAAAAACAATTTTTTGTTGGATTTTCTATCTTATTTAGTTTTTTTAAACTATTTTTTTACATTGAATTGTCATCGGTCCTTGATCGGGCCGCTACATATTATGTATATGTAATACTAGCTTATGCCCGCGGCTTCGCCCGCGTGGAAAGAGCAACATACATATTTTTGCCTTTATAATATTAGAGCTTTGAATCTTTCGGGATTCAAATGTAGCCTATGTCTTAATCCTGGGTATAAGCCATCACCATAAAAAAATATCAGTAAACCGGCTTTTTTTCAGTCGTAAAAATGGTTTTTTTTTCAATAAAAAGTATCCTATGTTACTTCTTATACCTCCAGGAATATGTGTACAAACTTTCATGATAATCGGTTATGTAGTTTTTACGTGAAAGCGTAACAAACAAACTTACATTCACATTTATAATATTAGTAACTGTCTGCCTACTCGTGGCTCACATATGGTATAATTTATGAGAAAATAGTACCAATGCACGCTCACTTTTGTTATTGTATAAAAATGTTATGTTGGTTTGTTTACGCTTCGAAAACTCAAAAAGTTCTGCACCGATCGAGCTGAAATTTTAGCATGATATATAATCCGCATCAAGGATTGTTTTTATCAATTTTTTGCATCAGTCACATATCCACAGCGAAGCGTGGCAGGGTACAGCTAGTTATCTATAAAGATTACTATGAGCTATGAGTTTTATTGTTAACCCTTATCAATAAACTTAGGGTAACTAATTAAGAAACACATTAAAATATTATTAATATATTTTTATTTCTGTTCTTTAGTACAAATATGGACCCTGCCGCAGTATACGAGGCAGAGGTGCTCTCTCGCCATAGAGACCAGATAGAGGCTATGGAACAAATCATAGAGCGAGGTGACTCCGACATCCAGAGGTTCTATGAGAACTCAGTGGTGTTCATCACTGGTGGTAGCGGGTTCCTGGGCAAGTTATTGCTGGAGAAACTCTTCCGGTGAGACAGTGAATAAGTCAATACATCTTAATATATATACATTACGTGTCACGTTGTTTGTCCGCGATGGACTCTTAAACTACTTAACTGATTTTAATCAAATTTGTACACCGTGTGCAGTTTGATCCAACTTAAAAGATAGGATAGCATACATCACAATTGGACCCAATAGGTGGCGCTGCGATCGTGCTTAAGGAAGTTTCACTTTTTCCCCCGGGCAAAGCTGGGCGAGACAGCTAGTAACTTATTATGTTTGAAGTTTTACCACCGCTTGTATGCCTGAGCTGTGGCGGCTGACTACAAAATAATTATATATCGCCCACAACTCAAAGATTGCAAGTTCGAATCCCGACTGTACCAATAAGTTTTTTGAACTTAAGTACAGTGATTAGTCGCACCACGAGCTTTACGGTGAAGGAAAACATCGAGAGGAAACCTGCATACGTCTGAGAAGACATTCAAAGGCGTATATATGTACAGTCGTGCTTGAGTAACGGCGACGGGCTCGACATCTGTCACGTTGGCAATTAAAATATATCTCCAGCGGATAGTGTGTAGGTACTACCTAGACACCCCTGTCTAGTCGTTCACAGACCTTCCCAGGGTAGGCAGAGTGTATAGAGCGCCAATCTCTGGACTTACAAACTTCATCCACATGCCACATCCACGCCATTTTACTCTTGACGTTCCCGTCCTTGAGTGTCCGATCGATTAAATCCAGGTAGTTGAACCGTGGTATTCCTGTCTCTTCCAGAAACATTCGCATTTTACATACATACATGTACTTATATGTAAGGTTAACCTTTTGTCATTAATTTATCATAGAAGTATAAATAAGTAGGTATTTGGAATTTAAATATATACAATTGTATAAATTATAAAGGTCTTAAGTATCAAACGGTGTTATTAACATAGGTACTTAAGTATTTCAAACGCATAATCAATAAATTAATTTCAATCCTTTTACTTTAGCACTAATAAACTTAACTCTTTAAATATTACACAAGCGAAATAATCCATGTATTTAAATAATTAGTTTGTGAGCCGTGATGGCCAAGTGGTTCGAGTTGCAACACTAAGGTTGCATGTCCGAATCCCGACTGTACCAATGAGTTTTTCTGAACTTAAGTACAGTGATTAGTCACACAGCGTGCTTTACGGTGAAGGGAAACTTTGAGAGGAAACCTGCATATGTTTGAAAAGGCATACGTGTAGACGTGCTTGAGTAACGGCGATGGATTCGCATTTCGCCTCGATCTTTTTACCACATACATAGAACTGACTACTCTCTCTGCCTACCCCGTGGGGGGCTCGGCGTGATGATATCATCAATATCTATTCCAATAATCAAAGTTTCTATTTCAGGACTTGTAATATAAGAAAAGTATTCATGTTAATTCGGGCAAAGAAAGGAAAGGCTGGACGAGAGAGAATAGACAATGTTTTTAATGATACGGTAAGTCTTATCTATGGTAAGTAGTTACCATTATTGCACCACCAGGAGTATCACTTGCGCGTTGCCGACTCTGCAGGAATCTTTTCACACCCTTCTTGAAGAACTCCATGCTGTTCTCTCCAGGGAAAACCTCAACGGGGAGCTCATTCCACAGCCTGAGCGTTCGCGGAAGGAAACTCCTTTGGACCCGCGCAGTGGGAGACCTTTGTGGTAATTGGAACTACTACAAGTCACTTACATCAACAAAACAAAAAGAGTTCATACAGTCTTCTCTACGAGACTTACATACAAATCCATCCATTCATCCGCAAAAAAATCCCATTCAATGTATTTCACAGCTGTTCGACGGCCTCAAAAGGAGAAAGCCACGCTTCGTTGACAGCGTGGTTCCTATAAGCGGTGACATTGGTGACCTGAAGCTGGGGATGAGTGACCTGGACTGGCACCAGGTCGCTAGCGAGGTGGACGTCATCTTCCACCTGGCTGCTACCACCAGATTTGATGAGAGTCTAAGAACGTCCATTCTGGTAAACGTGAGGGCTACCAGAGAGGTCGTGGCGTTGGCTAAAGCATGCAAAGGATTAAGGTTAGAAATTAAATATTACGCCTTCCTATGAGGCTCGCCGAAGTGGTAGGCAGAGATGTATAGTTAGTACCAACACACCCACTTTTCGCCAGAGATATACATCCATAAATATTTTATACAATAATTTTATATAAACAAGAGTGGCAAACAAGCATACGGCCCTCCTGATGGGCAGCGGTTACCGTAGCCTATTTACGCTCACGATACCGAAGTATCACTTGCGCGTTGCCACTCAGTGTTGTGCTATACATTGTTGACAGCATAATGAGACTGATCCCTCTGCCAACACAATATAACAAACCTCCCCCCCTCCCCAAGGAGCTTATTATTGGAAACCTTATTCAGGATTCATCAGTCTCTTCATACATGCTCGCCGGTTTCGAGTACTCTTAACGTTCCCGTCTTTGAGCGTCCGATCTATTTGATCCAGGTAGTTGGAACGTGGCCCTCCTCTGCCTCTTCTTCTACACACTTTTGTTTTGTATATCTGTTTCGTCAATCTTTCTTCACTCATCCGTGAGGATATACAAAATATAATTATTCCAGATCGTCATATAACACGTTATATTTATTCCAGATCGTTCGTCCACGTATCAACAGCTTTCTCTCACGCAACGTATAGCAATTTGCAAATCTTGGACCAGTTCTACCCAGCTCCCATGGACCCTGATCTCATGATACAAATCTGTGAAGCTTTTGACAGCGACAGGTTAACGGACCTAAGTGAAGGGTGAGCTAACGTCATCGTTTAACACAAAATCAATTAAACTATATATGTATATATATATATATATATATCCTCACGCCTTCCCATAAGGGTCCCCGAAGGGGTAGGCCGAGGTGTATAGGTAGAACCCACACACCCACTTTCCGCCAGAGATACATACCTTTGAATACATGCCTTTGAATTGCTCCTCATGCAGGTTTCCTCTCGATGTTTTCCTTCACCGTAAAGCTCGTGGTGTGATTAATCACTGTACTTAGTTCAGTTCAGAAAAGTTCAGAAAAACTGGTACGGTCGGGATTCGAACTTGCGATCTTTGTCGCAGGTGGCCTGGGTCAAAGATCTCTCTACTCGAATCACTCGGCCACCACGGCTTCAATGAAACTAACTATCTACAAACACGTTTAATACTCAGTGACAAAAAAACTTAACGACGCAATTATGTTAAGACAACAGAAATACCAAACCAACAAGGAGAAAACAAATGAAGTGTAGTGAAAAAAACAAATGCCACAAATTTCATAAACCAAGAAACAAAATGAGTTATTAATTTCGCCTGTATAAATTTTTTTCTCACGCCTTCCCATAAGGGTCATAAAGTAAATTGGTAAAACCCATCCCCGTTCCGCCAGAGATATATTAGGTGCCTACGTGATAGATGGCGAGTCTATCGCCGTTACTCAAGCACGACTATACATACGCCTTTGATTTGCTGTATAAAATGTTAGAGCTGGTTAGAGTTCCTGACTGTAAAACCTGAGGTCGCGGGTTCGAATCCCGCTGTGGGCACATATTTGTCAAAAAATAGCAGGGACCTTTTTACCCCGCATTGAATGCGGTTCATGTTTATTAATGGGTTGCAAATTGATAATGGGAAAGTTTGTTGAGTATGTTAGTTCACACAAAAAGTGCTGAACGGAATTGTATTAATTATGGCAAAGAGATTATTAGCTGGATCATGGATGGATGAATGTGGATGAAGCGAAAGAAGTATGTAAGTCTAGAGAGAACTGGCGCTCTGAGGCAATGTTTTCTGGGGCTGCTCTGCCTACCCAGTGAGGGTAAGTTTCACTTATATTTCAGTTTCACCAAGGGCTGGGTCAATAACTACACGTTTTCCAAAGCTTTGGGCGAAGAGGTGGTGAGAAGGGCAGCTGCAGAACTGCCCATAAGTGTCGTGAGGCCTGGAGCAGGTACGTTTTAATCTTATATACACATCATCACGAGTTAGAGAGAGCAACATTTTTCTCTAGGCTTACATACCTCTTTCGCTACAAAAAAAAAATCAAACTATTTTATTCAACGTAAGGGACACAGGGAACACTTATTGAACTTATTGAACTTATTGAACGTCACATACTTAATATAAACTAAAGTTACCATCGTTTCCATTTAAGAATACCTGCCAGGAGAAGAAGTGACGAAACAAACTCCCCGGTTTTCTCTTTTGACATTTGTTCCCTTTTACAACTGTACCAATGAGTTTTTCTGAACTTAAGTACAGTGATTAGCCACACCACGAGCTTTGTGAAGCTTGGTGAAGGAAAACATCGAGAGGAAACCTGCATACGTCTGAGAAGAAATTCAAAGGCGTATGTATAGGCGTGCTTGAGTAACGGCGATGGACTCGCCATCTGTCACGTTAGCACCTGATATATCTCTGGCGGAAAGTGGGTGTGTGGGTATTACCCATACACCTCTGCCTACCCCTTCGGGGACCCTTGTGGGAAGGCGTGAGGATATTACTATTATTATACGTAGGGGTAGAAAAAGATTAAATTACATATAAACTCTGTACAAGAGGAGTAATTCATTGCCATGCATGGCTCATCATTCAAATAATCTGATGTTGATGATGATGTCACCACCATACATCAGACACTTCAACAAAATATAGACAGAATTTAATATCAAGATGTGTTTGTTTGTAATTCTTTCACGTCTTAAGTACTTTTGGGGTGAAAAACTACTGTATTCGAGTTTAAAAAAACTCCTTGCTAGACCACCACGGAGTTTTTATACCACTAAGTGACAAAAGAGCACGCGGTCCGCTTGATGGTAAGCGGTTACCGCCGCCTAAGACGTTTGCAATACCAGGCGCGCGTTGCCGACCCAGCAGGAATCTTTTCACACCTTTTTTTAAGAGCTCCATTCCTTTCTCAAGGGAAAACCTCAGCGAGGAGTTCATTGCAAAGCCTGAGCGGAAAAAAAATCCTTTGAAACTGCGCAGTGCAAGACTGCTTTCTGCTGAGACTGGTTCGAGCTTGCAATTTTGCAGGCATTTAACTCGTCTACTACGACTAATAATATCATGAATTTAATAAATTACAGTAATCGCTACCCACTGGGACCCCACGCCAGGGTGGATGGATATTAGCTGCATGTACAGTGGTACTGGGGTAAGTACATGAACTACTATGATCTACCAAGAACTACCATGACCTACCAAGAACTACCATTACCTACCAAGAACTACCATGATCTACGAAGAACTAACATGATCTACCAACAACTACCATGATCTACCAAGAACTACCATGATTTACCAAGAACTACCATGTTCTAAAATAAAAGTAGCCTAAGTTATTTCTTTTAATATCAGCTATCTGCCAGTGAAAGCCGTTAAAATCGGTCCAACCGTTTCAGTGATTACCCGGAACAAACAGACCGACAAATAAAAATTGAAAAAATTATTTTTTTTGGTATATGTACCGTGTATACGTCCATAGTCCGTTAGTAAAACGCTTTTTTTTTTTACATTACAAACAGGCACTCCAATTTTATTTATTTCTATAGATTATTGTAACATTATTTAACGCTGAGTAATCCTTACGAGATAGATCAAATTAATCTACTACGGAATTGTGTATCTTGAAAAGATCGATAAAAATTCGGCGATGTTATATATTTATCTCTAAAGGACAACGCACAGTAACCATTTTTATCTTTTACTTATTATAAGTATTATATTATATGGCAAATAAATTATTATTATTATTATTATCTACATTGTACCCGTGGAAAGCCGGGGCGGGTCGCTAGTAATTGAAGTGTTCTCTCCAAAGTTTATCGTCGGCCCCGCAGTGGGTCTCACGAGGGTGCTATACTGGAACCCTGAAGGTACCCTCGGGCTTATCCCCGGAGACATAGTCAATAATATCACGATAGCTGCTGGTTGGAAGGCTGGGACAATGGCGAAGGACGAAGGCACCAAAATATACACTGTGGCGTCCTCTAAGAATCCAATAACAATGGGTAATGTAACATGCGCACGCGCAATCATTAAATCCATCAGTACAATAGAATAATTTATTTATTTATTGGGACGAAGTTCCTTATCGCGAGGTGCGAAAGGGGGCTAGACGGAAAAAATTTAGACCAAAAGTTGAGACGACACGTTTGTTCGAATTTAAATGAGTTTTTTTTTTAAATGAGTTTCACTTTTTGCTTTAGTTGTAAGCCGTGCGACGTGCGCGTGTATCTATATATATATATATATATATAGGACAGACAGAGAATTTATTTATTTATTACAACCAATAATATTAACTTACAGCTAAAAGCCAGCACGTGCATATCTTAAAATTACTAAGAACAAATTTAGACATATGTAACTTGTATGTTATGTACTCAAACGTAGGTATGCAGGTTTCCTCTCTATGTTTTCCTTCACCGTAAAGCTCGTGGTGTGACTAATCACTGTACTTAAGTTCAGAAAAACTCATCCGTACAGTCAGGATTCTAACTTGCGACCTTTGTGTTACCACCTCAATGGATGGAGCGATTTTGGTGATTTTTTTCTGTGTTCAAGTGGTGTTTAGAATGGTTTAGATTCGCAATTGTACCCGATAGATGGCGCTGCGTGTTTCAGGAACTCTTTCACCCAAGCGAAGCTTGGTTACTTTCTCGTTACTTCTTCTTCTCAGCATATATGCGTCCACTGCTGGACATATGCCTCTTGCATGGATTTCCAAGCTGATCTTGATGCGGCGATCCTACTCCAGGTCGGCCCTGCCGTCTTTTTAATGTCGTTAATAAGAATTATAACTTATAATTTATAACTTCTCGTTACTTACTTATGTTAATTTCAGGCGCAGTCATAGACCGTATCCACCAAGTGGGCCTTGTCTACCCAAGCCCGAAATCAATTTGGTACACTTATGTTATTTGTATGAAAACTAAGTTTACATACACACTCATGAGTTTTTTCTTGCATCGTATACCTGCATTTTTCCTAGACTTAGGGTGTCTAATTATGGGAAAAGGAAGAATGTAAGTATTTTTTTCGATTTAATTTTTTTTTATACAACAAGAGTGGCAAACAAGCATACGGCCCACCTGATGGGAAACGGTTACTGTAGCCTATTTACGCTCACGACACCGAAGTATCACTATTCACACACAACACACGCGGAGTTGCGCGTTGATACTCTGTGTTCGGAGAGTTATAGTGTGTTGGCAGCATAATGGGTTTAATCCCTCTGCTTCCAACACAATGTAACAATCCTCCAATAATTGCTCGGAATATTGATCTTTTTATCCTAAGAGGTGGAGGAATGGAGTGTGGAATTTTTTTATATTCGTGATGATCGCCAAGTATCTTGGTATGCTTTTCTATACTAAATTAATATTATAAAGAGGAAAGACTTTTTGTGTGTGTGTATGTTTGTAATGAATGAACTCAAAAACTACTGGGCCGATTTCAAAAATTCTTTCACCATTGGAAATCTACATTCAGCCTGAGTGACATAGGCTAGATTTTCTTTTATAAAAATCTTATGTCCACCCGTGCCAAGCCGTCCCGGCTTCGCACGGGTGGACTCTACCGCTAGCATTTAAATAAAATAAAACATATTTTCTTAAAGAACTCCATGCTGTATTCTCCAGGGTTTTGTAAGTAATTAAGCAGTAAATTGTGAATTGTCTATTATTAATTTCAGGTTCAATAAAATCTACAATAAAATAGACAATCTCGCCTTAGTTTTGGGTAAACTCGGCCACATACAATTTACTTTTGACAACAGCGGGGTCGAGGAACTGTCGAGAGAAATGTCAAAAGCAGATGGACTGTTGTTTGACATGGACATTCGAAAAGTAAAGTGGGCAGATTATATTATGACTTGGTGTGTGGGAGTTCGCAGATACATAATCAAAGATGAACTTAAAGACACAGAGTATGCAAAGAAGAAACAATTTTACCTAAGAATAGCAAATTTCTGCGTGTCCTTATTGTACCTTTATGTTTTCTACAAAATATTGTCGTCTTTATATTCAATTTGTTTACATACATTTTGGTTGTAAGTTATGGTTTTGTATAAAATGGCGATGAATAAATGTGTTTTAATTTCCACATATTCCAAGAGTCCCCGAAATGGTAAATATTTGTGGGTAGCAGTGAGGCAGTGGTTTACAGTGAACGGTCGCTCGTACACGCTTAGCTAATTGGGAATATCTTTTACACTCATCACGACTGTACTGTATGCACGATTATTTTTTTTAACTCAAGCGGTTTAGTGGCTCTTAGGCGGTAAAAAATAAAAAAAAATGAGTGTCAAGTGGGGCTGCCGCTTAAAAATAAAACAATAAATAAGAAACAATATATTATATTTATTTACAGTATCTGAGTGAATGTTACTAATTAGGTACACATACCTACAATAAAAAGCACATTTGATTGCCATAAAGAAAAACAAGACGGACCAATCATTTACAACATCATCATGCCAGAACACAGATTGGAAAATTCCAATTTAATGATTGCTTAATATGTATCATTTATTTAATTTCTATATATAATATATATATATATATATATATATATATATATAATATATATATATATATATATATATATATATATTGGTAATGAGTTAGACATCTTTGATTACACCGCAAACATAGCCAGAAGCCAATAATATTGTTCATTCATTTCTTTGCCTCTTCTGTTTTTTCTTGATAGGTAATCACTCCTTTTCCTATCAAATCGGGAATTTCTACGGCTAACCAAGGTCCAAGCTGGAAGAAGACAATACAGACCTTATATGTTAGTCTACAGGGGTAGCTTAGCTTGTAGGGAAGTATGTAAAGACAACGAATAGATATTTAGCTACAAGCTCACCATAATACCTCAATGCTTCGTTTCACTAGAGTAAATTTGCAATTTGGTAGATTATTTGTAGAATTTTTGGTAGAATAAAACCTGGCACCTAATATACCTCTGGCGGAAAGTGGGTGTGTGGGTATTACCTATACACCTCTGCCTACCCCTTGTGGGAAGGCTGAGGATATTTATTTATTTTATTTTTTTAAACATCCATCTCTGTGAAAATTTTCAACTGGCCATTTTGTTCTGTGTTCCTATGGGGACAAGTTTGTATTTCTCTTCGCAAACTTTTGCATTCATAAATATATTCATGTTGAAAATAATATTATATGACATGAGAGGTATCTTCAACTTAAGTACAGTGATAAGTCACACCAAAGCTTCACGGTGAAGGAAAACAGAGAGGAAACCTGCATATGTCTGAGAAGCCATTCAAAGTTGTATGTATAGTGCTTGAGAAACGGCAATGGAGTCACCATCTGTCATGTGGCCACGTGAAATACATCTCTGGCGAAAAGTTGGTGTGTGTACTACACCCCCCTGCTCATCCCTTTGGGGGTGCTTGTGGAAAGATGTGAAGATATATAATTATACATATTAGTTTAACTTACCCCAAGAGCCATAGCATGAGCTATTCCGAACCTAGGTACGTTCCTCGCCCATAGAGGCTTAAAATGGTCCGTTAGACAGATTTTTCCTCCTCTGTACATCTTCGCTGTCTTCCCATCGAGTCCTGGTAGAGCTAATTCAGGGGCTGTTGTTGGGTATGTTACAGGAATCTGTTGACAATGATTACTAAATAAAAACTTAATATCTTAGAACAATTCCACACAAATTGACCTAGGCCCAAACTAAGCAAAGCTTGTACTATGGGAACTGGATAATGATATGAGTAAGTGGTGAGAAATAAATAATTTTATTTAATTTTTTTTTTTTAATTTTGATTATGCATTTGAGTTGATTTCAGCATATTAGTTTCCATATGAGGGCAAACTTTGTTATATACTCACATCAAATTCTAGGTCAAATTCATACTTGAGCAGGTTGTGGACGTACCAGCATTTACCAAACCACCGTGTCCCAGTCTTATCAGACTCCAGACGGAACCAGTCATTGTCAGCAGCTTTGTTGTTCTGGACATACTGTAAAAGTGTTTTTTTTTTTAAACTACCATTGACAACAAATTTAACACAGGCGAGGTCCAACTACTAATATTACAAAGAGGAAAGATGTGTATGTAAGTATGTTTGTATTGAATAGGCTCCGAAACGACTGGACTGATTTGAAAAATTTTGGAAAGCTACATTCACCCTGAGTGAAATAGGCAGAATGGCATATCACATATTTTCTTTTTTTTTTTAATCTATGTCCACCCGTGCGAAGCCGGGACGGACCGCTAGTATTACATAAATATATCTTCCAATTCAAAATTAACACGCGTACCCGGAAGTAACTCTCACCTTAATAAGCGCTTGGTATTCCTCTTTTAATCTGGTGACCCAAAGTTCTTTATCTCTAGGCCCAGCCTTAGTTACCATCAATGGAATGCTGCTCAACGTTTTTCTAGTTCCCTCGTCTACCATTTTGTAGGTGTTTGTACTGTTATTTCATTATTATTCAGTGAAAAGTTTGAGATAATGTGTAGTTTTGTTCAAGTTAGTACAAGATTGTTCGACGTGTCAGTTAATGGTCATTTTGAAAAGTCAAGCAATGTCAAGTAGGGATGTTCCGTTAGTGATGTGAATAATAAATGCTGCCATTTTATTACGAGGGCTGACACTAATTTTATTTCATGCTAACAAAATGTTTAATGGTATTTAAAACTTGTAGCAATAATTCTATTAAGTTACCCCATTACTTAAACTGAAAGTTTAAACAGGCATTAGTTTTATTTCGTTATAGTTTTGAAACCAGAAAGAAGTCTGAGGGGAAACTTTGCCTCGAGAGGGTAGAAAAGTCCATTATAATAGGTTTTGATGGAGAAAATAGGTTTCACAAATAAAAAAAAACTCTATTTACTATCTTTGTTGATATATTTGCTGAAGAAAATATTTAGTTGTCATGAATGTCTGAGTTCTCTGTTCTGTTTTTGTGTCAAATCAAAGCATAGATTACAGATAACTAAATAATTATTGATAGGTACAGAAAACGTAATGGGTATTGACATTAATGACATTGACATTGAGGAGGAGATGAATGACACAGTATTTACACTCAGAATACAGAAAGAATATTTACAGTAAAACACCTCAAACATTAATGAATAACTAGATAAAATCAAATAACGTTACATGATATGTACCTACCATAAATTTAAGTTAGTCCTTGCGTTCTACCAGTAGCTAATATTAAAAACGTACTAGCTGATAGTTCTGAAACCTGTAAATAGGTATGTAACGTGTAAATATTTTAGATTCTACATTTTTTATTTCTTTTTGCTGCATATGTAAATTAATTATTATTTATTTACCGAGCAGTGTTAAGGATAACTTATACCCTTGTTTGTTTTGGAACCATTTTCTTGCTACCTATTAAAGACAATGGCTTAACAGATGTCATAATAATTATTAGATCTCATACTAAATTAATAAATATTAATAGGTATTATATATTAAATTGAGTAATGCAAGTAAGAATTAAATTAAACACCATTTGTCCAGCCTTGGTCTTCTATATTTTTTTTTTATATTGGGAGTTTGATACTTGGCTGTAACTGCAATATAGAATTAGAAGTGTAGTTTTTATTTGATTGCATGTGTCACTTGCTTTAGAGAGGCTGTTTATCTAGGCTTGTATGTTTGTACTTCCACTGAAGCTTAGACTCGTAATTGATTTATGTATTTTGAACAATGCTTACAGACATTTTAAATAAAAAGAAGAAGTATGTAAGGATCGTAGCAAGTGGAAAGAAGTGGTCTCTGCCTACCGCTACGGGAAAGAGGCGTGATTATATGTATGTATGTATATAAGTAAATATATCGTTGACTAGTTACCATAACACAAGCTTTGCTTAATTTGGGACTAGGTCAATTTGTGTGGAATTGTCCCAGGTATATATATCCTCACGCCTTCCCACAAGGGTCCCCGAAGGGGTAGGCAGAGGTGTATAGGTAATACCCACACACCCACTTTCCGCCAGAGGTATATTAGGTGCCAACGTGACAGATGGCGAGTCCATCGCCGTTACTCCAGCACGACTATACATACGCCTTTGAATTTCTTCTCAGACGTATGCAGGTTTCCTCTCGATGTTTTCCTTCACCGTAAAGCTCGTGGTGTGACTAATCACTGTACGTAAGTTCAGAAAAATTCATTGGTACAGTCGGGATTCGACTTGCGACCTTTGCGTCGCAGGCAACTGCTCGAACCACTCGGCCACCACGGCATTGTCCCAGGTATTTGTTATTATTATATTATTGTACTTAAATTGCTTTTTACAAGCATCCACTTATAATACATCCACAATATAAACAATTATTTACAAAAAACAGTTGTAAATTACAAAAACAACTAATAGATAAAATATTTGATCCAAATCAGTATCCCTTAAGAAGAGTACCTTACCTTATGAACTTTGTGAAGACTGTGAATATTGTTAATTGTTATTATTTTAAATAAATTTATCATAGTTTATTTGAAAACAAATAAATCGATTTAAAATTTCACAAATAGATATATTCTGCCATATTGGCTTTATGAGAAATAATCAGAATATTATTTTTATTAATGTTTTCAAGTAGATCGCAGCCATGGGCTCTGAACAGTCTTCGATGCCACAGAAAAAAACAACCCAGAGAGCCCCTCCTATACGTCGTGGGCACACCATAGCTGTGGCCAATGTCTTAGGTAATTCATGGATATATTTTTCTTTTAACATCATTTTGGTTATAGACTATAAGGACCAAACAATGTGGACGAAGCGAAAGGGTAAGTAAGAGAGAACTGGCGCTCTATAATCTCTGCCTACCCCGTTAGGGACTCGTCCTGACGATATGTATGTATGTATGTATAATGTTTTGTCTTGCAGAAGCTCCAAAAGTCCAGGTTCCAAATACAAGTGGGAACGACTCACCTGGAGCTAGCGTCTGTTCTGATACCGAACTCCCATATATATCGTACACTGTGGATAGGCCTATTGGAGGTGAGTGGACTTTTCATATAGTTATATTTATAAACAAGCTGTGCCAGTGACAACGACCGCGTGGAATTAAAAACAAATAACAGTTTTTAAAATAGAAGTAGCCTAAATTATTCCTTTGTACATCAGCTATCTGCTAGTGAAGGTCGCGTCAAAATCAGCCCAGTCGTTTCAGAGATTAGCCGGAACAAACAGACAGAAAGACAGACAGACAAAAATTTTAAAATAAATAATAGTTAAAAGAAACTAAAAAACACGCTTTTTATAGAAAACCGAACTAAAAAAATAGAAAATAAATTTCGATAATTTCTTGAAAGACAGACAGACAAAAATTGTAAAATAAATAATAGTTAAAAAAAACAAAAAAACACGCTTTTTATAGAAAACCGAACTAAAAAATAGAAAATAAATTTCGATAATATCTTAAAAAGCGTGGGGTGCTTGGTGTCAATACAAGTTATAAATATTTTATTGACAGATATGAGTAGTGATTATCATTTCGATAATATCTTAAAAAGCACCCAACGCTTTTTAAGATATTATCGAAATTTATTTTCTATTTTTTTAGTTCGGTTTTCTATAAAAAGCGTGTTTTTTAGTTTTTTTTAACTATTATTTATTTTCTACTTTTTAGTTATTAGTGTATTGTCATCGGTCCTCGATACGTATGCAAAGTTTCAAATTAATCAGACTTCTGGAAACTGGTGTAAATTAAGTTCAAAGATTTCGTTACATACATACATACATAGATACAACCCAAGCTAATATAAAGCGTGTAAAATATATTTTGGTATATGTATCGTGTATACATCCATATGCATTTAGTAAAAAGCTGTTATTTTAATATTACAAACAGACACTCCAAGTTTATTTATTTGTATAGATAATATCCTGACGCCTACCCATAAGGGTCCCTGAAGGGATAGGCAGAGGTGTATAAGTAAAACCCACACACCAGAGATAAATACTATGTGCCCACGTGACAGATGGCGAGTCCATCGCCGTTACTCAAGCACGACTATACATACGCCTTTGAATTTCTTCTCAGACGTCTGCAGGTTTCCTGTCGATGTTTTCCTTCACCGTAAAGCTCGTGGTGTGACTAATCACTGTATCTTTGTGTAGCCATTTGACTCTTGGCCACCGCTCTCTTGTGACATTACGTCTAGTCTTTTTTTTTGCAATTCACATAGCCTATATTAATCAGTGATAATATAGCATTCAAATGGTGAAAGAATTTTTAAAATCGGTCCAGTACTTTGTGAGCCAATTCCTTACAAACATACTTACATACAAATCTTTCCTCTTTTTAATATTAGGATAGATAATACATATCCACTTTGAAGGTGTATGAATTCCATAGACTCCCCGAAGACCTCGGCTCGCGTCCAGCGCACAGACCAGAAGACGTGGGCTGTGCAGCGCAAGCAGACGAGCCTGCAGGCCAGGCGGAGGAGGGGTCATGATATAGTTGTGGTGAAGCAGCCAGCTGGTGAACAGCTCAATGAGGATATGCAAAGACTGAGGGTGAGTGAGTAGACTCTTTTCGGCAGATGTCTCCCATTCTTAAGGCTTAAAACGTATATCTATACATACATATAAATAAAATTTGAGTGTCTGTTTGTAATATTAAAATAACCGCTTTTTACTGAATGCATAAGGATGTATACACGGTACATGTGTACGAAAATATATATTTTTTTAATTTTTGTCAGTCTGTCTGTTTGTTCCGGCTAATCTCTGTAACGACTGGGCCAACTTTGACGGGACTTTCATAGGCAGATAGCTGATATAAAAAGGAGTAACTCGGGCTACGTTTATTTTAGAATCTGTAAAATTTTTTTTTGTTAAATTCCACGCGGACGAAGTCGCGGTCACAGCTGATATATACATATATACCCACGCGTCCCCATAAAGGTCCCCGAAGAGGTAGGCAGAGGTGTATAGGTAATACCCAGACACCTACTTTCCATCAGAGATATATTAGGTGGCAGCGTGACAGATGGCGAGTCCATCGCCGTTACTCAAGCACGACTATACATACGTCTTTGAATTGCTTCTCAGACGTATGCAGGTTTCCTCTCGATGTTTTCCTTGACCGTAAAGCTCGTGGTGTGACTAATCACTGTACTTAAGTTCAGAAAAACTCATTGGTACAGGGATTCGAATTTACAATCTTTGTTTTACCACTTGTCCACCAAGGCTCGTTTGTTCTTTCGTATTCATGTTTAATCTTAAGAAAACTACCTTGTCAACTAGTAACCTAAACATGTAGCACCTAAACGCGTTGACACCTAAAAGGACAACAGCTTTATTGTATTCACCAATGTACGTATACCTTCCCCAGGACATACCAACGTTCCTGCCCATCATGAGGGGCACTCTTGGCCTACCAGGCGCCAGGGATCCTGAAGTACTAGAAGGTATGCCAACAAGCATGTTTTTTCGACGTTTTATAAGTGCCCATGTGAAATAAAATACTTTGATTTTGACTCGGGTTCACCTGACTTCACATCTATAAAATTAATTAAATTGAAAGTCTTTCAAATTCACTTCACGCCCTACTTCAAGGGTTCACGAGGGGGTAGCCAGAGGTATGTAGGTAGGACCCAAACATCAATTTTCCGCTGCCATATATGTATTTACGTACTTGGGATAGGCTTAGGTTACTTTCTATCAAAGTGCAAGCTTTCGTCCTTAAGGTCTGGGTTGGAGGCCTTGGGCGCGTCTTGCGGGGAGGCTGCAGGCGCACTTGGCTGCCTGCGCCCACCCATTGGGGCACGACCAAATGGCGGTTGTGGCCGCGATCAAAGAGGTAGGCAACTCCACACAAATTGACCTAGTCCCAAACTAAGCAAAGCTTGTTCTGTGGGAACTGGACAACGATATACATAATTATATAGATAGGCAATTCCACACAAATTGACCTAGTCCCAAACTAAGCAAAGCTTGTTCTGTGGGAACTGGACAACGATATACATACTTATATAGATAGGCAATTCCACACAAATTGACCTAGTCCCAAACTAAGCAAAGCTTGTTCTGTGGGAACTGGACAACGATATACATGCTTATATAGATAGGCAATTCCACACAAATTGACCTAGTCCCAAACTAAGCAAAGCTTGTACTGTGGGAACTGGACAACGATATACATACTTAGATAGATAGGCAATTCCACATAAATTGACCTAGTCCCAAACTAAGCAGAGCTTGTACTATGGGAACTGGACAACGATATACATACTTATATAGATAGGCAATTCCACACAAATTGATCTAGTCCCCAAACTAAGCAAAGCTTGTACTGTGGGAACTGGACAACGATATACATACTTATATAGATAGGCAATTCCACTCAAATTGACCTAGTCCCAAACTAAGCAGAGTGGTTTTCCTCAGTCTGACACAGAGATATCCCGCCTCTACTCCCAAATGGTGGACAAGCAACGAGCCAACGCGAGACACGCTGAGAGGTTAGCCAGGGTACATGAGGTCGCCCATCAACTCTCCAGGTGCAACTTTCTACTTAACCAGGTATATGATTGAATATATTATATCCTTCTATAGAAGTGATTAGTCACACCACGAGCTTTACGGTGAAGGAAAACATCGAGAGGAAACCTGCATACGTCTGAGTAGAAATTCAAAGGCGTATGTATAGTATCGTATCGTGCTTGAGTAACGGCGATGGACTCGCCATCTGTCACGTTGGCACCTAATATACCTCTGGCGGAAAGTGGGTGTGTGGGTATTACCTATACACCTCTGCCTACCCCTTAGGGTGTGGGAAGGCGTGAGGATATATTATTATTCTATAGATAGTGGAATCCACGAAGACGCGCCCCACCAGTATCTAGTGGAGGTGGTCGCGGGATGCGGGGAGTATGACCCGAGTGTATTAATTGTAGTGTGCGTGTGCACTCATAGGTAATCAGTGTGTACCGACAATACTCACACATTAGTGGAAGGTTGCACACGTACACTAAGGGAAGGATAGTGGGGCGCGTCAATGTAGATGAAACTATATATATATATATATATATATATATATATATATATATATAATATTATAAATGCGATGTTGGTGTGTATGTTTGTTCCTCTTTGACGCATAAACTGCTGAACAGATTTGGAAGAAATTTGGCACAGAGATAGATTACATACACATATACATATCACGCCAGGTCCCTAACCGGGTAGGCAGAAAGTAGCCGAAAGAGCGCCAGTTCTCTCTACCTTGCGCTTCGTCCACATTCATCAGTCTCTTCATACATGCTCGTCGGTTTCGAGTACTCTTTACATTCCCAATACTCCCACATGCAACCGAACGATGTAAATTGTTTGGCGCTACTTGTCTCCTTTTATATTGCAACAATATTGAAACCTATCTTTTCAGACTTTGCAAGATATAGAAGAATTGAACCTGATGTTGCCAGAAGAGAAGAGATTAGAACCCTTTGTGTGGTCGGAACAGCGATAGTGCAATGGTGTGGTGATTCTTCACTAGGTGGTAGGCTTCTTATTGCAACAGTCCGGCTAGGTGACCACCGCAGTGGCAGATATCCTGCCGCCAAGCACTAGTGTACGTACACTACACTGTGTGCCGGTGTGGAGGGCACTGTAGCTTGTCACATTACTGGCCATAAGGGACTGGGTACTAGGTGGTAGCCTCTTATTGCAACAGTCCGGCTAGGTGACCACCGCAGTGGCAGATATCCTGCCGCCAAGCACTAGTGTACGGACAATTTTCTTCCTAATAATTGCTTAGTGGCTAGGTTCTATATGTACTAGATACCATTGCTTTTGTAAATAAATGTTTAATAATTATTTTGGTGTTATTTATTGAATTTATTCCCAAAATGTAGCAACCATCCTTCGTCTTTAATTTTTTTTTTATACTTCTCATCTTCTGAATGTATATATATCCTCACGCCTTCCCACAAGGGTCCCCGAAGGGGTAGGCAGAGGTGTATAGGTAATACCCGTGGTAAAACTCGTGGTGTCATCACTGTACTTAAGTTCAGAGAAACTCATTGGTACAGTCGGGATTCGAACTTGCGATCTTTGTGTCGCAGGCAACTACTCGAACCGCTCGGCCACCACGGCTGTATATATAAAATAGGGAAATATAAACATAGCATATTTTTTTGTTTATAAAGATTGCCTAAGGGCTTATTCTTTTGTTTAAAAGCCAAGGAAAGGGCAATGAGCATCGATTGTTTCCCAACTTCAATGAGAGCCGAGGTAGAGCTACTTCGATGATAGATTCAAATTTTTTTTATTACCTCGTTGCCGCAGCTGACACTTATTTTACATCAACTTCAATTGTTCTAAATTATTATCATCATATCATCACGCCGTCCCTAACGGGGTAGGCAGAGAGTATAGAGCGCCAGTTGTCTCTTGACTTACATACCTCTTTCGCTTCGTCCACATTCATCAGTCTCTTAATACATGCCCGTCGGTTTCGAGTACTCTTCAGTTCCCGTCCTTGAGCGTCTGATCGATTTGATCCAGGTAGTCGGAACGTAAAATATTTTGAATACTATTTATTTTAAGCTGGTATTTTCATGGTTATGTACGATCTACGCAGTATGTCTGATTTTGTGATTCTTTCAGTCAGGACGTCTTTAAAATGTGAAAAGTTTGCGAAATTACTTTATACCGAAATCTGAACACGAGATTGCATCTCGAGTCAAGTTATTAACTTAAAAATAACTTGTGTTCTTCGCACTGTTGTGGTAAAACTGGTAGTAACCACCATCGTTGGTGCTCTGGTTGACCAAGAGATACCTACGACTTCTCATAAAGACACATTTATTGTGGTAAACGTGTATCCGAAAACGGTTTCGGATACACATTCTAGCACCGTTTTTTCAAATTAAAACATGTTTTTGTCCGTTTAACACTTCTTGCCTCCATACAAATAAATACCTTGAAACGTCAGTTACGTGATGAGATCAAATAATTCACCTTATCTGGGATTTGCGAAACGTCACAAGTTTTTTGTTTTTATGTGTATATGATGTGACCATAGAACACTACCTACTTTTTAGGGTATATAGATAAAATTAAATAGGTACCTAAAGACTTTTAAATTTAAATATAACCTGTGGTGACCGAGTGATACGAGTAGTTACAACATAAAGGGTCAAGTTTAGACAAGTTCGAATCCGTACTGTACTAATGGGTCTAAACTTTAAGTACAGTGATTACATACATACATACATATCACCACGCCGAGTCCCTAGCGGGGTAGGCAGAGAGTATAGAGCGCCAGTTCTCTCTAGACTTACATAACTTCGCTTCGTCCACATTCACCAGTCTCTTCATACATGCTCGTCGGTTTCGAGTACTCTTAACGTTCCCGTCCTTGAACGTCCGATCGATTTGATCCAGGTAGTTGGAACGTGGTCTTCCTCTGCCTCTTCTTGCACACACTTTTGCTTTGTATATCTGTTTCGTCAATCTTGCTTCACTCATCCGTTCTATATGTCCATACTTTCTATATGGACATACAATCACATGCTTACGGTGAAGGTAATCATCGAGGGGAATATGCATACGTTTGAGAAGGAATTCAAAGGCGTATGTATAGGTTTTGTACTGTACACTTCTGGCTAGCCCGGGGACCCTTTCAGGAAGACTTAAAGATACATAAGAGAGGTAGGGCATAACGGGTTTCCCGTTCGAATTCGGAGCTGCCCGACTGGGGCAGGACCTCCACCTTATAGAAGTCCGTAGACAAATAACACAATTTATTGTGTTGTGTTCCTACGCGGCGAATAAGGTTTGTCAATGAGCTCTTTGGGGAGGGGGAGGATTGCTACATTGTGTTTTCTTTTTTCTTTCATTGTGTTAACATTCCGAACACAGAGTGGCAACGCGCAAGTGATACTTCGGTATCGTGAGCGTTAATAGGCTACGGTAACCCGCGACCTCAAGTTTCGCAGTCAGGAGCTCTAACCACTAGATCAGACGGCCGTCGAAATATATACTACATCAGAAAAATCTAAACACCTTGCTAGTTTATGTTTTACAAAGAATATCAGAAAAATGTGTATATTTAGGAATATTTGTCAAATGTCGTTTAATCCTTACTAATATTATAAATGTGAATGTAAGTTTGTTTGTTACGCTTTCACGTAAAAACTACTTAACCGATCACCATGAAACTTTGTACACATATTCTTGGAGGTATTAGAAGTAACATAGGATACTTTTTATTGAAAAAAAAATTTTTTTTTTAAACTCAAAAAAGTTCGCGGGCACAGCTAGTAGTGAATAATACCTCTTATTATTCACTATTAAACGACATTTGGCTCTGATAACAAATGTATATATATAAATATAATAATAATATATCCTCCCGCTTTCCCACAAGGGTCCCCGGAGGGGTAGGCAGAGGTGTATAAGTAGTACCCACACACCCACTTTCCGCCAGAGACGTATTTTAGGTACGTGACAGTGTATACAGTGTATATATACCTACATAAAATTGCTTTGTTGGGAATCTTTTCTCCCAGTTGGCGACTGCTTGCCTTCGTGTTTTAGAAGTACCCCTTCCAAAAACAGTGTTGCAAAGTAGGAAATCAAGTGCAAATATTGCTCAAACAGTGATTTCATGTGTCTATTCTGCAACTGCTCGAGAGGCATCGTGTGTACAGACATATTCAAATATTATGCAAAATTTACCGACTAATGTTTGGTGTGTGCTTTGTCTCGGCCAAGGACGACCCCTTCATACTAATGGTAACGTTACCAGGACACGCTATTTTGCTAAGCATTTGGTTTCCTATAAGATCTACTTACAGGGAACCATATGCTTAGCAAAAAACATACTTGAGGTATTTACCTTTGAGAAAGCCGAGGTGCAAAAATTTTAAGTTCGAATGCCGACTGCACCAATTAGTTTTTCTGAACTTAAGTACAGTGATTAGTCACACCACGAGCTTTACGGTGAAGGAAAACATCGAGAGGAAACCTGCATACGTCTGAGAAGCAATTCAAAGGCGTATGTATAGTCGTGCTTGAGTAACGGCGATGGACTCGCCATCTATCTAGTTGGCACCTAAAATATATCTTTGGCGGAAAGTGGGTATATGGGTTTACCTATACACCTCTGCCTACCCCTTCGGGGACCCTTGTGGGAAGGCGTGAGGATATATTAAGTAATTTGTACAAGTTTGTCTAGAGAAAAACCCCGGAATCTAAATAATTTCGAACTCGTCAGTTTTTTGTTTCTTAGCAGTTAAAAGTATTATCGTCAAAAGCGGTATTGTACTGACCCGGATAGAGTTATTTGTAAGTGTTTTTTTTCAGTAAGTGACGTCATTATTGTTGGGTAAAAACAACGCGTAATTTTAATACAATTACTAGGTATCCAAAGTTAGCTAGGTATCCGGTGTAACCAATTTTTTCTTCCTTCGTTTAGGTCTCCTTGACTAAGGTGTAACGCTGCCCTCATTTCGCGTACACTTAGGTGCACATATATGTATGTATGTCAATTTATCAGGAGTAATACTCTTATATATATATATATATATATATATATATAATAAATAAATATATCACCCATTTGTGAACTCACTCATCACGAAATCTCAGGAACTATAAGGCCGATTGACTTGAAATTTGGTAGGAGTATTCCTTACGCGGTGTAGAGGTCAGTTAAGAACGGATTTTATGAAACTCAACTTTTTAATAAATAAAAAAAAACACGTTTTCTTCCATAGGGGAAATAGTTGAAAAACGTGTTTTTTTTCACCCGGGCGAAGCTGGGCGGGACAGCTAGTTCTTTATAAGTGCTATTATAATAATATATTCCACTGAATTATATTGCAAACCGATTAATTGTATTTCATGAAATCTTATAATTATTTTATTATGAGTACTTAAAAACACATTATGTGTTATAAATGTTTATATACATTACGCACTCTTCTATGTGGATGTATGTAACTTCCACCTGGATCGATTTCGATGAATTTTGCATGTGTTACAATTAACAATATTTACAAAGAACAGTTGAAACTAACTACTTACATACATACATACATACATATCATCACGCCGAGTCCCTAACGGGGTAGGCAGAGAGTATAGAGCGCCAGTTCTCTCTAGACTTACATACCTCTTTCGCTTCGTCCACATTCATCAGTCTCTTCATACATGCTCGTCGATAAACTAACTACTTACCTACAGATAAAATAATTGTCCCAAATCTGTATCCCGAGGCAACGTGCCAAGAAGATTAGCAGCATTGCCATGTGTCAGGAAGATGGGAAGGAGCCAGTGTATCGACACACGTAGCGTCCCACACTAAGGGCCGACCCATCCTACATGGCATCAGAGACCTACCGTCCGGCCTCCGGCCATCGCGAGCGAGACCGACTGGTTCCAGCACAGCAGGTGAGAAACGGTGTACGCCCTCTATCACGTTGGCACCTAATAATTTTAAGCTATTTTCAATTTGTTAAATTACTATTTTAAATGCAACTCCAAACTACGAAATATCGTTATAATTTAATAGTAGGTACTCAATTAAGATTTGTTTATATTGTATACTTTTAAATACATTGTTTTCGATATTTTAAGTAATAAGTAATGTGATTGACTAGATATCTGTTTCGCGCCAATGACGCCTCAATACAGCCTAGAATACAGCGATTATTCACGCTTTACGGTGAAGGCAGGGACGGATTTAGGACAACCGGGGCAACAGTCCCGGGGCTTCCACAAAACAGGGGCCACCACAATAGACGAAAATAAAATACAAATAATAAAAATAATCATTTATTATCTTAATTTAATAAATTAACAATATTTAAAAAGAACAGTTGAAACTAACTACTTACAGATAAAATATTTGTCCCAAATCGGTATCCCGAGGCAACGTGTCAAGAAGACTAGCAGCACTGCCACGCTGGATAGCAATGCTGATTCTCTGAGCGAGATATGTTCCAGTCTGTCACGAGAGGTCTCGATTAGACGGCGCGAGACTTCTTTAAAAAGATGGTGAGCCTCTGGACCCCAAGGCCCCAGAGTTTCAACCTCAAATGTAGCATATATGTAATCATTTATTTGCAATAAAACATGGTATAAATTGGTGTTTATGAATAATTTTGTACTTGAAAACTCAGCAAAACATATAGTTTTGCTGAGTTTTCAGCATGCAAACTTAGGTCAGTGTTCAAAAAATTCTTGAACACTAAGTATAAAAGTTATTGTCATTCAACCATTCATACAATTGAATTTTAAACTGCCTATAGCTTCTTCACTGCTTGCCTATTGCTTGTCACGACACTCATGTACGAAAGTGAAAATTGGGTATGGCAGAAGAAGCATGAAAGCCGAATAAAAGCAGTTGAGATGAGAGCGTTAAGAAGTATGATAGGAGTTAAAATGAGTGACAGGATAAAAAATAGTGAGATAAGGAAACGTTGTGGTCTGAAAGAAGATGTAGTGACAAAAATTGAGAAAGGTATGCTGAGATGGTTTGGCCATGTCGAGAGAATGAATGAAGAACGATTGACGAAAAAAGTGTATAAGGCGAGTGTGAATGAAAGTGTTGGAAGGGGTAGACCTAGACGGACGTTTCTAGACCAAATTAGGGACGTCTTGAAAAAAGGTCAGGTCACGAGTACCCTAAACCGAAGAGCATGTATGAAGAGAATAATGAAAGTGGACGAAGCGAAAGAAGTATGTAAGAATCGTAGCAAGTGGAAAGAAGTGGTCTCTGCCTACCCCTACGGGAAAGAGGCGTGATTATATGTATGTATGTATGTATAGCTTAACAACTTAAATTTACTTGGTAACTTTTTATTTACTTTTCACAATTAGCACGACAACCTGGTCATTTACGCTAATGTGGTAGTATAAGTTAAAAAAATACAAATGAGTAATAATAAATAAGGTTAATATAAATTTATTACCGAGAACAAGATGCGATGAAGATTATAAACTTTAATACTTAAGAACAGAGAACTAAAGTCAGACTAGTAATAATTATGGGCCAGGGGGCCTGCACTCCTTTGTTGCCGGGCCTCCAGAACTCTAAGCCCTGCACTGGGTGAAGGAACGTGGTATTCTGTAGCATACCGAACTTCGCTTGCCAGTCACCTTGCACTTCCTAAGCTCCCTGCTATATAATGAAGTGTACCGAAAGCTATTTGGCAATGTAGGTAATATTTTTAACGCCAAAAGGAATAGGTATTATTAATTATGAAGACCCTTTTGTATGAAGATATCCAAAATCTCATAAAGTAAGTATAGGTAATACCCACACACCCACTTTACAGAGGTATATTAGGTGCCAACGTGACAGATGGCGAGTCCATCGCCGTTACTCCAGCACGACTACACATACGTTTTTGAATTGCTTCTCAGTCGTATGCAGGTTTCCTCACGATGTTTTCCTTCACCATAAAGCTCGTGTTGTGACTAATCACTGTACTTGTTCAGAAAATTTATTATCTATTTATTTAGCATAAAGTATGTAACATAAAATACTAGCATTGTACTTAATCTTTTAATATTTTACACTCTTAAGGTTCGCAAAATCTTCACCTCAACCACACTTATAAACATACATACTCACCCACACACATTACCATGCCCTAATTCAATAATCAATGATCCTTGTTAATCTAATTTTCACTTTAATTGTGTCAACTGGGAACTCTGTAACACCTCTTTCTGTAGATGAGTGTTAATGTCTGCACAGTTTTATACCACCTACTGCAGGCTTTATCGCACATTTATTTGCAACTGTGTTTTCTGTTCCTTAATAAATAAATAAATTCCTTTGAACATTTAAAGGCAAGCTGCATTTATATGAACGAATTCTCGCGAAGTTTCAACATTCCGCATAAACTGTAGACTTCGCCTCTGGCTTAACGCAATATCGTTTTGCAACGAACGTTCTTGCGTTGCGAGATTTCAATATTGTCTCAGCTTTGCCGACTTAGTTGGGCAGTAAACTCCTTAGTGACTCCACGCGTCCTATTAAGCCACAAACCAAGGTATGTATATTTATTTTTTTAATGATATTTTGCGTCAATCCTGGACCGATCTTCACCAAACAAACACGACTAAACAGGTCGTGGATAGAACTACACTAGTGTATAGCTTCCACTGTTTCAACATCATTTAAAACCACTTAAACTTTGAAATACGTAAGGGGCGAATACGGGGCTTACATTTCAAAAATACGGTGAGAGGAAACCTGCATACGTCTGAGAAGCAATTCAAAGGCGTCGTATGTATAGTCGTGCTTGAGTAACGGCGATGGACTCGCCATCTGTCGCGTTGTCACCTAAAATATATCTCTGGTGGAAAGTGTGTGTGTGGGTACAAGCTATACACCTCTGCCTAGCCCTTCGGGAACTCTTGTGAGAAGGAGTGAGGATATATATATAAATATAATAATAATATACTATAATATATCCTCACGCCTTTCCCACAAGGGTCCCCGAAGGGGTAGGCAGAGGTGTATAGGTAATACCCACACACCCACTTTCCGCCAGAGGTATATTAGGTGCCAACGTGACAGATGGCGAGTCCATCGCCGTTACTCAAGCACGACTATACATACGCCTTTTGAATTTCTTCTCAGACGGATGCAGGTTTCCTCTCGATGTTTTCCTTCACCGTAAAGCTCGTGGTGTGACTAATCACTGTACTTAAGTTCAGAAAAACTCATTGGTACAGTCGGGATTCGAACTTGCGACCTTTGCGTCGCAGGCAACTGCTCGAACCGCTCGACCACCACGGCTTTATATATATATATATATATGTATATTATATATATATATATATATATATATATATATATATATATGCTTATTCCATTTAAGTCTACATTTTAAACGTTAAAGTTTACAACAATGTGAGAATGGTCGATTTTCAATGATTTGTGTTCGTTTTGTAATTCATTCTTGCGTAAATTAATTTTAGGTGCGTGTTAGTTTTATTTATCAACTAGCTTTTGCACGCGGCTTTGCCCGCGCTGATCTCGATAAGTAGCTTATGTATTTCTCGGGAATAAAATGTATGTCCTAATCCTGGGTATAAGCCATCACCATTTCAACTTTCAACCAAATCGGTTAAGCCGTTATGCCTACAAAAGCATACATATACACATCGCGCCGAGTACCTAACGGGGTAGGCAGAGAGAAACACCAGTTCTCTCTAGACTAACATACCTCTTTCGCTTCGTCCACATTCATCAGTCTTTTCATACATCGTCGGTTTCGAGTACTCTTGACGTTCCCGTCCTTGAGTGTCCGATCGATTTGATCCAGGTAGTTGGAACGTGGTCTTCCTCTGCCTCTTCCTGACAAAAAGAGCAACAAACATTCAAACTTACACCTTAATATTAGTAAGACTAGATGTGCCCGGTGACGTCACCCGCGCATAATTAGTTTTAATTTTCGTCCGGAATTAAAGACATTGTCCAATACGTTAGTGACTTGTAACACAGGTTTCCAAACCTACCTCACGCACCTGTTTCTGATAATTAACGGAGTCTACATAGCTATATATTGTACAATTGTTTAACTTGTTATTTGCTCAAGGACGGGAACATCAAGAGTACTCGAAACCGACGATGTATGAAGAGACTGATGAATGTGGACGAAGCGAAAGATACATGTTTGTCTAGAGAGAACTGGCGCTCTTCTCTCTGCCTACCCCGTTAGGGACTAGACGTGATGATATGTATGTATATTTGCAAAATTGTTAAACATCCTATGACGCTCAAGGACGGAAAAGAAGAGACTGATAAATTTGGACGAAGCGAAAGAGATCCTAAGTCTAGAGAGAACTGGCGCTCTACTCTCTCTTTCTACCCCGTTAGGGGCTCGGCGTGATGATATGTCTGTATCTTATGTTTTTTGGAAGAAAATAAGTGACATTTTATTTATTAATACAATATAGTCACTGAAGGGGTAGGCAGAGGTGTATAGGTAGTGTCCACACACCTACCAGAGATATATTTAAGGTGCCAACGTGACAGATGGCGTTTCCATCGCCCTTACTCAAGCACGACTATACATACGCCTTTGAATTGCTTCTCAGACGTATGCAGGTTTCCTCTGGATGTTTTCCTTCACCATAAAGCTCGTGGTGTGACTTAACGCTGTACTTAGGTTCAGAAGAATTGGTACAGCCGGGATTCGAACTTGTGATCTTTGTGTCTCAGGCAACTACTCGAACCACTTTAAACACGAAGGATACTTACATCTAGTAATGAAATCAAATTTGTTAGTATTTCATAAATTCGTGCAATAAATTTTACGCATTGAGCAAAAATGGCGTGTTCAAATTCGAGCGAAACATCTTTCGTGCATTTAAATAATTATCTTGTTCGTTTTTTACCACAGTCGTTGCTAAAATATTGCATTGCATAGTTTAAATGGAGTGGCAACTATTTACATCTCTTACCACTTAATCTTGAAATCAAAGCCGCGGTGGCCGAGTGGTTCGAGCAGTTGCCTGCGACGCAAAGGTCTCAAGTTCGAATACCGACTACAGTCGGTACTTAAGTTCGGTACTTAAGTAAAACTGATTCAGAAAAACTGATTGGTGTACCAATCAGTTTTTCTGAACTTAAGTACAGTGATTAGTCAAACTACGAGCTTTACGGTGAAGGAAAATATCGAGAGGAAACCTGCATACGTTTGAAAATCAATTCAAAAGCGTATGTATAGTCGTGCTTGAGTCACGTTAGCACCTAAAATATATCTCTGGCGGAAAGTGGCTGTGTGAGTATTACCTATACACCTCTGCCTACCCCTTCGGGGACCCTTGTGGGAAGGCGTGAGGATATATTTATTTTATATAATTAAAAAACATTGGTACAGACTGGGTTTGAACCGCACATAGGTTACTGCGAGCAGTAGCTCAAGGTGAGAGTTCAATGAACTGGTTGCACCACCTTGCTACAGGGTGTTGCAACACAACAAGCTAAATACAAAAGTGAACTCTATTGTTACGTTCCTAAGGACCTTTTTAGCTTCGATGACGGAATAAAGATCTAACACTTAGAATGGCGCAAGGAGTTGTTAATCATGTTCTCGATTTTAATTTCTATGATCGGCAATGTGTGATTGATAACTATTGCATGCGTTCATAGGCGGTAACCGCTTACCATGAGCCAGGATGTATTGACATAAAAAAGTTGGGTGACAAGTAACACCTAAAGCTTTAAGGTGAAGGAAAACATCGAGAGGAAACCTGCATACGTTGGAGAAGAAATTCAAAAGCTTATGTTAGCACCTACACCATAGCTGTGGGAAGGCATGGAGTTCTTCAAGAAGGGTGTGAAGAGATTCCTGCGGGGTCGGCAGCGTGCGAGGGATACCCCTGGTGTTGCAAGCTTCCATAGGCGGCAATAACCGCTAACCATCAAGCGGGTCGCATGCTTGTTTGCCAACCAAGTGGTAAAAAAAAGGCGTGACCTACATAAATTGGCTTTGGAATATTTATTAGTACATTAAATTGGTTGGTTTGGATGAGAGAGCATGAGTGAAGGAAGACTGACGAAAGAGATATGAAATGCAAAAGTGTGTGCTAGAAGAGGCAGAGGAAGGCCACGTTCCAACTACCTGGATCAAATCGATCGGACTCTCAAGGACGGGAACGTCAAGAATACTCGAAGCCGACGATGTATGAAGAGACTGATGAATGTGGATGAAGCGAAAGAGGTATGTAAATCTAGAGAGAACTGGCGCTCTTTCTCTCTGCCTACCTCGTTAGGGACTCGGCGTGATAAGTATTTATTACAAGCTGAGCCCTGCATTTTACCCGTTTTCTCAACATTCTTCATTCATGCTATATATAGGCTTCGACCTATAGGAGTTCCTAAAGATCGAAGCCTTTATAGATAGCGCCATCTACGAAGACGCGCCCCACCAATTTCTAGTCGTGGAAGTCGCGGGATGCGTGGAGTATGACCCGAGTGTATTAATTGTAGTGTACGTGTGCACTCATAGGTAATCAGTGTGTACCGACAATACTCACACATTAGTGGAAGGTTGCACACTTACACTATAAACTATAGGGAAGGATAGTGGGGCGCGTCTTCGTGGATGGCACTATCTATATATAGCTTTCCTAAAAGCCATCCTCAATAAATTCTTATACAAAAAAATAAACAAATTGGATTCGTTGTCGAGATTAGCGCATTCAAACAAACACAGCTTTATAAAAACAGCGTAGATTCTTGTTTTTGCAGTATTTTATTGATTTATTTATTTATTTAGGAACAGAAAACACAGTTACAAATAAATATGCGATAATGCCTGCAGTAATATAAAACTGTGTCGCAGACATTAACACTCATCTCTAGAAAGAGGTGTTACAGAGTTCCTAGTTGATACAATGAGATCATTTATTTACAATAACAACAATTAACAATATTTACAAAGAACAGTTGAAACTAACTACTTACAGATAAAATATTTGTCCTAAATCGGTATCCCGAGGCAACGTGCCGAGAAGACTGGCAGCATTGCCACGCTGGACAGCAATGCTGATTCTCTGAGTGAGATATGTTACAGCCCGCCAGTCACGTTGATACAATTAAATTGAAAAATTGATTAACAAGGTTCATTGATTATTGATTTAAGGCATGATAATGTGTGTGTGTGTGAGATAATGGATGTGTTTGTGTTTAGTTGCGCGTTTGAATGTGTGTATATATGAACGTGTTGTCTGCTGTGTTAAAAAAATATATGTTATGTAATCAATATAGATAATTTTGCTGTCCCGCCCAGCTTCGCTTGGGTGAAAATGTTCAATTGCCCGTAACACGATCGCAGCGCCACCTGTCGGGTCCAATTGTGAAATTTAAACCACTCTCGACTTCATCTGTTAGAAGTCGTTTGGAGCTAACAGATAAATAATTTGCAATAAAATAATATTGCGGCTATAAATTGAGATGTAAGCTACCCTATCTTTCAAGTTGGATCAAAGTGCACACGGTGTGCAAATTTGATTGAAATCGGTTAAGTAGTTTAGGAGTCCATCGCGGACAAACAACGTGACGCGTAATTTATATATATTAAAGAAGATATACAAATAGTTGTGTGTATATAAATACTTGTTCCGTCTTGCAGAATGTCGTGTGAAGGTTATTCAGAGTCGGAGGTCGATTCGATGCCGGACCGCATCTCACAGACCTTCTCTGGCCTGACGCTCCTCATCACTGGAGGCACTGGCTTTATGGGGAAGGTGCTGGTAGAGAAACTATTAAGGTAACTTCTTTTTATTCTTCTTATCCTTCTTGTGAGTGCAAGAATTACTGCGAGCGGGATGCGTGACAGTAATAATAATAATATCCTCACGCCTTCCCACAAGGGTCCCCGAAGGGGTAGGCAGAGGTGTATGGGTAATACCCACACACCCACTTTCCGCCGAGGTATATTAGGTGCTAACGTGACAGATGGCGAGTCCAACGCCGTTACACAAGCACAACTATACATACGTCTTTGAATTGCTTCTCAGACGTATGCAGGTTTCCTCTCGATGTTTTCCTTGACCGTAAAGCTCGTGGTGTGACTAATCACTGTACTTAATGTATGTAATGTACTAAACGTATAATGCCTTTCCCTTCATACAGTCTACTAATGCTATATACTTTTGTATTTTCCTACAGAAAATGTCCAGACATCGGCCGGATCCTTCTGCTAGTGAGAACGAAGAAGGGCAAGAATCCCACACAACGACTGGAGGAGATCTTCAGCGGACCAGTAAGTACTTATTGTAATCATTTGGAAAACTCATAGTTCCGTCGTCGTCTGGTCTTGGGGACAGATATCTTGGCTGGGAAACTTAAGGTCATGGGTTCCATTCTCGCTGAGGCGGATGTGTGAACACGGCGGTGTATTGAAGTATAGGCTTTTATGACCTATGAATATATGTATATAACTATCTATATAAGTATGTATATCGTTGTCCAGTTCCCATAGTACAAGCTTTGCTTACTTTGGGACTAGGTCAATTTGTGTGGAATTGCCTATCTATATAAGTATGTATATCGTTGTCCAGTTCCCATAGTACAAGCTTTGCTTAGTTTGGGACTAGGAAAATTTGTGTGGAACTATCCTAAGATATTTTTTGTTTACTAGGTGGGCCGCGCAGTTTCAACAATTTCACTCCATTTATTATGAAAACAAGTCCTTAAGTCACCCGAAAGACTAGAATTCATATCATATTAGTTTTAAAAGTCGCGGGTAACACCGTGTCCGGCTAGGTGACCACCGCAGTGGTAGATATCCTGCCGCCAAGCACTAGTGTACGTACACTTCACTGTGTGCCGGTGTGAAGGGCACTGTAGCTAGTCACATTACAGCAGTCTAGCTTACCCACCTGCTGACACGCCTCTTATGACGGCATAAGAAAGCGATTTAGATAAAATATGAACGCACTTGACTAAGTTATTGAGTGCAATCACTTATGTAACTGCTAACTAGGTCAGGGACAATCCAAAACCATTCACTTATGACAAGAAATGTGACTTAGGACGCAACCTGTTCTGCGTCATAAATATGTTTTAAATACTAAAGGTGCCTGCCCTACGCTATAAATTTCACTGTTCATTACTTATTAGCTTTTTGTTTTTTTATACAATAACAGTATTAACAGTGGTAAACAAGCATACGGCCCACGAAATGGATAACGGTTACCGCAGCCTATTTACGCTTACAATACCGAAGTATAACTTGCGCGCTGCCACTCTGTGTTCGGAGAGTTATACTGGCAGTATAATGGGACTAATCCCTCTGCTTCCAACACAATATAACAATCCTCCCCCCTCCCCAACGAGCTCATTACAGGAAGCCTTATTCACCGCGTAGGAACACAACACAATAAACTGTGTTATTTGACTACGGACTTCTATAAGGTGGAGGTCCTGCCCAAGTCGGGCAGATATAAATTCGAACGGGAAACCCGTTATGCCCTACCTCTCAAAAGACCTTTCTCTTAAGGTACCATTAATCCAACTAATATTATACATACTTATATAGTTTGGAACCACTCGGGGTAGGCAGAGAGTAGAGCGCCAGCTCTCTCTAGACTTATATCTCTTTTACATCGTCCACATTCAGTCCCTTCATACAGCGACGGCCGTCTGGTCTATTGGTTAGAGCTCCTGACTGCGAAACTTGAGGTCGCGGGATCGAATCCCGCTGAGGGCAGATATTTGTGTGATGAACACGAGTATTTGTACCTTAGTCTTGGATGTCCTATGTATTTATGTATATATCTATCTATATAAGTAAACATATCGTTGTCTAGTTACCATAACACAAGCTTTGCTTAATTTGGGGCTATGTCGATTTGTGTGGAATTGTCCCAAGTAATTTTTTTATTTATTTATACAGCTCGTCGGTTTCGAGTACTCTTAACGTTCCCGTCCTTGAGCGTCCGATCGATTTGATCTAGGTAGTTGGAACGTGGTATTCCTCTGCCTCTTCTTGCACACACTTTTGCTTTGTATATCTGTTTCGTAAATATTACTTCACTCGTTATTTCTGTATGTCCTAGCCTACGTAACATGCCTGTATATTGTCTGGTTAACAATGGATTCGAAGACGTTGATTGCGGTCAGAGGTCAGATGTTTATCTTTGTCATAGAATTGTAATTTCAAACGTCATGCATTTAAGATGAGATCAACAAAAAAGCTTTTGTTGTAATACGCCTATTGCAAAATTATTAAAATAAGACATCTTTGTATTATTACAAATGCGAAGGTTTGTCATCAACGTTTTAAAAAAAAAGCCGTGGTGGCCGAGTGGTTCGAGCAGTTGCCTGCGACACAAAGATCGCAAGTTCGAATCCCGACTGTACCAATGAGTTTTTCTGAACTTAAGTACAGTGATTAGTCACACCGCGAGCTTTACGGGGAAGGAAAACATCGAGAGGAAACCTGCATACGTCTGAGAAGCAATTCAAAGGCGTATGTATAGTCGTGCTTGTGTAACGGCGATGGACTCGCCATCTGTCACGTTAGCACCTAATATACCTCGGCGGAAAGTGGGTGTGTGGGTACTTCCTATACACCTCTGCCTACCCCTTCGGGGACCCTTGTGGGAAGGCGTGAGGACGTCCAGAATAAGGTACACATACTAGGGTTCATCATAGAAATATTAGCCGCGGGTATCGAACCCGCGACTGTCTGACCTTTAGACTAGACGGAAATTTCCACATAGCTGATGTGGTGGGGAGGATCTATTCATGTATGTATTTGGATGTTTTGTTAATATTAGCTTTTCCTTAACGAATTTGTAGTGGTGACCTTGCAAAGGTTTGGCCTTATCTCGATGGCATCAAAGATATTAATTTAATGAGCATTGTTTATTGTGTGTCTGTGTGTTATTAAAATGTTATATTTTATTCATCGTAAGGGACATAGATTATTTAAAGTCACATACTAAATTATTATTTTATTAATAAGAACTAAAGTGACCACCGTTTCTAGGAAAAAAAACCTGCCAGGAGAAGAAACGGCGAAACAAACTCCCCGGTTTTCTCTTTTAACATTTGTTCCCTTTTACGTAGGGGTAGAAAAATATTTAATTACATATAAACTCTGTACAAGAGGAGCAATTCATTGCCATGCATCAATCAAATAATTTGATGTTGTATAAATAAGCTTTTTGAATTAATTTACTTTTAATGACAAACTCTACTTCAATTATTTTCCTAGGTAGTTTATTAAAAAAGCGTATACCTTGCCCGACAAATGAGTTGCTAGTTTTGTGTAATCTAGCTGAAGGTACATGGAGTTTATCTTTGTTATAACAATTTTGGAATATGTATTGACATGGTACGGTCAATACATATACCACGGTTGACGACCGCCTGGTCTAGTGGTTAGAGCTTCTGACTGGCGAAACTTGAGGCCGTGGGTTCGAATCCCGCTGAGGGCAGATATTTGTGTGATGAACACGAGTATTTGTACCTTAGTCTTGGATGTCCTATGTGTTTATGTATATATCTATCTATATAAGTAAATATATCGTTGTCTAGTTACTATAACACAAGCTTTGCTTAATTTGGGACTAGGTCAATTGGTGTGGAATTGTCCCTGGTATAAAAAAAAAGTCAAATTCCTTGAATAATTCTCGAGGCTTAAGGCTATGAATTGCACGAATAGCCCGCTTCTGCGGAAAGATCAGAATATATCTGTTTATATCAAGAAGCTCCAAGGTTCTGTTAATTAGTCTGCAACCATGAGCATTGGTACAATAATATATTATGGCTATTCAACGGTTTTTGTAGTCTATTAACAGAATCCATTCTATGAAATTACGTGAAGAATCGTGTTGTTACAAAACCTACTCAATACCTCAATACAATATAGAATAAAAACGATCTATCATTACGTACGAATACGCGGAAATAAGATGAAATGTCTGTTCGTTATCTCAAAATATATTTCTTTTCCAGATTATTGCTTGTATTAAAAGAGTAATAAATTTTGATGAAACGAAAGAGGTTCCGTTAGTCCATAAGACCCTGTGTGTAAAGAAAGTACTCGACGTAGTTTGTATCCCGAATGTACTTAACAATAATATTTTTTCGTACTTAAGTACACTGATTAGTCACACCACGAGCTTTACGGTGAAGGAAAACATCGAGAGGAAACCTCCATACGTGTAGGCAATTCCAAGACGTATGTATAGTCGTGCTTGAGTAACGACGATGGACTCGCCATCTGTCGCATTCTCTTCTCTCTCTTCTCTTCTCAGCATTTATGCGTCCACTGCTGGACATATGCCTCTTGCATGGATTTCCATGCTGATCTTGATGCGGCGATCCTACTCCAGGATCTGTCGCATTGCCACCTAAATATACTGTAGACTAAGGTGTGTTGTTCCCTTTCCCTTCTAAATCCCTTTCGGAGATCCTTGTGGGATGGCGTTAAGATAAATAAGTTGGGAACAAGTTTCCCGGAACTCAACTAATGGGAGAGAACTTAAGGTTTATTTAGACGCGTCTTCATTATGCCCCAGAATGTAGTATATTACAGAGAATTTGCTAGGCGTGTTCCTTAGGCCGTTCTACCGATACAGGTTTGTAGGTTGGCACTATTGCGTCATTATAAATAGGTAGCCCTACTTTCTCTGTCAACTAACAACCAGTTCATGCTGTGTCAATTTATAATTGCGAGAATTAAAAAAAAACCTGCAAATATCACAAGGGTCCCCGAAATGGTGGCCGATGGCTCTAAACACTCTTACGCTTAACGTCATCGAAACTCAATACATCCAATTCAAAATCCGAAATTCATCTGAAGAAACATCCAACCTTAAACTCATAGCCCATTCTTGTAATGAACCTAATAACGCAAAATGTTGCAGCCCTATAATAAATAAAACCTCTACTGCTACATATTTAGGCGTAATTATTGATAAAAATTTAAATTTTAAAGAGCACATAAAGATTTTTACTCGCAAAGTTAGAAAACTAGCATATATATTTAAAAATTTGAGAAACATTGCAGATTGGGCCCTAATTAAAACTATTTATCAATCCTTATGCCAATCAGTTTTATCATATGGTATCTCTGTATGGGGTGGCTCAAGTAAATCGTTCATAATTGAAATTGAAAGAGCTCAAAGAATGATTCTGAAGATTGCCCTTTCTAAACCACGAATATATCCTACCGAGAAGCTTTATAAAGAAGCTGGGGTATTAACAGTCAGACAATTATACATACTCTTCACTAATTTTCTTCTTATTCTAAAGCAGCCTACAGCTCTGCATACCTTAACCAATGCAAGTGATTGCAGTGGCACTAGAAGATCGTATGATGTTTGCCAAATTTTGTACGTAAAAACAAGCTTCGCACAGAGATTCTATGATTACCGGTCTCCAAAATTGTATAATAAAATAAACAAAATATTATCCATTCATAAAATGACGAAATTTGTATGTAGACAGAAGCTATTTGACTGGATGTTGAAACATAATTACGAACAGACGGAAACATTGCTACGCTAAATTAGTAAGCATTATATTAAATATATATATATATCTGAAATAGGGACTCATATACACACGGGCACACACATACATACCCACACACGCATACCCACACACACGCACACATACACTTTTAAACATAAGCACAAAACACACTCACCCATCCACCCACACACGTACGCACACATACACACACCCACACACTTACGCACGACACACAAGCACACACACAAACACATTTATGTTAAGTACTTGGTCTGCGTTTTACGTTAGCCTTCATCTCAAACTGTTTAAAAAAAAAAAAAAAAAAAATTGTGAAATACCTTAATAGATTTAGTAACTACTTCTTACTTTCCCTTCTTTCTTACTTTTACTTCTTTTATGCAATTCAACATTATCATTGTATCCTAAAATCCAAAAGGGAGGCCAGGAGACCCTTACCACAGGGCAACCTAGTTAGGGCTCCTGACTCCCACCTGCAAAGCTAATTTACTGCTTTATTAAAACCCTTTTTATTATTATTATATTTCTGTACAAAATTTTTGTATGTGGGAAGAATAAACTATTTTTGAATTTTTTTTTTTTTTTTAATTTTGAAATGATAGGCAGAGGTGTATAGGTAGTGTCCACTTTCCGCCAGATAATTTTGATGGCAACGTGACAGATACATGCTCGTCGGTTTCGAGTACTCTTGACGTTCCCGTCCTTGAGCGTCCGATCGATTTGATCCAGGTAGTTGGAACGTGGCCTTCCTCTGCCTCTTCTTGTACACACTTTTGTTTTGTATATCTGTATATCTGTGTATATGATGATGATGATTGATCATATTGAGAATCTTATTCACCATAGGAGCAGAGCACTATTTAACTCTTTCCGGTTACTTCTATAAGTCGTGGGTGATCCAAGAAGATCCGTTGTGCCCTACCTCTATAAAATTTATTGTAATTTATAACTTGCAAATCGTCTCGATCCAAGGTGAATTACGTAACGTATATATATATATATTTTTTTTTTTTTTTTTTTATTCAACAAGAGTGGCAAACAAGCATACGACCCACCTGATGGGAAACGGTTACCGTAGCCTATTTACGCTCACGACACCGAAGTATCACTTGCGCGTTGCCACTCTGTGTTCGGAGAGTTATAGTGTGTTGGCAGCATAATGGGTTTAATCCCTCTGCTTCCAACACAATGTAACAATCCTCCCCCCTCCCCAAGGAGCTCATTACTGGAAACCTTATTCACCGCGTAGGAACACAACACAAAAAATGTGTTATTTGGCTACGGACTTCTATAAGGTGGAGGTCCTGCCCCAGTCGGGCAGCTCCAAATTCGAAGGGGAAACACGTCATGCCCTACCTCTCTTATAGTTATAGGAATGGCAAATATACTAAGACCAGACCACGTTCCAACTACCTAGGTCACCGATGGAACTCTTAAGGTTGTGCACACAAGAGAACTCGAAACATACTGGACCAAGGAGGTTTTCTGAAAATTTGAGGTGAATTTGAGGAACTAAACTCTTGTGGATAGTATAAAAAAAATAATTTGTATACACGTTTAAGTTCCACTAAAGAGCCAAAGTTCAAAGTTCGTAGTATGACGTCATGTATATATATACATACATACATATCATCACGCCGAGTCCCTAACGGGGTAGGCAGAGAGTATAGAGCGCCAGTTCTCTCTAGACTTACATACCTCTTTCGCTTCGTCCACATTCATCAGTCTATTTCTACATTATTATTTTAATTAACTTTCTGTCATTGAGCCCTATTATATATGAGCAAGTGTCTCATTGTCTGTAACAGATATATAAAGCGAAAGTGTGTGCAAAAAGTGGTAGAGGAAGACCACGGTCCAACTACCTGGATCAAATCGATCGGACGCTCAAGGACAGGAACGTTAAGAGTACTCGAAACCGACGAGCATGTATGAAGAGACTGATGAATGTGGACGAAGCGAAAGAGGTATGTAAGTAGAGAGAACCCCGTTAGAGACTCGGCGTAATGATATGCCATAATTGTTTAAATACCTACTCATGAATAATTAAGAAAAAAGCCGTGGTGGCCAAGTGGTTTGAGCACTTGCCTGCGACAAAAAGATCGCAATTTCGAATCCCGACTGTACCAACGAGTTTTTCTGAACTTAAGTACAGTGATTAGTCACAACACGAGCTTTACGGTGAAGGAAAACATCGAGAGGAAACCTGCATACGTCTGAGAAGCAATTCAAAGGCGCATGTATAGTCGTGCTTGAGTAACGGCGATGCACTCGCCATCTGTCACGTTGGCACCTAAATATACATGTGTGGGTACTACCTTTATACATCTGCCTACCCTTTCGGGGACCCTTGGGGGAAGGCGTGAGAATAACAACTATACCAACGTCATGGTAGTTCCCCAAGCTAACTCTATTGTTAAAAGTTGTCTGACTAATGACGTAGGTTTACGATTAAATTACACAAGTATGCGAGATAAAGTCGACAAGATGATGATATATAATGAGTGTGTATGCTTATGAGCGAAACCGAACCGGGTAAAGAACCCAAGGTCGAAAGATCGTGGCGTAACCGCTGGGCTAATACACTGATCACCGTCTATTAAATTTGCAAGTAAATCTTTAATAATGTGTGCCTACGAATATAATAGAGAGGCAGTTTGTTTGTTTGTTTTATCGCGCTAAAGTCTTGGAATATTTTTTGGATTTGAAGAAATATACTTCACTAGCGGCCCGTCCCGGCTTCGCACGGGTGGACATTAATTTTTTAAACATTTTGGCAATTAATTTATTTTTCCTTGCAATTAAAATAGCCTATATTAATCAGTGTTAATGTAGCATTCAGATGGTGAAAAAATTCTTAAAATCGGTCCAGTACTTTTTGAGCCAATTCCTTACAAACATACTTACATACAAATCTTGCCTGTTTATAATCTTATCTTATATGATCTTACTAATATTATAAATGTGAAAGTTTGTAAGTTTGGATGTTTGCGGTTCTCTCACGGCCAAACGGCTGAACCGATTTGGCTGAAAGTTGAAATGGTGATAGCTTATACCTAGGAATAGGACATAGGCTTCTTTTATTTTTCTTCCAAAATTAAAATGTTGAATGAAAAGTTACTTTTTCGAACACCACGCGGGCGAAGCCGGGGGCATAAGCTAGTTTTAGTATAGATTGTAAACAATATATGTAATGTATTCGGCAGACCACGGTTAGTTATATAATAAATAAAATATTATAATAATATCCTCACGCCTTCCCACAAGGGTCCCCGAAGGGGTAGGCAGAGGTGTATAGATAATACCCACACACTCACTTTCCGCCAGAGGTATATTAGGTGCCAACGTGACAGATGGCGAATCCATCGCCGTTACTCAAGCACGACTATACATACGCCTTTGAATTTCTTCTCAGACGTATGCAAATTTCCTCTCGATGTTTTCCTTCACCGTAAAGCTCGTGGTGTGACTAATCACTGTACTTAAGTTCAGAAAAACTCATTGGTACAGTCGGGATTCGAACTTGCGATCTTTGCGTCGCAGGCAACTGCTCGAACCACTCGGCCACCACGGCTCTAGTTATATAACGTGATGTATAAATGTACATAGTATAAACGAATTGAGCATTCGGCCCATCGATCGTTCGACCCCATAATATTGGCATGCAATTGTTTCCGTATATAGGCATTTATACTACACTATACTATACTATATTCGACGACCGTCTGGTCTAGTGGTTAGAGCTCCTGACTGCGAAACTTGAGGTCGCGGGTTCGAATCCCGCTGAGGGCAGATATTTGTGTGATGAACACGAATATTTGTACCTTAGTCTTGGATGTCCTATGTATTTATGTATACATCTATCTATATAAGTAAATATATCGTTGTCTAGTTACCATAACACAAGCTTTGCTTAATTTGGGACTAGGTCAATTTGTGTGGAATTGGGTATTTATTTTTTTATTTATACACCTCCTATCTAACTCCAAATACTAAGGGATATTTTAGAAACAATTATAGGGAGTCTCATCTACGAAGACGCGCCCCACTATCCTCCCCTATAGTTCACAGTGTAAGTGTGCAACCTTCCACTAATGTGTGAGTATTGTCGGTACACACTGATTACCTATGAGTGCACACGGAGACTACAATTAATAGACCCGGGTCATACTGCTCGCATACTGCGACCCCCTCGACTAGAAATTGGTGGGGCGCGTCTTCGTGGCGTACACTATCTATATAATATTTTTTTAGTCAAAATACAATTTAAGAATGAAACTTTATTGTATTTATCATTGAAAGGTATGAGGGAGGTTTATATAGACTATCACCGTGGTATCATAACATCTGTCACGTTGATATCTAAATATATTTCTGGCGGAGTAAAGTGTGTGGGTACTACCTATACACCTCTGCTTACCCCATCTAAGTGAGTGTATAGGTAATACCCATAGACTCACTTTCCGCCAGAGATATATTTTAGGTGACGTAACAGATGGCAAGTCCATCGCCGTTACTCAAGCCCGACTATACATACGCCTTTGAATTGCTTCTCAGACGTATGCAGGTTTCCTCTCGATGTTTTCCTTCACCGTGTTTATATGTTGTATTTCGGAAGGAATCTACTAATGAAATTTATTCTAACGTGTGTTACGTTACACTGAGGCCTAGTTAGCCTACATGTACATGCGAGAGCTAATTTCAACATTAGGTGCGTAATTTTGCAACCACGTTCATAAAAGTACAGTGTACTTTTTATCCATGGCCGTATCTCAAGCACCTAATAGTACGAGATCCGATTATCAAGTTTATATATAAATATATATTCTCCTAATTATAAATATACATAAAAATTCGGTTTTCAGCAAAAAACCGATGAACGCACTAATCCTGCAGCCGGATCTTAGACTATAACTTAATTTTGCTCCTCTTGCAAATTATGCGTCAATTTAATATTTTTCTGCCTACCCTTGGGACCCTTGTGGGAAGGCGTGGGGATATATATATATATATATATATATATATATATATATTTTTCTACCCCTACGTAAAAGGGAACCAATGTTGAAAAAGGAAACCGGGGAGTATCTTTCGCCGTTTCTTCTCCTGACAGGTTTTTTTGTAACTAGTTTTATATTTAATACGTAAATAATATATCCTCACGCCTTCCCACAAGGGTCCCCGAAGGGGTAAGCAGAGGTGTATAGGTAATACACCCACACACCCACTTTCCGCCAGAGGTATATTAGGTGCCAACGTGACAGATGGCGAGTCCATCGCCGTTACTCAAGCACGACTATACATACTTTTTTTTTTTTTTTTTTTTTTTTTTTATTTATTTTATTGAAAACCAACGGCGTTATTACAAATATAGACTTAAGAATTATACATTATTCGTAAGGCTAATAAAAGGTTTCCCTCTGTATTAATACAAGGTTATTTATGTTACGAAACAAACTGGAATACATGTATATATTTGTAAGGTAAACAATTTTAAACTTTTTTTAAACAAAAAATTTTTTTGTAAACAATTACTACTAATATGTAATCAATTTAACAATAAATAAGTAAATAAATTCGTTAATTCGAGCACACAACCCTAGAAGCAATACCAAGTACTAACTGACAACAGTATATACTACACATCTAATATATAGTTATAACTAGGTATATTATAAGTTATGGCAATGATTTACCTATCACAATTACAGTGCGAAAGTGACTATTGGTGAAAACAAATCTGATATCCCTCAGCAGTGTTAAGTAACATCATCCGTGTCTAATAAGGGCTATAATCTTTGATGCCGGAGCAAAGCAAGGGTTTACAAGTTCAATTTTAAGTTCGTGCTTTTAAAATACATTGCTGTATGTAGGTTTTGAATTTATTTTTTGAATATCTAAACAGATCTACGGAACTGAAATATGTGTTGTATGAGTGAGCAATTCGAGAGAGAACCCGGTTGCTGGCGTAATTGGTGGAATTCCTAGCGACATGCAGCAGAGGCGAGTGGCGTGTGCGTCGCCTAGGTGTGTAGAATGTCAAGCCCGCCACCATCTCAGGGCAGTCGACTCGTCCATTCAGTATATCGTATAATAAACACATGTCGAAGACCTTGTGCCGCCTGCCTTTCTTCGAGAGTGAAAAGTCTATGACGATTGCAGCTGACAAAATAAGAGTCCGAGGACACACGAAGTCTGTAGTTCAAATGGTTGATGAACTTTTTTTGAATGATTTCAAGGCGATCGCTGTACATTTTGTATTGACATGACCAGACTGGGCATGCGTATTCAAGAACACTTCTCACAAATGCGTTATAAACCGATATAACGGCGCATAAGTCCTTGAACGGTTTACAAACGCGTAAGACGAAGCCTAAGTTCTTAAACGCTTTATTAGCAATGCAGTGTATGTGCTCAGCTAGTATAAACTTTTCATCAAAAGTTACACCTAAGTCTTTCATTGAGCTAGTTTTATTAATCAGTGTATTGTTAAAATTATAAGGAAAGCTTATAGAATTTCTCTTACGCGTATATGAAATGTATTTACATTTGATCACATTAACTGTGATGCGATTTTCACTATAGTAATTACTCAAGGCATTTAAGTCAGACTGAAGAGATTCGCAATCCTTTAAGTTGCGGATTTTCATGAAAATTTTTTTATCATCTGCGTACATCAGGTGATTAGCATGCCTACGCCTACGAATACGCCTTTGAATTTCTTCTCAGACGTATGCAGGTTTCCTCTCGATGTTTTCCTTCACCGTAAAGTCCGTGGTGTTACTAATCACTGTACTTAAGTTTAGAAAAACTCATTGGTACAGTCGGGATTCGAACTTGCGATCTTTGTGTCGCAGGCAACTGCTCGAACCACTCGGCCACCACGACTTTTTTTATTTAGTATGTGACGTGCAATAAGAGTTCCCTGTGTTCCTCTCGTTTAATAAAAGATTTCGATTTGATTTGATTTGATATCCTTCACTGTAAAGCTCGTGATGTTACTAATCACTGTAATAAACCTCAGAACAGATTGTCACAGTCGGGATTAGAACTTGCAATCTTTGTGGGCTCGAGCTGACTGGTAGCAATAGTAGAATGTTGCAAAAGTATTTTACGGTCGAATAAACGGATTCAACGTCGTGTCTCTGCAATAGTGTTGTAACTATGAAACATGTTCGCGACTTGCTCATGATTGCAAGAGCTCTATTCGAATGTAGTAGTAAATATGTTTTTACTCAAACGGCCTAAGCACAGCTCATGACTGAGAAACATGCAGGCACGACCTCGATTACCGCTATCTACCACGTACGTAAATATATCGTTGTCCAGTTCCCATAGTACAAGCTACGCCTTCCCACAAGGGTCCCCGAAGGGGTAGGCAGAGAGTATAGAGCGCCAGTAATCACTGTCTTTAAGTTCAGAAAAACTCATTGGTACAGTCGGGATTTGAGCTTGCGATCTGGTTGCCTGCCTGTAGTTGCCTGCAATCGTGTGATGAACACGAGTATTTGTACCTTAGTCTTGGGTGTCCTATATATTTATGTATATATATTTATATCTATCTATATAAGTAAATATATCGTTGTCTAGTTACCATAACACAAGCTTTGCTTAATTTGGGGCTATGTCAAAAAGAAAAAAATTATAAAACTTGGAACAGAGTCCGTTCTATTTCAGAAATATATCTACGGATGAAATATTATTTTACGCGGGTTAGATATCTAAGCACAGCTAGTACCTACATTGTTCGTCACAGCACATACCTAGACTGTGACTCATCAGTAATGGCAAGTTCCTCTCCCCCAGCTCTTCGAGAAGGTGCGCTCCATGCGAGGGGGCGTGGAGCCTCTACTGGAGAAGGTGTCCATCATATCTGGAGACGTATCCGAGGCAGACCTAGCCATCAGCCCTGAAGACAGGCAGACTATCATTGAGGAAGTGGATATTATCATACACGCAGCTGCCACCATAAGGTACGTATTAAATGTCATCACGTCGAGTCCATCACGTGGTAGGCAGAGTAGAGCGCCAGTTCTCTCTTCGCTTCGTCCACATTTATTAGTCTCCGCGTCCTGCTCGCCGGTTTCGTACTAAGTACTGACGACCGTCTGGTCTAGTGGTTAGAGCTCCTGACTGCGAAACTTGAAGTCGCGGGTTCGAATCCCGTTGAGAGCAGATATTTGTGTGATGAACATGAGTATTTGTACCTAGTCTTGGATGTCCTATGTATCTATGTATATATGTATGTACATCGTTGTCTAGTTACCATAACACAAGCTTTGCTTAATTTGGGACTAGGTCAATTTGTGTCGAATTATCCCAGGTATTATGTAAGTACTCTTGACGTACGCTCGACCGATCAACTGATAACATGTTCACACACATTACGAAGGTTCTATAATCGAAGCCAATCCTTAGGACTATCATACCCCACGGTATCGGAAATATTGTGAAAAGATAAAAAGGCGGTGTAATCTTAAACTGAGATGCGATCTCTTCGAAAAATGTGCGGAGTAACGATTTTAGATCGCATCCGCATTGAAGAGATTCGCAAATCAACTGGCGTGAATGAGGCCGTGATTGTAAAGATGAAGAAAGGCATGTTACGTTGGTTTGGACACATAGAAAGGATGAGTAAAGAAAGATTGACGAAACAGATATACAAAGCAAAAGTGTGTGCAAGAAGAGGCAGAGGAAGGCCACGTTCCAACTACCTGGATCAAATCGATCGGACTCTCAAGGACGGGAACGTTAAGAGTACTCGAAACCGACCAGCATGTATGAAGAGACTGATGAATGTGGACGAAGCGAAAGAGGTATGTAAGTCTAGAGAGAACTGGCGCTCTATACTCTCTGCCTACCCCGCTAGGGACTTGGCGTGATGATATGTATGTATGTAATCTTAAACTGCAGGTTCGACGAAGAGCTGAAAAAGGCTGTTCTGCTGAACGTACGAGGCACAAAGCTGATGGTGGAACTGGCTAAGGAGTGCAAGAAACTGAAGGTAGCTATTGGGGTATTAAATAGCGCGATATCTGCGTCGATATATGGACGGACGTTGTGCTCCATCTCTGTGGGTGATAAATGTATTGTCGATTTTAGTTCACCCCTCCCCACTAGGCTTCGTAGATGGCACTATATATATATATATAGCTGTCCCGCCCTGCTTCGCCCGAGTGAAGAAGTTAAACTTCCTAAACACGATCGCAGCGCCATCTATCGAGTCCAATTGAGATGTAAGCTATCCTACTTTTCAAGTTTGATCAAACTGCACACAGTGTGCAAATTTGATTGAAATCGGTTAAGTTGTTTAGGAGCCCATCGCGGACTTGCGATATAAATTGCCATAAAAAAGGTTGTAGTGTGTCAATCTTAAAAGATAGACATATACTGTCGCGGACTTTTTTTTAGAACTTTTAAAGAGGAACAATTCCCTCATACACGATATTTACGTAACTTAAACCTTTTACGCAGCGCACGCAACGGAAGCTCTCAAAAAGTAATAATTTTTCTCGTTCTTGCAACATTTTTCATTTATGCTTCGCTCCTATTAGTCGTAGCCTGATGTTTTATAGCCTAAAGCCTTCCTAGAGAAATGAACTATCCAACACAAAAATAATTTTTCAATTCCAACCAGTAGTTTCTGAGATTAGCGCGTTCAAACAAACAAACAAACAAACAAACAAACTCTTCAGCTTTATAATATTAAGTATAGATAGGTATATATATTGTGTCAAAACTAGGACTCCATCGATGCTGAACTCTACGTGTTTTGTGGTTAGGCAACTATTTGAACCACTCGGCCATCACAGCACTTTATGTTTGTAAATTTTTTTTCCATTTGTATGTATTACACTAATACACTATTTTACACTATTTTTTCTATACAACAAGAGTGGCAATCAAGCATACGGCCCACCTGATGGGAAACGGTTACCGTAGCTTATTTACACTCACGATACCGAAGTATCACTTGCGCGTTGCCACTCTGTGTTCGGAGAGTTATAGTGTGTTGGCAGCATAATGGGTTTAGTCCCTCTGCTTCCAACACAATGTAACAATCCTCCCCCCTCCCCAAGGAGCTCATTACTGGAAACCTTATTCACCGCGTAGGAACACAACACAAAAAAATGTGTTATTTGGCTACGGACTTCTATAAGGTGGAGGTCCTGCCGCAGTCGGGCAGCTCCAAATTCGAACGGGAAACCCGTTATGCCCTAACTCTCTTAAAGCTATACGGCGGACTCCCCATCTGTCACGTTGGTATCTAAAATATATCTCTGGCGGAGAGTGGATGCGTGGGTACTACCTATACACCTCTGCCTACCTGCGCCTGTGCCCCTTCGGGGACCCTTATGGGAAGGCGTGAGGATATACACTAATACCGAATAATGTACGTACTTTTCAGCTCTTTATCCACATTTCGACATCTTACTGTCACCTACACGAGAAGCTGCTGGAAGAGAAGCCGTACCCTCCCCCTGCCGACCCTCACCACATCATACGTGCAGTGGAGTGGATGGACGACGAGACCATAACGACTTTAACACCAAAGTAAGTAGACAGACCCTAAATTGTTATTTTAAGCAAAAGTGTGTGCAAGAAGAGGCAGAGGAAGACCAAGTTCCAACTACCTGGATCAAATTGATTGGACGCTCAAGGACGGGAACGTCAAGAGTACTCGAAACCGGCGATGTATGAAGAGACTGATGAATGTGGACGAAGTGAAAGTGGTATGTAAGTCTAGAGAGAACTGGCGCTCTATACTCTCTGCCTACCCCGTTAGGGACTCGGCGTGATGCTGTAGTTTTTTATTTAGTATGTGACGTTCAATAAGTGTGAATACATTGAATACACGTAATAAAGATAAACTCCATGTACCTTCAGCTAGATTACACAAAACTAGCAACTCATTTGTTGGGCAAGGTATACGCTTTTTTAATAAGCTACCGCAGAAAATTATTGAATTACCTTTTGTAGAGTTTAAAGCTGTCATTAAAAGTAAATTAATACAAAAAGCTTATTATACAACATCAGATTATTTTAATGATGGCCATACATGGCCAATGAATTGCTCCTCTTATACAGAGTTTATATGTTATTTAATCTTTTTCTACCTACTACCTACCCTACGTAAAAGGGAACAAATGTTAAAAGAGAGAACCGGGGAGTTTGTTTCGCCGTTTCTTCTCCTGGCAGGTATTTTTCTTGGAAACGGTGGTAACTTTAGTTTATATTAAGTATGTGACGTTCAAAAAGTGTTCCCTGTGTCCAAATCAAATCAATCAAATCAAAATCTTTTTATTTCACATAGGCCCAGATGGGCACTTATAAAACGTCGAAAAAGAAGCACGGTTCGGGTTGGTCGCTTCCATGGAGAAGAACCGGCAAGAAACTCCATGGTTACTCTTTTCAAATCATTAGGCATATACAATATTTTTTTCGTTACAGCAATAGTACCCAAGTATGGGGGAACAACGTAGGTCCGACAATAGGTCGTTGCTTACTATACAAAGCATACATAAAACAAGATAATTATAACAATGTTAGCAAAGAATCTACAAAGCCTACAATGTTCTCACATTCACAAATTAGACAAATTAAACAAGTGACACAAATATTGTCATCAGTACTGTAACTAATTCTGGTCAAGATATGGAATAAATTAAAATAAAAAAAAGGAAAATTATTATTGTATAAAAAAAAAAACCCGAATTGAGAAAAGAAAAAGATTCAGAATAGTTAGAGACATCCACAAATTTGTGCCGTTTATGAGCTACCAAGGAAGCCGCATGCGCAGAAGGAACTAGAGCCAAACTTCTTTATCTTCAATGTAGTCCTTGATTTTATAATATGCTTTTTTAATCAGAACACGTTTGATAATTTTTTTGAACTTTACATCGGTCAGTTCTATAACAGACTTTGGCAGCTTGTTGTAAAAGCGTATACTATTTATAATAAATGACTTGCTCGTTTTTGTTAATCTGTATTTCGGGATTACAATTTCATGTTTACTGCGGGTATTTTTATGATGGCAGTCGCTTTTAATTTTGTAAATCCCTCTATTTTTGCGAACATATAAAATATATTCAAAGATATAGAGTGAAGGCAAAGTTAGTATGTCGATCTCTTTAAATTTCTCTCTGAGAGACTCGCGAGGACCCATGTCATAGATCGCGCGGACCGCCCTCTTTTGAAGAATGAAAATTGAGTCAACGTCCGCCGCTGATCCCCACAGCAGAATGCCATAGGACATAATACTGTGGAAATAAGCATAGTATACTAGCCTAGCTGTAGCTACATCAGTTAAATGCTTTATTTTCCGTACTGCATATGCAGCTGAGCTTAACCGACCGGAAAGTGTTCTAATGTGCGGGCCCCACTGCAATTTTGAGTCGATGGTAATTCCTAGGAATACAGTTTCCGCTATAGCATCAAGTTTGTTGCCGTCAAGATTTAAATTCAGATCCCGTTGTGTTACATTTGGTAAAGAGAACTTAAGACATTTCGTTTTGTTTGGATTCAGTAAAAGATTATTAGCTGCGAACCATTTCGAGAGAACAGTTAAACTTTCGTTAACATGCAAGACATTCGTATTTTTCCTATCTATTTTAAAAATTAGCGAGGTGTCATCAGCAAAGAGAATAATATCCGATAACTTGGCCATCATATAAGGGAGATCATTGATGTCCCTTACGTTGAATAAAATATTTTGATTAAAATAATGCAGTTAAGTGGCTTCAGTACCGATTTAGGTTATACCTGTAATGGTAGCTGTAAGAAGATAATAAATAAAAAATAAAAATAATATAAAATATAATTATTTAGATTTTGACTATTATTATTATTCAGGTTGCTGAACAAGTTGCCTAATTCCTACGCATTCACAAAGGCATTGGGTGAAGCGATAGTCGTAGAGGCAATGGAACACATACCGGTTATGGTGCTACGGCCATCTATCGGTGAGTAGACGTACTAATTAGTTTCTTTTCGCCGCCATTGTTATACATAGTGCCACGAAGACACGCCCCACCAATTTCTCGAGAAGGTCGCGGGATGCGGGGAGTGTGACCCGGGTCTATTAATTGTAGTGTGCGTGTGCACTCATAGGTAATCAGTGTGTACCGACAATACTCACACATTAGTGGAAGGTTGCACACTTACACTATAAACTATAGGGAGGAATAGTGGGGCGCGTCTTCGTTGATGGCACTATCACTCATGTTAGTAAGTTGTCATGTAGCTACCTGCAACACCAAGATTGGAAGTTCAAATCTCGGCTGTATCAATGAGCTTTCTGAATTTAAGTACTGGTACTACATAAACTCATACTTAGATTCGGATTAGGAAAGGGCTCACGGCTTTACGAACCACTCGGCCACCATAGCTACTACTATTTATATACTAAGTGTGCCCGCGACTTCGTCCGCATGGAATTAACTAAAGAAATTTGTTTAGTTTCTAAAATGAAGGTAGCCTAGATTACTCCTTTTTACATCAGCTATCTGCCAGTGAAAGTCCCGTTAAAATCTGTCCAGCCGTTTCCGAGATTAGCCGGAACAAACAGACAGACAGACAGAAAAAAATTAAAAATATATATTTTGGTATATGTACCGTGTACATATTTTAAAGCCATTAAGTAAAAAGCGGTTATTTCAATATTACAAAAAGACACTCCAATTTTATTTATATGTATAGATAAACATATATATATTTAAATATTTTTTTTCCAGTGATCCCAATTTGGCAAGAGCCCGTGCCCGGATGGACAGACAACATCAACGGACCTACAGGACTACTTATTGGTATGTACACAGAATGTTCACATTTACGGTCAGCATTTAAATCCCCAGACAGAGAGACAAAAATTTTATATGTACCGTGTATATCCATATGCATTTAGTAAAAAGCAGTTATTTTCATTTAACAAACAGACACTCCAATTTTATTTATTTGTTTAGATAGGGGTTTAGATTTAGATGACCAGAAGTTGACAGCGAAGCTTTAGGTGACGGGTTCGAATCCCGCTAAGGCAGATATTTGTGATGAACACGAGTATTTGTACCTTAGTCTTGGATGTCCTATGTATTTAAGTATATATCTATCTATATAAGTGAATATATCGTTGTCTAGGTACCATAACACAAGCTTTGCTTAATTTGGGACTAGGTCAATATGTGTGGAATTGTCACAAGGTTTTTATTTATTCGGCGAAACAACCCTCTCTCCCACGTGAGAGTGGCTTCACCCTTGACGTAAATAATAGCCGCCCCCTAAGTTATTTGAATGTCTTTAGGCGCAGGCAAAGGTGTTATACGTACCATGTACTGTAAAAGCAACAGCTATGCGGACTTCCTACCCGTGGATGTTTTTATCAACGGCATAATGATTGCCACATGGAATTACCTCACTTATGGGTAAGTAAGTAATTTTTGTAAGTGGTGTGTAAGGTAAGTGGGTAATTTTTTGTATGTGTTCCTACGCGGTGTTTAAGGTTTCCAGTAATTAGTTCCTTGGGGAGGGGGGAGGATTGTTACATTGTGTTTGAAGCAGAGGGATTAAACCCATTATGCTGCCAACACACTATAACTCTCCGAACACAGAGTGGCGACGCGTAAGTGATACTTCGGTATCGCGAGCGTAAATAGGCTACGGTAACCGTTTCCCATCAGGTGGGCCCTATGCTTGTTTGCCACTCTTGTTGTATAAAAAAAAAAAAAGTATATAACATATCCTCACGCCTTCCCAAAAGGGTCCCCGAACATTGTAGGCTTTGTAGATTCTTAGATCTTACTAACATTGTTATAATTATCTTGTTTTATCTATGCTTTGTATAGTCTATTGTCGGCCCGACCTATTGTCGGGCCTACGTTGTTCCCCCATACTTGGGTACTATTGCTGTAACGAAAAAATATTGCTATTGTATATGCCTAATGATTTGAAAAGAGTAACCATGGAGTTTCTTGCCGGTTCTTCTCCATGGAAGCGACCAACCCGAACCGTGCTTCTTTTTCGACGTTTTATAAGTGTCCACCTGGGCCTATGTGAAATAAAAAGATTTCGATTTTGATTTTGATTTTGAAGGGGTAGGCAGAGTTGTATAGGTAATACCCACACACCCACTTTCCGCCAGAGGTATATTAGGTGCCAACGTGACAGATGGCGAGTCCGTCGCCGTTACTCAAGCACGACTATACATACGCCTTTGAGTTGCTTCTCAGACGTATGCAGGTTTCCTCTCAATGTTTTCCTTCACCGTAAAGCTCGTGGTGTGACTAATCACTGTACTGTGTCGCAGGCAACTGCTCGAACCACTCGGCCACCACGGCTTTTATATTCACCCATAACAATATACACGTCGGAAATGAAATAAAAAAATAATATCATCACGCCGAGTCCCTAACGGGGTAGGCAGAGAGTATAGAGCGCCAGTTCTCTCTAGACTTACATACCTCTTTCGCTTCGGCCACATTCATCAGTCTCTTCATACATGCTCGTAGATTTCGAGTAGTCTTGTCGTTCCCGTCCTTGAGCGTCCGATCGATTCGAACGTAACAATTAACGTAACGGTACAATGATCGTAACGGGACAATGGGCGTAACGGGACAATGAGTCATCCTTTTTCGTGCGTCCAGCCAGCGTTAATCGATTTATTACGTGGTTACGTCAAAAATACACACACGTACATACATACATAGAAGAGGACGTCTGCGTTGGTTTTATCATTTGGTTGTATTTTTCAGGGATAAGGCATCAAGCGTGGTGAACTTCACGTCGTCGGCTGAGATCAAAGTCACGTGGTCGGAGATGATAGACGCTGGCCGCGAGATCATCATGAACAGGGTGCCGCTAAACGGTGTCGCTTGGTGAGCCAATTTAGCTTACTATTTGAATGTCTCTTTATAGGACCAATTTACAAAAAATACCTAGGGACAATTCCACACTTATTAACACTGTCTCAAATTAAGCAAAGCTTATGTTATGGTAAGTAGACAATGGTATATAAACTTATATAGATAGATACATAAATACCGCTAGTCTGGTCTAGTGATTAGAGCTCCTGATTGCGAAACTTGAGTTCGCGGGTTCGATTCCGCTGAGGAATGATGCGATGAACACGAGTATTTGTACCTTAGTCTTGGACGTCTTATGTATTCATGTATGTGTGTGTGATTGTAAAGATGAAGAAAGGCATGTTACGTTGGCTTGGACATATAGAAAGGATGAGTGAAGAAAGATTGACGAAACATACAAAGCGAAAGTGTGTGCAAGAAGAGGCAAAGGAAGGCCACGTTCCAACTACCTGGATCAAATCGATCGGACGCTCAAGGACGGGAACGTCAAGAGTACTCGAAACCGACGAGCATGTATGAAGAGACTGATGTATGTGGACGAAGCGAAAGAGGTATGTCAGTATAGAGAGAACTGGTGCTCTATTCTCTATGTCTATCCCGTTATGGACTCGGCGTGATGATATACATGTACGTATGTAAATGCCATCATGACAATTCGTTACTCCCAATGCTTCCTCTCAGGTACCCGGGAGGTTCAATGAAGCACTCCCGCCTTCTGCACAACATCTGCATGTTCTTCTTCCACTGGGTACCAGCCTTCATTGTAGACACTCTTCTCTTCTGTCTCGGGTACAAGCCGGTGTAAGTATAAGCTGAATTATCCTACTAAAAGTACCGTGGTGTACGGTTGTTGGACAGAAAGTGGTTGCAAATTCGAATCCCGACTGTCCCAGTGAGTTTTCTGAACTCAAATACAGTGAGTCACACCACGAGCTTTACGGTGAGTAACGGCGATGGACTCACCATTACATTATGGGTGACAAAACAATCGTGCGACATATAATACAAAAAACACGAAGTCGATGCCTATGGTCGCTTGCAACACTAAGCGTATAGCTCGCGCGTTGCCGACCTTGCAGGAAACTTTCCATCCTTCTTGAAGACCTTCGTGGTGCACTCTCTAGGGGAAATATCTTATCTTTTATATGTATACTTTACAGGTTGATGCGCGTACAACGTAGAATCACCAAAGGATTTGAGGTGTTTGAGTATTACACGAATAACCAGTGGGACTTCAAGTCGGACATCGCTCAGGCAGTGAGACGGAGGCTGAACACGAGGGAGAGGAGGGATTATAAAATAGACGCTGTCGGTAAGTGGGCATGTGAAAAGTTGTTCATTGCCATCGATAGATGTCGCTGTCAACTTTAAACGAGCTATCGTGGCGTTTTAAATTTAAATCGATCGACAAATCGATTCTGCTGAAGATCATCCCAACCCCATCGTCGTGTCGGCCACCCGACGCAGACCTTCCCTAATCTCCACCTGTTTCCTTATCACTTACCAAGTATCTGGCTGCCGGCCTTAGTTTCGCCATGGTCGGTTACTTAGCAAAAGTCCCTAATATAGTACAGGCTCTGCCTAGTTTAGGGTCAGTTGGCTTTGTGTGAGATGTCCACAATATTATTGTACATTAACATCTATATAAGTGTGTATATCAGTCGCCGATACCTATAGTACAGGCTCTGCCTAGTTTAGGGTCAGTTGGCTTTGTGTGAGATGTCCACAACATTATTGTATATTAACATCTATATAAGTGTGTGTATCAGTCGCCGATGCCTATAGTACAGGCTCTGCCTAGTTTAGGGTCAGTTCGCTTTGTGTGAGATGTCCACAACATTATTGTATATTAACATCTGTATAAGTGTGTGTATCAGTCGCCGATGCCTATAGTACTGGCTCTGCCTAGTTTAGGGTCAGTTGGCTTTGTGTGAGATGTCCACAATATTATTGTATATTAACATCTGTATAAGTGTGTAAATCAGTCGCCGATGCCTATAGTACAGGCTCTGCCTAGTTTAGGGTCAGTTCGCTTTGAGTGAGATGTCCTCAATTTTAATATCACCTGTTCCAGGTCTGGATATCAGCAAGTACTTCGAAGACTGCATCAGATCCGCGCGTATCTTCATCCTGAAGGAGTATGATGATACCTTACCAGCTGCCAGGAGGCACATGAGAGTGTAAGAACCATTTCTTTACCTAGGATGGGTTACCTCTGGTTAATATTATGTATGATATATTTGAGCCGTGGTGGCCGAGTGGTTCGAGTAGTTGCCTGCAACACACAGAATGCAATATCGAATCCCAACTCTACCGATGAGTTTTTCTGAACTTAAGTATAATTAATGATTAGTCACACCACGAGCTTTACGGTGAAGGAAAACATCGAGAGGAAACCTGCATACGCTTGGGAGGAAATTCAAAGGCGAATTTATAGTCGTGCTTGAATTAAGGCGATGGACTCGCCCTCTGTCATGTTGGCACCTAAAATATATCTCAAGGAAAGTAGGTGCGCGGGCACTACCTATACCCCTGTGCCTGGCCCTTCGGGGACCCTTAGAGGAAGGCGTGAGGCTATATTATTTATAATTTATTTATACTAGTAAAATTGTATGTCACTGGAAGATTTTTCCACTGTTCCAAAGGAACCTTCCTTCCGCGAACGCTCAAGCTGTGGAATGAACTTCTCGTTGAGGTTTACCCTGGAGACTACAGCATGGAGTTCTTCAAGAAGTGTGTGAAGAGATTTCCTTTAGTTCATGCTCTCCTGGTACATTCTAAAAGGCTTCCCTAGAGAGTACAGCATGGAGTTCTTCAAGGAGTTTCGATACCCTTGATTTTTTCGGCGGCCACGCCTTCGATGCCTTCCCATCTTCATCTATATTCTTCAGTTTCGAGTATCTTTAACGGTCCCATCGATTTGATCAAAGCAACCATAATTATGTAGTAATAAATAAATATCTTTTGCAGAATGTACTGGGTGGATGTTATTGTTCAACTTCTCTTCTGGGCGCTGATGATCTATTGGTTCAGTGGATGGATGACGTCACTCTTTTCCTTCCTGACCGGTTCCAGCGGGAGTCCAGCTGTCTTAGCCACTACCGCATAAGCTACCCATAAACCTGGCTCTTCTATTTTTAAGCGCTATTTGACGACCTGGTCTTGTGGTCTGCGCTCTTGACTTGGCTTCAGGTCGCAGGTTTGATTCCCACTGAAGGCGGATATTATGATGAATACGTGTATAAATTGTATCTTGATTGTTTAAGAATATCTGTTTGTTTATATAAGTATGTATATCATTGTCCAGTTTTGCTTAGTTTGTGACTAGGTCAATTTGTGTGGAATTGCCTATCTATATAAGTATGTATATCGTTGTCCAGTTCCCATAGTGCAAGCTTTGCTTAGTTTGGGACTAGGTCAATTTGTGTGGAATTGCCTATCTATATAAGTATGTATATCGTTGTCCAGTTCACACAGTACAAGCTTTGCTTAGTTTGGGACTAGGTCAATTTGTGTGGAATTGCCTATCTATATAAGTATGTATATCGTTGTCCAGTTCCCACAGTACAAGCTTTGCTTACTTTGGGACTAGGTCAATTTGTGTGGAATTGCCTATCTATATAAGTATGTATATCGTTGTCCAGTTCCCACAGTACAAGCTTTGCTTACTTTGGGACTAGGTCAATTTGTGTGGAATTGCCTATCTATATAAGTATGTATATCGTTGTCCAGTTCCCACAGTACAAGCTTTGCTTAGTTTGGGACTACCTACGTCAATTTGTGTGGAATTGCCTATCTATATAAGTATGTATATCGTTGTCCAGTTCCCATAGTACAAGCTTTGCTTACTTTGGGACTAGGTCAATTTGTGTGGAATTGCCTATCTATATAAGTATGTATATCGTTGTCCAGTTCCCATAGTACAAGCTTTGCTTAGTTTGGGACTAGGTCAATTTGTGTGGAATTGCCTATCTATATAAGTATGTACATCGTTGACCAGTTCCCATAGCAATTTGCTATGATTTTGTTTAAGAAAACATATAAAATTTAAGAGTTCTTGGAATATGAATACTGCTCAAAATAAAGTACATTATATAACTGCCGAGTCCCTCACGGGGTAGGCACGATAGAGAGCCCTAGTTCTCTCCAGACTTACTATTACTCTCTTTCTTGTTATTCACATTTGTCAGTCTCTTCAGTACGATATTCTTCTTCTAGGTATCTTTAGCTATCATACATACATACATATCATCACGCCGTCCCTAACGGGGTAGGCAGAGAGTATAGAGCGCCAGTTCTCTCTAGACTTACATACCTCTTTAGCTATCATTAATGGCTTTAAAAGTTTTAATTTTAAGAGATTTTTTTTATTTTATTTTAGTGATGGAATGAAGTATGCGATTGAGTTTCACAGGTAATGTGATGGAGGATTTGTGTTTAGTTATTTGGTGTAGGATACTATAGGTTATTAAATATAATAATATAATATATTTTTTATTATATTATATTATTATATTTAATAATAATGTACATAGAAAAAGGTTAGATACATTTGAACTTTTTAAATTTGACTGTGTAGAGTGATGATGAATAAAGACATTTTATTGTAATATTTCTTTTATTCTACTTACTTCACAAGGGTCCCCTAAGGGGTAAACAGACGGACCAAAACACCCACTTTCCGCCAGAGATAAATTTCAGGTACCAACGTGGGAGATGGCGAGTCCATCGCCGTTACTCGAGCACGACTATACATACGCTTTTGAATTTTTTCTCAGACGTATGCAGGTTTCTTCTCGATGTTTTCCTTCATCATTTCACTTACTAACAAATCGAAATGACGGCCTTCATTATACATACCATATGTATCGACATAGTATATAAGTTTTTTTTTTGTTATCCTTCACTTATATTATCCTAATGTGCAAGTTTGTAAATTACTCAATCACGCAAGAACGGCTCGACGGAATTGGAAGAAACTTTGTACAAAGATCTTTGATTTGGTACAAAGAGAAGAAAGAAAGTACGAAATCAAGCTGGATTAACACAGAATATTGTGTTAATGACGGCCGTCTGGTCTAGTGGTTAGAGCTCCTGACTGCGAAACTTGAGGTCGCGGGTTCGAATCCCGCTGAGGGCAGATATTTGTGTGATGAACACGAATATTTGTACCTTAGTCTTGGATGTCCTATGTATTCAAGTATATATCTATCTATATAAGTAAATATATCGTTGTCTAGTAACCATAACACAAGCTTTGCTTAATTTGGGACTAGGTCAATTTGTGTGGAATTGTCCCAGGTATTATTAGGTTGTTATGAATTTCATTTCATTTATTCTAGAAGAAATCTACCCATAAAAAATATGTTTACACGGGTGAAGCCGAAGGGCACCACTAGTAATCAATTAAAAACAAAGAATACAGAATACGTCTTGTAATTGACAGAATACACACGACGATGCTCAAACAACAATCAGACATGTCTATACTGATACATATTATAAAGAGGAAAGATTTGTTTTTTTTTGTGTGTGTGTGTATGTTTGTAATGAATAAACTCAAAAACTACTGTGCCTATTTCAAAACTTCTTTCATCATTGAAAAGTTACACTCACCTTGAGAGACATAGGCTATATTTTCATTTATAAAAAAATCTTACGCCCACCCGTACGAAGCCGGGACGGACCGCTAGTAAAGAACAAATTTTAATATGAACAACAATATTTATAAAGTTGTGTGCTTAGCTTAGCTACCCAAATAGTAGGGTAGTTATAGCTTCCTCTACTTCAATACAGAATGTCTCAAATAATACTACAGTTATCTTCTAGAACTTATAGTGTGTTGTGAAGATATCCTCATGACGATGCAATACAACATATAGCTCCAAAGATAACACAATGACAATATTTTATATTATACCATACGGGTGGTAAACAAGCATGTCCGCCTGATGGTACGCGGTTACCGCCGCCTATAGACGCTTGCAACAATAGGGGTATCGTTCGTACGCTTCTGATACTGTAGGAATCTTTTCACACCCTTCTTGAAGAACTCCATGTGTACTCTCTTTGTAATAGTCACCCCAAGTTCCGGAGTAAAGATAGTAAAACGCACTCGTAGTAAACGTAGATATGACAAATGAGACAATGTAATGTACCTATATATATGGGCAAAATTACAGGAAGTACCTAAATAAAATACAATATTTCGATTTGTTTTTTATATACATTAACATATTTTACATAAAGCTCAATCGTTACTGCTGTAAGCTGGGTTTTATGCGAAAATAAGCTGAAAAACTAAATTGCTTTCTAACTAAGTCGGTTTACGGTAGTTTAATGTGACAACGTCATAACAAAATCGTGCCCTTCGCTCGCTCGTGTAGCGCTCTTGCTCCAATCGTAACGGGACAATGAGCGTAACGGGACAATGGGTCATCCTATTTCGTGCGTGCAGCCGGCTGTCATCGATCTTATTAGACGTCACGTCAAAATTATTACAATCTAGATTTTTTGTTTTTACTTCCTGTCATTGTGTCCTGTCACATATTTTAGCATTTGTTCTATATTCCGAGATACTGTATGACAGGTTGTACAAGCAAACGGGCCACGTAGTAAATTCCTAAAGAGTATGTATATTAGTAGAAGCGAGTTGGAGATAAAAACCAAAAAGGATATGTTTATTTTAAACACTATACGCTAAAATCTAGATTTTAAACTATCTCGTGTAAACTAACTCTTTAAAGTGGGTGTGTGGGTATTATCTACACCTCTGCCTACCCCTTCGGGGACCCTTGTGGGAAGGCGTGAGTATATATAATAATTATTATTATAAACTATCTCATGCATGGCCAATTATCTGTTTACTAACAATCAAGATACATATATAATTATGCATAATACTTAAAATTTACTTTGCAGTTGTGTACTATTGTGCTGAAAAATCCTCACGCCTTCCCACAAGGGTCCCTGAAGGGTTAGGCAGAGGTGTATAATGAAAGGTACTGTTATATAAACATCATGTATTATCCTACATCTTTTCGTTTCACCCAAAGTTGCATATTACAATAGTGTATTTTATTTTAGAAAGAACTGTTAGCATTTGGTTAAAACTGGACTTAAAATTTAGACATGATTACAACTATGTACAATAATTATTTTAATTACCTATGAATATACGTAAGACTCAATTTTTTTACCGTAAGCGACCAGCAAGGATCCTGAAAAGATAATAACCGGTGCCAGCTTGAAAAAGTTTGTGTAGCCAGTACAACCTGAAAAAGAAAAGCAATTATTTTTACAAATGATATACAAAGCGAAAGTTTGTGCAAGAAGATGCAGAGGAAGACCACGTTGCAACTACCTCAAGGACGGAAACGTCAGGAGTACTCGAAGCCGACGAGCATGTATGAAGAGACTGATGAATGTGGTCGAAGCAAAAGAGATATGTAAGTCTAGAGACAATCAGTGTGACGAAGTAGTTGGAGCGTGGTTTACCTGTTCAGTCAAACACTTAGGGATCAGATACTGCTTGTGACTGTACCTTCGAAGCTTACTCCTGGCTTGAGGGAGGGAGTCAATGGAATCCTTCAGGATGAACCTCCTTATTCCCAGCATATAAGCCCCTATATAAGAATCCCATGAAAATTGGGCAGGCCAGTGGGGGAATGCGCTAGAGTCACAGGTCACGCTTGCCTCTTGATGGAGGGCCGTCAGCTCAGAAATACCGAAATTCCACTCATGGTTCGCAAAGTATTCGCCTGTAGCGGCGGCCATTTTGAATCGCTTGGCTATCTTCATCATACTGTTGGAAAGAAAATACAGGTAATCTATATATCTATACTAATATTATAAAGCTGAAGAGTTTGTTTGTTTGTTTGTTTGTTTGTTTGTTTGAACGCGCTAATCTCAGGAACTACTGGTTGGAATTGAAAAATTCTTTTTGTGTTGGATAGTCCATGATTCTAGGAAGGCTTTAGGCTATATAAAATATAAATAAATAATAGTTAATATTAAAAAAATCTCTGAAAAGTGAGTGTGCGAAAGAGACAGACAACAAGATACTGAGACGTTTTCAATATATTGACAAATACTCTGTCAGAGTGACGTGTAAATATTGACGGTAAAGGTGCGTTCCACTACGCGCCCACAACAATGAAAATTCTCCTATACCTAATCGATCCACATAACGACCGCGGTCGTTGTGGTCGCGGCGAAAACGTCAATTATAATGTCATAACTTACGCTCACGACGACCCATCTAAAAAGGTGGGTCGAAGTGATCGTTGAATCGAAGAAAATTTGCGTGATTTTCAAAACTCAAAGCATATAAAATGGCGACTGTACCTCTTACCAAATATCCAAGTGTCGCCGCAAGACATTTTAATTCTATTTGAACGTAAATTAATTTAAAACACCAATAATATTAAATATAAAAAAAACATTATATATTTTTTCAATATAAATCTATTTAAATTAATCAAGTTTATTTTCAAGGCTTACAGATTATAAACTATCATCTTAAATCTTTTGCTTTCTTTTTACTAACTCGCCGTTCGTATTATTTACCTGCACGCTCAAAACGCTCTGTAATCCATTCCATTTGAGGTTACGACAGTAACGCTTACAAGCAAACTGTGGTCGTGAGCGTGATCATTGTGAACGCTTAGTGGAACGCACCCTATGTATAGCTAGACTGACATTTCATTCAAGTAGTAGTTTTGACAAACCTCAAATTACAGTTTCTTTCATAACAACAAAAGCAAAAAGATGTTTGTTGTGTTTTAGTGTGAGTTTCATAATTAATCTTCGAGCCAATGAGACTGAAGAACAGCGTAGGCAATGGTAAATACAAATTTCTCCAGATTTATTTCCTGGGGAATTCTGAAGAAGAGGTAAATGAACGCTGTTCGCAGATATCATTTAGCAGTTACAACAACTTTTGCATGAACATAATCAGTTGATCCAATTGTTCAAAACTGTCTTACAAGTAATGTGATGCCATCGGACAATCAGAAAATAGTGATCACAGCAGACAAGCGACCTGCAGGAGACAACATGTCATGAGAGAGGCATCAATGCACCAATGTTAAATGATGTTGCCTTAATCGTGATTGGGGAGAATATGGAGTCTCGCGATATTGTAATGTAACCAAGAAATGATGCCATCATCCTTCAGCATATTAGGGCAAATTCTCACCTCTTATCAAAATAATCTAATATCCATGTAACAATAAATGAATATAAACTACACCTAAACAATACTTTTAATGCCTAACTTTTTAACATAATAGTAATGTTTCAAACTACTTAACCCTTTCGTTAACAAGTCAGCAGGCATTTCAGTAGTTGGCAAATTGCCTTGGCATTGAAATTTTGACATTGAAAAAATGGCATTGCCATGTACTCGGCCTCAGTACTGGACAATGCCACTGTCGGTTGTTTTCTGCATTCATGATATTACAGTACCAGACAATTTAAAACAGAAACCTGTATAAGATCTCCTGTCAATAGTATTTGATGTCCAATCTGAGTCTACAAATCCTTCTAAGTTTTTATTATCATTTGTAAACATTAAACCATAAGATTTTGTTTTATTTAAATATTCTAACACTCTCTTTGCGTTTTTCCAGTGAACTGCAGTAAAACAATTGTTAAATTGGCTTAAATAGCTGACACTGTAACTTATATCTGGGTGTGTAAGTATAGACAAATACATAAGACTTCCTATCAGTTGCTGATAAGGATATTATTTACAAACATTTTCTGACTTATCCAACTTCAATTTACATTCAATAGGAGTATCAACAACATTACAGTTTGACATCTTAAACTTATTTAAAATATGTTCGACAAAATGCTCCTGATCTAATGATATACAACCATTTTTATATACTTTTACTCTCATACCTAAGCATTCTTTCACTTGCCCTGAATCTTTAGTTTTGAAATTTGACATTAAACTATGTTTCAGTTCATCTGTCAATGCCTTGCTACTGGAAAATATGAAAAAAATCATCGACAAACACAGTTTTTAAAATTTGTTCATTATTTACCTTTTACTATATAAACATGGTTCCAATTTAGACTTAATATAACCCTGGCTTAACAAACAATCATCTACCCTCTTATTCCACTGCCTTGCTGATTGTTTAAGTCCATAAATTGCATGTTTTAGTTTGAGTACACTGTTACTCTGACATTCTAAATTAGGTGGTACTAGCATGTATACTGTTTCATCAAGGTACCTAGCCATTTAAAAATGCAGTGTTAACATCAAGATGAGTAATTTCTAAATTCAACTTTACACTTAAACCAAATAACATTCTCAGTGTTAATACAGGTGAGTATGTTTCTTTATAGTCCACACCTTCTACTTGGGTAGAGCCCTTAGGGACAAAACGAGCCCTATATCTCACTTTATTATCACTTTCAAACTTTCTTTTGAAAACCCAAATTTTAAATTCTTTTCACAAATTCTAGAGCAAGTGAATGAATTTGTATATCTAGGAAGCATGTTCACACGAGATGGAAAGTATGAAAAAGATATTGAAAGAAGGCTAACTGCCGGTATTAAGGTGAATGGGGCCATGTCGGTGTTGATGGCCAGCAACGGTTGCTGTCCACAGCGTGATATTTGTGCCTACTTTATTGTATGGCAGCGAACCCTGGGTATGTCAGAGGAAGTATGAAGATAGCTTAAATGCAGCTGAGATGCGATATCAGCTGCGAAAAACGTGCGGAGTAACGATCTTAGTTCGAGTCCGGAATCAAGAGATTCGCAAATCAACTGGCGTGAATCAGGGCGAGATTGAAAAGATGAAGAAAGGCATGCTACGCTGACTTGGACATATAGTAAGGTTGAGTGAAGAAAGATTGACGATACAGATATACAAAGCAAAAGTGTGTGCAAGAAGACGCAGAGGAAGGCCACGTTCCAACTACCTGGATCAAATCGATCGGACGCTCAAGGACGGGAACGAAAAGAGTACTCGAAACCGACGATCATGTATGAAGAGACTGATGAATGTGGACGAAGCAAAAGAAGTATAAAGTCTAGAGAGAACTGGCGCTCCATACTCCCTGCCTACCCCCTTAGGGACTTGGTGTGATGATATGTATGTATGTATGTATGTAAATTTTCACCCATGCGAAGCTGGGCGGGTCAGCTAGTATATAATAAATCTGTAGAAAAATAGATTTTGTACAACGAATATATTTAAAAAATTGTTAGGGTGTTTAAGGATAACGTATAGAACCCATTTCCAGCATTTTTGACGCAGCACCTAGCCGGACTGTTGCAATAAGAGTCCTACCACCTAGTACTCAGTCCCTTATGGCCAGTAATGTGACTAGCTACAGTGCCCTTCACACCACACATAATCTTTTCTTAATAGTCAAGGCCACTATCACAAAATGACCAATTATTTATAGATACAACTGTGCCAGTCTCTTACAAAAGAGCGTGACAACGATCAGTCATTGTGCAAGCAAAAAGTGTGGCATTGAATTTGACAACTTACATTGCTTTCCTTCCTTGAGCTCTGAGCAGAATGTCGTAAACAAATGCAGGCAAGAAGTGGCAGGTAAATTCCCACACGGTGTTCATGAAACGGGATTCCGTGAATGAGAAATTCGGGTACCACATAACGTATCTGGAAAACAATCGGTGATATATCGTACAAAGGTATTGAGGATCCGTATGGTCAGGGAACGACTTTGCGAAGGCACTGATAACATATTCTGTGAGGGTAGCAGCTTCAGTCTTAGCATTGTAAAGTGATTAGTCACACCACGAGCTTTAAGGTGAAAAACATCGAGAGGAAACCTGCATACGTCTGAGAAGCAATTCAAAGGCGTATGTATAGTCGTGCTTGAGTAACGGCGATGTATTCGCCATCTGACACGTTTGCACCTAAAATATATCTCTGGTGAAAAGTGGGTGTGTGAGTGCTACCTATACACGTCTGCTTACCCTTCGGGGACCCTTGTGGGATGGCGTGAGGATATTGGTCTTTATTCTGGAACTGTACCAACAATTAATACTTACTTAGTAGGATTCTCTCTTGCCCATTTGATGCACAGTTTTGTGAATTGTCCCCATTGTAGAGGATTTATAGACCCTGAGGTCACGTTATAGACCGGACACCTGCCACCCCTGGAGAAGAAGCATTATTACTTAAAGCTCTGATCATTAAAACCACTCTTAACCTCAGTTGATGTAACACTGTCGGAGCCAGAGTGACGTGTGTGAACATGGTGAGGGAACCTGCATACGTGTGGGAAGAGTATCAAAGCCGTGTGTGAAGTCCACAGCCCCGCACTGGGCACTGGTGGACTGTGGCACGGAGCCTGAGTGATGTATGTGTGAACATGGTGAGGGAACCTGCATACGTGTGGGAAGAGTATCAAAGCCGTGTGTGAAGTCCACCGCCCCGCACTGGGCACTGGTGGACTGGTAAGCATCTTACTCACTTCTTGGTGCCCTGTCTCCAGGCAGCCAGGATACAGGAGTTGACGACCATATCGACTGGGACTAGATCCACGACGTATTTCTCTCTGCAGTACCCAGACCTATAAGTACCTCTGGATATCTCCATAATAATACCTGATGAAAAAAAAATTGGTAAAATAAATGAATGACATGGATAATAGTCTTTTAGTCTCATGTATTCTGGGAGTCTATCTATCATTTTAAAAATTTCGGCCGCGTTCATCTCCTATGACTCTGATGTAACTCCATCAATTTGCCTCTGTCCAGCCCAATTTCTCTGACCTCCCCTATATATAGTATGAGATTCCACTCTATCTCACTCAAAAAAGCTCTATTTGCAACTAAGTTACCTATTCTAAGTAATTTTTGTACTGAAATCTAATTACCCTTATATATATAATTGCAAGTACCGTACATACATTAATATTCATTTAGCAAATAACTGTAAATTTTACGTTTCAAAAACACTCCGATTATAAATGTAAAGGTTTATACAATATAATTAACTCACAGACAAGCGCATTTATATAAACACGACCATTATAAGTACATAGTCTCATATAAACATATAAGTATATAATATAAGTATATAGTATATAAGTTAGTATACATTACCAGTAACTCCATATATATTATCTATCCAACCAGGAAATGGTTCCGCTACAGCCGCTGTAACTGAAAACGAATTTACATAATTACATACTTCTCAGAGGCAGAGGAAGACCACGTTCTAACTACCTAGATCAAATCAATCGGACGCTCAAGGACGGGAACGTCAAGAGTACTCTAAACCGACGAGCAAGTATGAAGAGACTGATGAATGTGGACGAAGCGAAAGAGGTAAGTGTAGGGAGAACTGGCGCTCTATACTCTCTGCCTACCCCGTTAGGGACTCGGCGTGATGATATTTATTAACTTCTCATCAGAAAAATCAAATCACCTTGCAAGTTTATATTTTGTAAGGATTATCAGAAAAGTTAGTTCATTTAGGAATTATATCTCTAATGTCAATATAATATGTATCAGATAGATATATATTCAAGCTCGAATCCCGACTGAACTAATAAGTTTTTCCCAACTTAAGTACAGTGATTAGTCACACCACGAGCTTTACGGCGAAGGAAAAAAAACATCGAGACGAAACCAGCATACGTCTGAGAAGCAATTCGAAGGCGTATGTATAGTCGTGCTTGAGTAACGGCGAAGGACTCGCCATCTGACACGTTGGCATGTAAAATATATGTTACCCCTTCGGGGACTGTGCTTATCACATAATCGAGCGACTTTCCCTCTTCGCCTGCATAATGAGAACGTGAGAAACACACATATGTTCAAGAATTGTCTGAACGATCAATAAGGCTTATACATTTATAACAATCGTGAGAACTGGCGTTATGGTTGTGTGAAGGGGAAGGTAGGGGGAAGGGAGGGGGGAAGGGGAGGGCCACAGTGAGAATAACTAACACAAAAAAAAATGGAAGAAAAGCTGACGTTGCGTAAAAAGGGAACGCAATACCTCGATACAGCACGATATTGGTGCCATCTTAAATGAATGTATAAAGTAAATATATCTTCACGCCTTACCACAAGGTCCCAGAAGGGGTAGGCAGAGGTGTATAGGTAGTACCTACAGACCCGCTTTCCGATAGAGGTATATTTTAGGCGCCAACATGTCAGATGGCGTCATCGCCGTTACTCAAGCACGAGTATACATACGCCTTTGAATTGCTTCTCAGACGTATGCAGGTTTCCTCTCGAAGTTTTCCTTCGCCGTAAAGCTCGTGGTGTGACTAATCACTGTACTTAAGTTGGGAAAAACTTATTAGTTCAGTCGGGATTCGAGCTTGAATATATATAATACTAGTGGTCCCGCCCAGCTTCGCTTGGGTAAAAAAAGTAAATGCCCTAAAACACGATCACAGCGCCACCTATCGGGTCCAATTGTGAATCTAAACCATTCCAGAATCCCCTTGAACACACACAAAAAATTTCATCAAAATCGGTCCAGTCGTTTAGGAGGAGTTCAGTCACATACACACGCACACAAGAAATATATATATTAAGATATTGATATTAGAGGTATAATTCCTAAATAAACACATTTTTCTGATAATCCTTATAAAACAGGTTTTCTCTCGAAGTTTTCCTTTAGCGTAAAGTTCGAGGTGTGACTAATCACTGTACTTAATTTCAGAATAATTAATTGACTCTAAGCTCTCGGCCACCACAGCTCTTATGAAAGGCGACTTTAATGCAAGGGAGTAAGGTCCATTAAAATATTGTACAGTTACTTACCAATAGAAGGCCTCACGATGCAAGCTGGGAGGTTTGTGTGGTTGTAAACGATGGATTCAGCCAAGGCTTTCGTAAGAGTGTAAGGGTTTGGGTGCTCCCCCTGTTGGACAAAATAATGTTGAGGTTTACAATTCCATTTTCGCGTAACTAGAGCTGAAAATATACTAAAACCTTGGGACAATTCCACACAAATTGACCTAGTCACCTATTTTATTTACATACATACATATCATCACGCCATGTCCCTAACGGGGTAGGCAGAGAGTAGAGAGCGCCAGTTCTCTCTAGACTTACATACCTCTTTCGCTTCGTCCACATTCATCAGTCTCTTCATACATGCTCGTCGGTTTCGAGTACTCTTAACGTTCCCGTCCTTGAGAGTCCGATCTATTTGATCCAGGTAGTTGGAACGTGGCCTTCCTCTGCCTCTTCTTGCACAAACTTTTGCTTTGTTTAACCTATTTTATTTAACATTAAAATAGCCTCTTACTGAATAGTAGTTTTTTTCACTGAGCCATTTCATTAAGTTCCTTTTGGTGAAATTTTATGGTTGCTCTCTGATTTTCATCGGGGTTATATTGTATACCTGTGCCCGCGATTTCGTCCGCGTGGAATTTAAGAAAAAAAAGATTGTTCAGTTTCCAAAATAAAAGGAGTCTAAGTTACTCCTGTTAACATCATCTATCTGCCAGTGAAAGTCCCGTTAAAATCGGTCCACTTGTTTCAGAGATTACCCGGAAAAAACAGACAGACAGACAGATAAACATGGTAAAAAGTTATATATATAATAATATAATATATCCTCACGCCTTCCCACAAGGGTCCCCGAAGGGGTAGGCAGAGGTGTATAGGTAATACCCACACACCCACTTTCCGCCAGAGGTATATTAGGTGCCAACGTGACAGATGGCGAGTCCATCGCCGTTACTCAAGCACGACTATACATACGCCTTTGAATTTCTTCTCAGACGTATGCAGGTTTCCTCTCGATGTTTTCCTTCACCGTAAAGCTCGTGGTGTGACTAAAAATAATAAAAAGTTATATTTTGGTATATGTACCCGGTATTTCTTTATATTACAAACAGACACTCCAATTTTATTTATTTGTATAGATTTGTATCATAAGAACGTAAAATTTTTGGCATGTATTTGTTACAAGTGGCACTCCGTAGTGCCTCCAGATAAAAAAATACCGATACAATAAAATGTAAGCAGGTGAAACCGGGGGCACGGCTTGTTCTATGATAACGCGTAGCAAAATTGTTAAGGCATAATACATAAAATATATTTGTTCATGCATGTAGTAAAATCATTTTAATTTGTTGCATTTTGCAATAAATTTATACTATTCATAACTTTAGCTGTCACGTCTTGATAATAACATTGATTTAATTAATTTATAAAATTAATATCCTCACGCCTTCCCACAAGGGGTAGGCAGAGGTGTACTGCGTAGAGGAGGAGGATAAGTACCCAGAGTACGCCAGAGATATATTTTAGGTGCCAACGTGACGAGTCCATCGCCGTTACTCAAGCACGACTATAACAAACAAAATATAATAATATATCCTCACGCCTTCCCACAAGGGTCCCCGAAGGGGTAGGCAGAGGCAAGGCAGGGGTAATACCCACACACTCACTTTCCGCCAGAGGTATATTAGGTGCCAACGTGACAGATGGCGAGTCCATCGCCGTTACTCCACCACGACTATACATACGCGTGTTAATTGCTTCACAAACGTATGCAGGTTTCCTCTCGATGTTTTCCTTCACCGTAAAGCTCGTGGTGTGACTAATCACTGTACTTAAGTTCAGAGAAACTCATTGGTACAGTCGGGATTCGAACTTGCGATCTTTGTGTTTCAAGAAACTACTCTCACCACTCGGCCACGACGCCTCTAATATCTATGTCAGGTGATGAATGATCTTTTCTTTCTTTTCCTTCTTCTACAGTGAAGGCGTCTCTTCTTTTCTTACCTGCAAGCTATCCGCTATGACGTTGACAGTCTCTGGAGGGAGCATGTTGGTACACCTGACAATGGTATCAGGATCGTAGGGGGGAGGGTACACCCGCTCCTCGATATCAGACCGAGGAGCATTACTGTAAGCCGTCGACACGTGGACCAAGGCCTGGAGGAGCAACATCTTTGTATCACTGTTCTTTGTTAAGTAGCAAATATATAAGAGACACGCCTTTGAAATTTGATTTCTAGTCCTGTCAAGGTAACACAAAAGATATGGGGAAGTTTACATAGCTTCGACTAAAATTACAACTTTTGGCCTATTCTATCTCAGAAATGACGACTATTAGGAGAAAAGAATATTTTTTTATAGATTTTTTAAAATTTACAATTTAAGTGTATACATATCCTCATAAAACCGTGGACTGTTTTATCGATCTATTTAAGATATACAATTCCGTAGTACATTAATTTGATCTATCTCGTAAAGTTTAGAGCGTTTGCCATTTAAGCGCAAAAAAATATGTTTCCCCATCACATTACAAAACTTTGAAATTTTGGACTTTTCTAACTATAATATATATTAAACATATAAACCTTCCTCTTGAATCACTCAAATTGAAATCCGTTGAATAGTTTAAAAGATCTAAGTGAGAACAAACAGCGGAAGCGACTTCATTTTATACTATTTAATGATAGTTCCAGTACAGCTTACCTTCAACCTGGGCATATCACCAGCTAGCTTCAGAAGGCTAGCAGTCCCTTGGACGTTCAGGGTGGTAGCAGCATGGAGAGGCTCCGTGAAGCGAACAGTCGCAGCCGAGTGAAACACAACGCTAACAGAACTCAACAGTTCTCGTTGGTCTGAGCTGACTCCGAGGTTGGGGGCTGATACGTCACCAGTGATGGGGAACAGCTTGCCCAGCCGGTCAGGCCAGCGAGATCTGATCTTGTCAAAGACCTGAGAGAAAGAATGATGTTACTATTGTTCCAGTCTACGAAAGCCAGGGAGTTTGCTTGCGCGTTTCTTAAGACTGGATTTTATATATAATTAGCAAGAGGCAGAGGAAGACTACGATCCAAATACCTGGACCAAATCGATTAGACACTCGAGGACGGGAACGTCCAGAGTACTCGAAACTGGCGAGCATATATGAAGAGACTGATGAATGTGGACGAAGCGAAAGAGGTATGTAAGTCAAGAGATATTTTTTTTATTTTTTATATCCTAATGATATGTATGTATGAATTTAAACGACCGTCTGGTCTAGTGGTTAGAGCTCCTGACTGCGAAACTTGAGGTCGCGGGTTCGAATCCCGCTGAGGGCAGGTATCTGTGTGATGAACACGGATATTTGTACCTCAGTCTTGGATGTCCTATGTATTTAAGTATATATCTATCTATATAAGTAAATATATCGTTGTCTAGTTACCATAACACAAGCTTTGCTTAATTTGGGACTAGGTCAATTTGTGTGGAATTGTCCCAGGTATTTATTTATTTATTTATTAATGTATGCATTATTCCAGCCTTTGAACTGTAGGCAAAGTGACGTCAAATCGATTTGGTATAATTATTCTCGGTATCGAGTGTTCCCATCGAACCTAACTATCGATTTCAATTGTTTATGAATGCCTCCATGGTTGAAACAAATTATAGGTTTAGACTAAGCGAACACACTGTTGGAAAACTTAAAACCAGGCTACTGAAAAACCCTTCATAGTCAGTCGTCTTCCAGTGGAGCTTAGTGGTAGAAGCTAGAGTACGTTCTATTCCCGCTGACGGCAACCATTGTGTGATGAACGCGAATATTTTTACTATATCGCTCTATATAAGTAAATATATCGTTGCCCAGTTACCACAGTACAAGCTTTGCTTAGTTTGGGACAAGGTCAATTTGAGTGGAATCTCAGGAATTGCTGGTCCGAATTGGAAAGTAATGTTCATATTAGATAGCCCCGCGTAAACTTGGGTTGAATTATTTAATTTCAGAAACGATCAAATAAATACCATATTAAATTGAAGCAAAACGCGGACGAAGCCCCGTGGCACAACTAGTGTCTTTATCATAAATTCATAAATTTAGGAGCTGGGCTCGACTTGTCGGCGTCTCTAATGCAACTCCTTCCATTTGCCTCTGTTCAGCGCAATCTCTTTGACCTCCCTATACGCCATGACAGACACCTTTGCTTTAAGAGCTGAGCTCTTGTCGGCGTCTCTGATGCAACTCCTTCCATTTGCCTCTGTCCAGCGCAATCTCTTTGACCTCCATACACCCCATAACAGACGCCTTTGCTTTAAGAGCTGGCCTCTTGTCGGCGTCTCTGATGCAACTAGTAGTAGCGTAGTATAAATACGAGAACTCACCTGATTCTTGAGCAGCTCCTTGTATCTCTGCTCCACTGTGAGTCCCCGCTTCGGTCTCATTAGGACGTAAATGGTTTCAATACCTGGACAACTTCGCAGTAGCTTTTCCAAAAGAGCTTTGCCAACGAAACCTGAAACAATTAACTTGCATAATATCGAAAATAGAAGATACACTAAAATATAATTTACTACAAGGGTCCTCAAAGGGGTAGGCAGAGTTGTAGGTAGTTCCCACACACTCACTTTCTGCTAGCGATATACAACGTTGATAGCAAATCCATCGTCGTTTCCCATGGACGACTATACATACGCCTTTGAATGGCTTAGACGTAAGCAGGTTTCCTCTCGATGTTTTCCTTCACCGTAAAGCTCGAGGTGTGATTTATCACTGAACGTAAGTTCAGAAAAACTCATTGGTACTTTCGGGATTCAGCCATCACGGCTCCTTAAATACACTTATCGAGCATTCGAGTTAACATCTTATAACGTGTAATTATCACCTGTTCCTCCAGTAACTAAGAGGATGGATCCAATATAGAAATCAGCGATGGACTCCACAGAGCCTGTCTCCTTGTTGACCCCAATGTATTCTTGATTGAAGTTGATTGCATTTGGGTCATTGCCATTTTGTTCTAGATGATTCCTGTAGAGAAGAGAGAGTGGAGAAGAGTACATTGATTGAAATAATCCCAAATTAAGCAGTCTGTACTATGATGACAGGTATAGGTGATTGATCTGTACATACATTGCGTTTTTGATCCCCATACCTTTCTCTGCATCACCCAAAGGTTGACTGGTAGAGAATGCCTTCGGCGTTAAGTTCGCCTGTGCAATTATATTTCGCAGGAAGTTTTTAAATAAAAGTAAATAAATACATATGACCTCCAAACTTAAGGTACTCGTGCATCACACACATATCTGACCTCAGTGGGAATCGAACCCCGAAAACTTTGCAGTCAGGATCTCCGGCCACTAGACAGTCGATAATATCATCAAGAAGAATAAATACAATTGCTCGTTTACCACTATCGCTTATAAGCATGCGGTTGCCAAAAGACGCTTGCAAAGTCAGGGGTACCCCCGAGATCCAAACCACACACTTCTCTCGGCTGTATTCTCCAGGGAAAACCTCAAAGGGAGCTTATTTTACAGCCTGAGCGTTCGCGGAAGGAGCCTCATTTGAACTCACTGCGAGGATAGTTTAGTTCTAAGGTATGGGAATGAACTCCCCGTCGATGGCTCGAGGTGCGGTGGTAGAAGGTAGTGGGACAGAACATTTCGCGATTAAAAATGGCCTGTCATTTAATCCAGACTACTTTCCAAATACGGTCAGCCTTGGACTAAGTCCGTTGCCTCGGACGTGGAGTGTCGGTTCATGAAGGGCGGATAAATAAGGTTTCATTAAGAGTCTAGGAAAATGATTCGTAACGAGCAGTCATACGAAACACGTTTGGAAGAAAACAGCTGCTTTTCAAGTAAAATGATCTGTCACAAGTCGGTTTTGAAGGTTTAAAAGTCCCATTACTCACTGGTAGGCATCCATTTTGTCCGTGGACATTATTTTGGTGTCAGTATCCATAGTATTGTCGACGTGACTTCCTCAATATTAATATCTGTAACAATGAAAACACTGCATTTAGTTGCGTAGATAATTTTTTTTTTTTTGGTTTAACTTAGCCCCTCGTCGAAATTCCACGCAGAAAATTGAATCACGCCGAAAAGAACCCGTCATAAGAATATCAAATTACCTACATTTTGTTTTTTATTGTGGTATAGTGGTAAACAGCATACGGCCCACCTGATAGGAAGCGCTTATTTACGATACCGAACTATAACTTGCGCATTGCAACTCTGTGTTCGGAGAACTGTGTTCAGAACAGTTCAGAAATATGTACTGATGCAGTCGGAGTTCGAACTTGCAATCTCTGTGTAGCCGGCGACTCGAGCCACTCGGCCACGGAGCTGCTATTACAAAATTAAAAAAGTATTTTTTTTTATAATTTTATCACAATAGGAATTAAACGGACCCCTAAAAACACTTAACGCGAACAACATATAACAACACCAGTAAAAGTCATTAACATACGAAATGTAAATATTACTTATACTTACAGAAACGCTACCAATTATTGTTACGTCACAATTTTAACATTCAACAAAGCTTGCTCAATTCTTATTGAGGTTTTTGGAACTCGTTTACTATATAGAGCCACGATGTATAGTCTTGCTTGAGTAACGGCGATGTGCTCGCCATCTGTCACGTTGGGAACTAAAATATATCTCTTAAGGAAAGTGGGTGTGTGGGAACTACATACACACCTGTGCCTACCCCTTCGGGGACCCTTGTGGGAAGGTGTGGTGGTATTACTTTAGAACTCTTTAAATATTAGTGCTCGCAATTACTCTTGACGTTCCCATTCTTGGGTGTCCGATCGATTTGATCTCAGTAGTTGCACTAAATATTGTAAGAAAAATTGGGTTTACACACATCCGCCACCCGTTCGGGGACCCTTTTGGGAATAGGTACGTGAATTTAAAATAACAGATATTCCTAACATTATAAATCTGAATATAGGTTTGTTTTTGCTTTCACGTAAAAACTACTGAACCGATCACCATGAAACTTTGTACACACATTCACTAAAGTATTGGGAAAGATATAGGATTTTTTTTACAAAAAATACAAACTAAATCGATTTTTACGCAGTTGAAACCGCGGAGCAAAATTTGTATATTATAAATGCGAAAGTTTATAAGGATGTTTGTTACTTATTAACGCCAAAATGGCTGAACGGAATTGGATGGTATTTGCAAGAGAGATAGATTATTAGGTGGACTAACACATTTGACGACCGTCTGGTCTAGTGGTTAGAGCTGCTGACTGCGAAACTTGAGGTCGCGGGTTCGAATCCCGCTGAGGGCAGATGTTTGTGTGATGAACATGAATGAATGATGAATGAATGAATATGTGTACCTTAGTCTTGGATGTCCTATGTATTTAAGTATATATCCATCTTATCTATATAAGTAAATATATCGTTGTCTAGTTACCATACCATTGTTATAATTATCTTGTTTCATGTATGCTTTGTATAGTAAGCAACGACCTATTGTCGGGCCTACGCTGTTCCCCCATTCTTTAGTACTAATGCTGTACCATAATAACATTGTTATTGTATACCTAATGATTTGAAAAGAGTAACCATGGAGTTTCTTGCCGGTTCTTCTCCATGGAAGCGACCAACCCGAACCGTGCTTCTTTTTCGACGTTTTATACGTGCCCACCTGGGCCTATGTGAAATAAAAATATTTTGATTTGACATAACACAAGCTTTGCTTAATTTCAGACTCGGTCAATTTGTGTGGAATTGTCCTAAGGTATTTATTATCATTATTATTATTATAGGATATGTTTTTGTGCAGAAGACGCGGGTGAAACTGCGGGAACAGCTAGTATATATACGATAATATTTACATTTCTGTCTAGTCATACACACATGGCCAAAAAAGGCCAGGTCAAGAGTACCCTAAACCGAGGAACATTTATGTAGGGAATAATGACAGTGGACGAAGCGAAACAAGTATGTAAGGATCGTAGCAAGTGGAAAGAAGTGGTCTCTGCCTACCCCTACGGGAAAGTGGCGTTATATATTAAGAGGTATATATATTAAGAACTAATGTAACAAAATAATATTGTTATTGTATACCTAATGATTTGAAAAGAGTAACCATGGAGTTTCTTGCCGGTCCTTCTCCATGGAAACGACCAACCCGAACCGTGCACCTTTTTCGACGTTTTATAAGTGCCCACCTAGGCTTGTGTGAAATAAAATATTTTGAATTTGATTTGGCATACATATCATCACGCCGAGTCCCTAACGGGGTGGGCAGAGAGTATAGAGCGCCAGTTCTCTCTAGACTTACATACCTCTTTCGCTTCGTCCACATACAAGACTTCATACATGCTCGTCGGTATGCCTAATCAATAGGCGTGAAACGCGATAGTTGACTTTGTAAAATTGAAAAGGCATCTTAATGATATAGGCAAATGACCCACAGAAAGCAGTACCTAGACTAATGCCCATCAAAGGCTTACGAAAGAGCCGTGGTGGCCGAGTGGTTGGAGTACTTTCGACTTTATCAATGAGTTTTTCTAAATATAAGTACAGTGACTTGTCAAACCAAGAGCTTTACAGTGAAGGAAAATATCGAGAGACCTGAAGAAATTCAAAGACGTGCTTGGGTTACGGCGATGGACTCGCCATCTGTCACGTTGGCACCTAAAATATATCTTCGGCGGAAAATGGGTGTAGATTTACAAAATCATTCACTTGCTCTAGAATTTGAATCCGATTCACTTTGTATTCAATGACATTCGTTGCAGATTTTTTTTCCACAGATAATGTCATGCGTAAGCGTGAGCAGAAAGGGATTACAACGGTTGCAACTTTGCAGCCCGACTGTACCGACACTTCCAACAATCTTCATAATATTTCAACCATGTTATACAAAACCTTGACAAGTTATACACTGAAACAATTTTTATGAATTACTCTATTTAATGGTGAAATTTGCATGATAATCTGTTCAGTGGTTTTTATGATGATTATGATGATGCAGTGAAGTACTTTAACGTTACGAACGGTAAATATTCACTTTTTAAAAATACCCAATAGCTCAAACATAATTCAATATTACAAGAAAAAAAATTTATTAAAAAAGCAAATAAACGAATCCTAAAGTTATAAATATTGCTTACAACAAAAGTTTAAATTCGTACGTAATTATAAAGTACCTTTAATCTAAATTTTCAGTAATTGTATTGTTACCCAAAGACTGATTGCACAATACACTACACTACATAATTTAAAAAAATGAAAAGATAATTAATGACTCACCAAAAATATCGGGAAACTCCGCGCTCATCAAAGGGATGTGACAATATAAATCGTTGACTCTTCCAACTATATCATTTTCCGTGTCATATTCCGCCTTGTAGCGACCACACAGCACCGACTCATACTGAGGCCCGGCTTTCACTGGCGAATACTCACGTAATACTACTTGTAACGATGCGGAAACATACAGACGACCATTGTGAGCGGTTGCGCAGCGACTATTCTATTTGCAGTACACACACACGTACAATAGTGATGGGCGGCAGGATATCTGACTGCGGTGGTCACCTAGCCGGACTGTTGCAATAAGAGGCCTACCACCTAGTACCCAGTCCCTTATGGCCTGTAATGTGACTAGCTACAGTGCCCTTCACACCGGCACACAGTGTAGTGTACGTACACTAGTGCTTGGCGGCAGGATATCTGCCACTGCGGTGGTCACCTAGCCGGACTGTTGCAATAAGGGGCCTATGACCTAGTACCCAGTCCCTTATGGCCAGTAATGTGACTAGCTACAGTGTTCTTCACATCGGCACACAGCGTAGTGTACGTACGTACAGTACGTACGTAAGTGCCGGTCACACCGCCATTGCTGACCCGTGATGCTTCGTACTTACGCGCAAGTTACGAACGCCCATTCATTAGTGGAAGGTATATTTTTGCGTCACACTCAATGGTACCATTAACTTTGAGAAACTGTGCCACAGAGATTCGCGCAGATGTATGTAAAACTCTTAAACACCTTAATCGAATAACAATATGCCTTTAACTAAGACAGGCCTTTTCGAATCTAAATATTAAATAGTTTGATTCGTAGGTGGCCATGCGGTTCGAGTAGTTTCGACTTTATCAATGAGTTTTTCTAAATATAAGTACAGTGACTTGTCACACCAAGAGCTTTACAGTGAAGGAAAATATCGAGAGACCTGAAGAAATTCAAAGACGAGCTTGGGTTACGGCGATGTTTTCGCCATCTGTCACGTTGGCACCTAAAATATATTTTCGGCGGAAAATGGGTGTAGATTTACAAAATCATTCACTTGCTCTAGAATTTAAATCCTATTGACTTTGTATTCATTGCAGATTTTTTTTCAGCAGATAATGTCATGCGTAAGCGTGAGCAGAAAGGGATTTTGTCTCTGGGGCTTATCTCAATAGCTTAGCTCATTATAAAGTGTTGTTCCTTACCGAGTGTAAATCAGCTTACTTAAACCTGTAGATTCACACACAGTGGGTTTTCAGCTGCCCCTATTTCAAAGACAAGTTTTTTCCATATTGCATGCAATTTGACGGCCGTCTGGTCTAGTGGTTACAGCTCCAGACTGCGAAACTTATGGTCGCGGGTTCGAATCCCGCTGAGGGCAGATATTTGTGTGATGAACACGAGTATTTGCACCTTAGTTTTGGATGTCTATATCTAAGTATTTATATATATAAGTATATCGTTGTCTAGTTACCATAACACAAGCTTTGCTTAATTTGGGACTAGGCCAATTTGTGTGGAAAAAAAGTTTAAAGTATTCGGAAAAACGTTCGATGCAAATGAAATTACATTAAAATAAAGATTTCATCACGAATCCGTTACGGCTATTTGTGTTAACATTGCTCAAAGCTAACTACCCTATTCTAGGGTTACGTAGGATCGGGGAAAACCCATTCCATAAAAAATTGTGATAGGCGCGCTAAAGGTGAGCGCCGTAGATTTGCCGTAAGAACGGATATTTGCTTACTGCTGCACTTAACTTTCTAGATCTTCACTTCACGCCTTCCCACAATGGTCCCCATATGGGTAGGCAGAGGTAGTAGTAGTAGTAAGTACCCACCCACTTTCGGCTGGAGATATATTTCAGGTGCCAACATGATAGATGGCGAGTCCGTCGCCCGTTACTTAAGCACGACTATACACACGTCTTTGAATTGCTTCTCAGACGTATGCAGGTTTCCTCTCGATGTTTTTCATCTTAAAGCTCGTGGTGTGACTAATCACTTTAGTTCAGAAAAACTCATTGGCACAGTCGGATTTCGAACTTGCGATCTTTGTATCGCAGGCAACTACTCGAACCTCTCGGCCACCACGGCTGGTATCTTACTAATTTTATAAATGTTAAAGTTTGTAAGTTTGGATGTTTGCGGTTCTTTCACAGCCAAACGGCTGAACCGATTCGGCTGAAATTAGAAATAATGATAGCTTATACCTAGGAATAGGACATAGACATAGGCTACTTTTTAATCCTGAAAAATTCAAAGTTCTAATATCATAAAGTATGATGCTCTTTCACGGCATAGCAGCTGAACCGATTCTAGCAGGAAAATACATAAGCTACTTTTTCGAACTCAACGCGGGCCAAGCCGCGGGCATAAGCTAGTTATATAATAATTGACGGGGCCTTTGTGGGCCTCGTCACTCGATCAACTGATGAGTGGAGTGAGAGGTATGAGAGGGGGGTGTGAAGGGAACGGATGGGCTGACGAGAGTAGGTGAACTGACCTGATTTGATGGATGTTCTCCACGCGACACGTGGCACGGGACACTCCTTCTTCCTTCACTTATTGGAGATGCACACAAAGTCACTAAGTCTATGTAAGTTTCTAGTTACTAGGTATTGAGCCGAAATATGGGCAGTGTTGAGCGCGTTATCGTGCGGGGATAGAATAAAGCGAGAGTTAGACGCACACACAGCGGGAGTTTCAAAATGTCACCGGCTAACCGGCAAGCGCGCGCGCCGCGTTCCGTTTCGCCAAATGGCGGAAACAATAATATCATACGGAACCTCACTTTGGGCGTACGGTATATTGGTCCACGCTGTGAGCCCATCGCGTCGGTGAGGTAACAAACTGGAGTGACGGGTCCGGTTTGTTACTTTGGAGTGACCAACTGATACCATTCTTGTGATAACGCAACCAACTTGCAAAGAAACATACATACATACATATAGATAGTGCCATCCACCAAGACATACGCCGAGTCCCTAACGAGGTAGACATAGAGTATAGAGCGCCAGCTCCCTCTAGACTTTCATACCTCTTTCGCTTCGCCCACATTCATCAGTCTCTTCATACATGCTCGTCGGTTTCGAGTACTCTTGACGTTCCCGGCCTTGAGCGTCCGATCAATTTGATCCACCAAGACGCGCCCCAATATTCTTCCCCATAGTTTATAGTGCTAGTGTGCAACCTTCCACTAATGTGTGAGTATTGTCGGTACACACTGATTACCTATGAGTGCACACGCACACTACAATTAATAGACTCGGGTCTCTCAACTTCAAGGCTGTGCCCTCAAACAGGGTGTAATTTTATCTTTAGGCATAGTATAATAAAGTTTGTGTGTATGCTAGGTTAAGGTATATATTGTAATAAAGTTTGTATGTATGTTAGGTTAAGGTATATATTTATGGGCCCTATATTTGTACGTGTACTTTTATTGTGTTGCCTGAAATAAATGGATTACTAATAATAATAAAAAACAAATAAAATATTTGGACTTGGCTCACGAGATTGTCAGCATGTGGGATGTGGACTCTGCAATCATTGTGCCGATAGTAATAACGGCCAATGGCCTAATGGCAAAGAGCCTCGACCAACAACCAACACCTCAAGAGGCTTTCGTTAGACGGTTGGATCAAGTGCCTGATGCAGAAAGCAGTACTGCTCGAAACGGCACGTATTGTGAGGAGATTTCTTTCTCTGGGACCCTAACCACCGGTACCTTGGACCCTGATCCCGATACCGGTGGGCCCCTATATTTTATATTTTTAAATATGTTTTTATATATATAATAAATAAAATAAACAAATAAAGAATAATAATAATAATAGTATGTTGTGTAAATGATGTTCTGTACTTAGTTTAATTTACATGCAAGAAATTTATTTAATTTTAATTTATCTGATCAGAATGGATAATAAATACAAATTATGGACTAGGTACGCGATTTGCAAATCAACTCCTGCATTTTATAATTGAGAATCAACGTGAGGGTAATTAAGAGGGAGTTAGTCGCCAGTTCGTGGCTCTTCTCACTCACGTACGAAGAAACCGAGAATCTCATGAAGTCTTATATGTTACTTTTATTTCAGTAATTTATATCTCACACACGCACATACACTCACAGTCTCACACACACATACAAATACACATACACATATACGCACACACTCTTTTATTTTATGTATATCCTGTATCTATAGGAGCTGTGACCATCTCTATCCGGGGATGAGTGTTAATGTCTGCAACACAGTTTATAACTACTGCAGGCATTATCGCATACAATTTTGTACTATATACTTTTGTTCCATAATAAATAAATAAATAAAAGTTATCTCTAGACATACACACATTTCGCTTCATTAGTGATTAGACCCTGATTTTTAACTAATTCGAGTCCTTGAAAATTATGTATAACTAGCTTATGCCCGCAGCTTCGCCGTGGAGTTCAAAAAGTAGCTTATATATTTTCCTGCTAGAATCGGTCAGCCTCTATATCGTGAAAGAGAAATAAACATCAAAAAATCCAAACTTACCAACTTTCGCCTTTATAATATTAATAATAATAATAATAAATACCTGGGACAATTCCACACAAATTGACCTAGGCCTAAAATAAGCAAAGCTTGTGTTATGGTAACTAGACAACGATATATTTACTTATACAGATAGATATATACGTAAATACATAGGACATCCAAGACTAAGGTACAAATATACGTGTTCATCACACAAATATCTGCCCTCAAATTGTTATGTTGCATGTAATTATGTATTCCGTGTTGGAAATCCAAGTTCATAAATAGATAAATAAGCTATCACAATTTCAACTTTCAGCCAAATCGGTTCAGCCTTTTTGCCGTGAAAGAACCGCAAGCATCCAAACTTACAAACATTCACATTTATAATATTAATAAGATAAAATAAGATATATTTTTACCTTCCATCGTAATTCTACTAGACATCGACTTCTGATGGTCACAGGCCGTCCGCAAAGAACGACCGGTCTAGCGCTACTCTTTCTGTGTTAACCCATTTCTTGGGTTTGGGTGGTTTGGAAATTCTCAATATTGCGTAATTTGTTTCATATTTAAGAGTACTCGAAACCGACGAGCATGTATGAAGAGACTGATGAATGTGGACGAAGCGAAAGAGGTATGTAAGTCTAGAGAGAACTGGCGCTCTATACTCTCTGCCTACCCCGTTAGGGACTTGGCGTGATGATATGTATGTATGTATGTATGTTTCATATTCGTCAATTATCATTAATTAAATATGTCCAAGCTCTGCCTAGTTTAGGGTCAGTTGGCTTTGTGTGAGATGTCCACAATATTGTTGTATATTAACATCTATATAAGTGTGTATATCAGTCGCCGATGCCTATAGTACAGGCTCTGCCTAGTTTAGGGTCAGTTGGCTTTGTGTGAGATGTCCACAATATTGTTGTATATTAACATCTATATAAGTGTATATATCAGTCGCCGATGCCTATAGTACAGGCTCTGCCTAGTTTAGGGTCAGTTGGCTTTGTGTGAGATGTCCACAATATTGTTGTATATTAACATCTATATAAGTGTGTATATCAGTCGCCGATGCCTATAGTACAGGCTCTGCCTAGTTTAGGGTCAGTTGGCTTTGTGTGAGATGTCCACAATATTGTTGTATATTAACATCTATATAAGTGTATATATCAGTCGCCGATGCCTATAGTACAGGCTCTGCCTAGTTTAGGGTCAGTTGGCTTTGTGCGAGATGTCCCCAATATTATTGTATATTAACATCTATACAAGTGTGTGTGGATAACAAACGAAGACGTGTTCAAAAGAGTCAAAGAATCAAGAATTCTGCTGGAAACAGTCGAGAATAGAAGAGGAAAGATGACAGGCCACCTTATACGACATGAAAGCTTCTTTAGAAACATCTTAGAAGGAAAGGTAGAGGGGAAGAGAGGAAGAGGAAGACCAAGATTATCATACATGGGTCAGATCAAAGAAAAAGTGTCTCTCATGACGTATATGGAAGTCAAATAGGTTGCGCTGGACAGAAGAGAATGGGGGACTGCATCAGAGACGCCGACAAGAGCCCAGCTCTTAAATTTGTGATGATGGTAAGTGTGTATATCAGTCGCCGATACCTATAGTACAGGGTTTAGTTAAATTTCACGTTTCTATAACTGCATCTGCAACTTACGTTTAAGTGAAAGTCATTCTGTACTAATCCTGAGCTAAGGGCCTGCTTTCTTGAATTCCTAGTTGAGTGTCTAGCAAAACGAGTTAGCAATCTACTAATGCACTACTGTTGCAATTTTTATTTAAACTTTTTTTTTTATACAACAAGAGTGGCAAACAAGCATACGGCCCATCTGATAGGAAACGGTTACCGCAGCCTATTTACGCTCACGATACCGAAGCATCACTTGCGTATTGCCACTCTGTGTTCGGAGAGTTATAGTGTGTTGGCAGCATAATGGGTTTAATCCCTCTGTTTCCAACACAATGTAACAATCCTCCCCCCTCCCCAAGGAGCTCATTACTGGAAACCTTATTCACCGCGTAGGAACTCAACACAAAAAATGGTGTTATTTGGCTACGGACTTCTATAAGGTGCAGGTCCTGCCCCAGTCGGGCAGCTCCAAATTCGAACGGGAAACCCGTTATGCCCTACCTCTCTTGAAATCACTACTACTACACTTCTCGGGAAATCATCGTGTATTTAAAAGCTGGGCCCTTGTCGGCGTCGCTTATGCAACTCCTTCCATATGCCTCTGTCCAGCGCAATCTCTTTGACCTCCCTATACGTCATGACAGACACCTTTGCTCTATGAGCTGGGCTCTTGTCGGCGTCTCTGATGCAACTCCTTCCATTTGCCTCTGTTCAGCGCAATCTCTTTGACCTCCCTATACGCCATGACAGACGACGACATCCCTAAACGACATCACATTACAAATCTTTGAATTATTCGGCTATTCTATACTATAATATGTATGTATTATTTATACACTATATATAATATGTATGTATTATAGGGGATCCCAGTGGAAGCGTGCACGTCGCGATTCCTGCCAGCCCAGAGGGCTGCAATTCCACTCGATGCGCATTGGCCGGACGGCTGTTAGGGCGTGCCCCCGAGGCGACGCGCACCAGTCCGTCCCCGCTGGTGCGAAAAATACAGCACAGTGCGGCGATGGGGACCGCCACCCATCACGCAGAGTGCCTCACGGCGGGAAGTGGAGTGTGGAGTGTAGGATGGGTGTATGGAATGTAAGAGGAGGTATGGCTGATAAGATGAACGAATTGATCGATGTTATGACAGAGAGCGAGTTAGACGTTGTGTGCTTGTCTGAAACCAAGCGGAAGGGTAGTGGAGTAGACGAGCTCCCGGGCGGGAGCTTAGTGCTGTGGTCAGGAGTGGCAAATACCGAGCACGCCTGCCAGGGAGTGGGAATTCTACTATCCAGCCGCTTGGCAGAATGTATGATAAGTTATGATGCGGTGAGCCCCAGACTTATTTGGGCTCGCTTTAAAATAGGCCTTACCCGACTATTTTTAGTCGCGGTGTATGCTCCGGTGGCCTCAGCGGACACTTGCGATCTGAATAAGTTCTGGGAATGTGTGAGTAATGTTCTAGAGACGAAAGAAGGGAGTGAAAAGCTGATTATTTGTGGTGATCTGAATGGATGGGTCGGGACAGCCCGTAAGGATTACGAGGCAGTACTCGGCAAGTATGGTGATAAGAGAGTGAACGAGGCAGACAAGCTGATATTAGATGTATGCATGGAGAGAGACCTCTTTGTGGCGAACACCATGTTCGACCACAAAAAGATTCATCAGTATACATGGGAACGGAAAAATGAGCGAAGCATGATAGATCTGTTTCTAATAGATCAGCGACTCAGAACACAGGTAATGGACACCAGGGTATATAGGGGAGCTGACCTGGGAACGGAACACTTCCTAGTTATAACTAGGATAAGAGGTCTGTTCGCGGGCTGGCGATCCCGCGGTGGGGGTCCCTGTTCTGCAGTCGCAGACCGCATCAAAAGCTGGAGGCTTCAAGATGCGCCTATTAGAGACAGATATCAAGAAAGGGTATCTGAACAGCTAGCCTGTCCACCGAAAGATGTGTTTGAGAGTGTCGATGTTTGTTGGCAGTTCCTTAAGTCCAGCATATTATGCGCCGCGAAAGAGGTTTGTGGCATTTCGAAAGGGCGGACAACCAAAAATGGCGATGGTTGGTGGGATGATGAAGTGAAAGAAGAAGTTAAAAAGAAGAAGGATGCAAGGCAAGACATTTTGGCTATGTCCAACTCAAGTGAAAGTATGAAAGAAAAGATGAAAGAAAAATATCGCCTGCAAAAAAATCGTACGAAAGAGATAATAGCTCAGAAGCGTGAGAGGTTCCAAATGACTGTAGACGAAAAACTGTCACATAATTTCAAGGACAATGCAAAACTTTTTTGGAGAGAAGTTAAGAAGTCCAGAAATTGTGTTACAGCTAGTAGTAGGATGAATGTGATTTATTCGAAGGACATACTTACAGACAAAACAGACGTCCTCAGGCGATGGAGTGAATTTTATAAAGATATGTATGATGATAATGCCGCTGATCTACTCATAGAGCTGCCTCCAACAGAATCTATCGAGGATCCTATAGCGGATAAAATAAGTATGGGAGAGATTGTAAGAGCGATAAGAAGTCTGAAATGTGGAAAAGCTGCGGGAATAGATGGGATTACGGCTGAGATGATCAAGTACGGTGGACCAGCGGTCTGGGACGTCATCTATTTGCTATGCAATCTTTGCTGGGAAAAGGGTGATGTTCCGGACGACTGGAGGCGAGCAGTCATCGTACCTTTCTATAAAGGAAAGGGATCACGATTGGACTGCTCAAACTACAGAGCCATCAGCTTGGTCAGCTTAGCTAATAAAGTGTACACGAATATCCCAAGGTGGATTTAGACCAGGAAGAGGATGTATGGATCAAACCTTCTCGCTTCGCGGAATCGCGGAAAAGTTTTTGGATATTAACCAAAGGGTTTTCTGCGCTTTCGTCGACTTGGAGAAGGCATTTGATAGAGTCGTACGAAAGGAACTCTGGGACGTGTTGCCTGGATATGGAGTGAGCAGTTCCCTACTGCATGCCGTGAAATCACTCTATAGTGATAGCGAGGCGTGCGTTAGGGCTAACGGTGAGATGTCACCCTGGTTTGATGTGAAGTCGGGGGTCAAACAAGGGTGTATCATGTCTGCCTGGCTGTTCATTATATATCTAGATAACTGTCTGAGAGCACTAAGAACGCACGGATGTGGAGTGAAAATGGGAAACTTAGTGGTCAACTGCCTATTATACGCGGATGACGCGGTCTTACTGGCGTCATCAGAGGGCGAACTGCAGTCACTAGTTACCATAATGAAAGAGGAATGTGAAAAGAAGGGGCTGCGCCTAAACGCTGGCAAGACTAAGGTTCTGGTATTCGAAAGAGATGAACAAGTGACCGAGTGTGCTATATCGGTAAATGGTAATGGGCAAATTCTAGAGCAAGTGAATGAATTTGTATACCTTGGAAGCATGTTCACACGAGATGGAAAGTATGAAAAAGATATTGAAAGAAGGATAACTGCCGGAAATAAGGTGAATGGAGCCATGTCGGCGTTGATGGGCAGTAAAAGTCTGAGCAAGAATGCTCGAGTTGCTGTCCACAACGCGATATCGCTGCCATACAACAAGGTAGGTAACCTTGTTGTATGGCAGCGAATCCTGGGTATGTCAGAGGAAGTATGAGAATAGCTTGAATGCAGTTGAGATGCGATCGCTTCGAAAAATGTGCGGAGTAACGATTTTAGATCGAGTCCGCAATGAAGAGATTCGCAAATCAACTGGCGTGAATGAGGGCGTGATTGTAAAGATGAAGAAAGGCATGTTACGTTGGTTTGGACACATAGAAAGGATGAGCGAAGAAAGATTGACGAAACAGATATACAAAGCAAAAGTGTGTGCAAGAAGAGGCAGAGAAAGGCCACGTTCCAACTACCTGGATCAAATCGATCGGACTCTCAAGGACGGGAACGTTAAGAGTACTCGAAACCGACGAGCATGTATGAAGAGACTGATGAACGTGGACGAAGCGAAAGAGGTATGTAAGTCTAGAGAGAACTGGCGCTCTATACTCTCTGCCTACCCCGCTAGGGACTTGGCGTGATGATATGTATGTATTATTTATATAAATCTTCCTTTTGAATCGCATGTAGGCAGGGTGTATATCCACTTTTCGGATATGAATTTTAGGTGACAAATTTATAAGGCTATAAGGAAATAGCAAAAAGGTTAGTCGACATCACAGGAGACCGAAGAGCTGGCAGCTACCTCGGACAAAGAATTAGCCTAGCTATTCAAAGGGGGAACGCTGCCAGTATCTTCGGAGCCCTGCCTAAAGGGACTCCTTTTAATAATATATTTTAGTTATTATATTATTTAAGGTTTTTAGTTTTAGGTACAGTGTTCTAGTATATGTTTACTATAACTATTGCTGTAACGTAAAAATATTGTTATTGTATATGCCTAATGATTTGAAAAGAGTAACCATGGAGTTTCTTGCCGGTCCTTCTCCATGGAAACGACCAACCCGAACCGTGCACCTTTTTCGACGTTTTATAAGTGGCCTATGTGACCTATGGCACCTAGGCCTATGTGAAATAAAAATATTTTGATTTCATTTGGTTCATTGCTCTAGTATATATATTTACTTATATCTGTATAAATATATTCAATCTATCTTAAAGTACTTTGCTTTGCCATTGTGGAAGACGTATATGCTTAAGGAGGTAAGTTAAACGTATTTTATTATTATAGCAATGTAGGAAACGCAAACTAGCAGTGAAAGCGGCCATGCTTCACTAGAGCTAGTGCTGGGCGTGGACACTGACGTCGAATATCGACTAATTTGTATGTCGACTAATGTACGTAACTTATAAAAAAATATTGGTTGTCTGTAAAGTCGGTTTACGGACGACAGTTTGACATGACCACGTCTTTACAAGATCGTGCCTTTCGCTCGTGTAGCGCTCTCGCTCCGATCGTAACGTTATAATGAGCGTAACGGGACAATGAGCGTAACACGACAATGAGCGTAACGGGATAAAGAGTCATCCTTTTCCGTACGTGCAGCCAGCGTTCATCGATTTACTCGATGACGATGACGTTGTTACGTCAAAAAACTTATTATATAAAATAAGAATATACAAATAATAGCCATGCATGGCAATTGATTGCTATGCATACAAATAATACCTATATTTACGTTTGCTACAGGTTGGAACATATCTCGCTCAGAGAATCAGCATTATGACGGCCGTCTGGTCTAGTGGTTAGAGCTCCTGACTGCGAAACTTGAGGTCGCGGGTTCGAATCCCGCTGAGGGCAGGTATTTGTGTGATGAACACGAGTATTTGTACCTTAGTCTTGGATGTTCTATGTATTTATGTATATATCTATCTTTATAAGTAAATATATCGTTGTTTAGTTACCATAACACAAGCTTTGCTTAATTTGGCACTAGGTTAATGTGTCTGGAATTGTTCCATGATATCAATTTATTAGCATTGCTATCCAGCGTGGCAATGCTGCTAGTCTTCTTGGCACGTTGCCTCGGGATACCGATTTGGGACAAATATTTTATCTGTAAGTAGTTAGTTACAACTGTTCTTTGTAAATATTGTTGATTGTTATTATCTATATATATAAAAATGTTATGTTGGTTTGTGTACGCTTCAAAAACTCAAAAAGTTCTGCTCCGTTCAAGCTGAAATTTTAGCATGATATATAATCCGCATCAAGGATTGTTTTTACCTATTTTTTTGCATCAGTCACATATCCACAGCGAAGCGTGGTAGGGTACAGCTAGTTGTAAATAAAGTTAATATGCATATTAATATTTTATCGACATCGATAAACTGTCGCCCAGCACTACGGCCGAAGACCGGTTCGCGTTATGAACAGGTAAGTAGGTAACATTATGTCATACAATTCGTACCATCAGTGGCGTGCTCAGCAAAATTTTTCTTCGATTACCAGTTTTTCGACCCACTTTACTGTATGCAAATGTCGTGCGTAATAAGGATGTCCGGATGTGGATATGGAGTAATCTTTAACTCTCGTATTTATATAATAAACGAACCGTACCGTTGAAACCGTCACTTGCGTAAAATTTACTGCATTGGTTGTGTTTTCCGGAATAAAACGTGGGAAAACCCAAGATCGAAGCCATGTATTAACGCCATCAGTCTCAACTCGGCAAGACATACAAGAGCGATTTTGATCTTTGTGTCGCACGCAACTACCCGAACCACTCGGCCACCGCGGCTTTTCCATAAATATAAACATCGTCATTTAGAGAGAGGTAGGGCATAACGGATTTTCCGTTCGAATTTGGAGCTGTCTGACTGGGGCAGGACCTCCACCTCATAGATGTCCATAGCCAAATAACACATTTTTTGTGTTGTGTTCCTACGCGGTGAATAAGGTTTCCAGTAATGAGCTCCTTGGGGAGGGGGGAAGGATTGTTATATTGTTTTGGCAACCGAGGGACTAGACCTATTATGCTGCCAACACAGTGTAACTCTCCGAACACAGAGTGGCAACGCGCAACGGATACTTCGGTATCGTGAGGGGAAATAGGCTAAAAAAATATGTAAAAAAAAACCGTGGTCGTAGATCCCGACTGTACCAATGAGTTTTTCTGAACTTAAGTAGGTATAGTGATTAGTCACACCACGAGCTTTACGGTGAAGGAAAACATCGAGAGGAAACCTGCATACGCCTGAGAAGCAATTCAAAGGCGTATGTATAGTTGTGCTTGAGTAACGGCGACGGACTTTAATGGCACTTAATATTAACTCTTGGCACCTACCTTGGGTACTACCTATTCACCTCTGCCTATTCCTTCGGAGACCCTTGTCTGACTAAATTTATAAACATCGTATGTTTATATGCCTTGAAGCCTTCCCAATCTGGATCACAAAAGGGTAGACAGAGGTGTGTTAAGCGCCAACGTGACAGATGGCGAGTCCAACGCCGTTACTCAAGCACGACTATACATACGCCTTTGAATTGCTTCTCAGACGTATGCAGGTTTCCACTTGATGTTTTCCTTCACCGTAAAGATCGTGGTGTTACTAATCACTGTTTTGGAAAAAATATTTGTATGAGCTTGCAATCTGTGTATTTCAGGCGACAATTCGTACCACTTGGCCGCTACGGTTCATATGTTTGAAAGGATAATCTTTATATATATAATTCTTCTGTGAGTGTGTATGTCACTGAACTCCTCTCAAACGACTGGACCGATTTTGATGAAATTTTTTGTGTGTGTTCAAGGGGATCTGGGAATGGTTTAGATTCACAATTGGACCCGATAGGTGGCGCCACCATCTTTTTTTGTTCCACCCGAGCGTATCTATATATATATAAATGTTATGTTGGTTTGTGTACGCTTCAAAACTCAAAAAGTTCTGCACCGATCGAGCTGAAAGTTTAGCATGATATTATAATCCGCATCAAGGATTGTTTTTATCTATTTTTTGGATCAGTCACATATCCACAGCGAAGCGTGGCAAAGTACAGCTAGTTTTTGTATATAATCTTTTTTGTAGTTGCAAGGTAGGAAAGTTACAGATCCTAGGATAATTCATTTTGGACAGCAATGCGGTAAAAAAATAAACAACTTCATTTAAATTTATTAAGCTTAATTTTTGAAGATTCATTTTATATGAAGTTACTTGAAAAAATAAATTGTATACATATTAATTACATATTGCTAGCGGCATCTGTCGTCAAATTGTCACTACTAGTGTCATCTATCGTCGAATAGCAGAGAACTCTGTCAATCTTGTGCGTTAGCGTGTATCACTTATTACAACTCACTGATAAAGTCGGGATTCGAACTTGCGATCGTTGTGTCGCAGGCAACTACTCAAACTACTCGGCAACCCCGGCGGCCAAATTGGTTTGATATTTTTATGCGAACAAAGTCGCGGTTAACGGCTAGTATTAACATAAAAACCTAAGAACAACACGGCATCAAGAATAAGTTCATACATAGGTTTGTTTTGTATTGTTTGTTTGTTATGTACGTGAGGTTTTTTTTTTTAAATAAACACATTTACGTATGTTTATTGGATTCAAATTAGCACATTAGTTGTACAACAAATTTAGCAAGAGAGTGCATTTTCAATTATGTTTTCATTACGTCATACGCACGCCATTATAAGAATGTTGCAAGAATGTTGCAAGAATGGTGAAAGAATGGTAAACGGTGGGCGCGGCACATCGGCGATCTGTCGACATTGTAACACAATATTTTTTAATATACAACAAGAGTGGCAAACAAGCATACGGCCCACCTGATGGAAAACGGTTACCGCAGCCTATTTACGCTCACGATACCGAAGTATCACTTGCGCGTTGTAGTTAAACAGTTGGAGGCATAATGGGACTCTTCTGCTGTCAACACAATATAACAATCGAGAAGGATTGTTATGAGGAGCTCCCCAAAGAGCTCATTACTGGAAACCTTATTCACCGCGTAGGAACACAACACAAAAAATTGTGTTATTTGGCTACGGATAAGGTGGAGGTGCCCCAGTCGGGCAGCTCCAAATTCGAACGGGAAACCCGTTATGCCCTAGCTCTCTTAAACTTACTTAACTATGACAATACCGCGCTCTTAAAATAAGGAACTAAATACACATACATACATTTAGATGGTGCCCTCTACGAAGATGCTCCCCACCAATTTCCAGACTTAAGTTAACTTTAACTGTGTGACTACGACCAGTGGCGTAGCTAGGTAACCGAAGGCCCCAACTAAACTATTTAAAATCGTTTGTTCCGTATTCAACGTTTACCGAATTCGACGTAGGTAATCCAGATTCGTTGTACTCTAGATTCGTCGTAGGTACCCCATAATAAATTTATAAAATCCCTACCGTAACTAATTTTAAAAATTTTAAATAAGTTGCCATTATTAAAGTCGCATTTTTTCGAACTAGCGGCCCGTCCCAGCTTCGCACGGGTGGACATTTATTCTTAAATATTTTGTCATAAATTTTTTTTTTCTTGCAATTAAAACAGCCAATATTAATCAGTGAAAATGTAGCATTCACATGGTGAAAGAATTTTCAAAATCGGTCCAGTACTTTTTGAGTCAATTCCTTACAAACATACTTATATACAAATCTTTCCTCTTCATAATATTACTATAGATGTGGGAGAAATGTTCTCTAGTTCAATGTATAGTTAGTAAGTCAGAGTCCTCGGCCCCCTGAGTTTGGGCCCCTGGGTACTGCCCCGTCTAGCCCTAGCTAGTGTCTACCTACGACACTGCCTACGACTCTTATAATTTTTCTTCATTCCGATGGGCCAGTCGGCAAGTAGACGCCATATTGTGAAAGTAAGTTACCTGTGATCAAATTCTACGAATTCATTCATTGTTATAATGAACAATAATGCAATACCACATTAAAATGACGGAATAGTTATGACTCATGTTTTTTTTATTTACTCGTGACACGGATACTGGTCTTTTAGTTCACATCACGTCGAGTCCCTCACTGGGAGAGCTTCTCACTAGTTTTGCCTACATATTTTCTTCTACGGTCTTGCTCTTTCCTTCTTTATATTCTAAATCGTTTTTGAATTTATTCACAAACGTATTTCCTCTCGATGTTTTCCTTCACCGTAAAGCTGTGTGGTGTGACTAATAACTGTACTTAAGTTGACTTAAACTATTTGACAGCTTCTCTTAGTATTTATTCAGAGCCGTGGTGGCCGAGTGGTTCGAGCAGTTGCCTGCGACACAAAGATCGCAAGTTCGAATCGCGACTGTACCAATGAGTTTTTCTGAATTTAAGTACAGTGATTAGTCACACCACGAGCTTTACGGTGAAGGAAAACATCGTGAGGAAACCTGCATACGTCTGGGAAGAAATTCAAAGGCGTATGTATAGTCGTGCTTGAGTAACGGCGATGGACTCGCCATCTGTCACGTTGGCACTTAATATACCTCTGGCGGAAAGTGGGTGTGTGGGTATTACCCATACACCTCTGCCTACCCCTTCGGGGACCCTTGTGGGAAGGCGTGAGGATATTATTATTATTATTATTTATTTATTCAAAGCTATATTCATCGGCCAACTTCTGAAGTCAATACAAATACCTACAAATAGAGGCTTAATTCGTAGTGGCCAAGTAGTGAGAGTAGTTGCCTGTTACACAGAGATTGCAATTCGAATCCCGACCTCCGAAGAATGTACCAGGAGAACATGAACTAAAGGTAATCTCTTCACACCCTTCTTGAAGAACTTCATGCTTTACTCTCTAGGGAAAGCCTTTAAGTATGTGAGAGTCTCAGGGAAAACCTCAACGGGGCGCTCTTTCCACAGCCTGAACGTTCGCGGAAGGAAACTCCTTTGGAACCATGCAGTGCGAGACCTTTGTGGTTAGAATTTAAGTCTCTCAACTGGGATGAGGCAACCCTAGGTGAGCTATTGACCACACAGCATCCTTGGGCACATTTACTTATGGGTGATTAATGAATATCAGAAATATTATTATCGTTGTATAGATTCAATGCGAATATTTAACCCACTAAGATATCTTTAGATATTGATTGATACATATTTACTACTAGCTGCGCCCGTGACTTGGTCCGCGTGGAATTTAACTAAAACGTTTAACTAGAAAGTAAGCCTAAGTTACTCCTTATTACATCAACTATCTGCCAGTGAAAGTCCCGTCAAAATCGGTCCAGACGTTTCAGAGATAGCCCGGAAAAACAGTCAGACAAAAATATACATACATAGAGAGTATAGAGCGCCAGTTCTCTCTAGACTTACAAACCTCTTTCGCTTCGTCCACATTCATCAGTCTCTTTACACATGCTCGTCGGTTTCGAAAAAAATATAATAATAATATATCCTCACGCCTTCCCAGAAGGGTCCCCGTAGGGGTATAATAAATAATACATTAAAAAAATAGTTTAGCTAGTTAAGTACCGTGTATACATCCATATGCATTTAGTAAAAAGCGGTTATTTTAATATTGCAAACAGACACTCCGATATTATTTGTATTTATAGATAGCCTAGTATCATTAATATTTAATAGTAATAGCCCCATTTCGTGGTGAGCGACTGGTTCCAGTTGTACCAATGAGTTTTCTGAACTAAAGTACAGTGGTTAGTCACACCAACTGACCGTAACTTACTAAGTAACAACAACCAATATAATATTTTTCCTTATTTTCGCTATAACGATAAATAAATAAATAAATAAAATTATCTCTTGGAGTGCAACTCTGATTGCGATTTGTTTGCGGATGGATGGCAGACTATTATGTCGGCACGTCTGGAGTATTAGGAGGCGATTGTATGAATGTTGTTTAATATATTTTCTTTTGTGTTGTGTATATAATTTTACATATTTAGAGTAATTGGCTACTGGCCGTTCTAATATATATTTCAGAATAATAAATAAATAAATAAATAAATTATGTAACGTTTTTATTTTTTTAACGTCATTAACAGAGCCATGGTGGCCAAGTTCGAGTTGCCTGCGACACAACGATCACAAGCTCGAATTCTGACTGTACCATTGAGTTATTCCCAACTTAAGTACAGTGATCAGTCACACTGCGAGCTTTACAGTGAAGGAAAACTTCGAGAGGAAACCTGTGTACGTCTGAGAAGACATTCAAAATGCGTCTCTATGGTCGTGCTTGAGTAACAGCGATGGACTCGCCATCTGTCACGTTGGTACCTAAATATATCTCTGGCGAAAAGTGCTAGTGTGGGTACTACCTATACACCTCTGCTTCCGCCTCCGGGGATCTTTGTGGGAAGGCGTGAGGATATATTATTATTTATTATTAGAAGCGCATGTATGAAGAGAATAATGAAAGTGGACGAAGCGAAAGAGGTATGTAAGGATCGTAGCAGGTGGAAAGAAGTGGTCTCTGCCTACCCCTACGGGAAAGAGGCGTGATTGTATGTATGTATGTATAAAAATCGTTATGCCACGTTCGAAGTGAAAACTACCTCGCTTTAACTATCATTTTGTGATTTTTACAGCCATTTGTTATATTTTTTCGTCACGAGGATATAATGCGCGACCAGTTCTTGAAGATTGTTCTATTTTGAGACAACTTGTATTTAACATGCTGTGCGAAACATATAACATGTGATGCGAAATCTGCCTCAATGTACCTACATCAGTTTGTCGTTATTATTTATCTACTAGCTGTAACCGCGACTTCGTCCGCGTGGAATTTAACAAATAAAATATTGTTCACTTTTTAAAATAAAAGTAGTCTAAGTTACTCCTTATTACATCAGCTATCTTCCAGTGAAAGTCCTGTCAAAATCGGTTGGGCCGTTTCAGAAATTAGCCAGAACAAACAGACAGACAGGCAGACGAAAATCGTAAAACATGATATTTGGGTATATGTACCGTGTATACATCCATATGCTTTTAGTACAAAGCGGTTATTTTAATATTACAAACAGATTGTATTTAATAACAAGGGTCCCCGAAGGGGTAGGCAGAGGTGTATAGGTAATACCCACACACCCACTTTCCGCCAGAGGTATATTAGGTGCCAACGTGACAGATGGCGAGTCCATCGCCGTTACTCAAGCACGACTATACATTAGCCTTTGATTTTTTTTGTCAGACGTATGCTTCACCATATAGCTCTTGGTGTGACTAATCACTGTACTTAAGTTCAGAAAAACTCATTGGTACAGTCGGGATTCGAACTTGCGACCTTTGCGTCGCAGGCAACTGCTCGAACCACTCGGCCACCACGACACGGTTTTTTTTAATTTGTTTATCCTTAAGAACGACCCCTTATAAGCCAATGACCTCAGGGCTACGATCAATATTTAAGTAGGTAATTGTAAAGGCCTTGGTTTAAGCGATATCGCAACACTAACGCTACACAAAACCCATCATATTAAGATTTCACAATAAAATTAGCGACGCGCGCTCATGTACACACAGTTAATCGCTTTTTTTGCTGACTCACTAACGTTCCTACGGCGACGGTTGGATAATACCCACTTGTATTTGTGGACAGTATCATGGTATTTTTGTGCAAGAAGAGGCAGAGGAAGATTATTTTATTTATTTATTAAGGCATAACGGGTTACCCGTTCTAATTTGTATCTGCCCGACTGGGGCAGGACCTCCACCTTATAGAAGGCCGTAGCCAAATAACACAATGTTTTTTGTTGTGTTCCTACGCGGTGAATAAGTTTTCCAGTAATGAGCTCCTTGGGGAGGGGGAGGATTGTTATATTGTTTTGGCAGCAGAGGGATTAGTCCCATTATGTTGGCAACACAGTATAACTCTCCGAACACAGAGTGGCAACGCGCAAGTGATACTTCGGTATTGCAAGCGTAAATAGGCTGCGTTAACCGTTTTCCATTAGGTGGGCCCGTATGCTTGTTTGCCAGTCTACAAAAAAATTCTCTAAAAAAAATTTTTTTTTCTTACATTACTCCACATTCGAATTTGCTTCTGTTAAGATCACAAAAATCTATATCTGAGATGCTATTATTGTGTGTACGACATATTCTGTGTAGAGGAGCGTTTTTAGCATAATTATTTAGCCGAAAAGTTCAAAGATTTGTAATGTGATGTTGTAACATACATATTTTTGTGCGCTTAAATCGCAAACGCTGGCAAAACCTTACGCCATCACGCCAAGTCCCTAACGGGGTAGGCAGAGAGTATAGAGCGCCAGTTCTCTCTAGACTTACATACCTCTTCCGCTTCGTCCACATTCATCAGTCTCTTCATACATGCTCGCCGGTTTCGAGAACTCTTCCCTGCCTTACATGCCCGCCCTTGAGCGTCCGATCAATTTGATCCAAGTAGTTGGAAAGTGGCGTTCCTCTGCCTCTTCTTGCACACAATGTTTAAAAAATAAATGTTCAACCGTACGAAGCCGGGGTGGGTCGCTAGTACATATTACAAAGAGCTTGTTTCTTTGTATCAACGTGCTACAAACCTGAACTAAAAATCCGTTATAAAGTATTTTTGCATTTTATAGTATACGCGGTCGTACAAAGAGTTCAAGGCTCTGGACGGAGAAAAAAGAAGACAAAAGAGGAAGCTTTAACCATCATACTGTCAAGAGTATTACTGTTCTTTTTCTTCTTTGGAAACGGTGGTTACTGTAGTTTTTATAAGGTTCCGTACCCAAGTGGTAAAACGGGACCCTATTACTAAGACTCCGCTCTCTGTCCGTCTTTCACCAGGCTGTATCTCATGGACCGTGAAAGTTAGGCAGTTGAAATTGGTGACAGATGATTAATTTCTCTTGCCACTATAACAAGAAATGCTTTAAAATATAACAAAATGAATATTGAAGGGGGAATTATGGGATGCTGTATGCAACAAATGTGTTTTTTTTGCAGTTTTTATAGATAATACGAAACCCTGCGTGAGCGAGTCCGATTCGCACTTGAACGGGTTTTTATTTAGTATGTGACGTTCATTAAGTGTTCCCTGTGTCCCTTGCGTTGAATAAAAGATTATGACTTTAATAATGATTAATTTAAGAAGTTTGAGAAGAAATCCGAATATTGAGGGTGACTTTTATATCGGAATATATTAAAATTGAAATATGAAAAAGCCGTGATGGCCGAGTGGTTCGAGTAGGTAGTTGCCTGCAACACAAAGATCGCAAGTTTAAATCCGACTGTTCCAATCTATTTTTCTGAACTTAAGTTTTTTTTTTTATACAACAAGAGTGGGAAACAAGCATACGGCCCACTTGATGGGAAACGGTTACCGTAGCCTATTTACGCTCACGATACTAAAGTAACACTTACGCGTTGCCACTCTGTGTTCGGAGAGTTATAGTGTGTTGGCAGCATAATGGGTTTAATCCCTCTGCTTCTAACACAATGTAACAATCCTCCCCCCTCCCCAAGGAGCTCATTACTGGAAACCTTATTCACCGCGTAGGAACACAACACAAAAAATTGTGTTATTTGGCTACGGACTTCTGTAAGGTGGAGGTCCTGCCCCAGTCGGGCAGCTCCGAATACGAACGGGAAACCCGTTATGCCCTACCTCTCTTAAAAGTACAGTGATGAGTCACACCAAGAGCTTTACGGTGAAGGAAAACATCGAGAGGAAACCTGCATACGTCTGAGAAGCAATTCAAAAGGCGTATATTAAGTCGTGCTTGAGTAACGGCGACGGACTCGCCATCTATCAAGTCGGCACCTAAAATATATCTCTGGCGGAAAGTGGCCGTGTGGGTACTAACTATACACCTCTGCCTACCCCTTGGATGTAGAAAATATAGATTTTACGCTGACGAAATTGGAGCGCTGCTTAGTGTAAATGTAAAAATAAAATACATTTATATAAATTAGCCATTAATTTTATAACCCTCATTAAAATAAGCTTAGATAATGTGCGTTGCGTAAATTTCTATCATTAATTAATGACGATAATGACATTTGCAATTTGCCAACCGTATCGTTAGTGAAATATTCCAAGGGGCATTAATGAACGTACTGCCCCGCACCGAGTGATATGAATGTTTTGTGATTGAATTGTAACGATACCTGTATGCAGTTCCATTCTGCGGTGAGACGCAGTCGTGGACGCACTGATGTGTTATTTAAAACCTAATTAAAAAATACAAGTTTTTTCCAGTGCATTTAAATTGTGAGTGATCCAAAAATAAGATTGTTTCTCGCGTGTAGCTGAGCGGTAATATTAGCAAGGTAGACTTTTGCATTTTTAAATTTTTATTAAGTAATTGTCAACTTTAACAATAACAACACAGTTGAAACTAAAGAGAGGTGAAAAAATTACGTTGCGATGGAGTTCTCTCTAGATATACGTACAATTATGTCTTATGTTTCATTTAAATTCATCATTTTCATACAAACTATTTGACTTTTCGTAATGACAAAAAACTCCATAGAATTTATCTATTATATATATTTCTTGTGTTCGTCTGTTAGTCACTGAACTCCTCCCAAGCTGGACCAAGTTTTATGATTTTTTTGTGTGCGTTCAAGTGATTTCAAGAATGGTTTGATTCACAATTGGACCCGGTAGGTGGCGCTGCGATCGTGTATCTGCAAAATAATTTTTTTTCCTAAAAAGAGAAACCGGACGGGATGGCTAGTATATATTCATCTTTATATATATATATACATAATTATGTACATAATTTTTCAACCAGTTGTACCGTTTTCACACACTACTTAAGAAAAAAATTTTTTTTTGTTTTTTTTTTTTTCATTTAAGTTTGAACCTTTTTTCATTGAACGTGTATCATCCTGTATTAATATAGCTCCTAATCTATCTCTGTGCCAAATTTCATTAAATTCAGTTCAGCAGTGTTTGCGTGAAAGACGAACAAACATACAAAGAAACTGTTTCTTTTATAATATTGATAAGATGTAAAAAGGGTAGTTGGAAAATTAATTATAATGCTTGAGAAAGTAAACATGTATTTATGTTATTTACATCAGTTAGATAATAACTTCATTCAAGTGCTTTTGTATGTAATATGCAGTATATATTATCTATACTAATATTATAAAGAGGTAACATTTGTATGTAAGTATGTTTGTAAGGAATTTTTAGAATCGGTCCAGTACTTTTTGAGCCATCAAAAAGTACTGGACCGATTCTAAAAATTCTTTCACCATTTGAATGCTACATTATCATTGATAAATATAGGTGTCCACCCGTGCGAAGCCTTGACGGGCCGCTAGTAGTATTTAAAAGCCGTGGTGGCCGAGTGGTTCGAGTAGTCGTCCGCAACGCAAAGATTGCAAGTTCGAATCCCGACTGCACCAATGAGTTTTCTGAACTTAAGCAATGATTACTCACACGAGCTTTACGGTGAAGGCAAACATCGAGAGGAAACCTGCATACGTCTGAGAAGACATTATTCTTCAATCTTTTCACACCCTTCTTGAAGAACTTCATGCTGTACTCTTCAGGGAAAACCTCAACGGGGAGCTCATTCCACAGCCTGAGCGTTTGTGGAAGGAAACTCCTGTGCCGGCCATGTTGTTTACTAACAATATAAAGCTGAGTTTGTTTGTTTGTTTAAAAGTTCTAATCTCAGGACCTACTAAACCGATTAGGATAAATCTCTTTGCATTCGATAGCATGTTTATTGAGGAAGACGATGGGCTAGCATCAACATAATGTTCAAGGGAGGGACTTTCCTTCCGCGAACGCTCAGGCTGTGGAATGAGCTCCCCGTTGAGGTTTTCCCTGGAGAGTACAGCATGGAGTTCTTCAAGAAGGGTGTGAAAAGATTCCTGCAGGGTCGCCACGAAAGCGATACTCCTGGTATTGCAAGCGTCCGTAAGCGGCGGTAACCGTTTACCATGAGCCGGACCGCAAGCTTGTTTGCCACCCGTGTGGTATAAAAAAGAAGCCGCAATAGAGGTCTGTCTAAAGAGAACTGGCGCTCTACTCTGCCTACCCCGTGTGGGACTAGGAGTGATAAATAAATAAATACCTGGGACAATTCCACACAAATTGACCTAGTCCCAAATTAAGCAAAGCTTGTGTTATGGTAACTAGACAACGATATATTTACTTATATAGATAGATATATACTTAAATACATAGGACATCCAAGACTAAGGTACAAATACTCATGTTCATCACACAAATATCTGCCCTCAGCGGGACTCGAACCCGCGACCTCAAGTTTCGCAGTCAGGAGCTCTAACCAATAGACCAGGTGGTTGTATGTATGTATCCAACCGCGGGGTCCGGATAGTTGTGGTCCAATGTGGACCCCTGCATAGTATGCATCAATGCTTTCGCAAAGCAACCTTGAACAGAATTATAATTGAAAGTGTAATATTTATTCTTACTTCATGCGTGATGTTTGGCAATTATTTGTATACATATATTAATATATTTTATTAAATTATACTCGATTTGCGGCTCAGATTCACCTGTTTTAAATTCTTCGATATGATACCCACTTCTACCAACGCACCTCTCGCCATCGACGGGGAATTCATCCGCATACCTTGGAACCACAAAGGTCTCGCACTGCGCGGTTCCAAAGGAGTTTCCTTCCGCGAACGCTCAGGCTGTGGAATGAGCTCCCCGTTGAGGTATTCCCTGGAGAGTACAGCATGGAGTTCTTCAAGAAGGTTGTCAGATTCAGCCTGATGTCGGCAGCGCGAGTGTTATTCCTGGTGTTGCAAGCGTCCATATCACGCCCTAGTCCCTAACGGCAGTAGGCAGAGAGTATAGAGCGTCAGTTCTCTCTAGACTTACATACCTCTTTCGCTTCGCCCACATTCATCAGACTCTTCATACATGCTCTTGTTACGAGTACTCTTAACGTTCCCGTCCTTGAGCAGTCGATCGCTTTGATCCAGGTAGTTGGAACGTGGCCTTCCTCTGCCTCTTATTGCACACATTTTAGCTTTGTATATCTGTTTCGTCAATATATATTATAATTATGTATATACAAATATAAATTTACATTTCAATTCATTTGTAAGATGTATGCAGTTCGAGATGCGTTCCTTTCGAATAATGAGCAGCGTAACGATTTGAGATCGAATCCGAGATGAACAGATTCGCAATGACACTCTCGTTGGCCCCTATACTTATTACATAATTAATGTATATTATCTTATTAACGATTTTGACTCACTTAAATTGTTTTGAAATCAGATTGTTATTTCTCAATATTTATGGAGAAATTTAAAACAGAAGAGAGGTAGCACACGTATGCAGGTTCCCTCACCATGTTCACACACACATCACTCAGGCTCCGTGCCACAGTCCACCAGTGCCCAGTGCGGGGCGGTGGACTTCACACACGGCTTTGATACTCTTCCCACACGTATGCAGGTTCCCTCACCATGTTCACACACACATCCCTCAGGCTCCGTGCCACAGTCCACCAGTGCCCAGTGCGGGGCGGTGGACTTCACACACGGCTTTGATACTCTTCCCACACGTATGCAGGTTCCCTCACTATGTTCACACACACATCACTCAGGCTCCGTGCCACAGTCCACCAGTGCCCAGTGCGGGGCGGTGGACTTCACACACGGCTTTGATACTCTTCCCACACGTATGCAGGTTCACCGTGTTCACACACACATTTTTTCACAAGGAAGTTACTACTTGACGATGCATTCACATCATTATGGCGGGTGTCATAATAATTGCATACTGTGTGTTTTTTGCGCGCATTATATATTTGTCTGAACCACTTCTCATTTTACTGTGATGTAACTGTGTTAACATGTCGTGAGCCTTTGTTGTTCAGCCCTCTAAGCAAAATCCTCCTTGGTTCTTACGATGTCCACTCTATGGCAAGAACACAATTTTTACTTCAACTTATGTAAATAATAATATCCTCACGCCTTCCCACAAGGGTCCCCGAAGGGGTAGGCAGAGGTGTATAGGTTATATACCCACACACCCACTTTCCGCCAGAGGTATATTAGGTGCCAACGTGACGGATGGCGAGTCCATCGCCGTTACTCAAGCACGACTATACATACGCCTTTGAATTTCTTCTCAGACGTATGCAGGTTTCCTCACGATATTTGCCTTCACCGTAAAGCTCGTGGTGTGACTAATCACTGTACTTAAGTTCTGAAAAAACTCATTGGTACAGTCGGGATTCGAACTTGCGATCTTTGTGTCGCAGGCAACTAACTAACTACTTACAGATAAAATATTTGTCCCAAATCGGTATCCCGAGGCAACGTGCCAAGAAGACTAGCAGCATTGCCACGCTGCATAGCAATGCTGATTCTCTGAGCGAGTATGTTCCAGCCTGTCACGAGAGGTCTCGATTAGCCTACATAAATATATATGTTAATATAATATTCCCTTTAATTGTGTCAACTGGGAACTCTGTAACACCTCTTTCTAGAGATGAGTGTTAATGTCTGCGACACAGTTTTATATTACTGCAGGCATTATCACACATTTATTTGTGACTGTGTTTTCTGTTCCTAAATAAATAAATAAAAATATATATAGACAACCAGACAGTTTGAATGCTGTAAGCAGAGAATCTTCTAGACACGTTCCCTAGAACACATTCGATTTTGCAACAATTTTAATGGGCTACAAACATAATTAATTTTGATCCTTGACGCTAGAGTGCGTGTCTTCGCATACATATGGCTTTTAATAAAGCATATCTATTTACAGACAAAAGGCTGTAAGATTGCATATACCTCCATGCCTTCCCAGAAGGATCCCGAAGAGGTAGGCAGGTACACACACATTTCGCTGTTTCTCAAGCACGACTAAACATACGTCAAGAGTACTCGAAACCGACGAGCATGTATGAAGAGACTGATGAATGTGGACGAAGCGAAAGAGGTATGTAAGTCTAGAGAGAACTGGCGCTCTATACTCTCTGCCTACCCCGTTGGGGACTAGGCGTAATGATATGATGATGGTGGTGACTATACATACGCCTTTGAATTTAGTCTTGAATGTATATCTACAGGTTTCCTCACGATGTTTTCCTTCACCGTAAAGCGCGTGGTGTGGCTAATCACTGTAGGCAGAGGTGTACAGGTAATACCCACACACCCACTTTCCGCCAGAGGTATATTAGGTGCCAACGTGACAGATGGCGAGTCCATCGCCGTTACTCCAGCACGACTATACATACGCCTTTGAATTTCTTCTCAGACGTTTGCAGGTTTCCTCTCGATGTTTCCTTCACCGTTAAGCTCGTGGTGTGACTAATCACTGTACTTAAGTTCACAAAAACTCATTGGTACAGTCGGAATTCGAACTTGCAATATTTGCGTACCTCCATTGCATACCGGTACGGTATCCGATTACCTTAGTAGAATCTATCAATATAACTCAAAGGTGACTGACTGAAAAGTGATCTATCAACGCACAGCCTAAACCACTGGACGGATCGGGCTGAAATTTGGCATGCAGGTAGATGTTATGACGTAGGCATCCGCTAAGAAAGGATTTTGATTTATTCTACCACCAAGGGGATAAAATAGGGGATGAAAGTTTGTATGAAACTTTGTCAATTTTAAACCGATCGGGCTGAGACTTTGCATGCATACAGCTACTATGACGTAGGCATCCCCTATACACACACACACATCCAAAATAAATCAAAAAATACTTCGCAAAGTCACTATCCGACGCGGACGAAGTCGCGGGCAGAGCTAGTAAAATATATGTATTTTTGTCAACATAATTAAGAATTCTATTGTTGTTACCAACTATATGAGACGCGTCATTAGACCAGCTGTTTAATATTACTGACAAGGAAGCTACGAGGGGCGCATACAAAATGGCGAATTATAAAGTACCGGCTGTAACCCGCGTATAAATGATTTCTAGTAAGATAAAAAATAATATATAATATATCCTCACGCCTTCCCACAAGGGTCCCCGAAGGGGTAGGCAGAGGTGTACAGGTAATACCCACACACCCACTTTCCGCCAGAGGTATATTAGGTGCCAACGTGACAGATGGCGAGTCCATCGCCGTTACTCCAGCACGACTATACATACGCCTTTGAATTTCTTCTCAGACGTATGCAGGTTTCCTCTCGATGTTTCCTTCACCGTTAAGCTCGTGGTGTGACTAATCACTGTACTTAAGTTCAGAAAAACTCATTGGTACAGTCGGGATTCGAACTTGCGACCTTTGCGTCGCAGGCAACTGCTCGAACCACTCGGCCACCACGGCTTTTAGTAAGATATAAAGTATAATAGATATAAAGTATAAGAGAGGTAGGACATAATAAGAGAGATAGGGAATAACGGGTTTCCCGTTCGAATTTGCAGCTGCCCGACTGGTGCAGGACCTCCACCTTAGAACTCCTAGAGACCTAGAGACTCCACCTAGAAGTCCGTAGACAAATAACACAATTTATTGTGTTGTGTTCCTCCGCGGTGAATAAGGTTTCCAGTAATAGGCTCCTTTGGGAGGGGGGAGGATTGTTACATTGTGTTGGAAGCAGAGGGATTAAACCCATTATGCTGCCATCACACTATAACTCTCCGAACACAGAGTGGCAACGCGCAAGTGATACTTCGGTGTCGTGAGCGTAAATAGGCTACGGTAACCGTTTCCCATCTTCGTTCATTTTCTGAGGCGAAATTATCAATTTTTCAAATATATATGACTGGTCTAGTGGTTAGAGCTCCTGACTGCGAAACTTCTTGTCGCGGGTTCGAATCCCACTGAGGGCTGATATTTGTGTGATGAACACGAGTGTTTGTACCTTAGTCTTGGATGTCCTATGTATTTATGTATATTTCTATCTAAATAAGTAAATATATCGTTGTCTAGTTACCATAACACAAGAGTTGCTTGATTTGGGACTAGGTCAATATGTGTGGAATTGTCCCAGGTATTTATTGCACAGGATGCACAACGAACGTGATAAAAAGAAATTATTTTCGCTACAGCGCTTGCTCACATAATGTCTAATATTCGCCTTGATCCAAACCAGTTCCATTCAAATTGGCGCGCTCGTTAGGCAATTGCACCTTGGAAAAACAATTAAAACTTTCATCTGATAAAATAATTTAAAAAAAACTAATAGATTCCATTGTATAATAACTTAGACGTTGTGGCCGAGTGGTTCGAGCAGTTGCCTGCGACACAAAGATCGCAAGTTCGAATCCCGACTGTACCAATGAGTTTTTATGAACTTAAGTACAGTGATTAGTCACACCACGAGCTTTACGGTGAAGGAAAACATCGAGAGGAAACCTGCAAACGTCTGAGAAGAAATTCAAAGGCGTATAGTCGTGCCTGAGTAACGGCGATGGACTCGCCATCTGTCACGTTGGTACCTAATATACCTCTGGCGGAAAGTAGGTGTGTGGGTATTACCTATACACCTCTAACCTACCCCTTCGGGGACCCTTGTGGGAAGGCGTGAGGATATAATAACTTAACTAACAAGCCGTGGTGGCCGAGTGGTTCGAGTAGTTGCCTCCAACACAAACATTGCAAGTTCGAATCTCAAAATCAAAATATTTTATTTCACATAAGCCTAGATGGGCACTTAAAAAACTCCGAAAAGTTATTTTTAAAAAAGTTTTTAATTATTCTTTACTTTTAATTTTTTCTTAGTTTTTTTTTTTTTGTTGTGTACACTGTGACTTGAACATTCCAATTAATGTTGCAAGTAGTGCTTACAGATGTAGTATCGATGTAAGCAAGTGTTGGCAAACCTTTAAACAATAAATAAAACGTCAAAAAAGGTGTACGGTTCGGGAGAAGAACCAGCAAGAAGCTCCATGGTTTTTTCAAGTTTCACTGTAGCAATGTGTTTTTCTGAACTTAAGTACAGTCATTAGTCACACCGCGAGCTTTACGTTGAAGTAAAACATCGAGAGGAAACCTGCATACGTCTGAGAAGCAATTCAAAGGCGTACCTATGTATAGTCGTGCTTGAGTAACGGCGATGGACTCACCATCTGTCACGTTGGCACCGTAGATATATCTCGGAAAATGGGTGTGAGGGTACTACATATACACCTCTGCCTACCACTGCGGGGACCCTTGTGGGAAAGCGTGAAGAGATATGAATTACTTAAATTTTCAGTTCAGACTTTTCCAGAAAAAATAACGATATATAAAATTTAAACCTAAACGGCTGCTAACCTATATTGATGAATTTTGGGAAGATATTCCCAACGATATCGAGTGGTAATATTTCGCCTTCAAAGGTAAATTTCCAAGCCATTGCTAAAAGAAAGTAGAACCTTCAAACGGGAATTGAACTCGCAACCTTTGCATTGTAGTTCAGCGGAACTAGACGCTTTCCGCGAATCAGAGTTTTGAAGGTCGCTTAAATGTCTCGTCAGCTTATGTGGCCGGCCCTGTGCCATAGCCTCGAGCTAAATGGTTTAAGATAATAACACGACAAGCATTAAAGGTTGGTCATTTTGCACCGCCATTTGTCATCGGGGCGGGGAAACCCGTATGGTTATCGCCAGCTGCGTTACGTAAATACTTTCGAGGTATTCTCAAGATTAGGCCTTGTCCCTAACGGGGTAGGCAGAGAGTATAGAGCGCCAGTTCTAGACTTAAATGCCTCTTTCGCGTCGTCCACATTCATCAGTCTCTTCATACATGCTCGTCGGTTTCGAGTACTCTTAACGTTCCCGTCGTTGAGTGTCCAATCGATTTGATCTAAGTAGTTGGAACGAGGTCCTCTGCCTCTTCTTGCACACACTTTCTCATTGAATATCTGTTTCGTGAATGTTTATTCCTTCCTTTTGTATGTCCAAACCAACGAATAAAGATAATACCAAATAAAGAATAATTGTAGTGTTTACAAACTTTGGGCACCGAGTTTAAAATAGATGTGTACGTAATTCAAGCAGTTTAAACTTTATATTTGTACTAGCTGTGCCCGCGACTTCGTCCGCGTGGAAGTGACATTGGGCAGCACTTTAATTTTTTTATCTAATCATTGTTTTCTTCCCCTACTTTTATCTCACGCCCTGAATGGTAAAATTTATACAAACTTTGAATGTCACATTAATGTATATGTAATCAAAAGCCTAAAAAATAAGTTTCAAGCTTCTAGCTTAAAAAATTACGAATCTTCCATACAAACTTTCATCCCCTATTTCTACCCCTTACAACCCTTATTCGCATTAAAAAGTAATATCCTTCCTTAGGCTCTAGACAAACTTTGTACCAAATTCCATTTAAATCGGTTTAGTCGTTTAGGCGTGAAAAGGTAACAGACAGACAGACAGAGTTACTTTCGCATTTATAATATTAGTAGGCATGAACATTTATAATATTAGTAGGCATGAACATACAACATATATGTGTGTTTAACACCGTCTATTCGCCAGAAATTAATGTTTCAGTACCAAATTATTAAAATCGGTTAAGTAAACAAGGCACTAGTTGTTAGTTTTACATTGCAAACCTACAAACAATACATATTTTATAAGGATATATATATTGTTTGTAGGCTTGTTATTGAATTAATCAATAATAATATTTGAAAAAGAGCCGTGGTGGCCGAGTGGTTCGAGCAGTTGCCTACGACGCAAAGGTCGCAAGTTCGAATCCCGACTGTACCAATGAGTTTTTCTAAACTTAAGTACAGTGATTAGTCACACCACGAGCTTTACGGTGAAGAAAAACATCGAGAGGAAACCTGCATACGACTGAGAAGACATTCAATGGCGTATGTATAGTCGTGCTTGAGTAACGGCGATGGACTCGCCACCTAATATACCTCTGGCGGAAAGTGGGTGTGTGGGTATTACCTATACACCTCTGCCTACCCCTTCGGGGACCCTTGTGGGAAGGCGTGAGGATATTATTATTATAAAAAATAAACACTAAATTAAAAATATTCTAAATGAAGTATTTTACCTTGTTTTCAGACTATGGCGCCATCTATTAGCGTCCCTGACTACTACGCTGGGAAAACTCTCTTCATTACTGGATCTACAGGTTTTATGGGCAAAGTCTTGGTAGAGAAACTATTAAGATGTTGTCCTGGACTGAAGAAGATATATCTGCTTATGAGACCTAAGAAAGGACATAGTAGTAAGGAGAGATTAGATGATTTCTTAAGTGTACGGGTAAGTAGCGCCATCTAGTGATGAGTAGTTTACATTGGTATTGAAATGCGTTAATCATCATGACTCGTGATATGTATTAGAATGCATTGTATAGTACTAAATGTAGAATGATGCCAACAATTAATTAAATAACAAAAAAATGGATCACATGGTTTCTTAAACAACAAAGATATAATTTTAAGTCAAAACTTACTATTAGTCAATCAAAACTGCCATCTCTCGGCCATTGAGGAAACTAATATCACACTTTTGTTTCAGGTGTTCGATAGCTTGAGAAAAGAACATCCAGATGTGTTGAAAAAGTTGCAAGTGATAGCCGGGGACATATTGTCTGAAGACCTGGGTATTTCGCTAAGTGACAGAACTATGTTGCAGGCGGAATGTCAGATTGTATTCCATTGTGCCGCTTGTGTGAGGTTTGTTCACCTGTTTTGTACCCTATTTTGAAACACATCTTACTTCAATAAAAAGTCGAGAGATGGCGCTAATTACTTAAGACACCTTTACTTCAATAGGTGAGTGGGTATTTCAACCTCTGCCTACCCCTTCTGGGACCCTGGTGGGAAGGATATATTATTGTTATTACTTCAATTACATTAATATTAAAACTTCAAGCCGCGGTATCCTTCCGCGGACGCTCAGCTGTGGAATGAGCTCCCCGTTGAGGGTTTTCCTAGAGAGTACAGCCCGGTTCTTTAAGAAGGGTGTGAAAACCGGTTCCTTCAATCCCAAGTTTAACATCCCAGTTCATGCTCTTAAAGGTCGAATTACGAAAAAAATATACTTTGAAATTGTTTTGAATCCTAAAAATACCTTCGTGGTAAATTTCATCGAAATCCCTACAGTAGCTTGGACGGGAAAACGTAACGGACATTCTAATCTTCATCATTCTCCTGTCATTTCAGATTTGACATGTTCCTCCGAGACGCTGTCTTCATGAATACCCTCGGAACCCAGAAAGTCTTGACGCTGGCTGAAGGAATGAAGGATCTTGAGGTATTTAATAGTATTGTATCTTCTTGTTCCGTGGGGAAACCCTTGCGTTTGTCTTCTATTTCATTATCTACGTATTTTGTTATGTAAATTAATAATAAAATATAATCAATTCCCACAAGGGTCCTCGAAGGTGTAGGCAGAGGTGTATAGGTAGTACCCACACACCCACTTTCCGCCAGAGATATATTTTAGGTGCCATCGTGTTCGAAGTCCATCGCCGTTACTCAAGCACGACTGTTCATACGCCTTTGAATGTATGCAGGTTTCCTCTCGATGTTTTCCTTCACCGTAAAGCTCGTGGTGTGACTAATTACTGTAATTAACTTCAGAAAAACTCAACGTACAGTCAGGATTCGAGCTTGCGATCTTTGTATCGCAATTCTATTATTATTACCACTCTTCAGGTATACGTGCACGTGTCCACATCCTACTGCAGGTGTGAACTTCCACTCCTGGAGGAGAAGCTGTACCCAGCGAAGCACCGGCCCGAGCACGTGATCCAGTGCGCCACCTGGATGGACGACGAACTTCTCACTCACTTACAACCCAAGTAAGTTTTTATATTTGACGATGCAGGTCGCAGGTTCGATTCCTTCTCATTCATTCACACTCGCTCTGTCTTTTTCTATTCCCCCTCATTGGTTTAACGCAACCTTGTTGGAAGACGCAATAGAAGTTTCACTTCAATAAAAAAATCCCCATACCTTGGAACACAAAGGTCTCGCACTGAGCGCTTCCAAAGGAGTTTCCTTCCGCGAACGCTCAGGCTGTGGAATGAGGTTTTCCCTGGAGAGTACAGCATGGAGTTCTTCAAGAAGGGTGTGAAAAGATTCCAGCAGGGTCGGCAACGCGCGAGTGATACCCCTGGTGTTGCAAGCGTCCATAGGCGGCGGTAACCGCTTACCATCAGGCGGGCCGCATGCTTGTATGCCACCCATGTGGTATAAAAAAAATATATATCGCTATTTATGTCTGCTGCAGGATCATTGACCCTCAACCGAACACGTATGCTTACACGAAGTCCTTGACAGAAGACTTGGTGTCACAGTACGCCGGCAAGTTCCCCATTGTGATCGCCCGACCATCCATTGGTAACGTATACCATCAAATGCATCTTCACCACCCCACAAGACTTCCCAACAGATGGGGATAAATGGCGAGGCCATCGCCGTTACTCAAGCACGACTATACGTACGTCTTTGAATGTCTTCTCAAACGAACAGATAGTGTCATGCAGAAGACGCGCCTTACCAATGTCTAGTCGAGGTGGTCGTGGGATGCGTGGAGTATGACCCGGGTGTATTAATTGTAGTGTGCGTGTGCACTCATAGGTAATCAGTGTGTACCGACAATACTCACACATTAGTGGAAGGTTGCACACTTACACTATAAACTATAGGGGAGAATAGTGGGGCGCGTCGTGGATGGCATTGTATATATGCAGGTTTACTCTGAATGTTTCCTTCGCAGTAAAACACGTGGTGTGTTTAATTACTGTAATTAGATCTTTGCTTCGCGAGCAACTACACGAACCACTCGGCTATCACAGTTCTTACAGTAAATATCTTCACGGCTTCCCAAAAAAGAACCTATTGGTAGGGAGAGGTATATATATAGTACACACACATTCCGCGGGAGAAGATTTTAGTGCTAACGTGGCAGATGGCGAGTCCATCGTCATTACTCAAGCACGACTATACATGTGTCTTTGACTGTCTTCTCGAACGTTTACAGGTTTCCTTTGCAGTAAAGCTCGTGGTGTGACTAATCACAACCTCATTGGTGCAGGGGATGAAGTTACAATTATTGTGTTGACTTGTGGCAACTTGAACCATTCGGCTCTAAAAAATTTTTTTTCTTTGACAGTCACTGCTGCACTTAAGGAGCCAATGCCTGGATGGGTGGACAATATAAATGGACCCACGGGTCTTCTGATTGGCGCTGGAAAAGGTAAGGACAATGTCGTTTTCATTTCATTTGTTAGTGCTAAAATATCAGGATACTTAGTACCTAAGGAAGATAGTCATCCTCGAAGACGCGCCCCAATATTCTTCCCTATAGTTTATAGTGTAAGTGTGCAACCTTCCACCAATGTGTGAGTATTGTCGGTACACACTGATTACCTATGAGTGCACACGCACACTACAATTAATAGACTCGGGTCATACTCACTTTATCGTCGCCTCTTCGTGGATGGCACTATCTATAACTGTGCTTGTGCTTGATTGTATCAGATTTATTAAAAAAAAAGTAGATTTCAAGTATTTTTTTAATTCTTAATTAATAATAATAATAATAAATACCTGGGACAATTCCACACAAATTGCCCTAGTCCCAAGTTAAGCAAAGCTTGTTTTATGATAACTAGACAACGATATATTTACTTATATAGATAGATATATACTTAAATACATAGGTCATCCAAGACTAAGGTACAAATACTCGTGTTCATCACAAATATCTGCCCTCAGCGGGATTCGAACCCGCGACCTCAAGTTTCGCAGTCAGGAGCTCTAACCACTAGACCAGACGTGTGACGATAGTGAAGAAGTGTTCTTACTTTTATTGTAGTGATAATGTAAATGTAGCATTCAAATGGTGAAATAATTTTTTAAATCGGTCCAATACTTTTTGAGCCAATTCCTTACAAACATACTTACATACAAATCTTTCCTCTCTAAAATATTAGTATAGATATATACTTAAATACATAGGACATCCAAGACTAAGGTACAAATACAACACACAATAATCTTCCCTCAGCGGGATTCGAACCCGCGGCCTCAAGTTTCGCAGTCAGGAACTGAATTAAATCCTAATGAAATCCCCATAAAAGTCTTCGAATTGATTAAGGAATGCATTTGAAACGTGACAAAGGTTTATGCTCCTGACTGCACAGGGGTAGATAGGACTTGGCAACCTTTTAATCTACAAACATACATACATATGATCACGCCAAGTCCGTAACGGGGTAGGCAGAGAGTATAGAGCGCCAGTTCTCTCTAGACTTACATACCTCTTTCGCTTCGTCCACATTTATCAGTCTCTTCATACATGCTCGTCGGTTTCGAGTACTCTTAACGTTCCCGTCCTTGAGCGTCCGAACGATTTGATCCAGGTAGTTGAAACGTGGCCTTCCTCTACCTCTTCTTGCATACACTTTTGTTTTGTATATCTGTTTCGTCAATCTTTCTTCACTCATCCTTTCTGTGTCCAAACCAACGTAACATGCTTTTCTTCATCTTTAAAGTCACGCCCTCTTTCACGCCAGTTGATTTGCGAATCTCTTCATTGCGGATTCGGTCTAATATCGTTACTCCGCACATTTTTCGATGATTTTTTATCTGTGACCTTTTAATCTGTGATGAGTTAAACTCATTATTGTTCCAGGCGTGATCAGGACAATGCACTGCAATGAGAACTTTGAAGCGGACGTGATTCCTGTAGACCTGGTAGTAAACGCATGCATCATCCTAGCTTACAACACAGGACTGACTAAGTAAGTCATACATACATACATACATACAAACTATTCTAATGTTCTAAAGAGTTACTAGTTGTTTCGCCTAGCTTCATTCGGGTGAAAAAGAAATTTCCTGAAACAATCGCAATGCCACCTATAAGGGACTAGCGGCGTTTTTACATTTTGGCATAAAATGTTTTTTTCTTGCAATTAAAAAGGCCAATATTGATCAGTGATAATGTATCATTCAAATGGTGGAATTTTTTAAATCAGTCCAGTACTTTTTGAGCCAATTCCTTACAAACATACTTACATACACATCTTTCCTCTTTATAATATTAGTAAAGATAAAATATAGAAGGGATGAGTGAAGAAAGATTGACGAAACAGATATACAAAGCAAAAGTGTGTGCAAGAAGAGGCAGAGGAAGGCCACGTTCCAACTACCTGGATAAAATCGATCGGACGCTCAAAGACGGGAACGTTACGAGTACTCGAAACTGACGAGCATGTTTGAAGAGACTGATGAATGTGGACGAAGCGAAAGTGGTATGTAAGTCTAGAGAGAACTGGCGCTCTATACTCTCTGCCTACCCCGCTAGGGACATGGCGTGATGATATGTATGTATGTATGTATATACACCTAAAACATATTTACAGGGAAGTTTGAAGGAAATATCATCATCATATAGGATCATAGGGTTAGTTATTTTTCTGTATGGTATTTGAGTCTCTTAGCGAGAGTATCAGGAAATTGTTAGGCGCTAGCAAACACTGTCAAAGGCACACTCTGTGGGGTACGGATCTCGGCGTAGGGCGTTGATTCGCGAGCTATGGACCGCTGGTGAACCTGGACTTAAAATGAAATACTTACTTATGCACGTCTTTTTCAGGCAAAAAGAGCTGGAAGTCTGTAATATAACGAAGTCACAATTGAACCCTTTTACCTGGGGACAAGCTTTGGATATGGGTAAGAATTGGCCAACTTGTCAACTTACTGCGAAGTACCTTTTTTTTTCTTTTTTATACGACTTGGGTGGCAAACAAGCTTGCGGTCCGCAAGCTTGTTTGCCACCCAATGTTTGATGGTAAGCGCTTACCGCCGCCTATGGACGCTTGCAACACCAGGGGTATCACTCACGCGTTGCCGACCCTGCAGGAATCTTTTCACACCCTTTTTGAAGAACTCCAAGCTGTACTCTCCAGGGAAAACCTCAACGGGGAGCTCATTCCACAGCCTGAGCGTTCGCGGAAGAAAACTCCTCAATAATAATTAGTTATATTATGCCAATAATCCTAAAGACTAATGCTTTTATGGTAAAGAGCCTAGACCATCTGAAGAAGCTCTCGTTACATATTATATATATATATCCTCACGCCTTCCCACAAGGGTGCCCGAAGGGGTAGGCAGAGGTGTATAGGTAATACCCACACACCCACACACAGGCAACTGCTCGAACCACTCGGCCACCACAACCGTCTCGTTAGATTGCTGGATGTATGTACATCGTTGTCCAGTTCCCGTAATACACGATCAGCTTTGCTTAGTTTGGGACTAGGATTGAGATATTTCTTCCGTTCAGGTCGTATCCACGTCCAGGAGTTCCCGTTCTCCGTGTGCCTCTGGTATCCTGGAGGATCGCCCAAGACCTCCAGAATCCAGCACGAGATAGCATCATTCTTCTTTCATCTTCTCCCGGCTTATTTTGTTGACCTGCTCCTCTTCATATTGGGTCAAAAGACTTTGTAAGTATATTAAAGTACTTGATATTGGTGGCTGCTGCACAAAGAATACAAGTTAGAGTCTTGACTGTACCAATGAGTATTTCTCTCGGACACTCAAGGACGGGAACGTTAAGAATACTCGAAACCGACGAGCATGTGTGAAGAGACCGACGAATGTGGACGAAGCTAAAGAGGTATTTAAATCTAAAGAGAACTGGTGCTCTAATCTCTCTGCCTGCCCAGTTAAACTCGGCGTGATGATATGTATGTAAGTAGGTACAGTGGTTTGACACCACGAGCTTTACGGTGAAGGAAAACATCGAAAGGAAACCTGCATAATTTTTATGAAACTTTAAGGACGCAACACTACAGGTTATACAATTGGTATCTCTTGCCCTTTGCTACCTATTTTGCTATCCGGTGTGACCATGCTGGCAACTTGAGGTATCCTCAAAGTTATTGGTGTTTGGGTCTTTAACTATCTGTCTCTTTGCAGCATGATCAAAATGCAGAAGCGCATCAACTACGGTCTTCAAGTGCTCCAGTATTACACGACGAAGGAATGGCACTTCAAGAATGAGAATTACGTGGCACTTAGAAGCAAGATCTCTAAAGAAGACGATGATATATTTTACACAGATGTTGAGGTGAGTCGACTAACAGTGTGGCATTACGGGATTCTCTGTTATTTTGTTTTTTTGTATTGTCTCTCGTAGCGTGAGTTCCGGGAACTTTTGCTACTTAACCGGTCAATGGCGAGACCTAGGCCTCCAGCCAGACACTTTATTTCTAAGCAACACAGCTAAGGGCACCCCCTGTGGGGTACGAACCTCGGCTTAGGGCATTGCTGGATCGCGAGCAAGGGAGCTGGGCTGGACTGGTAATTTTATTTAAATATTATTTGGGGGCGGGATTTGCGCGTCTGGCTCGGCGCGGGCCGGCGTTTGCGGCGGGGGTCCGGGGGGAACATTACGGCTTATGCGCGTCGAGCCTCGCCGGCGAGGACGGAGGGATTCTCTGTTAATTTTATTTATTTATTTATTTGAACACACATTAGAACGGCCAGTAGCCAATTACTCTAAATGCAGTACACGATACATACAGTACATGCTAGGGACCCCGTTAAGGACTTTGCTGTGATGATATGTATGTATGTACATAGTGATTGGAACGCGCATTCAGCCACGTATTATAGGCATGCGGTTTTTCCATAGGTAGGTATTTATACATTCAAAGGCGTATGTATAGTCGTGCTTGAGTAACGGCGATGGACTAGCCACCTGCCACGTTTGCAACTAAAATATATCTCTGGCGGAGCTGGTGTGTGGGTATTACCTATACACCTCTGCCTACCCCTCCGGGGACCCTTGTGGGAAGGCGTGAGGCTATGGATACCTCCTAGCTCCAACTATAGTATTCCTGCAGTAAGTAAGGTTCAAACTACAAAAGGTAATTCAATGATTTTCTGAGGTACCTTATTAAAAAGCGTATACCTTGCCCGACAAATTAGTTGCTAGTTTTGTGTAATCTAGCTGTAGGTACATGGAGTTTTATTTCTTATTATTATCAATATTATCTTAAAATTTAATTGTAAATATATTTATGAATTATGGTCCTTACAGAAAATCAATTGGAGTATGTACATTCGCGACTATATTAAGGGAGCAAGGGAGTTCTGTTGCAAGGAGGATCCCGCTACCTTACCCCAAGCAAGGAGGCTGCAAAAGCAGTGAGTATTACATTATAAGCAGCCCTAAAAGGTCGGCAGGGGTATGCCATTCATCAGTCTCTTTATGGTTTAAAGTAGTCTTAATTCTTAGCGTTCTTACCGTTGGTACGTAAGTTCCAACTACCTAGATCAAATCGATTTGACACTCAAGGACGGGAACGTCAAGAGTACCTACTCGAAACCGACGAGCATGTATGAAGAGACTGATGAATGTGGACGAAGCGAAAGAGGTATGTAAGTCTAGTGAGAACTGGCGCTCAACCTCTCTCTGCTTACAGCTTTAAAGACCCGGCGTAATGATTGTGTATATATTTATATGGTACTAGTTATCCCGCCCAGCTTCGCTTGGGTGAAAATAAAAGCCACGGACCCAGTGGCGCCACCTATTGGGTCCAATGGAGAATCTAAACCATTCTCGAATCCACCTGAAGAAATACAGAAAATGTCTTTAAAATCTTCCAGCCATTTACGATTAGATAAAGGACATACAGAACAGACAAACATAATTTTTTATATTATATATCCTCACGCAACACAAGGATCCCCAAAGGGGTAGGCAGAGGTGTATAGGTAATACCCACATACCCACTTTTCGCCAGAGATATATTTAAGGTGCCAACGTGACAGATGGCGAGTCCATCGCCGTAACTCCAGCACGACTATACATACGCCTTTGAATTTCTTCTCAGACGTATGCAGGTTTCCTCTCGATGTTTTCCTTCACCGTAAAGCTCGTGGTGTGACTAATCCCTGTACTTAAGTTCAGAAAAACTCATTGGTACAGTCGGGATTCGAACTTGCGACCTTTGCGTCGCAGGCAACTGCTCGAACAACTCGGCCACCACGGCTCTTGTTATTTTTTATATATATAAATTTTATGAATAAACTAATATTTTTATTTACAAAATTTAAATAATAATACTTAATGGTGATAATTATGACACACCGACAAAGCTAATTTCGTTTTTTTTTATCTTACAGATTATACTATTTGGACAAGTTTATGCAGATCATGCTTAGCCTAATTTTGGCCTACTTCGCCTACTATTACGTAAAACTGTTATTCACTTTTTTAATAAAGAATTAAATTAACATAATTAATTAAAATGTTAGTACTTACGTAAGCTTCAGAATCTTTAAGTTACTTTATAAATGTAATGTAAAATTTAAGACAAATACATTAAATTCCATATCACATATGTGCTTTCATTTAAAAATAATATTCACGGCATCCCACAAGTTTCCCGAAGGGATTGGCAGAAGTGTAACAGCGCGCTCTTTCTGCCAGATATATTTTAGGTGCCAACGTGACAGTTGGCGAGTCCATCGCCGTTACTCAAGCACGACTATACATACGCCTTTGAATTTCTTCTCAGACGTATGTAGGTTTCCTCTCGATGTTTTCCTTCACCGTAAAGCTCGTGGTGTGACTAATCACTGTACTTAAGTTCATGAAAACTCGGTACAGTCGTGATTCGTACCTACTTGCTATCTGTGCGTTATACTACAGGAAACACTTTTGTATTTTTTTTATACTATATTGTCCCGCCCAGCTTCGCTCGGGTGAAAAAATACGATGGTGGCGCCACCTATCGCGTCCAATTGTGAATCTAAACCATTCCCAGATCCCCTTGAACACACACAAAAAATTTCATCAAAATCGGTCCAGTCGTTTGGGAGAAGTTCAGTGACATACACACTCACAGAAGAATTATATATATAAAGATGGGTGTCAAACAAGCATGCGGTCCGCCTAGTGGTAAGCGGTTACCGCACTTAGCCACCAGAGCCAACGTTTAGAATTAACAATAAATAACCTCAAATTTGTACAATGTCGTGTCATTAAAACCGGTTGACCGTTCGACGAACGGCCGACTCAACCCGTACGGTAAGGCTACGGTAACCGCTTAACATCAGACGAATCGAATGTTTATAAGCACATTTCTAGAATATAGACTGGTTTGAGCTATCATCTATAATTGTCGGGTCTACGTTGTTCCCCCATACTTAAGTACTAATGCTGTAACATAATAACATTGCTATTGTATACCTAATGATTTGAAAAGAGTAACCATGAAGTTTCTTGCCGGTTCTTCTCCATGGAAACGACCAACCCGAACCGTGCACCTTTTTCGACGTTTTATAAGTGCCCACCTAGGCCTATGTGAAATAAAATATTTTTTCTCTTGATTTGATCATCATTAAAAATTTCACCAAAATCAGTCCAGCCGTTCCGGCGAGATCGAGCGACAACCATAAAATTGCCGGTTGTCATGAAGTTACAAATGGCAAGCGATATAAGCCCTCCATCCAAGTATACAAAGGCCATATTCGCATACACAACACTCGATTTTGTTGACGACGTCACATTCGTTCATTCTCAGCACTTTTAAAACCCACTCTATTTTTTTAAGTGTAAGGTATAAACTCGTATTTCAATGAAATTGCCGCACCGGCGTCGACTGCACGAACAAAACATTTTGTTTTGTAATAGTTATATCATAGCACATAGTTACGGTTCTAAATATGTATAGCGATTGTGTGTGTGTATGTCATTTTGTAATATTTTTTCAAGCTATTGCATAGATTTTATCGCGGGCTTTGAGCGCGGCGACCGAATCAAGAAATTCCGTAACGAAAATAACCTAACACCTTCAAAATTTAAACACATTCCAATATAGAACAGTTCCCAATACAAAATGGCCGAGAAATATAGAAACAACGGAACTTAAAAGGCCTGCCTAGTACGTAAGCAGCTGTTTGTGGGAAAGTATATAGGTGTATTGCATAAGTTGATAAAAAATGCTTTACCGCGGCAGTCCCCGAGTGCCACACGTTATTTTTTCATTTGCTTATTAATGAAACACATTTAACAAACAAAATTTAGAAGCCGCGGTGGCCGGCACAGGATCGCAAGTTCGTTACCCGACTTTACCAATGAGTTGCTGAACTTAAGTACAGTGATTAGTCACACCACGAGGTTTACGATGAAGGAAAACATCGACAGGAAAATAATTGAACAATATTTCTTAAAAGACAGGTAGAAGTAAAACTTAATACCTACAAGACTTTAGGGTGGGCAGAGGTGTGTAGGCAGTAGCAGTACCCACATAGCATTGTCGGTGATATATTTTCGGTTTATCGTCATTACTTAATCACGACTATACATACGCCTTTGAATTGCTTCTCAGACGTATGCAGGTTTCCTCTCGATGTTTTCCTTCACTGTAAACTCGTGGTGTGACTAATCACTGTACTTAAGTTCAGAGAAACTCATCACTAAATGCTGATTCGCTGAGCGAAATATTCGCCAGAACTCTTGTCACGCGAGGCCTCAAAAAGTTTAATTGGTAAGCGAAGTCAGGTGCGAAGCTTGTGTTATGAAAGGTAATACATCGGTCAGTTTTCAGTATATATTACAATTTACCATTTCGTGTGTCGTCGTTGTGTTGTTCACACAGTTTTAAAGGTTTTTAAATAAGTTTTTACATAGTTTCAACGGTTCTTGACGTAAGTATTATTCTTTATTTGAATTATATTGTCCTTTTTCGTTTTAAATTTAGAGGGTTACATTTGGGTAAGGTTATATTTGAATTGTTAATGTTAGATACCTAATAGTGGACTGAAGTAAATTTATGGATAGACTTGTATCAGAGACGCTGACAAGAGCCCAGCTCTTATAGCAAAGGTGTCTGTCATGGCTTATAGGGAGGTCAAAGAGATTGCGCTGGACAGAGGCAAATGGAAGGAGTTGTATCAGAGACGCTGACAAGAGCCCAGCTCTTAAAGCAAAGGTGTCTGTCATGGCGTATAGGGCGGTCAAAGAGATTGCGCTGGACAGAGGCAAATGGAAGGAGTTGTATCAGAGACGCTGACAAGAGCCCAGCTCTTAAAGCAAAGGTGTCTGTCATGGTGTATAGGGAGGTCAAAGAGATTGCGCTGGACAGAGGCAAATGGAAGGAGCTGTATCAGAGACGCTGACAAGAGCCCAGCTCTTAAAGCAAAGGTGTCTGTCATGGCGTATAGGGAGGTCAAAGAGATTGCGCTGTACAGAGGCAAATGGAAGGAGTTTTATCAGAGACGCTGACAAGAGCCCAGCTCTTAAAGCAAAGGTGTCTGTCATGGCGTATAGGGAGGTCAAAGAGATTGCGCTGGACAGAGGCAAATGGAAGGAGTTGCATCAGAGACGCTGACAAGAGGCCAGCTCTTAAAGCAAAGGTGTCTGTCATGGCGTATAGGGAGGTCAAAGAGATTGCGCTGGACAGAGGCAAACGGAAGGAGTTGTATCAGAGACGCTGACAAGAGCCCAGCTCTTAAAGCAAAGGTGTCTGTCATGGCGTATAGGGAGGTCAAAGAGATTGCGCTGGACAGAGGCAAATGGAAGGAGTTGTATCAGAGACGCTTTCAAGAGCCCAGCTCTTAAAGCAAAGGTGTCTGTCATGGCGTATAGGGAGGTCAAAGAGATTGCGCTGGACAGAGGCAAATGGAAGGAGTTGTATCAGAGACGCTGACAAGAGCCCAGCTCTTAAAGCAAAGGTGTCTGTCATGGCGTATAGGGAGGTCAAAGAGATTGCGCTGGACAGAGGCAAATGGAAGGAGCTGTATCAGAGACGCTGACAAGAGCCCAGCTCTTAAAGCAAAGGTGTCTGTCATGGCGTATAGGGAGGTCAAAGAGATTGCGCTGTACAGAGGCAAATGGAAGGAGTTTTATCAGAGACGCTGACAAGAGCCCAGCTCTTAAAGCAAAGGTGTCTGTCATGGCGTATAGGGAGGTCAAAGAGATTGCGCTGGACAGAGGCAAATGGAAGGAGTTGCATCAGAGACGCTGACAAGAGGCCAGCTCTTAAAGCAAAGGTGTCTGTCATGGCGTATAGGGAGGTCAAAGAAATTGCGCTGGACAGAGGCAAACGGAAGGAGTTGCATCAGAGACGCCGACGAGAGCCCAGCTCTTAAATGGCGTATGTAAATTCGTGCTTGAGTAACTGCGACGGACTCACCATCTGTCACGTTACCGTAAAGCTCGTGGTGTGACTAATCAGTTTACTTAAGTTAAGAAAAACTCATTGATACGGCCGGGATTCGAACTTGCGATTTTTGTGTTGCAGGCAACTGCTCGAACCCCTCGGCCACCACGGCTTAATTTACATTGTAACCAACAGAAATCAGTCAGCCATCAAGTCTTTGATTGAAACAGCCATTAACCAACATTAATTACAGCGTTTACAAAAAATGGAATACATTTACAATTTACAAAGATTGCTTCGTAAATAAGAATTCATATCGATCCGCGTCACAGTTCAGTGGAATGATAACACGTTAGTCAACTTAAAATTGTACTCTGGAACGCCGGGAACTGGTCGATTTCAGATTGATGTGGTAAACTTTTCATGAATAGTGAATATACGCGTTGCGTACATACAATTAAGGCACTTATTGCAACAGCTCCGCAACCTACCGATAGCCGGGCACTAGCTAGTCACATTACTAGCCATAAGGGACTGGGTACTAGATGGTAGGCCTCTTATTGCAACAGTCCGGCTAGGTGACCACCGCAGTGTCAGATATCCTGCCGCCAAGCACTAGTGTACGTACACTACACTGTGTGCCGGTGTGAAGGGCACTGTAGCTAGTCACATTACTTGCCATAAGGGACTGGGTACTAGGTGGTAGGCCTCTTATTGCAACGGTCCGGCTAGGTGACCACCGCAGTGGCAGATATCCTGCCGCCAAGCACTAGTGTACGTACACTACACTGTGTGCCGGTGTGAAGGGCACTGTAGCTAGTCACATTACTGACCACAACGGACTGGGTACTAGGTGGTAGGTGAGTCTGGTGGTTATAATAACCTTATGAGTTAAAGGTTAAGCGAAAGTTAAGTTAATGAGGGGGCGTTAACAACTTGAGTCGACAGAAAAACTCTTTTGACATGCGCATGCGCACACATTACAACACCAAAGTAACGCTACTAGCATCATTGCGACACGTGTATGGTATCAATCAAAATCGTTTCTGTCACGAAAGACTGTCTGAAAGCAATTTGTATTCGGACGACTCAGTCGAGGCTGAAAGCTTCTATTTCTATTTCTGAAGGTTTCTATTTATTTTTTGTGCTTAGAATGTTATAGAATATTCTAGAACTGTTTACATTTGTTGCAAATTATTATTGCCACGGATTTAAACAAATAGATAATTATATGTGAGTGATTTTTTCTGATCTCAAGTACCGCGATTAATCACACCACGGTTTACGGTGAAGGAAAACATCGAGAGGAAACCTGCATACGTCTGAGAAGAGAAAGAGTTAAGAGAGGTAGGGCATAACGGGTTTCCCGTTCGAATTCGGAGCTGCCCGACTGGGACAGGACCTCCACCTTATAGAAGTCCGTAGCCAAATAACAATTTTTTTTTGTTGTGTTCCTACGTGGTGAATAGGGTTTCCAGTAAAGAGCTCCTTGGGGAAGGGGGAGGATTGTTACATTGTGTTGGAAGCAGAGGGATTAAACCCATTATGCTGCCAGCACACTATAGCTCTCCGAACACAGTGGCAACGCGCAAGTGATACTTCGGTATCGTGAGTGTAAATAGGCTACGGTAACCGTTTCCCATCAGGTGGGCGGGCAGTATGCTTGTTTGCCACTCTTGATGTATGTATAAAAAAAAATGAAAAAAAAGTGCCTACTTTATTGTACGGCAGCGATTCCGGGGTATGTCATAGTAAGTATAAAAATAGCTTAAGTGCAGTTGAGGTGATCTCAGTCTACAGAGAAACGATGTAAATTCTAGAGAGATCTGGCGCCCTATACTCTCTGTCTACCCGGTTAGGTACTCGGCGTCTGATCGATTTGATCCAGGTAGTTGGAACGTGGTCTTCCTCTGCCTCTTCTTGCACACACTTTCGCTTTGTATATCTGTTTCGTCAAGCTTTCTTCACTCATCCTTTCTATATGCCCAAACCAACGTAACGTGCCTTTCTTCATCTTTACAATCACACCCTCGTTCACGCCAGTTATTTCGCGAATCTCTTCATTGCGGATTCGATCTGAGATCGTTACTCCGCACATTTTTCGAAGAGATCGCATCTCAACTGGATTTAAGCTATTTTCATACTTCCTCTGACATACCCGGGATTCGCTGCCGTATAATAAAGTAGGCACCAATCAAATCAAATCAAATCAAATCAAAATCTTTTTATTTCACATAGGCCCAGATGGGCACTTATAAAACGTCGAAAAAGAAGCATGGTTCGGGTTGGTCGCTTCCATGGAGAAGAACCGGCAAGAAACTCCATGGTTAACTCCAATATCGCGTTGTGGACAGCCACTCGAGCATTCATGCTTCATTCATACTTTCATACATTCATACATTATAACAAGGGCAGGTGGTATCATCCCGAATCTCCATTAACAAATGTGTTTACAAATGTATTCAACCTTTAACTCGATGAGTAAAATAATTAATTTATTTAGTTATTTAAATTAAGTCTAGCTTCAAAACGTCGCGGGTCAAATTGAAATGCTAAATACCTACATATATACATACATTGAAATGTACGTGTGTTCACACCATTTTCTCGTGTGCCCGTCCATACTGAGTGGTCTGGAGATCAGAGTGCTAAGTTCGGGTTGGGATGGATTCCCGCTGATGGCAGAGTATAATAAAAGATATCCTCACGCCGTCCCACAAGGGTCCCCGGAGGTGTAGGCAGAGGTGTACAGGTTGTACCCACACCACCACTTGGCAGAGAAGTTGTACCTAATTCATGTTAAATAGCATGTTGCCTAGTTACCATCGACCATCAAGAAAACATAGAGAGGATTATGCTTGTTTGCCACTCTTGTTGTATAAAAAAAATATATAACATACTTTGCAGATACGTAAGAAACGTCTCAGAATTCTTTATTTACATTAACAAATAACCAAAACGCAAAGGTCGCAAGTTCGAATCCCGACTGTACCAATGAGTTTTTCTGAACTTAAGTACAGTGATTAGTCACACCACGAGCTTAACGGTGAAGGAAAACATCGAGAGGAAACCTGCATACGTCTGAGAAGAAATTCAAAGGCGTATGTATAGTCGTGCTGGAGTAACGGCGATGGACTCGCCATCTGTCACGTTGGCACCTAATATACCTCTGGCGGAAAGTGGGTGTGTGGGTATTACCTATACACCTCTGCCTACCCCTTCGGGGACCCTTGTGGGAAGGCGTGAGGATATAACAAATAACCCCGATTTCAAGGACTAACTTGCTCCCCATGACGCCTCTTACTCCTGCGATGCGCGCCATTAACCGGGTCCATCTCCAAATAGACATCCTTACATGTCACAAGAGAGAGGCTATTGTTATATATATTGTGTTATAATAGTTGATTGTATTTATTATGTTATCGTATATGTGCCTTTGTGTTATCCCTACTAATATTATAAATGCGAAAGTAACTCTGTCTGTATGTCTGTTACCTTTTCACGCCTAAACTACTGATCCGATTTAAATGAAATTTGGTACAGGTATAGCCTAGAGCTTGAGGAAGGACATAGGCTACTTTTTAATGCGAAAAAGGGTTGTATGGGGTTGAAATAGGGGATTAAAGTTTGTATTGACGTTTCGTCATTTTTGAAGCTAGAAGCTTGAAACTTATTTTTTAGGCTCTTGATTACATATAAATTAATATTACATTCAAAGTTTGTAAAAATGTTACCCTTAAGGGGGCACAGAAATATGCTGCTTAATATCACTTTTCCGCGCGGACGAAGACGCGGGCACAGCTAGTATTATAATAATAATAATAATAATATAATAATAATAATATTCTTTATTTACACACTCTCTCTTATTGTACACACACACATACAAACAAATAGGATGACAAAAAGACAGAGAATAACATGTAATACGCACAATAGGCGGCCTTATCGCAAAAGCGATCTCTTCCAGGCAACCAAGTGAAGAGAGAAAAGAAATAGAGAAAAAAAGGTAGGTGTGATAGTTGAGCGGATGATATATAGATATTTACTATAATATACATACATATAATATAATATTATGCCGTGGTGGCCGAGTGGTTCGAGCAGTTGCCTGCGACGCAAAGGTCGCAAGTTCGAATCCCGACTGTACCAATGAGTTTTTTCTGAACTTAAGTACAATGATTAGTCACACCACGAGCTTTACGGTGAAGGAAAACATCGAGGCGAAACCTGCATACGTCTGAGAAGAAATTCAAAGGCGTATGTATAGTCGTGCTTGAGTAACGGCGATGGACTCGCCATCTGTCACGTTGGCACCTAATATACCTCTGGCGGAAAGTGGGTGTGTGGGTATTACCTATACACCTCTGCCTACCCCTTCGGGGACCCTTGTGGGAAGGCGTGAGGATATATTATATATTATTATTATAATAGTATATAAGTTTACATGTAGTTAAGTGGCTTCAGTACCGATTTAGGTCATACCTGTAATGGTAACTTAAGATATATCTATGAATAAAAAATTTGCCGTCACGGGACGCCTGGCAGATGTGAAACATAGACATTATTTTGTAAAAGTAATTATGCAGAAAATAACAGATTGTGATACGAACTAAATATGTCATAATGATAAAATAAAATATTACGTTTTTTTTTCTAGATAACGATGACTATTTATTGAATAAACATTTATAATAATATAATATAATATATCCTCACGCCTTCCCACAAGGGTCCCCGAAGGGGTAGGCAGAGGTGTATAGGTAATACCCACACACCCACTTTCCGCCAGAGATATATTTGGTGCAAACGTGACAGATGGCGAGTCCATCGCCGTTACTCAAGCACGACTATACATACTTTGAATTTCTTCTCAAACGTATGCAGGTTTCCTCTCGATGTTTTCCTTCACCGTAAAGCTCGTGGTGTGACTAATCACTGTACTTAAGTTCAGAAAAACTCATTGGTACAGTCGGGATTAGAACTTGCGATCTTTGTGTCGCAGGCAACTGCTCGAACCACTCGGCCACCACGGCTTTTTTAATATAAACATTTATTTTCATTAAATACAAAAATTCGTCGTCGACTTCGGTAATAGTTATATTCGATGCTTCCTCTGAGGACGGTATTACTGTGACAATTGGTCGATGGTAACTGAAGTATGGCGACGCGTCGCCACGGCATGCGTCGCCACGCCAGAAATCGGTTTTACGTGCGGCTATAGATGTTTCACATCAAATATAAAAATAATAAAACTATATCTTCAAAAGACTATAAGTATAATAAGTATAATTGACTATGTTTCATGTCTAGCAGCATTGCCATCACCAATTATCTCGTTTAGAGAATCAGCATTGCTGGATGGCAATGCTGATTCTCTAAACGAGATAATTATGTTCCGACCCGCCTGTCACGAGGTCACGATTAGCAACGCAAACTAATTCGAAATTTAATTAGCTAGAAATAACGTTATTTATAAAAAATAATTACCAACTAGACAAAGGTTCCTTAAAAAAATATGAACCGCCGACAACAATCGACTGAATTAAATACGCACACTTAAATTTGTAGCCAATTATAGCGATGACTTGTTCTAACCAATACTTGGATTAAAAACATTGAACCTGGACATACCCCGAGCAGCAGAGCTTGTTATGTTTAACTAATTGTTCGTGAAATCCTAAAAAAAGCCATCAAAACTTGAGTAATATCGTAAATATTGATATTATTTATGACTAGCTGTGACCGCGACTTCGTCCGCGTGGAATTTAACAAAAAAAAAATTTTGTTTCTAGAATAAAAGTAGCCTAAGTTACTCCTTTTTACATCAGCTATCTTCCAGTGAAAATCCCGTCAAAATCCTCACCTCACGCCTTCCCACAAGGGTCCCCGAAGGGGTAGGCAGAGGTGTATAGGTAATACCCACACACCCACTTTCCGCCAGAGGTATATTAGGTGCTAACGTGACAGATGGCGAGTCCATCGCCGTTACTCAAGCATTTCTTGAATTTCTTCTCAGACGTATGCCGGGTTTCCTCTCGATGTTTTCCTTCACCGTAAAGCTCGTGGTGTGACTAATCACTGTACTTAAGTTTTAGAAAAACTCATTGGTACAGTCGGGATTCGAACTTGCGACCTTTGCGTCGCAGGCCACTGCTCGAATCACTCGGCCACCACGGCTCTCTACAGACACAACACACAGCTCGGCACAAACAGACAGAGAGACAAAAACCGTGTATACATCCACATGCATTTAATAAAAAGCGGTTATTTTAATATTACAAACAGACACTCCGATATTATTTATTTTATAGATGTTAATCTTCAAGCCTTCCCACAAGGGTCCCCGAAGCGGTAGGCAGAGGTGTATAGGTAATACCCACACACCCACTTTCCCCCCGATATATATATATTAGGTTAGCTAGGTAGGCTATAAAGCGTAAAGAAGAGTAGTTCGGCTAATTACTATATTTAAGTTCAGAAAAACTCATGAGTACAATCGGGATTCGAACATGCAATCTGTATTGCAGGCAACTACTCGAACCACTAGGCCACCACGGCTCACTAAATACATTATGCCCGCCGAAAAGAGAGAGATATATAGGGATATCCAATAAAATAGGATAGTTGCTCAAATGTGATATCTTCTAAATATATATAAATTACATGTCACGTTGTTTGTCCGCGAAGGGGTCAAAAACCCCTTAACCGATTTTGATCAAATTTGCACACCGTGTGCAGTTTGATCCAACTTAAAAGATAGGATAGCTTACATCACAATTGGACCCGATAGGTGGCGCTGCGATGGTGTTTCAGGATTTTAACTTTTTCATCCGGGCGAAGCTGGGCGGGACAGCTTATATATATATGTTTTTTTTTTTTATTATATATGTATATCCTCACGCCTTCCCACAAGGGGCAGGCACAAACAAAATGAAATGAAAATATCATGTTGCAGCGGCCACCATCATGGCTCCATCAGTCCCAGAGTACTACGCTGCGAAGTCGATCTTCATCACCGGTGGGACAGGATTTGTTGGAAAGGTATGCAAGTATAGTCATGATGCATCATTATGCCGAGTCCAAAGCAATTGTCAAATTTTAAGTCGATTTAATATATCAAAAATTACTTTTGAACTAAATTCTGCTTAATTTTTCATAACTAGATGACAACTTCTTTAAGAATATCTTAGAAGGAAATGTAGAGGTTGGTATCTCTCACCAAGATTAAAAAACATCATTCAGATTCAGGTCAAGCCAGCTCTTAAAGCAAAGGTGTCTGTCATGGCGTATAGGGAGGTCAAAGAGATTGCGCTGGACATAGGCCAATGGAAGGAGTTGCATCAGAGACGCCGACAAGAGGCCAGCTCTTAAAGCAAAGGTGTCTGTCATGGCGTATAGGGAGGTCAAAGTGATTGCGCTGCACAGAGGCAAATGGAAGGAGTTGCATCAGAGACGCCGACGAGAGCCCAGCTCTTAAAGCAAAGGTGTCTGTCATGGCATATAGGTAGGTCAAAGAGATTGCGCTGGACAGAGGCAAATGGAAGGAGTTGCAACTGAGACGCCGACAAGAGGCCAGCTCTTAAAGCAAAGGTGTCTGTCATGGCGTATAGGGAGCTCAAACAGATTGCGCTGAACAGAGAAAAAGACAAAAATGTCTCCAGTAATGAGCTCTTTGGGGGGAGGGGAGGATTGTTATATTGTGTTCGCAGCAGTGGGATTAGTCCTATTATGCTGCCAACACAGTATAACTCTCCGAACACAGAGAGGCAGCGCGCATATGATACTTCGGTATCGTTCGCGTAAATAGGCTGCAGTAACCGGTTCCCATCAGGTGGGCCAGCACTTTCGTAGTATAAAAAAAAAAGAAGTTGTTGCGTCAGATCAGTGACGCTTACAATACCCTGGCTCTTATATTTATGGTGATGCAGTCTGAACTAATAACTTTCTTTTAGAAATATCTTAATACATCTTTCTTCTAAAATCTACTGGTACCAACTGTTTTTCAGGCTTTGATAGAAAAGATACTAAGAAGCTGCCCAGTAAAGACTGTCTACGTCTTGATGCGTCAGAAGAAGGGAGTGGCCGGAGAAGAGAGACTCAAAGAGCTTCTTTGCAATAAGGTAAGAGAGATTGAGGTATCCACAGCACTAGCTTTACGGTGAATGGAAACATGGAGATGAAATCTGCATATGTTTGAGATGAAATTCAAAGGCGTATGTATAGTCGTGCTTGAGTAACGGCGATGGACTCGCCTTCTGTCACGTTGGCACCTAAAATATATCTCTAGCGGAAATTAGGTGTGCGTATTACCTATACACCTCTGCCTTTTTTCATACCATACGGGAGACACACAAGCATGCGGTTCGCCTGATATTAAGCGGTTACCGCCGCCTTTGGACGCTTGCAACACCAGGGGTATATATACGGTATGCCCGCGCACTGTCGACTCTGCAGGAATCTTTTCACCGCCTTCTTGAAGAACAGCTCTTCGCAATTCTAATCTTCTCATGAGTTATTTTCTTTGTTTCCAGCTGTTCGACCTCCTCAAAGAAACGAAGCCGGAAGCCTTAAAAAAACTCAAAGTCATTTCCGGCGATATCACTGAAGATGAACTGGGCATATCCGACCAAGACCGGAAGCTGCTCCAGGAGGATTGCAACATCATATTTCACAGCGCTGCTTGTGTCAGGTAAAGGTTATACGCATGTGAATGGTATAGCACCATACAAGAAGCCGTGGTGGCCGTGTGGTTCGAGCAGTTGCCTGCGACACAAAGATCGCAAGTTCAAATCCCCAAAGAGTTTTTCTGAAGTTAAGTACAGTAATTAGTCACACCACGAGCTTTACGGAAAAACTTGAAGCTTGAAGGAAAACATCTAGAAGAAACCTGCATACGTCTGAGAAGAAATTCAAAGGCGCACGTATTAGTCGTGCTTGAGTAACGGCGATGGACTCGCCATCTGTCACGTTGGCACCTCAAATACATCTCTGGCGGAAAGTGGGTGTGTGGGTATTACCTATGCACCTCTGGCTACCCCTTCTGGGACCCTTGTGGGAAGGCGTGAGGATATATTTTATCTTAACTCGTTTGTATTGACACGCAATGTATCTTAGGAACAAAGTAGGTTTACTATGTAAGTGTACTTGCTTCCTATGCACTTCATCCATCGGTCATACATCTTTTTTACTCAGATATTATAAAGAGGAAAGATTTGTATGTAAGTATGTTTGTATTGAATAGGCTCCGAAACTACTGGACCGATTTGAAAAATTATTACACCATTGGAAAGCTACATTCACCTTGAGTGACATAGGCATAAGAAAATATATCTTAATATATATAAATTACGTGTCACAGTGTTTATCCGCGATGGGCTCCTAAACTACTTAACCGATTTCAATCAATTGCACACCGTGTGCAGTTTGATCCAACTTAAGAGATAGAATAGCTTACATCACAATTGGACCCGATAGGTGGCGCTGCGGTTGTGTTTCTAGAAGTTTACTTATTCACTCGGGCGAAGCTGGGCGGGGCAGCTAGTTCTTTTATAAAAAAATCTTATATCCACCCGTGCGAAGCTGGGACGGACCGCTAGTAAGGTAGGTATAAAGAGAAATAAAGGCAATGATGTGTTCTCAGATTTGACCAGAAGCTGAAAGAGGCAGTGAGGATGAATACGACAGGAACGCTCCGGATGCTCATGCTAGCTGAAACCATGAAAAACTTGGAGGTAGGTTTCAAACCATGGAGTTTCTTGCCGGTTCTTCTCCATAGAAACGACACGCCCGAACCGTGCACCTTTTTCGACGTTTTGTAGGTGCCCATCTACGCCTGTGAAATAAAATATTTTGATTTGAAACCAAAGTGGCCAATCAGCTTGAGGTCCGCCTGATGGTAAGCAAATATTCATACATAATCATCACGCCTGAGTTTCTCATGGGGTAGACAAAGAGAGTTGAACTCGAGTTCTCGTCTCTAGACCTAGATTTTGTGTCATTACCTTAAAACATGCTCCCCTCTTACAGAACTCTTGACGCTCTAACTTCTGAAAGGCATGTTCTCACAAGCATTTATATAATATCATATTATATTTAACACTTCTTTTTTACATATAATTCAGGGGTCTAGGCTCCGAATATGATTTTGTCCCATTCGGTGTCGAGACCCTTGGTCCGGGGGTCCTAATGCTATAAGGCTATTTAAAGAAATAGCAAAAAGGATAGTCGACATCACAGGAGACCGAAGAGCTGGCAGCTACCTCGGACAAAGAATTAGCCTAGCTATTCAAAGGGGGAACGCTGCCAGTATCTTCGGAACCCTGCCTAAAGGGACTCCTTTTGATAATATATTTTAGTTTTTTTTAAGCATTTTAACTAATAAACATTTACACTTACAGGTCCAAATAACGCTACTTTTAATTCGGCATAAACGAGGAAGATGGAGCATACATTTTTCCCTCTCCCTTTTCTATCACCCTCTCTATCTTCGCTCTCTCCTCACCACTCTCCTTTGTCTTTCTCATTCTCTTTATCTCTCTCCTTCTATCTCTATGTAAATATTAGGAAGAGTCAAGAAAGATACATCGTCTTAAACCATGTCTCTTCCAGGCCTTCGTGCATCTATCGACGGCGTACTGCCGCTGTCATCTGGATGTACTGGAAGAGACTCTGTACCCAGCCGCTCACAAGCCCAGGAAGATTATGGACATAGTGGAGTGGATGGATGACGACATGCTACAGCATTTGGAGCCCAAGTAAGGTCAAAAATAGCAGTTTCAATGAATAAAAATAATATCCTCACGCCTTCCCGTAAGGGTCTCCGAAGGGGTAGGCAGAGGTGTAAAGGTACACACGCAAGATCCGCCAGAGATATATTTAGAATGCCAACGTGATAGATGGCGAGTCCATCGCCGTTACTCAAGCACGACTATACATACGCCTTTGAATTGCTTCTCAGACGTATGCAGGTTTCTTCACGATGTTTTCCTTCACCGTAAAGCTCGTGGTGTGACTAATCACTAATAAATCAAGGCTAATCAAGTAACAAAGAAATATATGTAAAAAGTGTGCCGTGCCGCCGAGTGGTTAGATTCAACTCAAAGATTGTAGTTCGAATACCAACCCTACCAATGAGCTGTTTCTGGACTAAAACACAGTGATTAGTCACACAAGCTTTACGGTGAAGGAAAACATCGAGAAGAAACCTGCATACGTCTGAGAAGACATTCAAAGGCGTATGTATAGTCGTGCTTGAGTAACGGCGACGGACTCGTCATCTATCTCGTTGGCACTTAAATAAATAAATATACAGTGAAACAGTGTACACACCTCTGCCTACAATCTTTGGATCATTGTAGGGAAATATGAAGGGTAGATAAAAACAATTAGAAAATCAGCCAATTTACGTTGATTTGGACGTATAGAAAGTATGAGTGAAAATAGATAAAAAACTAGATAGTTGAAACGTGGTCTTCCTCTGTCTCTTCTTGCACTTTTGCTTTGTATATCTGTTTCGTCAATCTTTCTTCACTCATCCTTTCTATATGTCCAAACCAACGTAACCTGCCTTTCTTCATCTTTACAATCACACCCTCGTTCACGCCAGTTGCTTTGCAAATCTCTCTCAGCAAAAATATCTCTCACAAGCGGTCCGTCCCGGCTTCGCACGGTTGGTCATAAGATTTTTTTTATAAAAGAAAATATAGCCTATGTCACTGAAGGTGAATGTAGCTTTCCAATGGTGAAAGAATTTTTCAAATCGGTTCTGTAGTTTTGGAGCCTATTCAATACAAACATACTTTTAATATGAGTATAGATTGCTTATGCTTATTAATTCCAGGATTATCGCTTCGGAGCCAAACACATATTCATACACGAAGGCTATTACTGAAGACTTAGTGGCGGAGTATGCTGAAAAGTTCCCAATAGCGATCGCTCGCCCATCAATTGGTAAGAATAATTCTAATCTAACCAGTTTTGCAGTGCGCTGTTTAACTATCAAATTTGTCAGTTATATAGTATCACCTAACCTGAAGTAGACACCATTGGTAGTTTTTTCTGGATACTTTTTTAAATAAATGTTATGCTTTGTTAACCGTCTAATAACCTATGTCTATGGCAAATTTCATCCAATTTCGTTCAGCCGTTCTGGCGTGACTGAGTAACGAACATCGGGTTGGTTTTGCTGGACACGCGCTATCGTTAATCAAGGAGTGTTTAGTAAATCTGATTATTTATAAGGCGGTCTCGAGGAAACTTTCCGAGGCCTCCTGTGACAAGTTGGCTGAAGAATATTTAACTGATCGTCATTGCTGTACAACGTAGAAATGTCAGCCTTCATGGCACCCTTCAGCGTGACATGAATCTGGGACATTAATCTTATTTAAATCAAAATCAAAATCTTTTATTCAACGTAAGGGACACAGGGAACACTTATTGAACGTCACATTCTAAATAAAAAACTAAAGCTATCACCTTTTACAAGAAAAAAGATCTGTCAGGAGAAGAAACGGCAAAAAAACTCCCCGGTTTTCTTATATATATATATATATATAAGAATATATATATATACCTTTAACGCAAAAAAAATATAACTTACATATAAACTCCTCACAAGAGGAGCCATTCATTGCCATGCATGTCCATCAGTCAAATAACCTGATGTTGTATAGCTTTGTGAATTAATTTACGTTGAATGACAGCTTTATACTCTACAAAAGGTAATTCAATTTATAAATACAGTGTAGTTACTTGTATTATTAATTTAATTGTTTTATATTTATAGTGACAGCTGCATGGAAAGAACCCATACCAGGATGGGTGGACAACCTCAACGGCCCAACGGGATTACTGTTCGGAAGTGGAAAAGGTCAAATGCTTGACATTTAAATTTTACTAACCTTTTTCTTACCCTAAAGCAAGTAACTAATTATTCAATCTTACTATATCCATATTGCTGCCGCTTAAGCATTCATGAATTATGATTATTATTAATAAACAATACCACGAGTTTTTCGGTAAAGAAAAATACCGTGAGGATACTTGGAGTTTTGGAAAAAAATTAAAGGACCGTTGTCGTGCTTGAGAAAGAGCGACGGACTCGCTATCTGTCTTTTTTTTTTTTTTTTGTATTGTCTCGTAGCGTGAGTTCTCTTTCTCTACTTCTTCTACTTCTTTTGCTACTTAACCGGTCAATGGCGAGACCAAGGCCTGCAGCCAGGCACTTTAGTGCTAAGCAATACAGCTAAGGACACCCCCTATGGGGTACGGGCCTCGACGTTGCTGGATCGCGAGTAAGGGAGCTGGGCTGGACTGTCACACTTGCATCTAAATAGATCTCCGGCAAAATTATGTTATAAATGCAGGAATAGTTATAAATAGGAACACGGTGGAAAGAAAAGTATGTACTAACTACTAACGCCATCTGGATCGGCTATCGTATTATCAAATCAAATCAAAAATATTTACAGACACTATTATCAAATCAAATCAAAAATATTTATAGACACAGGAACACTTGAACGTCACAAATTCACATACAGTCTAGTATCACTATCGTGTTATCGACTCACATGCCTACTACTAATGCCATCTTTACGACCATCGTAATATCAAATTTCGTACCTGCTACTAACGCCATCTGTACGACTTAACTTATTATCGACTAACATTAGTAGACACGCATATGACACAGGAACATTCATTGAACGTCACAAATTCACCTACTACTAACGCCATCTCGATAACAAGATAAGCTTAGGCTACTAGTAGCGCCATCTGGTACAACTATCGTACTATTATCGCCCTTAACTACTACTAGTGCCATCTCGTTGCAGGCGTAATCCGCACGATGCACTGCAACCCAAACTACACAGCGGATGCTGTGTCCATTGATGTTATAGCTAATGGATGCATACTTATAGGATATGTCACCGCCCTGGATAAGTAAGCACTTATATTATAATACGAAGCCGTGGTGGCAGAGTGGTTCAAGCAGTTGCCTGCGACATAAAGAACGCAAGTTAGAATCCCGACTGTACCAATGAGTTTTTCTGAACTTAAGTACAGTGATTAGTCACACCACGAGCTTTACGGTGAAGGATAACATCGAAAAAAACCTGCATACATTTGAGAAGACATTCGAAGACTTAGTCTTGCGCTAGTAACGGCGATGGACTTTCTATCTGTCACGTTGATATCTCCCGCGAAAAGTGGGTATGTGCGTACCACCTTTGCCAACCCCTTTGGGGACCTTTGTGAGAAGGCGTGAAGATATAATCACATCACGAACTTTGCGATGAACACAAACTTCCAAAGATAACTGATACGAAATCTGCATACGTTTGAAAAGACATTCAAAGGCGTATGTATTGTAGCGCTTGAGAAACGGCAAAGGATTCTCGAATATATGTATCCTTTCGGTGACCATTAAGATAAATAATAATAATATATCCTCACGCCTTCCCACAAGGGTCCCCGAATGGGTTGGCAGAGGTGTATAGGTAATAAATACCCACACACCCACTTTCCGCCAGAGGTATATTTGGTGCCAACGTGACAGACCATTAAGATGCTTAGAATATTTTCGTTTCAGGTCTCATGAAACACAGGTCTACAACTTAACTCTTTCTGGTGTAATCAGAATGTCCTGGGGAGAAATTATCGAGACTGGTAAGGGAGTTTAATACATACATACATATCATCACGCCTAGTCCCTAACGGGGTAGACAGAGAGAGTAGAACGCCAGTTCTCTCTAGACTTACATCCTCTTTCGCTTCGTCCACATTTATAAGTCTCATTTTTTAAACCTCAAAAATACTTGACATAACGCCGTAAGGATTGCATTACGTTGGAAAAAACTATGACTAGGAATAAATAATATTGAAGTATCTGTTTTTTTGTTATAGTAAAATAACAGTTTTTTTCTAAATGTATATGAAAGAATATATAAAATGCAATGTCAATTTTTTGTCTGCCTGTTTGTTCCGGTTAATCTCCGAAGTGGCTGGACCGATTTTGACCGGACTGTCACTACACTGACAAAGTTTATGCTATGAGAATTATTATATGTATTTGTGAAATTTTATTTGTAATAAGAACGAAATATTACTACAACTTCTATTGTTTGTATTCTAATCCCAATAGAATTGGAAGAAATAGTTTATTATTAGCTGGATTTACATACAGGACAATTATGGTTTACTCTTTTTTTTTTATACCACATGGGTGGCAAACAAGCATGCGGTCCGCCTGATGGTAAGCGGTTACCGCCGCCTATGGACGCTTGCAACGCCAGGGGTATCAATCACGCGTTGCCGACCCTGCTGGAATCTTTTCACACCCTTCTTGAAGAACTCCATGCTGTACTCTCCAGGGAAAACCTCAACGGGGAGCTCATTCCACAGCCTGAGCGTTCGCGGAAGAAAACTCTACAAAGAGACCGATTATCCGAGGACAATAACTATGTACCTACATAAGCAAGTCTTACCGTACGCCGGTGAAATTGTGGAGCTAGCTAGCTATCCAGTAATACCTATATTATACAAAAAAAATATTATGCTTTAAAGGTAGAAAATGGCTATACCAGTACCCATACACAGTGGCCCTGTGGTACCCCGGGGGTAACATCACTTCGTATTGGATAGTTCACCAGTTCAACTTGATACTCACTCATTTGATTCCCGCGTATTTGGTCGATACGCTGCTGTTCCTCTTAGGAAAGAAGACTTTGTGAGTAAACTTGATTTGATATTTTTCTACTCGTCAACAGATGTCACTACAATCAACTCTATATCTTTTCGACGGCAGATGGCGCTGTTTGCAACTTGTAACGTATTTCGTTACAATGCTTGAAAATATTTACATTAAACTTACTATTAAACACATTTATGTATTTATATTATACTTATTTGTAACTGAATATATAATAATATTAATGTTAAATAATGTTTAAGTACATAAATGTATTTTAATTAAGTAAAAATTTTGAGCAGTGAATGAGCAACATACAAACTTTAGCTTTTTTTATTATTAGAACTTTTTTTTTTTTGGAATTAACATTAAGTCTATGTCCTAATCAGAGGTATAAGCCACTATTTCAACTATCAGCAAAAGAAAGAAAAGCTTTCTAAAATTATTTATTACAATATAACGTTTCATAAGTTACTTCTTATACCTCCAAGATGTGTACAAAGTTTCATGATGATCGGTTAAGTAGTTTTTACGTGAAAGCGAAACAAACAAACTTACATTCACATTTATAATATTAATGGTATGGTATGGTATGGTATGGTAAGTAATATAAATAACTTTAACTGTTAATTGCAGCATGATAAATGTTCAGAAGCGCATCAGTCACGGCTTAGCCGTCCTGCAGTACTACACGACGAAGGAATGGCATTTTAAGAACAACAATTTTACTTCCCTGCGTCGCAGAATATGTCAGAGTGACGATGAAGTTTTCTACACGGATTTAAGTGCTGTCGACTCTGAGGAATATCTGAGGTAAACGAAACGCGGTTAAAGATAGTGCCATCCACGAAGACGCGCCCCACCAACTACTAGTCGAAGGGATTGCGAGATGCAGGGAGTATGACTCGGCTCTATTAATAAATTGTAGTGTGCGTGTGCGCAGTCATAGGTAATCAGTGTGTACTGACAATACTCACACATCAGTGGAAGGTTGCACACTTACACTATACACTATGAGGAGGAATAGTGGGGCGCGTCTTCGTGGATGGCACTATCTATAAACCCCGTTGAGGGTTTCCCTACAGAGTACAGCATGGAGGTCTTCAAGAAGGGTGTGAAAAGGTTCCTGCAGGGTCAGCAAAGCGCGATTGGTATTGCAAGCGTTCGTAAGCGGCGGTAACCGCTTACCATCAGGCGGCCCGTATGCTTGTTTGCCACAGTGGTATAAATAGAAGGCCTACCTAGTCAAGCTGTCAGTGCAGAATCCCCTTTGTATAAGACAGCCTGTTTACTTCACGCATCCCCTTATGGGTGGCCGAAGTACCCACACACATTTTTCTGTCGGAGATAGATAGATTCTAGGTGTCAACATGACAGATGTCGTGGCATGACCATCGCCGTTCCTCAATCACGACTATACATACGCCTTTGAATTTATTCAAGAACGTTTGCAGGTTTCCTCTCGTTTAATCGTGTCGACTAATCACTGTACTTAACATGGTACAGTCGGGATTGGTACTTGTATTCTTTGAATGCAGGCGACTAATCGAACCGCTTGGCCACGGCTATGTCCATTTTAGGCCCGTTTACTGAGGATGCCTACATGTCATCATGCACCGAACACTAGTGATAGAAAGAGTAGCATATTATCCACGTCATACATACATATCATCACGCCCAGTCACTCACGGGAAAGGCAGAGAGAATAGAGCGCCAGTACTTCTTCAGTTTCGTCTTCTTTAGTCTCTTCATACATGCTCGTCGGTTTCGAGTACTCTTAACGTTCCCGTCCTTCAGTGTCCGATGTATTTGATCCAGGTAGTTGGAACGTGGTCTTCCTCTGCCTCTTCTTGCACACACTTTCGCTTTATATATCTGTGTCGTCATTCCTCTTCACTCATCTTTCTTTTGCTCATTTATTCATGTCTTTTCTATAATAATCCAAAATCTTTTAATGTTTTTAGAAACTATGTAAGAGGCACTAGAATGTTCTGCGCGAAAGAAGACGAATCAACCATACCACGAGCGAAGAGATTGCTTAAAATGTGAGTATCTTTTTGCTATTTTTTTTAATACATGAAAGAAAATACAAACTCAAAAAAATAATAAAGCGCCATCTAGTGTCAAATAGTACAAATGCTAATATTCTTTTTGTTTCAGACGATACGCGGCCGACGTTATACTGAAAATTATATTATTTTCACTTTTAGCGTGGTTTTTATACTCGTATTGTCATGTTTTCACGTCATCTGTTGAGTTTTTAGATAGTACGTTGAAAAGTTTACCGCCAATTCAACAGGTGAAAGCTGAAAATGAACTGATTGAGAATTAGATATTCTGAATGTTCCAGAGAACAACAAATCTGATTTGAAGCTACGTAAAATTTCATAAATTTTAAGAGAATATTTTAATATCTGGTTCAGTTACATCTAGCGTCAGGATATTTCCTTAAAATATTAGAAAAATGTATAATTTGCAATAAATTTTAATGTATATAAATATGTCATAGAGTTATAAAAAATATAAAAATGTAAACCTTTGATATTTATGGTAATAAAATATGAAGCAATAAAATAGAGCATGTTTTTTTTATGCATTTTACGGCTTTTTACTTGATATTAATAAATGATCTTAGGCCATAACTAATTATACAAATTTTATGGATATACTATAACATTACAGATATACGACCGATTGGGAAAATATTGAAAGAAAATATACCCCTGTAATTTTTTTTATTTATTTATTTGAATGCACCTTAGAACGGCCAGTAGCCAATTACTTTAAATGCAATGCACGATATACACAGTACACAATAGATATAATTATGTTCACAACACAAACGTACATTCGCCTCATAATACTTCAGACATGTGGACATGATAGTCTGCCATCCCCAAACATCCGCAAACAAATCGCAATCAGAGTTAAATTCCAAGAGATCATTGAATGCAGAGAGAGTGCGAGGGACGGGAGAGTATGATCGCGACTTAGTTCGACAAGCCGATGTGGAAAAGAGCCTGGGTTTCCTGGCGCGTGTGTAGTTGTCAGGCTATGCCATGCTATATTCATATTTTTGTTACTGAAAAAAAGAATCATGATATTTAGATTAACTAAAGATATAGTTTCCATGTCATACATCCTAAACCTTTTCTTTTGTTCGTTACAAAAAGAATTAAAGACTAGTATAAACGTCATGCATATATGAAAAAAAAAAAAATTGAATGCAGACTGATTCAATATAATCTGTTCAACAATTAACAATCTGTACAAAAAAGGTTACCCCACCATATTTTTTCAAAATGGCTGAACTGTAAAGACGTGTATTCCTGCTTTTTTTCGTGAAAATGGAGCTCAACAACGTTTATTTCGACGAAAACAAATCTACAAGTTATTTAGTGACAAAGGACAAGATTCTCTGCAGCTCATCGTGTACATTGGACGTTTCTTCTCCGTTTTACCATTGGGTATTCCCCAAGGATATTAGACCTTTGAATGAAGTACCAAGAAACTGTGTACCAATATTTATCCACAGTCCTCCCGATATAATTAAAGACTCGAAAAGTGCTGTGATGTGTGCGTGATTGTATATAATGGCATTAGCTTCTTTGTGATATAATTTACTTGTAAATTAGTGTAAAATATGAGTTTCTTATCTGTAAATAATTTGCGCAATAAGCGCATTAGCAACCAAAACAACATTTTAGGGCTCTCTCAAATGTCTATTTCCAACCTCCACACGGATGCAAGGCAAACTCAAAGCCTACAGGCCATGATGGAAGACTTCGCGCCGATGTATGATAAAAATGATTTAAAGATGTCTTTTGGAGACGAATTATTCATCAATAACCTACACTTAATCTCGGATCCGTTGAGGAAGAACCTAGCTGACTCCCTGATTACCGAAGAACCACCAAAACCGAAGCCTAAAATGGAGCACCATTTAAACAAGGAGAATCAAGGAGAGGAAATCAATCATCGAGCGGATTCTTACCCAACTTTGTCAGGTATTACAAGCTTCATCTCTGGTGTTTTCAACGTTTTAACGTCAGCTATGTTCAAGAGGCCTCAATCGCCTGTAGACTTTCATGACTGTGTTGACTCAGACCGCCCAGAGATGGCACCAGTGTCTTGGCAACTGGCCAGCTGCCAGAAGAAAGATAAAAATGTAGCTGATGAGAGTTTTAACTGTAACAATACAAACTTGGATAAATTATCTGAACCTGTTGATAGAACAGACACATCTAACATGGCAGACTGTAAAACGGCAGCCCTGCAGTGTGAAGACAAATTGAAACGGGTTCAAGAACTGTTGTCTTCGAAAAATTTACCTCAATCCACTGTCAGGCGGAGTAGACGTCCTAAAAAGGTGTTTGTAGATGCTGATTCCATTGTGGATAGTTTTGAAGACGCATTTTGCCCCGAAGATGTTGTCAGTAATCCTAATGACACCCTCATTGAGTATCACACACCTCTGCAGTACCATATCCATGGTTACTGTGAAGTTCAGTCTCCTTTGCTTATGAAAAGGGGTGCCGTTAGTGAAAACATGGAAAGCGAGAGTGATATTATTAATGGCAATGTTACTGGGAGTGAGGAATTTAGTGGCCAACCTGTAGAGCAAACCTGTGAAAGTCCCGAGAATATTGTGACTCCACCAAATAACAACATCGAGGTTAGTGAGAAAAGACAGGTAGTGTCATCATGTGAAGAAAAGCTGGCAAAGTTAAAGGCGTTGCTCCAAAATAAAAGCAAGAAAACCCTGTCAGAACCGGAAATGGAATCCCCTGCAAGTCTTCCAATCAAAATTGGAGACAAAAAGCTTAGAAATCCAAATAGGAATACCTGTCACAGCAAAAAATCCAGAATTAGAAGGAACATTGATGAAGATATGTTATTTGCTAACGAAATTGCCTTAGATGACTCCAGTGCTGAGAGCTCGCCCAATATGCTTGCGGACAGATGTCCCTTCACAGCGGAAAGTCTTCAAGATGAACCTGAATTTTTTGACGAAGTACGGGGCAGGTTCCATTCTGGTTCCACAACGGATAGTGACGATTCATTCCAGATTGTAGTGTCAGATTGCCCTAGAAGAATTCATATGCCATCAGATTGTGAATCTGAGGACTCGTTTATAGTTTTTGAAGATACTCCTGATAGCTGCTTTACATCCAATGATGTGTTTGATGATTCTGATTCTGATGAGGAATCAGGTCTAAGTGATTCGGGTTGCATGACCTCTCTGTCACATGCTCTGACAAGAACTGTCACTAACTTGACAGACGACTGCCTTTACGATGACCGGTGTACTGATGAGGTGGACTACGCATTTGAGAGTGGTCAAAACGTTGATCCCGGCTCGTGTGAAGATGACAAGAATACTTTAGCCTTACATGATGATGGGAAGAACACCGGAGTTCTACTGACTGTTAGTAAGAAGCTGTTGAAGAAAAACCAACCAGAGAGGAAGGTGAGTTGTCTGTTTATCTATTTTCTTTATGCTATGTTTAGTTGGAATTACTACAAAGATCTAGTTTGTATTTCATTATAAAATGAATAATAAAATTGTGACAAGTTCTATCTCTTTTATAATTAAATACAGTATATATACACTGGCTTATGCCCGCGGCTTCGCTGGCGTGAAGAAAGTAGCTACAATATTTTCCTGCTAGAATCGGTTCGCCCGCTATGCCGTGAAAGAGCAACATACTTTTTTCGAGATTTCTTTTTATCTTTCGAAAAATTCCTTTTTTTTTTTTCATTATCCTATGTTACTTCTAATACCTTCAAAAGTATATGTTTAAATAAAGTTTCATGATGATCGGCTTAGTAGTTTTTTACGTGAAAGCGTAACAAACAAACTTACATTCACATTTATAATATTAGTAAGGATTAGTAAGCATATATATATATGTAGAGGTATATAAATCTAGAGAGGACATGTTTGTGGGAGGTAGGTCATTCACACAGTCTAGATCTAGAATGATCCAGACATACAGATAACGAGTTTATTACATTTAGTGATATAAAGTGATGTAGACTTTGTTTGCATTGGTCACTACTAATATTAAAAATGCCAGTGTTTGAGGATGTTTGTTAAACAATCACGCCAGAATGGCTGAACGGAATTGGATGAATTTTAGCACAGAGATCGATTATTGGCTGGATTACCAGATAGGATGGATTTATTCCAGAAAAAATGTTTTTTTTTTTATTTGAATCTTTCATTCAATGTATAGGTACAAAAAATTGCATGTCTATTAGTATACTGTAAGTCGCCTGCAACGTAGAGATTCTGAGTTCGAATCCCGACTGTACCAAATAGTTTTTCTCAACTAAAGTACAGTGATTAGTCACACCATGAGCTTTACGGTGAAGGAAAACATCGACAGGAAACCTGCATACGTTTGAGAAGGAACTCAAATGCGTATGCATAGTTGTGCATGAGAAACGGCGATGGACTCGCCATCTGTCACGTTGGCACCTAAATATATCTCCGGCGGAAACATGGTGTTGTGTTACCTCTGCCTATCCCTTCGGTGACCCTTGTGGGATGTCGAGGAAAATTTTAACGTAACGCAGTGTCCAAGTCACCAAATGTGATTAGACGCATGTCCAGATAAATATATATCCGTCTCGCTCTAATGCCGTACTTTAGACAGACCCAGCTAATCATACTGATTATACGGTGCAATAAAATGGTCTAAAACGACCTCGCGTATTCGTGACCAGTGTTTTAAAGCAGCATTTTGTACCTTGATTGTTACGTGTAAAGTCGATTTTTGCCTGGTTTGACCTTGAAATACCTACTTTGTCTGTACATAAATTTAAATGCATATTAATATGTTGAATACTTAATATTTAAAGAATCGTTAAGACATGTTTAACGAGTTGCTATGAAGGAACCACCCGCATTTTACTCGCTCCCGTATTTTAATACTTACATACTTCACGGCTAGTGGCAGAGAGAATAGAGCACCTGTTGTCTTTTTTTTATACAACAAGAGTGGCAAACAAGCATACGGCCCACCTGATGGAAAACGGTTACCGCAGCCTATTTACGCTTACAATGCCGAAGTATCACTTGCGCGTTGCCACTCTGTGTTCGGAGAGTTGTACTGTGTTGGCAGCATAATGAGACTAATCCCTCTGCTGCCAACACAATACAACAAGTAATAATAATAATAAGTAATTAATTTCTTTAACATTTTTATAATAATAATAAATAATATATCCTCACGCCTTCCCACAAGGGTCCCCGAAGGGGTAAGCAGAGGTGTATACGTAATACCCACACACCCACTTTCCGCCAGAGGTATATTAGGTACCAACGTGACAGATGGCGAGTCCATAGCCGTTACTCCACGACTATGCATACGCCTTTGAATTTCTTCTCAGACGTATGCAGGTTTCCTCTCGACGTTTTCCTTCACCGTTAAGCTCGTGGTGTGACTAATCACTGTACTTAAGTTCATAAAAACTCATTGGTACAGTCGGGATTCGAACTTGCGACCTTTGCGTCGCAGGCAACTGCTCAAACCACTCGGCCACCACGGCACAATATTTTTGGTTATAATAATTAGTAACTGGAACCTCTTTTTAGGTAATCCTCTCTTAAAATTATCGATGCATGCAATGCCTGTATTGTATCAGGTCTTCCATAGGAAACTTACATAAGTTTATTGAACATAAGGCTCCTAGTTTAGCAATATTATAAAAAGGTTTGCTTAACTTATAGTTTAAGTGGTGTGTGTATGTGTGTGAGTGTGTGTGAGTTAGTGTGCAAGTACTCGGGCAAAAGTCTTGCTCAATGTACAAGCGTAGAACGTAAACTTGTCCAGTTATGATTGAGCTAATAAATTTATGACGAAACCAGCGTATCGTTGCTTTGATAAGGTGCATATGAAATATGTCTGAACACGTTCAAGTTGTATAAGGAAATACAATTTGTTTGAAATGTCAACATTGACACTTGAGTAAACATTTCTGTTTATAAAGTACTAGGTATAGCCGTGGTGGCCGAGTGGTTCGAGCAGTTGCCTGCGACGCAAAGATCGCAAGTTCGAATCCCGACTGTGCCAATGAGTTTTTCTGAACTTAAGTACAGTGATTAGTCACACCACGAGCTTTACGGTGAAGGAAAACATCGAGAGGAAACCTGCATACCTCTGAGAAGAAGTTCAAAGGCGTATGTATAGTCGTGCTTGAGTAACGGCGATTCCATCTGTCACGTTGGCACCTTATATACCTCGTGGGTGTGTGGGTATTACCCGAAGACCCTTGTGGGAAGGCGTGAGGTTTATTTCTTTCTTGCAATTAAAATAGCTTATATTAATCAGTGATAATGTAGCATTCAAATGGTGAAAGAATTTTTAAAATCGGTCCAGTACTTTTTGAGCCAATTCCTTACAAACATACTTACATACAAATGTTACCTCTTTATAATATTACTATAGATAAATTAAAACTAGACGGCCGTCTGGTCTAGTGGTTAGAGCTCCTGACTGCGAAACTTGAGGTTGCGGGTTCGAATCCCGCTGAGGGCAGATATTTGTGTGATGAACACGAGTGTTTGTACCTTAGTCTTGGATGTCCTATGTATTTATGTATATATAACCCGCCTTCCCACAAGGGTCCCCGAAGGGGTAGGCAGAGGTGTATAGGTAATACCCACACAACCACTTTCCGCCAGAGGTATATCTACATTCATATTATAAAGAGGCAGATTCGTTTGTTTTAAGATTTAAAAGCCATGGTCCGTAGTGGTTCGTGTACCAATGAGTTGTTCTGAAGTGAGTACAGTGATTAGTCACACCACGTGCTTAACGGTGAAGGAAAACGTCGAGAGGGAACCTGCATACGTCTGAGAAGCAATTCAAAGGCGTATGTATAGTCGTGCTTGAGTAACGGCGATGGACTCGCCATATGTCACGTTGACACCTAAAAATATGACTCTGGCGGAAAGTGGGTACTACCTATACACCTTTGCCTACCCCTTCGGGGACCCTTGTGGGAAGGCGTGAGGATATTATTATTTTTATTAATTCAATGTCGCTCTACCCAATTGCAGTGTTTTCATCATGATTGCAAATAACACTGATTCAGAGGTAATTGTGACGTCATTTGACTAGATCATGATTCACGCGAGACGCAGACTCGTTCTTGTGACGTGTTACTATAGTATGTCTAATTAACTAACTGTACCTAACGGGGTAGGCAGAGATTATAGAGCGCCTGTTCTCTAATGATATAACTTTGCGTGATGATATGTACTTATTCGTTTCAAACTTTGTAATTTATTCTTAGTATATAATTTTAAGGTATGCACGTGTTTGCTTTTAGCTGTAAGTACATATTATTGGCTGTAATAAAATAAATAAATAAATAAATGTATGTACCTATATGTATGTAACCAACTTTATCAGAGATTTGGACTGTCCCAGTTTGAATAGTTTAAAGTGGATGGGTTAAAGTAAAGAATTTATTTCTGTTATGACATGTTGTAACAATAATCATTGCTACTATTAAGATACCTATGATAGAAGACCCCACTCTTCCATCCAACAAAATTTACATATAGGTAAATATACTTTTGTTTTTTTTTATATACTAATGCCGTGGTGCCTACAGCTGCGACACGAAGATCGCCAGTTCTAATCCCGACTGTACCAATGAGTTTTTCTGGACTTAAGTATTTACAGTGATTAATCAATACATTTCGGTCGAATGGTTAAAACCATTCAAAATTGTTTCAATTTGCGCTTTTTTTTTCTCCTTATGCCTTCTCCTTCTTATCTCCTTATTATCTTCTTATGCGAGATTAGCCGGAACAAACGAACAGACAGACAAGAAAAAAAAGTATATTAGTAGAAGTATATATACCGTGTTCCCTATGCATTAAGTTAAAAGCGGTTATTTAAAAAAACAGACACTAAAATTGTATTTATTACTTTACCAGGTAAAATATTGCTTTGTTTCGTCACCGTAAAGCTCGTGATGTGATTAATCAGTCAAAGAATGCTTGTATTTAAAATAATCATTATATTCCAACGTAAGAAAATGACTTGGCATTTCAATAAATGTCCAATTATATTTGACACTTAATCATTGTTATCTTTGAGAAGCATAACACCCAATACATTTACCTATATGAGAAACTCAGTTGGACTTTCGCGGTACTGATAAGACTACTTTATTGATGACAAAGAATATATATGTATGTAAGACATAGCCGGATAACGATTCGACAAAAAGACAAACCGCCCAACCGTACTTGTGTTTCAGAAAATGTAGCAGTTATCTTCTAGAAGTTATAGTGTGTTGTGAATATATCCTCATGACGATGCTATAAAACATATAGCTCGAAAGATTATTAAAGGTAGTAATACTCACTCCGAAACGTGGTTTTATGGGGTTTTTCATTAACAATAAATACATATCATCACGCCAAGTCCCTAGCGGGATAGGCAGAGAGTATAGAGCGCCAGTTCTCTCTACACTTACGTACCTCTTTCGCTTCGTCCACATTCATCAGTCTCTTCATATATGCTCGTCGGTTTCGAGTACTCTTAACGTTCCCGTCCTTGAGCGTCCGATCGATTTGCTCCAGGTAGTTGGAACGTGGCCTTCCCCTGGCTCTTCTTGCACACACTTTTGCTTTTTAGGTATATCTGTTTCGTCTTTCTGCACAATAAATAACATTAAAAAATATTAAAAACGTAGTTAGATTTCACTTATATAACTTTATCGTTACATATATCCTCAAGCCTTCCCACAAGAGTCCTCAAAGGGGTTGGCATGAGGTGTATAGGTAATACCCATACACCCACTTTCCGCCAGAGATATGTTTTAGGTGCCAACGTGAAGGATGGCGAGTCCATCGCCGTTACTCAAGCACGACTATACATACGCCTTTGAAGTGCTTCTCAGACTTATGCAGGTTAACTCTCGATGTTTCACCGTAAAGCTCGTGGTGTGACTAATCACTGTACTTAAGTTCAGAAAAAGTCATTGATACAGTCGCGATTCGAACTTGCGATCTTTGCGTCGCAGGCAACTTCTCGAACCACTCCGCCACCACGGCTGTAATATAATACATCTTCTTCTCAGCATATATGCGTCCACTGCTAGACATATGCGTCTTGCATGGATTTCCAAGCTGATCTTGATGCGGCGATCCTATCCTATGATATTATACATATTATAAGTTAATATCTTTCGACGTCTCTTCATATCCTACCCCAAAAAAGCTTGTTTAGAATGATTCAACCAAGATTCAATTCAACCCTGTTACAGGTCACCTTCTCGACCCAACCCCCCAAGGTGCACGTGATGCGTGTGTGGGCCTTCGCAGCGAAGCAGGCCCGCATCGGCAACTGGGAGAGCTGCGCCCGCGACAGAGATAGATTTAAACGGAGGTGAGCTTATTAGGAGCCAGAGGAAGACCACGTTCCAACTATATGGGTGCCCTGCCTGGATAAAATAAATTTAATCTAGAGACTGCGGGCTCGATTCCCGATTAGGGCGGATATTTGTGTAAATACATACATACATATCATCACGCCGAGTCCCTAACGGGATAGGCAGAGAGTATAGAGCGGCAGCTCTCTCTAACATATCTCTCTCGCTTCGTCCACATTCAACAGTCGGCGATGGACTAGCAATGTGTCACGTTAGCACCTAAAATATGTCACTGGCGGAAGGTGGATGTGTGGATACTACCTATACACCTCTGCTTACCCCTTGGGGGAAGGCGTGATGGTATAAAATTAAATTAACATGAGGAATATAATTTTCAGGATCGCAGACGTTGATATGGCAGTGTCTTGGGTGCTGAAGCCCCAACATCGCTCGAGGATCGTGTTCCAACGGTTCATGCCCTGGTGGAATGCCGAGAAGAGGAGAGAACTCGCCGAGAAGAAAATGAGAGAAGGCGAGCTGAAGGGAGTCGACGCTAGTAAAGAAGTAAGTGATGTCAGAGTTACAGACGAGGTGACAGGAATTGAAGGACCAGCAGAAGATAAAGTAACAGATAGTAGAATTGTAGACGATATTAAGCTCGATGTAAATGAGAATTTTAGAACGGATAACATTGGAAATGATTTTAAAGTTGATGGAGTGGACTCTCTAGATATAATTACAGAGGGTGATAATCATGTTGGCATTGGAAGATATGGCACTACTGTTAGCGTAACGGAGAGAAGTGTTTGCATACATGAAGGTGAAACTTCTTCCCATTTCGATAAATTGAGTAAAGACACAACGAATATTGACGTGTCTCGTCTATGACACTGTATCTAGGTGACAATGACAGAACCGAGTTTATATTTTTACGTAAATGTTGGAAGAGTTTTGAGAAATTTACATATTTTTTCGCATGCGATTTGCGTGTATTCCAAAGTTATATTATCCTAACGAAATTCGCTGTAAAAAAAAACATTGTTCTTACAGTTATGTTAATTTTAATGTCTGGTCTAGTGGGCAGAGATCATGGCTGCGAAACTTAAGGTCGCAGTTTCGATTCCCGCTGAAAGCGAGTATCTATGATCTTGGATGTCATACGTACGTATGTATGAATATTATGTATCTATGTATGTATATCGTTGTCCAGTTCCTGTACTACAATCTTTGCTTAGTTTGGGACTAGGTAAATTTGGATGGAATTGTCCTAAATTATCCCAAATTTATTTATCTATCAGATTGATTCAACTAAAAATGATAAAAAAAAAATTAAAAACCACAGATAAAAAATCTTACAATAACGTGAGTGCCTTAAGCGCGTTAGCTACACTGCACTTCTGTCGCTCACTTTACTGTCAGACATAAATTAAGATAAATGAAAACATCGAGAGGAAACCTGCATACGTTTGAGAAGAAGCCCAAAAGCGTATGTATAGTCGTGCTTGAGAAACGGCGACCGGCTCGCCATCTGTCGTTTTGGCATCTATCATATCTACGGAGAAAAGAGGGTTTTCTTACACCTCCGCCTACCCCTCGAGGAAGGTGTACGGAATGACGTCCAAGAACAAGAACCACAAGACCGAAAATAAGTAATTTTTTTTAATGTGAAACCTGCTGAGACAAAAAACAAGTCTATGTTAAGACTGAAATACTTACAAAATCGGTTGGAAAATGTCATACAGATGCTTTTGAAATCAGAACAGTTGCCCAAGTATTAGGAAACATTAAAAAAAGGTTAATTTATAATGTATTACGCGTACGAATCTGCTTGTAACGATAAAATTATACATTATATAGTTTCTGAAAAAAAGCCATAAAACCATTTTTAGAAGTGAGTATTACGCCCTTTAATAATGTTGTAACTTTGTTATCTTTGGAGCTATTTGCTTTATTGCATCGTCATGAGGATATATTAATAACAAACACACTATAACTTCTAGAAAACAACTGTACTATTTTCAAAGACATTCTGTATTAGTGTGTGTGAGAGAACTTTTGTAGTGACAAACTCTAGAAACGATTTATATAACCAACAATCAAATCAAATCAAATCAAAATCTTTTTATTTCACATGGGCCCTTATAAAACGTCGAAACAGAAGCACGGTTCGGGTTGGTCGCTTCCATGGAGAAGAACCGGCAAGAAACTCCATGGTTACTCTTTTCAAATCATTAGGCATATACAATATATTATATAACCAAATGCAAAGGGAAATGTATATTGTACATACATTTAATTTATTGTTTGAGTGATCTAAAGCCATCTTAGCCTCATATCGCCTTTCAAATTAAACCTTTGGCGAGAGTAATTTCTTGCCAATAAAATTACCATATCTGAAAATACTCTTCATTTCATGTACCAACTAAATTCTAATTATTTATTTTGTTTACAAAGGTTACAGATTTTATGTGGTACATTTAGATTCGCTATGTTACACAGCTAGGCATACTATATTATATATATATATATATATATATATATAGTTTATAAATTAAATACATAATAATTAAACTATATAGCAATCACCGTAAGAAAATAATATGTATTAATTATTGACACCACACATAAATTAATTTACTGAGTAATAATAAACTGCGATTTTTATCGCTTTTTTTGGTGGCAAATTAGAATGCTTAATGATCAGCTGCCATCGCCGCCATATGAAATGTCACTTTGTAATACGGAAGTTTTACTTATATAAATATGAGGTAAATACCATAGATTTTATGCAGCCATTTAGGGGTCATGCATTCACGTGATGCTCGAGGAAGGGGGGGGGGGGTTCGGAACTATCACTGAGAGTTTCGGAGTAGTCATATATTATCTGTCTCTAGTATTTATTTTGGCGTTGAATACACGGTCAAAATAAATATTTTTTATCGTTGACAAATGTCTAAAGATGCATTATTTACGGTTTTGTATTTAAAATTTATTATTTGTTGGAAACCGTATACTTTAACTGTAAATAGAAACTCGCCTCTTAAAACCAGCGCGGCAAAAGTTATTGAATTTGCATTACGTGATTAATGGACGACTCCTAAGGATAAATTTGTAAAAAAAAAGTAAAATGTATAAGTTTTAAACCGGCAATAAATATGCTCTATAGCTCAACTTGCGTCTGAAACTCGAAAACGTAAAAATAAATTTGTATGTAAAACAACTGCATCACAATGGTTGCAAGTTCGAATCCTGACTTTAGGTACCACTAAGTTAATAAAAAATTGTCACACCACGAGCTTTACGGTGAAGGAAAACATCGAGAGGAAATCTGTATACGTCTGAGAAGATATTCAAAGGCGTATGTATAGTCGTGCTTGAGTAACGGTGACGGACTCGCCATCTGTCACGTTGGCACTTAAAATATATCTCTGGCGGAAAGTGCGTTGTTGGCACAACCTACGCGTTCGGGCACCCCTTGTAGGTAGGCGTGATTATGTATATCTTATCTTACTAATATTATAAATGTGAAAGTTTGGATGTTTGCGGTTCCTTCACGCCCAGCGGCTGAACCGATTTGGCTGAAAGTTGAAATGGTAATAGCTTATACCTAGGAATAGGACATAGGCAATTTTTTTTTATTGTAAAAAATTCAAAGTTCTTACATTATAATGTTTGATGCTCTTTCACGGCTTAACGGCTTCGAGCAGGAAGATTTATATAATAATATAATATAATATATCCTCACGCCTTCCCACAAGGGTCCCCGAAGGGGTAGGCAGAGGTGTGTAGGTAATACCCACACACCCACTTTCCGCCAGAGGTATATTAGGTGCCAACGTGACAGATGGCGAGTCCATCGCCGTTACTCAAGCACGACTATACATACGCCTTTGAATTTCTTCTCAGACGTATGCAGGTTTCCTCTCGATGTTTTCCTTCACCGTAAAGCTCGTGGTGTGACTAATCACTGTACTTAAGTTCAGAAAACTCATTGGTACAGTCGGGATTCGAACTTGCGATCTTTGTGTCGCAGGCAACTGCTCGAACCACTCGGCCACCACGGCTGTAGGAAGATTTCCAAAGCAAATTTTTCGAACTCCACGCGGGCGAATCCGCAGGCATAAGCTAGTTATATTATATATTGTGTAAAAATTGTTATTCCTAAAATATCCCGGATGTTTCAAGTCAACTGATAAATGATGTTAAACCTACATTACATTGAGCGAGGTATTGTTTAAAAACAATATTTCTATGTAAAATCTTAACTGTAAATAGGTATATTAAGTATTATCCCAAAGAGACAGACTTCATCAAATGTCCATTTACAAACCGCTAAGGTGCCAACATACATTAGCCCCGATGGTAAGCGGTTACCCTCGCCTGTGTAACACCTGTCTAGAAATACAACCATTTATATTAGTCTATATGTACATTTTAGATATAATTATATGGACGTATATATGTATCTTTTGAGTTGTACATGTGTAAATAAAACCTGTAATATTATCCACACGTACCTATTTTTAATATTATTATTTATATTTTATCTTACTGTAATATATTATTGTGAAAATAAAATTATTTTGTTGTCCTAAGGGTTTTTGGTTCTGAAATAAATATCTATGGAGCACAATTTTCTTTTATTTTTCCGCCTGGCAATGTCTAGATGATAGTGATTGGTCACACCATGAGCTTTACGGTGAAGGAAAACATCGCGAGAAAACCTCGCGAAACCTGTATAGTCGTGCTTGAGTAACGGCGATGGACTCGCCATCTGTCACTTAGGCACCTCAAATACATCTCTGGAGGAAAGTTGGTGTGTGGGTACTACCTACTCACCACTGCCTACCTTTTCGGGGACTCTTGTGGTAAGTTATGTTTTATTCTAGAAAAATTAAAAAGAAATCAATTGCTACACGAGTTTTTGCTAAGTATGAAGGACTATGATCCATGTCATGACGTTGATAATTTAAAAATATAAAGTGGTGTGTCATCAATGTCATAATGTGTTGTAAGTGTTACATTACAGTATACATTGTAATCTTTGGTTGTATGTAAGTAAGCATCACAGGAATGATTCGACGTCAGTATAACCAAAAAATTTTAGCGGAAAATAAAGGTACTCGAAAAACTCGCGATAACGTATGAAGAGATCTGTTTATGATTGTGGATGAAATGAAAGAGGTCTGTAAGTTTGGGGGGAAATGGCGACCTACTTTAGCTACCTACTGAGGGACTAATAAAAGATATGACGCGGTAGTTCCATAAATACTTTATTTCGCACTCATGATTACAACACAAACAAAACGACAATTTACAGACGAACCTAATTACAGAGCTGCATAATCGCTATGTCGGAGGTCAAAGAAGAATCTTTTATATATGTACATTATATAAAACAAACAATAATAATAAATACAATTTAAAGCTTCCAATAGCAAACAAAATGAATCAAGGGTACCAGTCTTGTAGTATATATAGATTGACGAGAGATGGCGCTATTATTTTTTAATTTACTTAACAGAACTTGAGTATCAGTCTTGCAGCCTACGATAACTGCCGAGAGATGGCGCAATTCTTTATTACAAAATAACTGAAATCTTAAAATCTATTTACTTTGTGTTTTACTCGGCGATCTATTTTCTTCAAACGGCGGTAAGCCGAAGAGTTCTGGCTTGAAGTCCAGCAAGGATCGCAGTATCAGCGTTGCGTTGCGAGTTTGATCCCTATGCAGCGCTATTTCTGGTATCATGACCACCTAAGGAAGAAACATATTACCATGGAGTTAAGTAAGGGACTCGGCGTGTTGATATATATGTTCTATTAAAGCATGGATATTAAACTATTCATTTGTGGTAAAAAAAATGAATATATTCCCTCACGGGATAGGCAGGGAGAGTAGAGCGCCAGTGCTCTCTAGACTTACATACCTCTTTCGCTTCGTCCACATTCATCAGTCTCTTCATACATGCTTGTCGGTTTCGAGTACTCTTAACGCTCCCGTCCTTGAGCGTCCGATCGTTTTGATCCAGGTAGTTGGAACGTGGCCTTCCTCTGTCTCTTCTTGCACACACTTTCGCTTTGTATATCTGTTTCGTCAATCTTTCTTCACTCATCCTTTCAATATGTCCAAATCAACGTAACATGCCTTTCTTCATCTTTATATTCACACCCTCATTCACGCCAGTAGTTATGCGAATCTCTTCATTGCGGATTCGATCTTAAATCGTTACTCCGCACATTTTTCGAAGAGATCGCATCTCAACTGCATTTATGCTATTTTCATACTTCCTCTGACATAACCAGGGTTCTAAGCGGTCGCCATTATAGCGTTACTAGTTACATGAGCATTCTTGCTCAGAATTGTATTTAATACAAGAAACAAATAATATCAAGAATGTTACCTGCATACCGGCTCCCTTGGCAGCCTCCACACCAACTAGGGAGTCTTCAAACACCAAGCACTGAATGGTATAATGAAATAATCATCAAATTTTAAAAAAGCAAAGCAATTTCTAAAATAAAACTACTCAACAGACTTGAATGAAATTTGGCACGGTGATAGATCATTAGCAGGATTTTCACATAATATATGTTTTATTCCAGCAAATAAAATACAGAAAGATAAAACCTTTGAACTAACACTTCACACACACTTCGTTTGAAAATAAATTCAAAGGCGTATGTATAGTCGTGCTGTAGTAACGGCGATGGACTCGCCATCTGTCACGTTGGCACCTAATATACCTCTGGCGGAAAGTGGGTGTGTGGGTATTACCTATACACCTCTGCCTACCCCTTCGGGGACCCTTGTGGGAAGGCGGGAGGATATATCTTATCTTACTAATATTATAATGTGAAAGTTTGTAAGTTTGGATGTTTGGATGTTTGCGGTTCTGTCACGGACAAAAGGCTGAACCGATTTTGCTGAAAGTTGAAATGTTGATAGCTTATACCTAGGAATAGGACAAAGGGAACTTTTTTTTTAATCCTGAAAAAATCTAAGTTCTCTAATTATTATGTATGATGCTCTTTCACGGCATAGCGGCTGAACCGATTCAAGCAGGAAATTTTCAAAAGCTACTTTTTCGAACTCCACGCGGGCGAAGCCGCGGGCATCAGCTAGTATAAGTATAAAGAAGGTACTAAACCTTAGCTGGATGCGGCTTGTCTGGGAATCGCGACGCTGCCACTAAATACACATCTGGATTTGGTTTCCCTCTGTCTACTTCTGGATCCGTTGCACAGACCTAGGAACTCAACAATATTTTATCCAATAACCATAGGTACGTACAATCGGGAAGCAGAGGTATGTATGTATGTAAATAAAGAAATGTAGGCAGTAACCAAACACTTAGAGATTTTTATATATTTTAGGTGCCAACGTGACAGATGGCGAGTCAATCGCCATTACTCAAACACTATACATACGCCTATACATACGCCTTTGAATTGCTTCTCAGACGTATGCAGGTTTCCTCTCGATGTTTTCCTTCACCGTAAAGCTCGCGTGGTGTGACTGTACTTAAGTTCAGAAAAACTCATTGGTACAGTCGGGACTCGAACTTGCGATTTTTGTGTCGCTGGCAACTACTCGAACTATTCGGCCCGGCCGGCTTTTCACAATATATTACACACAATATTTTATTCTAATGTTGAGTATATATGATAACACTAGAGTATGCCCGCGGCTTCGCCCGCGTGGAGTTCGAAAAAGAAGCTTTGGAAATTTTCCTGCTAGAATCGGTTCAGCCGCTATGCCGCGAAAGAGCATCATACATTATAATATAAGAACCTTGAATTTTTCAGGAAGTAAAAAATAAAAAATTTGCTCCTATGTCCTATTCCTAGGTATAAGCTATCACCATTTCAACTTTCAGCCAAATCGGTTCAGCCGTTTGGCCGTGAAAGAACCGCAAACATCCAAACTTACAAACTTTCACATTTATAATATTAGCAAGATAAGATTATAATATTAGTAAGATTATAAATGTTGAGTATACATTTATACATCTACCTTGTGATGGAACAAAGCAAACAATTCGGGTCTGGCATTTGTGTGTAATCTGACAGCATCCTCGGTCGCGTTCGTGACGAGAGCAATCGGAATGTTCTTCGTATGGAGATGCGTTAACAACCTCTCAGCACCTGGCGAGATAAATCTTTATACAGATACTAGTTGTCCCGCCCAGCTTCGCTTGGGAGAAAAAATTAAAGTTCAAGAGTTCAGTGACATACACACAATTATATATATCAAGATATTTGACGGCCGTCTGGTCTGGTGGTTAGAGCTCCTGACTGCGAAACTTGAGGTCGCGGGTTCGAATCCCGCTGAGGGCAGATATTTGTGTGATGAACACGAGTATTTGTACCTTGTCTTGGATGTCCTATGTACTTATGTATATATCTATTTATATATGTAAATATATTATAGTTGTCTAGTTACCATAACACAAGCTTTGCTTAATTTGGGACTAGGTCAATTTGTGTGGAATTGTCCCAGGTATTTAATTATTATATACACCAGTTGTCTGCTCAAGTTATAGTGTGTTGCGAATATATCCTCATGACGATGTAATAAAACATATAGCTCCAAAGATAACAACATTATTGAAGAGGGTATTCTCTCACTCCGAAACATGGGTTTTATTAGCGGTGGCCGAATGGCTCGACTAGTTGCCTACAACGTAAAGACTGCAAGTTTGAATCCCGACTGTACCAATGAGTTTATCTTAACAGTGATTATTTATTTTATGTATTTATGTATAGTCGTGATTGAATAACGGCGACGGATTCGCCATCTGTCACGTTGGCACCTAAAATACATCTCTAGCAGAAAGCGGGTGTGTGGGTACTAACCATACACCTCTGCCTACCCCTTCGGGGACCCTTGTGGGAAGGCGTGAGGATATACCTATAGGTATGTATGTATAAAAATGTAACGAATCGCTGGCTGTACATTGAAGACATGAGAAAAAAATTACTTGGGACTTTTATCAACGCAAATAGCACCCAAAACAATGATTGTTAGAATTTTTTACTGTTTATTTGTTTGGCTGCGTTTGTGCACTTTTCTCAGAAACGGCTTATCTTTTTTAAATGTAGTTTTCACTTATATATTGTGGTAAGCTACGCTTAACATATCGAGGAACCAAAATATATATCCAAAAAATTCTGCCCGAATCACTATTCCGCGCGGACGAAGTCGCGGGCATAGCTAAGTAAATGCCAGGATACATAAGCGAGGATGCCTACCTTGCTGTAATGGAGCGGTAGGCAGCATACTCTTGGCCAATTGGGACATCTGCTCTTCAAATTGGTCGGCAGATATAGGCATTTTTAGCTCCTCGACGACTGCTACGCATATGTCCTTGTCTGTACCACCGTACATCTTGAAGAAATATTTATGTATTTTATTACTTCTCAACGATCAAGTGGTTTGAGTAGTTGCCTGCAACACAATGATTGCAAGTTCGAATCCAGACTGTAGGCACCAATGAATTATTTCTGAGCTTATGTACCGTTAATCACACCACGAGCTTTACGGTGAAGGAAAACATCGAGAGGAAACCTGCATGCGTCATTCAAAGGCGTATATATAGTCGGGCTTGAGCAACGGCGTCGGACTCGTCTGTCACGTTGGCCTGTCACCTAAAATATATCTCCGGCAGAAAGTGGGTGTCTTGTTTTGAGACGTGTATAAAATAAATACTCTTTCACGCACTACCTACTTACTCTGATTTGTAATTCCTTAGTATAAGTTTTTCCATATTTTTCACAAATATCTTTTATCATCTTATGGTACATCAATTCGGAGGCTGTAAACAAAGAAGAATTACGTTAATATCCACAAAAAAAACTTTTCACCAGTGATATATTTTAAGTGCCAACATGACAGGTGGCGAGTCCATTGCGGTTTCGACTATACGGACTATACGGATCAAGGACGGGAACGTCAAGAGTACTCGAAACCGGTGAACATGTATGAAGAGACTGATGAATATGGACGAAGCGGAAGAGGTATGTAAGTCTAGAGAGAACGTGCGCTCTATACTCTCTGCCTACACCGTTGGGGACTCGGCGTGATGATATTTATATATTTATGACTATACATACGCCTTTGAATGTCTTCTCAGACGTATGCAGGTTTCCTCTCGATGATTTCCTTCGCCGTAAAGCTCGTGGTGCTATCAACACCTTAGCTAATTTGTTCTATTAATCTGCGCAAAAGTTAATCAATTGAAGTTCATTTACAACTAGTACCCGCGATTTCACGTAGTTAAAACAATAACATAACAGCCATGGCCGAGTGGTTTGAGCAGTCGCCTGCAACATAAACATTGCAAGTTCGAATCCGACAGCAGCAATTCCTTTTGCTGAATTCATGTACAGTGATAAGTCACATTACGAGCTTTACGGCGAAGGATATTTATTACAATAACCACTATTTACCAAATACATAATAATAATATAATATATCCTCACGCCTTCCCACAAGGGTCCCCGAAGGGTTAGGCAGAGGTGTATAGGTAATACCCACACACCCACTTTCCGCCAGAGGTATATTAGGTGCCAACGTGACAGATGGCGAGTCCATCGCCGTTACTCAAGCTCGACTATACATACGCCTTTGAATGTCTTCTCAGACGTATGCAGGTTTTCTCTCGATGTTTTCCTTCACCGTAAAGCTCGTGGTGTGACTAATCACTGTACTTAAGTTAAGAAAAACTCATTGGTACAGTCGGGATTCGAACTTGCGATCTTTGCGTCGCAGGCAACTGCTCGAACCACTCGGCCACCACGGCTTACGACACCAAATACATATGCATACATATGTACACGATATACCATAATAAGTATTTGTTCCTCCGTCTGTGTGTTCCGGCTTATCTATAAAACGGCTTGACCGATTTTGAGCGGACTTTCACTGGCAGATACATACATACATATCATCAGGCCAAGTCCCTAGCGGGGCAGGCAGAGAGTGTAGAGCGCCAGTTCTCTCTAGACTTACATACCTCTTTCGCTTCGTCGACATTCATCAGTCTCTTCATACGTGCTCGTCGGTTTCGAGTACTCCTAACGTTCCCGTCCTTGAGACTCCGATCTATTTGATCTAGGTAGTTGGAGCGTGGCATACATCAGCTATCACTGGCAGATAGCTGATGTATTTTAGGAACCGAACAATTGTTTTGTTAAATTGCACGCGGGCGAAGTCGCGGGCATACCTAGTACCCACCACTTATGATCTAAATAACTAAATCTCAACTTACACGGGTGAAATAACGGGCCAGAGCTATATTTTTTTTTATACAACAAGAGTAGCGAACAAGCATACGGCCCATCTGATGGGAAACGGTTACCGTAGCCTATTTACGCTCACGATACCGAAGTATCACTTGCGCGTCGCCACTCTGTGTTCAGAGAGTTATAGTGTGTTGGCAGCATAAACGGTTTAATCCCTCTGCTTCCAACACAATGTAATAATCCTCCCCCCTCCCCAAGGAGCTCATTACTGGCAACTTTATTCACCGCGTAGGAACACAACACAATCAATAGTGTTATTTGGCTACGGCCTTCTATAAGGTGGAGGTCCTGCCCCAGTCGGGCAGCTCCCTATTCGAACGGGAAACCCGTTGCGCCCTACCTCTCTTAAAAGCTAGTAAAGAATACGTCTTAGATGAGCAACATACCCAACACTGTACCGTCCATATCAAACAGGCAGTGTGACACTTTCTTATACCGCTTCTTGGAGATGTTCCGGCCCGATATCATAGCCCGTGTTCCATAATGAATCTGCTTATAATGCACCCACAAGCACTTGAGCGGCGAAACATTGTCGCAAATTTTCGGAATGGTTTCTTAATTTCGAAGCGAAAGAGGTCTGTAAGTCTAGTGGTCTACTTGATCTGCTTCCACCGTAAAGATCTCGACGTGATGATATGCATTTAAGTGTCTCAATTTCAGTCCGATTTTGATTTAAATATAATGTGTCCGAATCTGTAATGCCAATAACGCCGAGAGGAGAAGGTGGAGAATGGAGATCGGAAGTGAGGAAGAAGAGATTTTATTTTAATACTTGTAATTCCAGTGTTTATGTGAATTAAACTGTATTGCGTGGGTCATTAGCGATTTTTTTTGTTTTAAAAATAATAGGATTTTGAAAAGAAAACAGACGGAGTACAGACGGGCCAGAAGATTTTGATATGTCAATAATACAATTTACAATCTGACATTTTGGTGACTTGACATAAAGAGTTGAGTGTATTGATGACTTGAATAAAAGTCCTTCAGACCTCTCTTTAAAAATGTTAACACTAGCTATACAGCTATGCATCCACTCGTTTTAGATTAAGAAACGGTCCCACATGTCAGTTGCCACATGTCTGAAGGGCTAGGCAGAGGTGGATAGATATTTTGGGTGCCAACGTGACAGATGGCGAGTACATCGCCGTTTTGCAATCACGACTACACATACATTTTTGTATTTTTTTCATAAACGCATGCAGGTTTCCTCTCGATGTTTTCCTTCACTGCATATCTCGTGGCGTAACTAGTCACTGTACACAAAAACTCATAAATTAAAGTTACCACCAACCAAAATACCTGCCAGGAGAAGAAACGGCGAAACAAACTCCCTGGTTAGAAGGTCAATAAATGCAAAAGAAAGAGCAGAATTGTACAAGTTTATTTACGACACACAAAATATAACCTTACCGACATAGCCCTAGGCAATCAAATGGACACCCATATATTTTCTATTTTATACTACAAGTGTGCCAAACAAGCATACGCCCCACCTGAATGGGAAACGGTTACCGTAGCCTATTTACGCTAACGATACCGAAGTATCGATTGCACGCTGCCATTCTATGTTCGGAGACTTATACTGTGTTGACAGCAACATAGGACTGATCCCTCTGCTGCCAACACAATATAACAATCCTCCCGCCTCCCCAAAGAGCTAATTACTGGAGACCTTATTCACCGAGAAGGAACACATAACAATAAATTGTGTTGTTTGGCTACGGACTTCTATAAGGTGGAGGTTCTGTCGAGTCGGGCAGCTCTAAATTCGAACGGAATATCCCGTTATGCCCTACCTCTCTTGATTATGTCATCACGATACATCTCATCACGCCGAGTCCCTGATGGGGTAGGGAGAGAGTATAGAGCGCCAGTTCTCTCTAGACTCTACATGCATGAAGCTCAGAAGGCAACATCATCTCATACCTTTCGGTATGGGAATAATTAGAAGGCATAATAAGTCTCACACACACTGCACTCATACCGGGTCAAGCACGATAAGAGCGGAACGCGCTGACGCAATTAGGTCACGGTCATTACTGAAGAGACCGCTAATACGATCTACCCTTCCCTCCCTCGCCCCACTTGCGGGTGCGCACGTGTCTATGTGATGAAAAATGTGTTTAGTCCTTTAACATTTACGGCTTATTTTTGCGCGCACTTTACTTTTTGTTATTACGTTACACTTCTTAGATAACCACGCGTTCAAATTTACGGCTGACAGAAGTAATTAATAATGAAAAAGTTAAAACTACTTCTTTGAACTGGATCGATTCCATTACTGATTCTTGTGTTCGTAAAAAATTGGCTCCTACCGAAAAAATTGCCCTGTATATCAATTATAGAGTATACAGTAAATAGAAAGAGACACAACGCTTCCCTAACAAAATGTATCATAGTACATGTAAGACCCATGGTGGCCGAGTGGTATAAGTAGATGCCTACAACTCAATGATAGCATGTTCGAATCCCGACTGTACCATCGGGTTGTTCTGAACTCATGTTTAGTCACACCACGAGATTTACGGTGAAGGAAAACATCGAGAGTAAACCTGCATACGTTTGAGAAGAAATCATTCAACAATCATCAATTCAACATCAAAGACCTATTTATAGTCTTGCTTAAGAAACGGTAATGGATTCGCTAACTGTCACGTTGGTGTCTCCGGCGAACAACTGGGTGTGGATTCTACACCTTTTGGTACCAGAAATAATGGAAACGATACAAGTAATAAAAACTCAAAAAAAGCAGCCCAAACAAGAAACAATTGTTGCCAGAAGAAAAAAGAACAATTTGCCAAGGCAGAATAAGTAGATGGGCATAATTATGAACATGGCAATACGGAAGCGGATCATTTTCTTCTTGGCATATTCAGTGTTCTTCAGGTCATCTTTGATGATGTACCGCCTGCTGCCGATAACCAAGTACTTCAGGTACTCATCCCAATCTAAGGCTTCTATGTCGAAATTATAAATTCTCCTGTCAACTGGCGATAATTTGTCAAATAAATCTTCAAGATTCTTGTCTTCGAACTGCCACTCTTGTGTCGTGAAATATCCCAGGGCAACACTCATTTTGTAAGTCTTTTCGTAAATTTTCACGAATCTGTAACAATAAACCTAATCATTATCATTATCATCATAATACCTCATCATCATAATATCAAGAGCTGGCCTCTTGTCGGCGTCTCTGATGCAACTCCTTCCATTTGCCTCTGTCCAGCGCAATCTCTTTGACCTACCTATACGCCATGACAGACACCTTTGCTTTAAGAGCTGGCCTCTTGTCGGCGTCTCTGATGCAACTCCTTCCATTTGCCTCTGTCCAGCGCAATCTCTTTGACCTACCTATACGCCATGACAGACACCTTTGCTTTAAGAGCTGGCCTCTTGTCGGCGTCTCTGATGCAACTCCTTCCATTTGCCTCTGTCCAGCGCAATCTCTTTGACCTCCCTATACGCCATGACAGACACCTTTGCTTTAAGAGCTGGGCTCTTGTCAGCGTCTCTGATACAACTCCTTCCATTTGCCTCTGTCCAGCGCAATCTCTTTGACCTCCCTATACGCCATGACAGACACCTTTGCTTGAAGAGCTGGGCTCTTGTCGGCGTCTCTGATGCAACTCTTTCCATTTGCCTCTGTCCAGCGCAATCTCTTTGACCTCCCTATACGCCATGACAGACACCTTAGATCTGACTCATGCATGTTAAAAATGCCGTGTCTTGGCTCTGAATATTTTACTCAAACTGTACCAAACATTTACACATTGCTTGTTATTTAGGATGTCAAGACTAAACAAACCGATCGAACAACTGGCGGTCTTTTTCATCTGGGAAGGCCCTATGCGGACAAGACTTAATTTTTTTTTATACAACCTAAGTGGCAAACAAGCATACGGCCCACCTGATGGGAAACGGTTACCGTAGCCTATTTACGCTAACGATACTGCCACTGCGTTCGGAGAGTTAGAGTGTGTTGGCAGCATAATGGTTTTAATCCCTCTGCTTCCAACACAATGTAACAATCCTCCCCCGTCCTCAAGGAGCTCATTACTGGAAACCTTATTCTCCCTGTAGGAACACAACACAATTAATTGTGTTATTTGTCTAAGGGTTTCTATAAGGTGGAGATCCTGCTCCAGTCGGGCAGCTCCAAATTCGAACGGGAAACTCTTTATGCCTTACCTCTCTTTCATTTGACCCCCTAGCCCCTAGTGTTTGCTTAGCACAAACAAGTACCTGGCTGGAGGCCTTTGGTCTTGCCATTGCAATATAAAGAGCGGTTTCACCGTCCCTACGAGAATTCATCTATAAAAATAACTAAAATTGAAGTGTCTGTTTGTAATATTAAAATAACCAACCGCTTTTTACTAAATGCATATGGATGTATACACGTCTGTCTGTCTGTTTGTTCCGGGACATCTCTGAAACGGCTGGACCGATTTTAACGGGACTTTCACTGGCAGATAGCTGATATTAAAAGGAATAACTTAGGCTACTTTTATTTTAGAAACTGAGTAAAAATTTTTTGCTAAATTGCACGCGGACGAAGTCGTGGACAAAGCTAGTAATTAATAAACCTTGCTTGCTTAAGTCAACAATCAGTAGTGTCTTAGTGTGTCAGTGTCTAGCTTGTACTAATATCATCGAGAGTTGTAAAGAGTAGATTGCTGGTTCTCTCTAGATTTACAGACCCCTGTCGCCTGTCAAATTCATACTTCATACTTGCTTTCAAGTTCAAGTTCTCTTGCCGTTCCTATCCTTGAGTGTTCGATTCGATCGATTAGATCTAGGTAGTTGGAAAGGTTTTCCTCTGAATCTTCTTACACACACTTCTACATCGTATATCTTATAGTAGAGTTATTTTGAAATTTAGATTTGTTGTATGCTGTGACAAGTTTAAAGTTTACCTCCTCTTCTGTCCCATCAGCAGACAGATACCGTCGATCACATATCCAGGAATGTAGTGCAGAAGCCAAGTCAGTAGGTAAAAGATGAACTTGTGCTTAGTAGCGTAAGCAAAGGACCACCACACAGCTTCAGGAGTCGGTAGGATTTCCCTGTGGTTCTTGGCAATTTCATCTATGTGTTCTGTAAAATGATTATAAAATATATCAGTTCACAGTTACACAGAGAAAAGGAAATTTTATTGTATGTATTTTTGTTTTTCGCGAACTAGCTAAGAGCGAGAGCAAGCACGATAAGAGCGGCACGCGCTGACGCAATTAGACGGTCTTCTTCTACAGAGGAGACCGCCCGCTACTGGAATCTATCCTCCCCGCCCTTACCCTGCTTGCGGGACCGCACGTGTCTAGGTAATGAAAAAATTGTTTACTCTATTAACGTTTACGGCTTATTTTGTACCTATTCTTATGTGCTCCTAAAAATGGCTCTTACCGAAAAAATACGTCCCTCACGGGGTAGGCAGAGATTATAGAGCGCCAGTTCTCTCTTGACTATATTGAAAGGCAATTCCAGAGAAATTGACCAAGTCTGATGAAGTTCAGAAAAAAACTTATTAGCAAACTCGAGGTCCGGTAAGATCTTTGCTTTTGCAGACGGCTCTGTCCTTTTAACGCCTATGCAATAATTACGTTTGCACAATAATTTTTCAAAAATACCTACTCCAACGAATATGGTTTCTGGTAGAAGAGATGACATGGTATATTTTCATGGCTCTTTCACTTGTCGCAATCCTTTGTCCCACTTCCCACCCAGCGGCTATGGTACTATTGGTGACGTAATCAACAGGTATCAGGCCTATTTTATGGTCATCACTAGCGTATATGACTTGTACGGGGCCCAGATATGATCCCAGGAAAACCTGAAATATACAGGTATCAAAGTAAACCAAGTTTCACCACCATTTATTATATATTAGGACCGTTAGACCAATACAAGTCTCATACCCGATCTGTCGCCCCAAACATATCAAACTTAATTAAAGAGAAAAGAGATGCCAGAAAACTATGGCAACAAAATAGATGTCCTGATGCGAAAAAGAGATTTAACTACAAAGTGAGAGAGCTAAAACAAGCTCTACAATAAGACCGGAACTATACCTTCCAGGCGTACCTAGAGAGCCTTGATGCAACATCAGCTACATATTACCTCTTTGGAAAGCCACTAAGAAAATTAAAAGACCCGTAGTAAGACACCACTTAGAAAATCTGATCTCAGCTGGGCGCGTAGTGACCAAGAAAAAGCAGCTACATTTGCAGAGCATTTAGAAAAAGTTTTTCAACCCCATCCATATGAGGGTTCACCCGAACACGAAAAAGAAGTTTTCGAGTTTCTGGATACTCCCAACCAGGATGATATCGAACCTGACTACTTTACTGTAAGTGAAGTAAAAACAATTATTAAAATAGCCAACTCTAAGAAAGCCCCTGGATACGACCTAATTACTAATAAAGTCTTACAGGAACTACCGGACTCTGGCATAACACTTCTCACATCAATCTATAATACCATTACCAAACTTAGGGTTATCCCTCCGCAATGAAAAGTCGCCCGAATAATGTTGCTACTGACACCAAACAAGGCACCAGAGGACACAAAATCATACAGACCAATTAGCTTGTTACCAATACCCGCGAAAATATACGAATCCCTAATATCGCGCCGACTGACACTATTGATAGTGCAGCGCAAATTGATTCCTAAACACCAATTTGGATTTCGACGTAAGTACGCCACAATCGAACAGGTTCACAGGCTAATAAGCGAAATTGACATGGCCTTTGAAACTAAAAAGTACTGTGCAAGTGCTTTTCTAGATATATCACAAGCTTTTGATAGGGTATGGCATGAGGGTCTGTTATTTAAAATAAAATCTCTAATCTAGATATTAAAATCTTTTTTGGAAAACAGACACTTCCTAGTCCAACACGGCGAAGCGCTGTCAAGTATCTGCTCTGTTAAAGCAGGCGTTCCACAAGGTAGCGTGTTGGGCCCGACGCTGTACCTTATCTACACATCTGACCTACCAACTTCAGAGAGTATCACTGCTGTTCACCCAGATCCAGTTGAGGCGGCAGAACTGTTACAGCGAGGGCTTAATGATATATCTACCTGGTTAAAACAATGGAGAGTCAAGGCCAACGAAACTAAATCTGTTAGTGTTACCTTTACTTTACGGAGAGGCACTTGTCCACCCGTCAAACTTAATAACGTAGAAGTCCCTCAATCACATCATGTCAGATTTTTAGGTTTACACCTTGATAAGCGACTCACACAAAAACATATTTTCAGAAAAAGAAAACAATTGGGACTACAACTACGCAAGCTGTATTGGTTAATAGGTCGCCGATCACAGCTCTCGCTGAGCAGCAAGCTACTGCTCTACAAAACGATCCTTAAACCAATTTGGACATACGGTATACAACTCTGGGGGACAGCTTCTCATTCCAATATCGAAACCGTACAAAGATTTCAAAACAAAATCCTGAGGATGATAACCGGTGCTCCCTGGTTCGTCACAAATGAGCAGCTACATCACGACCTGAACATGACAGCAGTCAAACAGGAAATTATCTTCCATACAAACACCTACAAGGAAAGAATTAGAGACCATCCGAACAGCCTGGCCAACGTCTTGATGGAAGACAGCAGTATAATTCGCAGATTGAAACGAAAGATGCCCCAAGACACACTAAAATTGCAACAGTGAAGTAAAGTAGGATACGACACAGATCGTATACCGAACATGCCAATCAGAAACCCAACCAACCCACTGATAAATGTCCTTGTGGTGACAGATCGCAGTGTACCGGGAGACAAAAAAAAGAAATATATATTAGGATGGCTTAACAAAAAAGTTTACCACAGTCTTCTCACGGAACTCCAGACATGCTAACATATAATATTTTTCCAAATCATCAAGCAGTTTCCCACACCATTAACGCACACATCACTCAGGCTCCGTGCCACAGTCCACCAGTGCCCGGTGCGGGGCGGTGGACTTCACACACGGCTTTGTTACTCTTCCCACACGTATGCAGGTTCCCTCACCATGTTCACACACACATCACTCAGGCTCCGTGCCACAGTCCACCAGTGCCCAGTGCGGGGCGGTGGACTTCACACACGGCTTTGATACTCTTCCCACACGTATGCAGGTTCCCGCACCATGTTCACACACACATCACACAGTCCACCAGTGACCAGTGCGAGGCAGTATAACATCCCGTGTATGCTAATGGTGATACTCACCCCGCTAGCGCCATATATACAGCTTCCATCCAGCCAACCGGGCAACGGCTCCCGGTATGCATGCATCACTTGAAATAGAATGTTTATATATTATGCATTAAATAATAATATATTGAATATTATACGATTGTGAACATCTAGTCTGACAGGACTATTATTCCTACAGGTAACCAGTGTTTAAACCTGGGGTGGAAAACAAGCACGCGATCCGCTCAATGGTAAGCCGTTACCACCGCCTATGGACGCTTGAAACAGTAGGAGTATAAGTCACGCGCCGCTGACTCTGCAGGAATCTTTTCACACCCTTCTTGGAGAACTTCATGCTGTACTCTCCAGGGAAAACCTCAACGGGGAGCTCATTCCACAGCCTGAGCGTTCGCGGAAGGTAACTCCTTTGGAACCTTTGTGGTTCCACAAAGGTCTCGCACGGTGCGCTTCCAAAGGAGTTTTCTTCCGCGAACGCTCAGGCTGTGGAATGAGCTCCCCTTTGAGGTTTTCCCTGGAGAGTACAGCATGGAGTTCTTCAAGAAGGGTGTGAAAAGATTCCTGCAGGGTCGGCAGCGCGCGAGTGATACCCCTGGTGCTGCAAGCATCCATAGGCGGCGGTAACCGCTTACCATCAGGTGGACCGCATGCTTGTTTGCCACCCAATTGGTATAAAAAAAAAAGTCCATAGCCAAATAACACAATTATTTGTGTTGTGTTCCTACGCGGTGAATAAGGTTTCCAGTAATGAGCTTCTTAGGGAGGGGGGAGGATTGTTATATTGTGTTGGCAGCGGAGGGATTAGTCCCATTATGCTGCCAACACAGTATAACTCTCCGAACACAGAGTGGCAACGCGCAAGTGATACCTCGGTATTGTAAGCGTAAATAGGATGCGGTAGCCGTTTTCTATCGGGTGGGCCGTATGCTTGTTTGCCACTCTTGTTGTATAATAAAGAGCTCTGATGAGCACACAGAGCTTGGGTGTCAGCTAAGCCTTATCCTCTGAATGGCCACGTAGCTACACTAACTAACTGCTCACCTATAGCCGGTCTGACGATGCACACGGGCAGGTCGGCTCCCATGGTCTTCACGAGGTCTTCAGCCACAGCTTTGGTGAACGTATACGTGTTGGGCCAACCCTTAATCAATCTGGAATTACGGAATGTTGTATTACTTTTTTTGGGAGCAATTGGTGTTTACACGACAACATACAAAGGGAAAGTCAGAGCATAAAAATCAAATTTTGCAGAACATAATAATTCGCGAGTCCATCGCCGTCTTTGAAGCGAGAGCGGTCAAAAACCTCACGATGTGATACGGTCAAAAACCTCACGAGTTGATAGTAATTTTATGCACTATTTTAAATGGAGCTATTGATTTCCCTGTTAGATACATGTATGCATTTTGACTTCGCAATGTCAAGATTTCCATATAACCTACCCAGGAAGGCATGCTACGTTGCTTCGGACTAGAAAAAGGAAATTTAATATACCTACAATGCGAATGTGTCGCAAAGGAGCAGAGGAAGACCACATTCAAATAACTTGGATCAAATCGATTGAATAAACTAGGATGGAAAAGTCAAGAGCACTAGAGTGCATGTAGCGAAAAGTGGATGAATGCGGACGAGTTTGTACGCCTAGAGAGAATCGAAGCCCTACGAAGGCTTCGCGAAGGACTCGGCGTGATGCAGTATGCATGTTATTGAGGAGATCAGCTTGATATACCCAGGAGTGAGGTCGTTGATCCGTTGCGTCTCAACATTTTCAGCCATCTGTATCAGCGCGTCCGGAGGGATGGGAGGTCGGTAGATGAACTCCCGTACTTCCTCGCCACTCCGCTCCTTCGTAGCCTGAGAGAACGCAGTCGACACGTGCACAAGTGACCTGCAGTATTGAATAGCACCAGTTCAGACATTTCGGACTTGTGTCGTGACTTAATATACAATCTTGAAGAAGACTGCTTAAACCACGTGACCACCATGGCTCTATGTACTCACCTAAGTTTACCACAACCCTTTGCCAGAGTGATCAGTTCCCGCGTGCCTCTGACGTTAACCATGGTAGCCACTTGCATCGGCTCGTCAAACCGCGTTGTGGCTGCTAAGTGGAAGATTACATCCACCTGGAATTCGCAACACGACTTGTAAAGACTCAGTGCCACCAGTGCCCAGTGCGGGGCGTCGGACTTCGCACACGGCTTTGATACTCTTCCCACACGTTTGCAGGTTCCCTCACCATGTTCACACACACATCACTCAGGCTCCGTGCCACAGTCAACCAGTGCCCAGTGCGGGGCGGTGGACTTCACACACGGCTTTGATACTCTTCCCACACGTATGCAGGATCCCTCACCATGTTCACACACACATCACTCAGGCTCCGTGCCACAGTCCACCAGTACCCAGTGCGGGGCGGTGGACTTCACACACGGCTTTAATACTCTTCCCACACGTATGCTGGTTCCCTCACCATGTTCACACACACATCACTCAGGCTCCGTGCCAAAGTTCACCAGTGCCCAGTGCGGGGCGGTGGACTTCACACACGGCTTTGATACTCTTCCCACACGTATGCAGGTTCCCTCACCATGTTCACACACACATCACTCAGGCTCCTTGCCACAGTCCACCAGTGCCCAGTGCGGGGCGGTGGACTTCGCACACGGCTTTGATACTCTTCCCACACGCATGCTCATACCTCTTTGAAAATGGCCTGCCAGTCCTCATCTTTGAGGCCGAGTCTTAGTTCAGCCACATCTCCTTCCACGGGAACTATTCTGTGAGCATAATCTGGTTGGCTTTTTTTGAGACCATCGAATAACTAAAAATAACACAAAATGATTACGTTAATGTAATTTTCCTTTCACCTGCACTACAGGAAAACCTGAAATGACCCAGGAATGTTTGCTAGGGTATACAAGCATGCAGTCTACCCGATGGTAAGCGCCTATTGCCACCCGCCACCTATGGACACCAAGGTTATTGTACGAGTGTTGACGACCCTGCAACTTTGGATTCATCTATACTAATATTATAAAGAGTATGTAAGTATGTTTGTATGCAGTTGGCTCAAAAAGTAGTGAACCGATTTTAAAAACTCTTTCACCATTTGAATGCTACATTATCACTCATAAATATAGGCTATTTTAATTGCAAGAAAAAATTAACATTACGCCAAAATGTTCAAAAATAAAAGTCCACCCGTGCGAAGCCGGGACAGGCCGCTAGTTTCAAATATTCTTAAAAAACTTTATGCTGTACTCTGTAGGGAAAACCTCAATGGGGAGTTGATTCCATAGCCTGAGCGCTCGCTTAGGGAAACTTATAAAACCTCTCATAAATCTTACCGTATCTTCAAAGATATTATGTAATCTCTCCTGAATGGTCTTCCCTTTCTTTGACCTTATGAGCATGAAAAGCTTCTTTACTTTTGTTGATCTGAAATCAGTAACGTGCATCCGGTATTAGGCATATGGCTTGAAGTACCTGGGACATTGGTATTTATATAATATTTTGAGATGTGGAAAACTTTTGCCTTATTAAAACGCTAATCGTGGGTAGTCTATAACTATTTAAATTAGAATTTATAAAGGATATAATGTATCTTTTAATCACGTGTAGTTCGTTCCATTTCAAATAGTCACTTGAGTATGAAACATGTTGCCGCTCGGCTGGTACTAAAAGACCTGACTTTTCTCCAAAACCCAATCGATTAAGTGTCGCTGACCAGATATGGCTCGAGCCGACTTCGTGGCACACGTTTCCATTCGGCAGAAGACAAAGGACACTCGCGACAAGAACTGTATTCAAATCCGGAAAAAGCATTAAAAAATTTGCTTTCATGATTCGATAATTCGATTATACATATAAGGCAGTGGAAGTCTAAACATTCTTTGACTATATTTTTAGATTGGAAGTGTAGTTTGATGTATGTGAGGTAAATGGAGAGCTTTTTTAATTATGGGAACAATCTTGAGATATTTTATGGGATTCGTGTGTGTAAAGAAGTGTAATCGTGGGTCTCCGTGTGTATGCTTTATAGAAACGAGAACTCTTCTGGAATTCCTGGATACTACAATGTATATCTCGAAATAAGTATCCTTTGTATAATCTCAAGTGTGTTGCGATCATTAGGCCACTGCCTCATTCCCGGAGGAAATCCCGCCGGAGGCACGGCCACCTACTGCACGGACTATAGTATACAATAGCACATTACCTGAACAACTTCTCGATGAGATGTTTACCAAGGAACCCAGACCCTCCAGTCAGGAACACCACTGAGCCTTCGTAGAAGCGCTGAATATCAGAAGTGCCAATCCCGGTCGCATCATGCAATGCCTGTTGTCGTGATATCGCCTCGATCTCTATGGCCAGTGCTGGGTCCATTTCTGAGCGCTCTTCAGGGTTCACTGTTTCAGCGGAAACTTTATTTTTTAATGATTCTCTTTAAGGATGGATAAAGTGAACCCCCTAAAATTGTGCTAGCAAGTTGAAACTCCATTCGTCTGTACAAAATATCTTTCTTTTGCTAAATTTCCTTCACATATAAATATCGTAATTATAAGGAGAAAGCATTGCCTCTGGATACCATAATGAAAGAAGAATGCTAATATACAGTTCACTTAATATAACGACGGAGTTATGATCTCAGATCGAATCCGCAATGAAGAGATTCGCAAAACAACTGGCTTGAAAGAGGATGTGATTGTAAAGATGAAGAGAGGCAAGTTGTTACGTTGATTTGAACATGTAGAAAGGATGAGTGAAGAAAGATTCACGAGACGGATATACAAAGCGAAAGTGTATGCAAGAGGTAGCCCACGTTCCAACTACCTAGATCAAATCAATCGGACACACAAGGATTACAATATGAAGAGTACTCTAAACCGGCGAGAATGTGGGAGACTGATGAACTCGGAGTGATAATCTGACTTGTGTCTATCAATAATGTACCTTTTAGGTCCTTATTGCTTGAACCTCAACGATCGAATAGTAATACTAAAAGTGACACAAGGTACAGTATTGGTCAATATATTATAATTAATTACAACTTAAATCAATGCAGCGAAGTACATTGTAAATTAAGTTCCTAATTGGTGAAGGCTGCGTGTATATCGGCAATTTTATTGATTAATCCAGTTTGTATCATATATTTACTTACAATATTGAGCCGTATTGGCTTAGTAGTTCGATTAGTTACAACGCAAATATTGCAAGTTCAAACTCCGATTGTGTCAATGATTTTCTTTGAATTTAAGTACAGTGATTAGTCACACCACGGGCTTAACGGTGAAGGTAAACATCGAGAGGAAACCTGCATACGTTTGAGAAACTAAAATACTGATGTTGAATCGTGCTTGGGTAACGGCGATGGTCTTGCTATCTGCCATAATGGCACCTTAAATATATCTCCGGCGGAAAGTGGGTGTGCGGTTACTACCTACACCTCCGGGGTCCCTTGTGGGAAGGCGTGGTGATATATTAGATACTAGCTGTCCCGCCCAGCTTCGCCCGGGTGAAAAAGTAAAAAAAAACGTTTTTCAACTATTGCTTCCCCTATGGAGGCAATAGTTAAAAACGTGTTTTAAAAAAAAGTTGAGTTTCATAAAATCCGTTCTTAGCTGACCTCTACACCGCGTAAAGAATACTCCTACCAAATTTCAAGACAATCGGCCTTATAGTTCCTGAGATTTCATGATGAGTGAGTTAAAAAATGGGATCTCCTATATATATAGATTATGATTCTAGGGAATATATTAATAAGGTCGATGGACTCGCCATCCGTCACGTTGGCACCTAATATACCTCTGGTGGAAAGTGGATGTGTGGGTACTACCTATACAACTCTGCCTATTCCTTCTGGGACCCTTGTGGGAAGGTGTGAGGATAATAACAATAATAAAAATAATATATTATTTTAGAGAAAAAAACATAATTGAAAGCAAATATGACGCCGATGAAACTGCAGGGCAAAGCTAGTATGTACTTAAAATGAAGTCAAAAGGAGAATCACGACTCGTCTATTCGTATGTTGGAGTATAATTCAAGCCAAGCCACCGTCATTTCATTAATATTAAACACCAAATGTTGACATTAACATGACAGGACCGAGTCACTCCAAAGGTTAATCAGTTTACATTTACGAATACAACTACCTACACCGGAAAAAGCCGTGGTGGCCGAGTGGTTCGAGTAGCTGCGAGAGCCAGTTCGAATCCCGACTGTACCAATGAGTTCTTCTGAACTTAAGTACACGGGCTTTACATACATACATACATATAATCACGCCTCTTTCCCGTAGGGGTAGGCAGAGACCACTTCTTTCCACTTGCTACGATCCTTACATACTTCTTTCGCTTCGTCCACTTTCATTATTCTCTTCATACATGCTCTTCGGTTTAAGGTACTCTTGACCTGGCCTTTTTTCAAGACGTCCCTAATTAATCATCGAGAGGAAACCTGCATACGTTTGAGAAGCAATTGAAAATCGTATGTATAGTCGTGCTTGGGTAACGGCGATGGACTCGCCATCTGTCAAGTTGGCACCTTGAATTTATCTCGGGGACCCTTGTGGGAAGGCGTGAGGATGCAAAGTTAGATGACTTGTGTTAATACTTGTAAAGTTGTCTGAAGGGCTTTTATCCAAGTCATTAATATACTCAACTATTTATGTCAAGTCACCAAAATTACAGATTATAAATTGTTTTAATATCATATCCAAAGACTCCTATTGAAAACGAGCATGTATGAAGAGACTGATGAATGTGGACGAAGCGAAAAAGGTATGTAAGTCTAGGGAGAACTGGCACTCTATACTCTCTGCCTACCCCGTTAGGGACTCGGCGTGATGATATGTATGTATGTATGTACATACTTTTCATATTCCAATAATAAACCTAAGAGATTCATATTACTAATTTATCAGATAAAAATTACATAAAGTTATATGAATAAAAAAATAACCAATTCACAACTTAAAAACAAAGGCAATATTCCTTTAAAATTTCAAGGTAAGGTAAGGTAATTAGGAAACAAATAGCATTAATGATACAAATTTTAGTACTATTGAAAGTTTTATTCATTATAATTTAAATGAAGATACGAGCTGTTTCTGAAAATCGATTTAAGCACGTAATTTATATAATAGATTTTTTTTAAATCGATTGATATTACTATAAAAATAGATTTAAAAAAGAATCGACTATTTTTAACATCCCTAGACCAAAGACCTCCAGCCAGCCTTTCCTTACTTCCTTTGTGTGGGGAATGCTTGTAAATAAAACACTTACAAGCAATTATAATACCAAATAATTTATATCAAATATAAGCCCATAAGAGAGAACTGGCGCTCTATACTCTCTGCCTACCCCGTTAGGGACTTGGCGTGATGATATGTGTGTATGTATTTAAGAGTAATAATTTAAATTAAAAGAGTCGTTATTAACAACCTTAAACAAAAACCAATAGTTGCCAGAATAAAAATGAAAATTTTGGCAAGGCAGAACAGGTATAAAGGCATAATTATGTACATGGCAATACGGAAGACGATCATTTTCTTCTTAGCATATTCAGTGTTCTTAAGGCCATCTTTGACGATATACCGCCTGATGCCGATGACCCAGTACTTCAGGTATTCATCCCAATCTAAGTTTTCTATGTCGAAATTATAAATTCTCCTGTCAACTGGCGATAATTTGTCAAATAAATCTTCAAGATTCTTGTCTTCGAAGTGCCAGTCCTGTGTCATAAAGTATCCCAGGGCTACATTTAGCTTGTAAGCTTTCTCATAAATTTTAACGAATCTGTAAGATGAATAGAGATGTAAATCAGGTACGTCTTGAAAAAGGCCAGGTCAAGAGTACCCTGAACCGAAGAGCAAGTATGAAGGGAATAATGAAAAAGGACGGAGCGAAACAAGTATGTAAGGATCGTAGCAAGTGGAAAGAAGTGGTCTCTGCCTACCCCTACTGGAAAGAGGCGTGATTATATAAATAAATAAACAAATAATTCCAATTCCACTCAAATTGACCTAGTCCCAAATTAAGCAAAGCTTGTGTTATGGTAACTAGACAACGATATATTTACTTATATAGGTAGACTAGCTGTCCCGCCCAGCTTCGCCCGGATGAAAAAGTAAAATTTCCTGAAACACGATTGCAGCGCCACCTATCGGGTCCAATTGTGATGTAAGCTATCCTACCTTTCAAGTTTGATCAAACTGCACACGGTGTGCAAATTTGACTGAAATCGGTTGTTGTTTAGGAGCCCATCGCGGACTTGCGATAAAAATTGCCATAAAAAAGGTTATAGTGAGTCAATCTTAAAAGATATACATATGCTGTCGCGGACCTTTTTTTAGAACCTTTAAAGAGGAACAATTCCCTCATACATGATATTTTCGTAACTTAAACCGTTTACGCAGCGCACGCAACGGAAGCTCTCAAAAAGAAATATTTTTCCCGTTCTGGCAACATTATTCATTTAAGCTTCGCTTCTATTGGTCGTAGCGTGATGTTATATAGCCTAAAGCCTTCCTAGAGAAATAGACTATCCAACACAAAAATAATTTTTCAATTCCAACCAGTAGTTCCTGAGATTAGCGCGTTCTAACAAACAAACAAACTCTTCAGCTTTATAATATTAGTATAGATATATACATAAATACATAGGACTAAGGCACAAGTACTCGTGTTCATCACACAAATATCTGTCCTCAGCGGGATTCAAACCCGCGACCTCAAGTTTCGCAGTCAGGAGCTCGTTACTCAAGCACAACTATACATATGCCTTTGAATTGCTCCTCAAACGTATGCACGTTTCTTCTCGATGTTTTCCTTTACCGTAAAGCTTATGGTGTGACTAATCACTGTACTTAAGATCAGAAAAACTCATTGGTGCAGTGGATTCGACCTTGCGATCTTTCTGTTGCAGGCAACTACTCGAACCACTCGGCAACCACGGCTTTTGCCGTGGGATGCTGTGATAGTTCAAAAAGGTTACCTCCTCTTCTGTCCCATCAGCAGACAGATACCATCGATCACATATGCAGGAATGTAGTGCAGGAGCCAAGTCAGGAGGTAAAAGATAAACTTGTATCGGGTACTGTAAGCAAGCGACCACCATACGGCATCAGGAAAGGGAACACTTTTCGCATGTCTTTTAAGAACTGATACTGCAGATTCTGTAAGAAAATTATTCAATTAGTTATTAATCTTTAATATATCCAATAAATCTAATAAGAGTACTCGAAACTGGCGATCATGTGTGAAGGTACTGTCGAATGTGGATCGTGCGATTTCTGTAAGTCGACAAGGATGTGGCGTCAGCGTAAAGACTGCGTAGGCAGTGTGATTAGAGCGCCAGTTCTTTCAAGACTTGCACAATACTAATTTATCTTACACACTAATTTTAGAATAGCAATTCAAAGCGCAGCTTCTTATTTATCCTTCTTAGTACACTCACCCCATAGGCAATGGTTTCTGGTAGAGGATATGACATGGTATATTTTCATGGCTCTTTCACTTGTCACCATCCTCTGTCCCACTTCCCACCCAGCGGCTATGGTACTATTGGTGACGTAATCAACTGGTATCAGGCCTAATTTGTTGTCATCTCTAGCGTATATGACTTGCACGACGCCCATACCTGGACCCAAGACTATCTGGAAAATACAGGTAATCAAGTTAACTAAGTATCATCACGCATCCCTCAAAGGGTAGACAGAGAGAGTGGAGCTTCCGTTCTCTCTAGACTTCCTCCGATCTCATTCGCTTCATCCACATTTATCAGCTTCTTCATACATGCTCACCGGTTTCGAGTACTCTTCATGTTACCATTTTTGATTGTTCAATCAAGTAAACTCGATAATACATAATTGTACCTCATAAATGTACACACATCACTCAGGCTCTGTGCCACAGTCCAACAGTGCCCAGTGCGGGGCGGTGGACTTCACACACGGCTTTGATATACACTTCCCACACGTATTTTTTGGAGTTTACTCCTTAAGAATCGATTTTCATATATAAGGCGCCCGGTATGAGAAAAATATGAGAGGTAAAATCTACTGATGAATGACCTCGTTACGTTTTTGGTGCGCACCTATGGTGCGCAACTTTCTAATTTGATTGTGAGCACAGAACAAACACTCAACCGCGCTCAGTACGCCGCCGCCGCTTGTGTGTGACAGTTGTACAATCCGCTTTCAATAAGTTTGCAAAACAAGTGCAGATATGCCGTATTGCTCCATTCTTGAGTGCAGGAATGCTAGCCGGACAAATATCTAGCTAATAGTGGCATTTCCTATCATCGGGAAGTGCTATTTAATTAAATTTTATTTTATTACGTTAATTTTGTTTTATGTCCAAATTTTTTTTAATTGTACAATACAAAAGTCCACCGCCCCGCACAGTCCACCAGTGCCCAGTGCGGGGCGGTGGACTTCACACACGGCTTTGATACTCTTCCCACACGTACGCAGGTTCCCTCACCATATTCACACACACATCACTCAGGCTCCGTGCCACAGTCCACCAGTGCCTAGTGCGGGGCGGTGGACTTCACACACGGCTTTGATACTATTCCCACACGTATGCAGGTTCCCTCACCATATTCACACACACATCACTCAGGCTCCGTGCCACAGTCCACCAGTGCCCAGTGCGGGGCGGTGGACTTCACACACGGCTTTGATACTCTTCCCACACGTATGCAGGTTCCCTCACCATATTCACACACACATCACTCAGGCTCCGTGCCACAGTCCACCAGTGCCCAGTGCGGGGCGGTGGACTTCACACACGGCTTTGATACTCTTCCCACACGTATGCAGGTTCCCTCACCATATTCACACACACATCACTCAGGCTCCGTGCCATGCAATACAGGGCGGTATAATATATAACGTATGTATGTAAATGGCGATACTCACTCCGCTAGCACCATAAATGTTACTGACATCCAGCCAGCCAGGTAACGGCTCTCGGTATGCGTGCACCACTGAAAATTAAAATAAATGTACTTTATCCTCACGCCTTCCCACAAGTCTCCCCGAAGGGATAGGCAGAGGGGTATAGGTAATACCCACACACCCACATTCCGCCAGAGATATATTTTAGGTGCTAAAATGACAGATGGCCACTCCATCGCCGTTACTCAAGCACGACCAAAGTATACATATAAAATAAACTACACTAAAAATTAAAATTCCGTCTGTCTCGTTTTTGTTCTATAAACAGTTCTTCAATATATATGCCCACAAGATACATAGCTAGACAAATTATTTCTGGATATAGATTGTAGGTAAAGTACCAAGGTACCATTTAAGACAGACAGATGATAGGCAAATAGAAGGAGTTGCATCAGAGTTGCCGACTAGAGCTTAGCGCTTGAAGCAAAGGTGTCTGTCATAGCGTATAGGGACGTCAAAGAGATTGCTCTGAACAGAGACATTTGGGAGGAATTGAATCCGAGACGCCGACAAGAGCCCAGCTCATAAAACAAAGTTGTCTATCATGGCTTACAACAAGGTGACAATACTCATTGTATTTAGGTTCAGAAAAAAACTATTTGGTGTAGACCGCCAGGGTATGAACGTGTATCTTCGTCATATTGGCGACTTACTGGTTATACCAATTTACTGCTCACCTATGGCTGGTCTGACGATGCACACGGGCAGGTCGGCTCCCATGGTCTTCACGAGGTCTTCAGCCACAGCTTTGGTGAACGTATACGTGTTGGGCCAACCCTTAATCAATCTGGAATAACGGTTGAATGTTTGATTATTTTATTTGGGAGCAATTAGTGTTAACTCAACAGCACTCGAGGGAAGAGCATGTTGAGCATGTGTCAAATTTTGTAGATCATAATGATTTAGGTGTATAGGTAGCGAGTCCGTTGCTGTTTTTCTTGCGAAAACTACCCATAACCCCAAAAATATTTATTGGATGTGTTGAGATGAGATATAAATATTTCATGCATATTACAATGGATGTAAATGGAGAAAGTTATTTCCATGTTTTGCTATTATTTATCATTACATTCTGCCCTTGGATTACATAATCGAAATACATATGCAGTGACGAGATTTGCATATAACCTGGCGTAAACATAGCATGCTACGTGGGTTTGGATATATAGTAAAAATACGTGGCTTGTTATATTGTGTTGGCAGCAGAGGGATTAGTTCTATTATGTTGTATAGCTCTCGGAACACAGAGTGGTAACGCGCAAGTGATACTTCGGTATTATATTGTATTGTAAGCGTAAATAGGCTGCGGTAGCCATTTTCCATTGGGTGGGCCGTATGCTTGTTGGCAAGTGGTATAAAAAAAAGAAAAAAGATGTAATAAGGATATACCCATTGGTGAGATCATTAATCCGCTGCGTCTCAACATTTTCAGCCATCTGTATCAGCGCGTCCCCAGGGATGGGAGGTTGGTAGATGAACTCCAGCACTTCCTTGCCACTCCGCTCCTTCGTAGCCTGAGCATACGCAGTCGACACGTGCACAAAAGACCTGAAGTATTTAATAAAACCAGTTCAGATAGTTTGGACTTGTGCTGGCTTTTCTACACTGTAAAGCTTATTGGTAAAACTTGAGGCTTAACCTACAATCTTGAAGGAGACTGTTGTCCGTGGTCACTATGTATATATACTCACCTAAGTTTACCACAACCCTTTGCCAGAGTGATCAGTTCCCGCGTGCCTCTGACGTTAATCATGGTAGCCACTTGCAGCGGCTCGTCAAACCGCGTTGTGGCTGCTAAGTGGAAGATTACATCCACCTGGAATTCGCAACACAACGTGTTATACGTATGTATGCAGGTTCTCTCACCATGTTCACACTCATATCACTCAGACTCCGTGATACAGTCTACCAGTGCCAAGGGCAGGGCGGCCGACTTCACATACAACTTATCCGATTTCTAAACCCATTCTGTTCCGTACAAGAACGTGATACTACACCTTACGTTACGATAAACGGACATATACCATCTTTTGGACCAGCTAACTCATAACTATATCAATTCTAGTGTCAAATTTTACCATCGGTTCAATATCTAGACTGGAAATAATGACATCTTTTTACCTCTTCAGTCATGGCCTTCCAGTCCTCATCTTTGATGCCAAGTCTCAGCTCAGCCACGTCTCCTTCCACAGGATATATTTTACCAATGAAACCTGGTTGTTTAATTTTTACATCGTCGAAAATCTGCAATATTGTTTATTCAGGTATCGTTTGACGTAAGTGTTAGACAGTGTGAATACAAGGTAGTCCAAGGTATTTAGGAGAGGTAGGGCATAACGGATTTCCCGTTCGAATTTGGAGCTGCCCGACTGGGGCAGGACCTCCATCTTATAGAAGTCTGTAGCCAAATAACACAATTTATTGGGTTGTGTTCCTACGCGATGAATAAGGTCTCCAGTAATGAGCTCCTTGGGGAGGGGGAGGATTGTTATATTGTATTGAAAGCAGAGGGGTCATGCTTTCCGTATGAGTGAGTATAATTCTCCGAACACAGAGTGGCAGTGAAATTTCGGTACCGTGAGCTTAAATAGGCTACGGTAACCGCTTCCTGGTCAGGTCATCTTCATCAATAGTCTTTTCCGAAGGCTCAAATTCGTAACTTCATTTCATTTTGCAACAATAAATAGAATTTCAATGGATTGGATGAAGATTTAAAATACTCAATTCAAAATGTGTATCTTTGCGTAATTATTAAGCTACTAATACTTATTATAATATTAGAGAAAATTATATTTTTACAGCGATGGACTCGCCATCTGTCACGTTGGCACCTAATATACCTCTGATGGAAAGTGGGTGTGTGGGTATTACCTATACACCTCTGCCTACCTCTTCGGGAACACTTATGGGAAGGCGTGAGGATATTATATATATTTGCATACCTTATTTTTGCAATTCTGGACCAATTAAATCTTACAATTCATGTACCTAAATAGCACATTGGCCACCGCTTTCTATCAGGCGTTTCGATGCATAAAAACCGGATTATCAGATAATCGGTTGGACTTACCGGATCCTCAAAGATGGCTTCCAGCCTCTCATTAATATTCTTTCCCTTCTTTGGTCGAATCAGAACGAAGATTTTTTTCAGATTTGTTGATCTGAGAACGGAATAGAACATCATTTCTGATAGAAAATCTGTAGAGCAGTATTTTCGACACATCATTTTCAAAATTATCAGACAAAATCGAAATAAGATAATGACTAGTGACCCCTCGTCCTTTATGGCCAGTAATGTGACTAGCTACAGTGCCCTTCACACCGGCACACAGTGGAGTGTACGTACACTAGTGCTTGGCGGCAGGATATCTGCCACTGCGGTGGTCACCTAGCCGGACTGTTGCAATAAGAGGCCTACCACCTAGTACCCAGTCCCTTATGGCCAGTAATGTGACTAGCTACAGTGCCCTTCACACCGGCACACAGTGGAGTGTACGTACACTAGTGCTTGGCGGCAGGATATCTGCCACTGCGGTGGTCACCTAGCCGGACTGTTGCAATAAGAGGCCTACCACCTAGTACCCAGTCCCTTATGGCCAGTAATGTGACTAGCTACAGTGCCCTTCACACCGGCACACAGTGGAGTGTACGTACACTAGTGCTTGGCGGCAGGATATCTGCCACTGCGGTGGTCACCTAGCCGGACTGTTGCAATAAGAGGCCTACCACCTAGTACCCAGTCCCTTATGGCCAGTAATGTGACTAGCTACAGTGCCCTTCACACCGGCACACAGTGTAGTGTACGTACACTAGTGCTTGGCGGCAGGATATCTGCCACTGCGGTGGTCACCTAGCCGGACTGTTGCAATAAGAGGCCTACCACCTAGTACCCAGTCCCTTATGGCCAGTAATGTGACTAGCTACAGTGCCCTTCACACTGGCACACAGTGTAGTGTACGTACACTAGTGCTTGGCGGCAGGATATCTGCCACTGCGGTGGTCACCTAGCCGGGCTGTTACAATAAGAGGCCTACCACCTAGTACCCAGTCCCTTATGGCCAGTAATGTCACAAAATATACCTTATTAGCTTCTCCAGAAGAGCTTTTCCAAGGAATCCAGAACCACCCGTGACGAAGCACGTGGAATTCGCGTAGAACTGCTGAATGGTTGAAGATCCTGGTTCTATCACACGTTCCAAGGCTCTCATACGAGATAGAGCGGCGATTTCCGTCGAAAGTGCGGGGTCCATTGCCAAGCCGGATTGATGTACCCCAAAATGTCTTATTACTTAGCCGCGTACCGTGGCACCTGGGTGAAATTTAAAGCGTATCTTATGTCGAGTCGCCAACGCGCGAGTGATACTCCTGGTGTTGCAAGCGTCCACAGGCGGCGGTAACTGCTTACCATTAGGCAGACTGCATGCTTGTTTGCCACCCGTGTGGTATAAAAAAAATTTAGCTTGAATCCAGGTGTGATAACTTTCATCCAATCCCGGGAGTGATTGATTAGCAAACATCCTCATAAAATTACGAATTTATAATATTATTTATCCTCCTTCCCACAAGGGTCCCCGAAAAGGTAGGCAGAGGTGTATAGGTAGTACCCACACACCCAAGCCGTGGTGGCCGAGTGGTTCGAGCAGTTGCCTGCGACACAAAGTTCGAATCCCGACTGTACTGATGCGTTTTTCTGAACTTAAGTACAGTGATACACGACGAGTTTAACGGTGAAGGAAAATATGAGAGAGAACCTGAGAAGTCTGAGATATATTTTGTGCCAACGTGACAGATGGCGAGTCTGTCTAAGTTTGTTAAGCACGACTATACATACGTATTTGAACTCCTTCTCATTTTTTTCTTAATACGCGTGATTAATCACTGTAAGTTCAGAATTATTTTTATAATTATTAATTTGAATTTTTATAATTATTTATGAGCCGTGGTGGCCGAGTGGTTCGAGCAGTTGCCTGCGACGCAAAGGTCGCAAGTTCGAACCCCGACTGTACCAATGAGTTATTCTGAACTTAAGTACAGTGATTAGTCACACCACGAGCTTTACGGTGAAGGAAAACATCGAGAAGAAACCTGCATACGCCAGAGAAGAAATTCAAAGGCGTATGTATAGTTGTGCTTGAGTAACGGCGATGGACTCGCCATCTGTCACGTTGGCACCTAATATACCTCTGGCGGAAAGTGGGTGTGTGGGTATTACCTATACACCTCTGCCTACCCCTTCGGGGACCCTTGTGGGAAGGCGTGAGGATATATTATATTATTATTTATTAATTATTAATTTTTTGTACTACAAACAAGCATACGGCCCACCCGATGGGAAACGGCTACCGCAGCCTATTTACGCTTACAATACCGAAGTATCACTTGCGCGTTGCCACTCTGTGTTCGGAGAGTTATACTGTGTTGGCAGCATAATGGGACTAATCCCTCAGCTGCCAACCCAATATAACAAACCTCCCCCTTCCCCAAGGAGCTCATAACTGGAAACCTTATTCACCGCGTAGGAACACAACACAAAAAATTGTGTTATTTGACTACGGATTTCTATAAGGTGGAGGTCCTCAGTCGGGCAGCTCCAAAATCGAACGGGAAACCCATTATGCCTTACCTCTCTTAGCCTTAATAATAATAAAAGGTTTAATTATTTAGCGTTCGAACTTACAATATTAACTTTTCCTCCCTTTACGTTTGTTAATCACAGGAACAATAACTCACTTAGCTCTTTGAAAAAGCACTGAAATAAAATCCAAGTATTAATCGCATTGTGCTATATTCAAATTATTTTATAGGAGGTTGTATATACTAACGGTAGGGTTAGTGCTACAGGGTGTGTCTTTCATAGTACCTCTTTGTGTTCCACAGCTCCACAGAACAGAAAACACAGTCACAAATAAATGTGTGATAATGCCTGCAGTAGGATAAAACTGTGCAGCAGACATTCAAATCAAAATCTTTTTATTTCACATAGGCCCAGGTGGGCACGTATAAAACGTCGAAAAAGAAGCACGGTTCGGGTTGGTCGCTTCCATGGAGAAGAACCGGCAAGAAACTCCATGGTTACTCTTTTCAAATCATTAGGCATATACAATAACAATATTTTTACGTTACAGCAATAGTACCCAAGTATGGGGGAACAACGTAGGCCCGACAATAGGTCGTTGCTTACTATACAAAGCATACATAAAATAAGACATTAACACTCATCTCTAGAAAGAGGTGTTACAGAGTTCCCAGTTGACACAATTAAAGGGAAAATAAGATTAACAAGGATCATTGATTTTTTAATTAGGGCATGTTATGTGTGTGTGTGAGTATGTATGTGTTTCTGCTTAGTTACGCGTTAGTATGTGTGTGTGTGCAGAAGTGTGCAACAGAAATGACACTGACACACACTCACATTTAAATGGGACATATCTGAGTCGAGCTTCGTAATGACTAGGCCATTTCAAAAGAATAGAATAGAATATAGCATTATTGTAGAACTGTAATACCCACACACCCACTTTCCGCCAGAGGTATATTAGGTGCCAACGTGACAGATGGCGAGTCCATCGCCGTTACTCAAGCACGACTATACATACGCCTTTGAATTTCTTCTCAGACGTATGCAGGTTTCCTCTCGATGTTTTCCTTCACCGTAAAGCTCGTGGTGTGACTAATCACTGTACTTAAGTTCAGAAAAAACTCATTGGTACAGTCGGGATTCGAACTTGCGACCTTTGCGTCGCAGGCATCTGCTCGAACCACTCGGCCACCACGGCTTTATGTAGAACTGTGTATATTGCTTGCAAAGTGTACAATTCTATACTATTTTTATACCTATGTTTCAACAGTTTTTTGTACGGAGCAGAAGTGCAATAATTACCACATAAACCTAGGTGTGTGCCATTCAAACATGCTCGTCGGTTTCTTGTACTCTTGACGTTCCAATCCTTAAGTGTCCGATCGATTTGATCTAGGTTTTTTTTTTTATATCACTTGGGTGGCAAACAAGCATGCGGTCCGCCTGATGGTAAGCGGTTACCGTCACCTAGGTAGTTAGAACGTGGTCTTTCCCTCTTATTACACACACTTTCGCATTGTAAATTGTAAATCAGTTTCATCAATCTTTCTTCACTTTCTTTACTCATCCTTTCTATATATCCAAAGCAACGTAACATGCCTTTCTTCATCAAATCAAATGAAAATATTGCCTATCTAGGCATATGTGAAAACGTCGAAAAGGTGCGCAGTTCGGGTTGGTCGTTTCCATGGAGAAGAACAGGCCAGAAACTCCATGGTAACTCTTTTCAAATCATTAGGTATTACAATTTTGCTATTAATAATATTATTATATTATATCTCACCCTCGTTCACGCCAGTTGTTTTGCGAAACTTGTCATAAATACTATTTAATTAATTTTTAAAAAAATTACCGTAGTTTGAAGAACGCCATGTATATTCCACATCTATTCTAACATTCATGGAATATAATTAATTGTACACCGTTAAATGCAAGTCACTTACACTTATTCAAATATAATGCGAACTACACGGTAGGTACCTCAATTTAAATTCATTTTAAATGTTTAATGAGCGTAACGAGTAAGACTTCTATATTTATTCAAGATAAATATAGTCTTGAACTAGAGTTCAAGATTTTATTTTTAAACTAGCTGACCCGCCCAGCTTCGCATGGGTGAAAATGTACATACATACATACATACATACATCATCACACCAAGTCCCTAAGGGGGTAGGCAGGGAGTATAGAGCGCCAGTTCTCTCTAGACTTTATACTTCTTTTGCTTCGTCCACATTCATCAGTCTCTTCATACATGATCGTCGGTTTCGAGTACTCTTTTCGTTCCCGTCCTTGAGCGTCCGATCGATTTGATCCAGGTAGTTGGAACGTGGCCTTCCTCTGCGTCTTCTTGCACACACTTTTGCTTTGTATATCTGTATCGTCAATCTTTCTTCACTCAACCTTACTATATGTCCAAGTCAGCGTAGCATGCCTTTCTTCATCTTTTCAATCTCGCCCTGATTCACGCCAGTTGATTTGCGAATCTCTTGATTCCGGACTCGAACTAAGATCGTTACTCCGCACGTTTTTCGCAGCTGATATCGCATCTCAGCTGCATTTAAGCTATCTTCATACTTCCTCTGACATACCCAGGGTTCGCTGCCATACAATAAAGTAGGCACAAATATCACGCTGTGGACAGCAACCGTTGCTGGCCGTCAACACCGACATGGCCCCATTCACCTTAATACCGGCAGTTAGCCTTCTTTCAATATCTTTTTCATACTTTCCATCTCGTGTGAACATGCTTCCTAGATATACAAATTCATTCACTTGCTCTAGAATTTGTGAAAAGAATTTAAAATTTGGGTTTTCAAAAGAAAGTTTGAAAGTGATAATAAAGTGAGATATAGGGCTCGTTTAGTCGCTAAGGGCTCTACCCAAGTAGAAGGTGTGGACTATAAAGAAACATACTCACCTGTATTAACACACTCAACTTTGAGAATGTTATTTTCTTTAAGTGTAAAGTTAAATTTAGAAATTACTCATCTTGATGTTAACACTGCATTTTTAAATGGCTAGGTACCTTGATGAAACAATATACATGCAAGTACCACCTAATTTAGAATGTCAGAGTAACAGTGTACTCAAACTAAAATGTGCAATTTATGGACTGAAACAATCAGCAAGGCAGTGGAATAAGAGAGTAGATGATTGTTTGTTAAGCCAGGGTTATATTAAATCTAAATTGGAACCATGTTTATATAGTAAAAGGTAAATAAGGAACAAATTTTAAAAACTGTGTTTGTCAATGATTTTTTCATATTTTCCAGTAGCAAGGCATCGACAGATGAACTGAAACATAGTTTAATGTCAAATTTCAAAACTAAAGATTCAGGGCAAGTGAAAGAATGCTTAGGTATCAGAGTAAAAGTATATAAAAATGGTTGTATATCATTAGATCAGGAGCATTTTGTCTAACATATTTTAAATAAGTTTAAGATGTCAAACTGTAATGTTGTTGATACTCCTATTGAATGTAATTTGAAGTTGGATAAGTCAGAAAATGTTTGTAAATAATATCCTTATCAGCAACTGATAGGAAGTCTTATGTATTTGTCTATACTTACACACCCAGATATCAGTTACAGTGTCAGCTATTTAAGCCAATTTAACAATTGTTTTACTGCAGTTCACTGGAAAAATGCAAAGAGAGTGTTAGAATATTTAGATAAAACAAAATCTTATGGTTTAATGTTTACAAATGATAATAAAAACTTAGAAGGATTTGTAGACTCAGATTGGACATCAAATACTATTGACAGGAGATCTTATACAGGTTTCTGTTTTAAATTGTCTGGTACTGTAATATCATATGAATGCAGAAAACATTGGTTGTTTGCAATTGGTGGCATTGTCCAGTACTGAGGCCGAGTACATGGCAATGCCATTTTTTCAATGTCAAAATTTCAATGCCAAGGCAGTTTGCCAACTACTGAAATGCCTGCTGACTTGTTAACGAAAGGGTTAAGTAGTTTGAAACATTACTATTATGTTAAAAAGTTAGGCATTAAAAGTATTGTTTAGGTGTAGTTTATATTCATTTATTGTTACATGGATATTAGATTATTTTGATAAGAGGTGAGAATTTGCCCTAATATGCTGAAGGGTGATGGCATCATTTCTTGGTTACATTACAATATCGCGAGACTCCATATTCTCCCCAATCACGTTTAAGGCAACATCATTTAACATTGGTGCATTGATGCCTCTCTCATGACATGTTGTCTCCTGCAGGTCGCTTGTCTGCTGTGATCACTATTTTCTGATTGTCCGATGGCATCACATTACTTGTAAGACAGTTTTGAACAATTGGATCAACTGATTATGTTCATGCAAAAGTTGTTGTAACTGCTAAATGATATCTGCGAACAGCGTTCATTTACTTCTTCTTCAGAATTCCCCAGGAAATAAATCTGGAGAAATTTGTATTTACCATTGCCTACGCTGTTCTTCAGTCTCATTGGCTCGAAGATTGAACTGGGCTTGCGTTACACTGCGATTGAATAGGACTTGCGTTACACTGCGATCGAACTGGTGTGCGCCAACGGATATTTTGACGCCTTACGGGTGGTATTACTAATGAAATACGACGATTAATTATGAAACTCACACTAAAACACAACAAACATCTTTTTGCTTTTGTTGTTATGAAAGAAACTGTAATTTGAGGTTTGTCAAAACTACTACTTGAATGAAATGTCAGTCTAGCCAGTGTTGCCAGCAATAATTTTGAGATTCCGCCGACTTTAATACGAAATTCCGTTAAAAATCCGTTAAATCTCGTATTTTTCTCGTCAGTAAAATCCGTCAAAATACCTAATGTAAAATGGTACAAAGGTTAAATAAAAAACCAAATACAAATATTAATTGAAGTTTAATAAAGTGCAACAGTCTTTAAAATAAATCTAATTCTATGTTGTCTAAATCATCGTCACTATTTGGGGTCTCAATAATTTCAGGTGCAGTAGAAGTTGACGGCTGGCTATATCTTTGAGTCGTTCCAATTTGATTCAATACTTTATCTGGTAACTCATATGTGTAACAAGTTTTTTCATTGCGCTTTAGCCCTGCTCGTATATTAAGAATGGCATTAACCATATCTATCTTCATTCGATTTCGTAGCTTTGTTTTTACGCCATTCATTACACTGAACACTCGTTCAACCTCTGCATTCGAATATGGCAAAGTTAAAATATGAAATGCAAAATCACTGAGTTCTTTATACGGGTTAGTGCCAGCGGCATCTTTGTACTCTTTAACTTCTGACCAAAACTCTATAGTATTGTCAACTTTGTTCCACTTCGTGAAGTTTATTGCACTCTACTGGGATTCTATGAGTGTGATTATATTGCTTGAATAATTGAAATGAACCAATAAGGAGCTTATGGATTCTTTATGAACTTTTAAAACATTTTTACAAGACAGCAATTCTACTTTCTGCAATATATCAATATTATCAGGTAGCCTGCAACGCAGTTGTTGTATTAATTTGATTATGAAGTTAATGCACCGTTGTCGCTGTTCTCGCTCAGTTTGTTCGTCGATCAAGCGTTTTTCTCTCATTTCCCTTATTTTTGATTCAAATCCGTAACCAAGGTAAGGTTTTGGGTCCAAATAATTTTCGACATTTATCGTCAAAGGATCAACTTGCGGACGCGGAATAATTATTTTCGCAACCAGAAATCCGAGCAGTGTGGATAAATCTTTAAACAATTTACAGGGATCGGCATTCTTGGCTTGAAAGGCTTTATTTACTCGTTGCAGTTCGTCTAATATCGGGCATAAAAATGATGTAAATGCCAAATTCATGTCGTCTCTATACATTCGATAGAGCATCTCAGCAGTATAATTTCGGCTTGATAATTCGAAATGTGTTTTTAATTCGCACCACTGTTTAAGTATTCTTTCTACTGCCGAATGTATCGATAGCCAGCGAGTTTGGCAAGCACGGACAATTTTTAATGGATCATGGCCTTCATTTATTGTTTTGTACAACTCTTTATATTCGGTCTGTCGAGTCGATGACTGGGAAAACCAATTATCCGAAACATATTCGGATATCAGAAATTCCAGATTTCTAGGTATTGCGCCTTCTGAAGCGTGGGATACAGCTAGTTGAATAGAGTGACAGACACATCGAACGAGAACGAGCCCAGGAATATCAGCTTTTAATTTGGAAAACACTCCGTTATTCACGCCAGTCATGACACTTGCATTGTCTGTTCCTATGCCGCAAATATTTTTGTAGTCCAAACCGAATTCGTTTAAAGTATCTTTGAGTGCACTAACTATTCAATCTGCGGTGCATTCAGTTAGAGGTGCCAATTTTAGGAATGACGTTGTTATTTTTTTTGCTTTAATACTATAGTATATAATCACCAAGCCAAGATATTTGGTAATGCTTATGTCCGTTGACTCGTCTAAGAGTAAACTAAACTTTCCCTGTCCAATGTCCTCTTTTAAATCGTCTTTAAAGTGTGGACTCAAAACGTTTTTCATAATATGGCTGCATTTAGTGCGGTGTAAATGCATATTTTTAATTCCATCAGAATCATGACCCATTTTTCTCATTATCTGGCTTAAATGATCCACAGTTAATACGCTACAATGTTCAGCAATAAAAAGCGACGTGTACGCTTCACATGATTTTGTTTTATTTACCTCTTTTTTTGGGAAATCAATTGTGCGTTGCCGAGATGGTGCTAGCATATTTGAATTTGCAATGTGCTTTTTCGACGCTATATGAGCTTTTAAATTGGAGTATTTATTGCTTTTACTTACGATGCACCGACATAATTTGCATTCTGGAAAAGATTCCCCGCTACTATCTTCTTTTCTTACTATCCAGTCTTTAAACAGTTTGTCCATAAGCCACTCGCTCCGAAATTTTTGTTTATAGCTCTGTTTCGGCATTTTCACCAATTAACATTACTTTTAACAAAAAAAAACGCAAGAATCAATCAATCTAAAACACTTATGACAATAATGTGAATGTGAAACAAAGAAAGAACAATACAAGTATGTCTAAAGTGTAACAGAGATCGCATCATTGCTGCTACCTTGTCTATGACAAGGGAAATTCCCAGTACTATGACTTTTACGGTTTAAGAGTTGCCATATTGAAGAAAAGTACAAACAAAAATTTCATGTGGATTTTGAAAAACATTTTGTAAAAAATAATTGAAATTAAAATCTTGCTACTACATTCCGCCAACAAACCCGTTAGCCGTCAAAATAGTATTTCTTCCGTTTCTTTATAACATAATCCGCTAGATATGACGGGAAATCCGTTAAGTTGGAAACACTGAGTCTAGCTATACATAGGGTGCGTTCCACTAAGCGTTCACAATGATCACGCTCATGACAACAGTTTGCTTGTAAGCGTTACTGTCGTAACCTCAAATGGAATGGATTACAGAGCGTTTTGAGCGTGCAGGTAAATAATACAAACGGCGAGTTAGTAAAAAGCAAGCAAAAGATTTAAGATGTTAGTTTATAATCTGTAAGCCTTGAAAATAAACTTGATTAATTTAAATAAATTTATATTGAAAAAAAATATAATGTTTTTTTTATATTTAATATTATTGGTGTTTTAAATTAATTTACGTTCAAATGGAATTAAAATGTCTTGCGGCGACACTTGGATATTTGGTAAGAGGTACAGTCGCCATTTTATATGCTTTGAGTTTTGAAAATGACGCAAATTTTCTTCGATTCAACGATCACTTCGACCCACCTTTTTAGATGGGTCGTCGTGAGCGTAAGTTATGACATTATAATTGACGTTTTCGCCGCGACCACAACGACCGCGGTCGTTATGTGGATCGATTAGGTATAGGAGAATTTTCATTGTTGTGGGCGCTTAGTGGAACGCACCTTTACCGTCAATATTTACACGTCACTCTGACAGAGTATTTGTCAATATATTGAAAACGTCTCAGAATCTTGTTGTCTGTCTCTTTCGCACACTCACTTTTCAGAGATTTTTTAATATTAACTATTATTTATTTATATTTTATATAGCCTAAAGCCTTCCTAGAATCATGGACTATCCAACACAAAAAGAATTTTTCAATTCCAACCAGTAGTTCCTGAGATTAGCGCGTTCAAACAAACAAACAAACAAACAAACTCTTCAGCTTTATAATATTAGTATAGATACTTGGAGTAATGTACTATTCATTAAAGTTCGAATGTCAAGTTTAAAAGAGTACTTAAATCGGATTAGAATTGGAAATGACAACTTTATTTATTCTAAGATATTTGGATTAAAAACTTTGCGGTTCTTTCACTTCAAAACGGCTGAACCGATTTGGCTGAAAGTTGAAATGGTGCTGGCTTATACCGAGAATTAGCACAAGGTATACATTTTGTATACTATGACAATATAGTATGAGTTTTTCTGAACTTAAGTACAGTGATTAGTCACACCACGAGCTTTACGGTGAAGGAAAACATCGAGAGGAAACCTGCATACGTCTGAGAAGACATTCAAAGGAGTATGTATAGTCGTGCTTGAGTAACGGCGATGGACTCGCCATCTGTCACGTTGGCACCTAATATACCTCTGGCGGAAAGTGGGTGTGTGGGTATTACCTATACACCTCTGCCTACCCCTTCGGGGACCCTTGTGGGAAGGCGTGAGGACATATGATTATGTATGCAACTCGAGCATTCTTGCTCAGATTATTGCTGCTCATCAACGTCGACATGGCCCCATTCACCTTATCACCGGCAGTTATCCTTCTTCCAATATCCTTTTCGTACTTCTCTCGTGTGAACATGCTTCCTAGATATACAAATTCATTCGCTTGCTCTAGAATTTGCTCTCATACATTGCTTACTAAATGCTTTGAGACTGTTATATCCTGTGTGTGGGCGTATAGGATCGATATCACATACCACATATCGACTTTTGGCGGACATTCATCTAGGCTTCCCTTTCCTCCGAACTATAAACATTGGGATCTGAGCCGTGGCAACTCGTTACATTGAAGGGTGATCGTTGGTGAGGCTTACAATTGCTTGCCGTCGAATGTAGTAACAGCTCATGCAACTTTAGTGGGAGGTTCTTACCAGCTTTTAGTCCTTACTAGGCAAATATTAGGATAGGAGCCTTTCCTTGCTAGGCAAATATCAGGGTATGATTTGTAGTTTTTTTGTTATGCAAATATTAGGATGTGATTTGAAGTTTCTCCCAACTAGGCAAATATAAGAATTATGATTAGTAGTTTTTCCATGCTATTGAAACAAACGCTTCTGTGCAAGCAAACCTTTATTGATCACATATTTCAAACCTAAAACGGAGTCGTACAAAACTCAGATACAATTCATTCAACAAAAGAATGACGCGTACCTACATAAGAAATAACAAAAAAGTACATTAAGGTAATTAAATAGGTACATTATATGTGACACATATGTTTCGACGCTCAAATGCTGCCAACACTTCCGCACCAAGTTGGTCGTTTATGATGGCCGCACACCGAAGGTCGGCGGGCGCATGCGCAAGAGAGCCGGTCAGCTGGTGGACTGCGATCGGATGCTCCGAGTACTGCTGCAGCTTGGGAACACTCGGCGCGGGGGCCGAGGAGTAAGAGGCTCGCAGGAGCACTATGCGGGAACGGAGCGGGCGTGGCTGGGCGGTGTAGCCCCTGACAGCCGCGATCTTGGCGTGGACGGCTTGTATGAGCGAGCGAGTGTACTGGGCAGAGTGCGGCACGCGGCTGAGGAGCAGGCGCACGCAGGCTTCCAGCTTCAACGGCCAGGTGGCGAGGCCTCGCAAGGCGTCCTCCAGGCCGGGGCCTCCCGCCAACAGTGCGAACATGTGACGCAGCACTGCATCTTGGAGCTCCACTTCTGAGCCGTAGCGGCGTAACTGCTCCTGAATCTCGCCCACTACCTCGTCCGGGCCACCACCCAAGCAGAACACAGTCCCGGTCGCACCTAAAGCAATAATATTACCATCATTTATTATCGGTGACTAACTTATGCCCGCGGCTACGCCCGCGTGGAGTTCGAAAAAGTAGTTTTAAAAAAAAATCTGCTAGAGTCGGTTCAGCTGCTATGCCGTGAAAGAGCAACATACATTATTATATAAGATTTTTTCAGCATTAAAAATAAATTAAAAAAGTAGCCTATGTCCTATTCCTAGGTATAAGCTATCACCATTTCAACTTTCAGCCAAATCTGTTCAGCCGTTTGGCCGTGAAAGAACCGCAAACATCCAAACATCCAACTTACAAACTTCACATTTATAATATTAGTAAAAAGTAAAATATTCATTAACAGTTATTACTGTACTGTTGTCCGCGTTTGCTTTGAAAATCAACTATATTTTCAATGCAATGTAATGTAATTTCGTTTTCCTAAGTGTTATATAATCCTGACCTATCACTACACTCTACGGCCAGCTTTTCATCAGTAAAGATCTTAGTGAAGATCCAAGTCGCATAGTCAAGAAAGCATATTATACAAACCCTGTTCTTCCAATATGGACGCAATTTCCAAAGAAACTAGTATTCCGCACTCGTATCCAAGCAAGTAAAAGCTATTTTGTATTCCGCCTTTTTCCAACAGGACCTGCGAAATATAAACACTTCAGTATTTCAAAATACTTTATATAGTTTATATTGCTGTGTGAAGCCTATGTTTGCAGGAAGTTTTCGTTATAATCAAGGTATCGTCATTGATTTACTTCTGAATTGGTATGTTTATGTTACCCATCCTACATATAGGTTATTAGGTCTTTACCTATGAAATTGGAGATTTGTTCACTCTAAAATATAAAAAATATTTTGGTAGAGGCCATGATTAACTGTACAATTTTGAGATTTTAATGGCAGTTTGGTCCACCCAATGAGACGAACGCTTGCGGTTGTCTTACAGGATCCACTTTACATCGCAGGAAACAATTCGATTTAGAATTCCCTCGTTTATATGGCAATTCAGTAGTGTTATACTTCGGCGTCTAAAATCGTCGAAAGCGACCAATAGCGAGACACTATTGGTCGCTTTCATGTGGCCTCCACTTTTCTACCTATTTTTTATCTTTCCGAGTGGGTAAAACGATGGTAACTTTAGTTTATATTAAATATGTGACGTTCAATAAGTGTTCCCTTACGTTGAATGAAATATTTCGATTTTTCTTAAATATTATTTGTCACTAACTCCATGGCCCGTAGCAAGCTCAGCCATTGAGGGACCACCTCTTCCAAGGTTGCTTTCAATTCGTGGTTGTCGACAATGGTTACCAGCTGACTCCGAGGCTTGTTCTTCAACCCGAATTTCCAGATTGGAAACCATTGAATCAATTATGGACCATGTTCATGCGAGCACGTGTAGGAGCCTAACACGTCGTTCATGTTTCGTGTTGTTTTCGCAGCGCTATTTCAACGTAGGAACGCATATTGGAAAATTATAAAAAATTTCAGCCCATCCATGGCACCAAAAAGTACCATAATTTCATGAGAACAAAAAAGAAACTATCAATAACAAAAATGTCAGAATTTGATACTAAAATAAATAAATTTTATTCGAAACCCGCGTTGGTTTCGAATAAAATTTATTCTACTGACTGATAATTAAATCTTAAAATGGTGATTATAGAATCTCCAATTACATAGATTTAGACCTACTACATATTATTAATTATTTTTTTTTGCTTTATAAATGTGATGTTTGCTACTCTATCACGCCAGTTTCTGCTGAGCGGAATTGGATGAAACATAGAACAGAGATGTTTTATTATTAGCTTCTTTAAGCATATAGCAGTTGATATTTCTTTATTTGGTCCTTATATTGGTCAAATACCTTGGCAAGCCGCTGGGCAGAGTCGCGGGGGCTCTCCTCTACGTGCTCGAAGCCTGGTTGGAGGACTAGCACCGGCAACTTCAGACACTCGCACAGGGCGCGGAATCGCTCATGATGTCCTTCCAATCCAGGGATTAGGCACAGATAGGGCTGAGTCACGTCAAAATTGTCAGTCTGCAATTTATGCCACTAGCTCCATCAATAAAGTCAATTTATACCACTAGTAAACTCCGAAAATAAAGTAAGTTTAAACCAGTAGTAAACTCCGTAAATTAAGTCAATTTAAAACCTTAGTAAACTCAAAAAATTATGTCAATATATATCCCTAGCAGTCTCCAAGAATAAAGTAAATTTAAACCACTAGTAAACTCCAAAAATTTAGTTAATGTATACCACTACTTACAGGAAACTCCAGAAATAAAGTAATTTATACCACTTGCAGTCTTCAAGAATGAAGTCAATTTAAACCCATAGTAAACTCCGTAAATTAAGTCAATTTACACCACTAGTTAACTTCAAAAATAAAGTGAACGGAAACCCCTAGTAGTCTCCAAGAATAAAGTAAATTTAAACCACTAGTAAACTCCAAAAATTAAGTCAATTTATACCACTACTTATATCAAACTCCAGCAATAGTCATTTATACCACTTGCAGTCTCCAAGAATAGTAAAAATAATTTAATATCTTAAGAGAAAACTGGTGCTCTACTGTCGCTGCCTAATCTGTGAGCGACTCGACGGGGCGATAAGTATGTATATGTATGTATTTCGAGTATTTGTTCTACATACCGAAGTGTCATTAACAAGAGTTGGTAGGAACACGATCTGGTGGGAAGCTCTCAACTCATCTGAGTCTACGTGATTGAACAATGATTGCAATCCTTTGAATTTTCTAGGCAAAGGTTCGGTCAGGCTCTCCTCTACTTGGTTCAATCTGTGCGAAATACATAAGATTACATAATATATAAGATTAATATGTAAGATCTAATACATTATTATATTATTATTTTATTATATTATATATTATTATTATCTAATACATAAGATTCGTCAACGAACAAAAAATTTGTTATATGCTAGAAAGAACATTGTCAAATTTAGGAAAAATAGCGACTTGCATAATGTGAATACACGTAACAAAGATAAACTTAACGATAAACATACCTTCCGCTAGATTACACAAAACTAGCAACTCATTTGTCGGGCAAGGTATACCCATTTTAATAAGCTACCTCATAAAATAATTAAATTACCTTTTGTAGAATTTAAAGCTGTAATTAAAAGTAAATTAGTTAAAAAAGCTTATTGCCCTCAGCGGAAATCAAACCCGCGACCTCAAGCTTCGCAATCAGGAGATCTGATCACTAGACCAGAGCGCCGTCAGTTAAATTAAACAACCTTTCCAGCTCACCTCTCTTCAGTAAGAGACATTATCTGCTCCTTTGTAAAGAATACATTGTGAACATCTTGTAAAAATGATGAGACCCTTTCCAATTTGGCATCTTCTAGGCCACTGAGGATATTCTCAAGGGTAGTAGTGGTTGATATAGCTCCAGCAGTTCCAGTATCTTAGAAAACACGACACACTTGCAATAGAATTCAGACTATGATAGGTCTAAGCCTGATTAAACGTTTTCAGTCAACAAATAAACTTGAGTTTACTGTCACGATGGTAGGTTCTAGAGGTAATACAATGTTAGTGAGTGTTTCAGTTCCTACTGCTAACTGTGTTGTACTAAAAAAGAAAACAGTAACCATGGAGTTTCTTGCCGGTTCTTCTCCATGGAAACGACCAACCCGAACCGTGCACCTTTTTCGACGTTTCATAAGTGCCTATTTAGGCCTATGTAAAATAAAAATATTTACTATGTGACTAGTGCTGTGTTGCAGTGAACAGTGTACGGATCCTTTGTGAAAGTGTCCGGAAATATTCAGTGCTTGAATAAACTGTCGTTTTAGTGTAACCACCGGCTGTCATTAAATTATCCCAAACCCCAGCTGGTAACATTACTTATGTCCTCCATACAAATCAGCCGTGGTGGCCTAATGGTTCAAGTAGCCTGCAAAACAAAGATTGCAAGTTCCGATCCCGACTGTACCAATAAGTTTTTCTGAACTTAAGTACAGTGATTCATACCACGAGCTTTACGGTGAAGGAAAACATCGAGAGGGAACTACTGCCTCGTCTGAGAAGAAAATCAAAGTATCGATCGGACGCTTAAGGATGGGTCAAGAGTACTCCAAACCGATGAGCATTTGAGCATGAAGAGATTGATGAATGTGGACAAAGCGAAAGAGGTATGTAAGTCTAGAGAGAACTGGCACTCTATTCCTTCTGCCTACCCCGTTAGGGACTCGGCAAGACGTACGTATATATGGTTCTAGTCACCCTACGCCTGTAGGATTTCTTGCTGACAGAGTTCATGCGCTCAGGAAATGTTGATGAGCTGTTAAGTTTAAAATGGAAAACGCACACACTTCTTTCAGTAATTTCACATTCTTCCTGAAGAACTCTAAGCTCCCTTAAGGGAATTCTCAACGAGCAGTTTATTCCACAGTCTGAGCGTTAGCGGAAGGAAACTCATTCGTTCCCAGTGCGAGACCAGTTTTTGTCCAAGGTTTTGTTTATGATCGTGGTCGATGAAGTAAGCGAGATTAATGTAATTACCTGTCACAGAAGCTAATTGTGCCAGAAGCGATGGGCTTTGAGGCTGTCGATGTGAAGCCACTATCACTGAACTAGTGCCGTGTAGGGCTCGACGCGTCGCTTCCGCAATACTACGGTACCAAGACATACTGCGGGGATGGGAAACCTGGATAACAAGGTGATTAACATTTTCAAGTTTCATTTATTATGATATCTTGATAGATCCATGGCTCCAATTGTCAGGAAGTGGCCCAGTACATGTGAGTAATCGGGCGAGGAGAATAAAATCACAATAAAAGTTCAGTTCTTTACAGACATGATAACAAAAAAATTATGTCTGTCTGTTTCTTGCATCAAATTTTCAAAATTGCTGGTTTTGATGGGACTATCGCGGGCAATGTCATAAGGAATGGCATTTTTTCACATAGCCATGCCATATAAATCCTTAATATATTATATAATATGCATTCCGAAAGGTTTCTCTGGGAATCCCATAGTGGATTTAGACCAGGAAGAGAATGTATGGATCAATCCTTCTCGCTTCGCGGAATCGTGGAAAAGTTTTTGGATATTAACCGAAAGGTTTTCTGCGCTTTCGTAGACTTAGAGAAGGCATTTGATAGAGTCGTACGAAAGGAACTCTGGGACGTTTTACCTGGATATGGAGTGAGCAGTTCCCTACTGCATGCCGTGAAATCACTCTATAGTGATAGCGAGGCGTGCGTTAGGGTTAACGGTGAGATGTCACCCAGGTTTGATGTGAAGTCGGGGGTCAAACAAGGGTGTATCATGTCTGCCTGGCTGTTCATTATATATCTAGATAACTGTCTGAGAGCACTAAGAACGCACGGATGTGGAGTGAAAATGGGAAACTTAGTGGCCTATTATACGCGGATGACGCGGTTTTACTGGCGTCATCAGAGGGCGAACTGCAGTCACTAGTTACCATAATGAAAGAGGAATGTGAAAAGAAGGGGCTGCGCCTAAACGCTGGCAAGACTAAGGTTCTGGTATTCGAAAGAGATGAAAAAGTGACCGAGTGTGCTATATCGGTAAATGGGCAAATTCTAGAGCAAGTGAATGAATTTGTATATCTTGGAAGCATGTTCACACGAAATGGAAAGTGTGAAAAAGATATTGAAAGAAGGATTACTGTCGGAAATAAGGTGAATGGGGCCATGTCGGCGTTGATGGGCAGTAAAAGTCTGAGCAAGAATGCTCGAGTTGCTGTCCACAACGCGATATTGGTACCTACCTTATTGTATGGCAGCGAATCCTGAGTATGTCAGAGGAAGTATGAAAATAGCTTGAATGCAGTTGAGATGCGATCTCTTCGAAAAATGTGCGGAGTAACGATTTTAGATCGAATCCGCAATGAAGAGATTCGCAAATCGACTGGCGTGAATGAGGGTGTGATTGTAAAGATGAAGAAAGGCATGTTACGTACGTTTGGATACATAGAAAGGATGCGTGAAGAAAGATTGACAAAACAGATATACAAAGCAAAAGTGTGTGCAAGAAGAGGCAGAGGAAGGCCGCGTTCCAACTACCTAGATCAAATAGATCGGAGTCTCAAGGACGGGAACGTTAAGAGTACTCGAAACCGACGAGCATGTATGAAGAGACTGATGAATGTGGACGAAGCGAAAGAAGTATGTAAGTCTAGAGAGAACTGGTGCTCTATACTCTCTGCCTACCCCGCTAGGGACATGGCGTGATGATATATAATATGCATAAATGCAATAAAAAAATAGAGACGAATTTAAAGCGCATGACAGAGAGAGGTAGGGTATAACGGGCTTTTCCATTCAAATTTGGAGCTGCCCGACTGGGGCAGAACCTCCACCTTAAGAAGTCCGTAGCCAAATAACATAATATTTTATTGTATTATGTTCCTATGCGGTGAATTAGATCTTTAGTAATGAGCTCTTTCGGGAGGGGGAGGATTGCTATATTGTGTTGGCAGCAGAGGGATTGGTCCTATTATGCTGCCACCACAGTATAACTCTCCGAACACAGAGTGGCAGCGCGCAAGTGATACTTCGGTATCGTGAGCGTAAATAGGCTACGGTAACCGTTTCCTATCAGGTAGGCCGTATACATGTTTGCCACTCTTGTTGTATAAAAAAAATATTTCGGGCACCTAGCAAATTATATATTTACATCAAGCTCCGGAACTTTAAGCAGTGTAGCAGGCAGTCCATCCTTTAATCTTGCTAGACATGTTGTAAGCCCGACTGACTCGTCTGTGGCCACGACTGCGAAATAGCTGAAAAAATTCGTGGATTTAAAACCTTCCCGCAAGTGTTCCTAAAGGAGATTTCATAACTCTCTCTATTCACTGTCAAATTGATAGATGGCGAGTGTGTCGCCACTTTTTGTCATGGCTATGGTTACACAAGCCTTTGAACTTCCTCTCAAATGTATGCAGACTTTTTGGAGACGTTTTCTTTTCCCGTTAAAGTAAGTCACTGTAGTCTTTGACCGTAATTTGAGATTTAAGAATAATTATTTTTTTATTTAAATAAAACGAAACAATAATATTCCCTAATCCCTGCTCAATGAAGTCTTCGATCGCTTTTACTGACTTTTCAAAACACTTTAGCGTCTCGCAGTGAATCCCGTTCTATCTTATTTAGTTATTGTCTTCCTCTGGTGTGAAAATAAATATATATTTTTAGTAATGTTTTCTAATATAGGGACAAGGTGGCTAAGATCTCAGACAAGGAAGCTGTGTGTATTAGAACTTCAAAGAGAAAAGTTAGATATAAATTTACTACCGTAACGATGAGAATAGTTTCCTTGATTCTTTGTCCAAATCTGCCGCAACGTGGATATGCCTCTGTAGTTTATGCTCGACTGCTGTTTGCACGTAGTATAGACCCTCCAATACACCTAATTGCGCAGCTGTCTTTAGTAAATTGGTCACATCACTGGTCATTATCAGTTTTTCAGATGATATTTTCACATTGACTCCTCGCCTCTGCCACGTGCTGTAAATATGAGTCCTTTTACCTCCAAAGGGGTAGGCAGGGGTGTAAGAACTCCGCCTTGTCAGCCTTGAATTGAATATCAACCGTATGCACGTGGTGTTTTCCTGTGCCGGAAAGTTTCAGGTCATTATTTCTCCGAACTCAAACTTTCCGGTTGCACGGCAAACTAAATATTTATCGTCCAAAAAATATTTGTTTATATAAGCTCTCTCATGACAAACATTTTTATTATTATGATAAGAAATTATAATTTTGATCACTGCAGGGAGTGGGATTTGATTGCGTGCACATCACATGATGTCAAGAAAGTACCGAGTTTGCATGTCAAACTCGTAAACCTAGTCTCGCCACCAGTCATAATCAAAAATCAATATCAAAATATTTCATTTATTTATTTATTTATTTATTTATTTATTTACATAATTAAAACGGCATCAACATACCAATTACATTAATTAAGATAAAATTATTCAACAACACAATCATATTATACTACAAAAATAAAATAAAAATATACACAATTACGTCACTGTCATGCACCCCGCTCGCAAAACTTCTTGCACTCCAACAATATTTTGAGCCACGCATCCGCAAACACATCGCAATCAGGGTTCTGGTTCAGGAGAGCGTTGAGCGAGGCCAGGACTCGCGGGATGGGAGATTGGGCGCGTGCCGAGGTGCGAGACGGTGGCACGGCGAACAGTCTGTGCCTTCGGCCTCGAAGGTAATTATCGGGGACAAAAAATCGACACAACTCATCGCTCAAGTTCGGTGCATCTATTTTCCCGCGTAATATCTTACACGCTATTATCAACTGGCTATAGTCTCGGCGAACTTCCAAAGAGTTGTAACCTAAATATCCCAAAAGAAATTGAGTGGGATATAGGTAAGGGTAATACCCACAACATCGCTTGTATAAGGCCCTCAAGAAGGCTTTTTGTACTTTTTCAAGTAAGAGGGCGTATGTTGCTTCATACGTATTCCATACGCATGCACTGGTTTCGAGCTTAGATCGTACGAGGGCATTGTACACCAATCGAACAACCTGGAGGTTGTGGAAGTCACGTGTGTTCCTAAGCACAAATCCCAAACGCGCAAACGATTCCTTGGCCAGTGCGATAATGTGACCATGAAATGTTAATTTCTGGTCGAAAGTGACTCCCAAGTCTTTTATGCTATCGACTCTAGTTATGATGGTACTATTTAAAGTGTAGTCGAAAACTATTGGGCATCGCTTCCGACCGAAAGTCATCACAAAACATTTGTTGGTATTAAACTCCAATTTGTTGATAATACTCCACTCCATGATCACATTGACATCGCGCTGCAACATTAAGGCATCGTCTTCTGATCTAACCTCAAAGAAAAGCTTAAGGTCATCCGCGTAGAGAAGTATTCTAGCGTGTGTCAGAACTGTGGGGATGTCGTTGATCATCAACAAAAATAAAAGAGGACCCAAAATAGATCCCTGGCTTACCCCGGAACGCGTGTGATACGGTCTAGATTCAAACGTACCGAGCCTGACAAACTGTTGACGGTCGCGCAAATAATCCGCAAGAACCCGAAGGAGACCCTGCGAAAATCCTATGGCAGCGAGCTTTGTCAGAAGTATGTCATTGTTGACTCGGTCAAATGCCTTCCGGAAGTCGAAATACAGGACATCTACCTGTGATCCTTCATCCATTTTAAGTGAGATGTAGTCAACAAGGGACAAAAGGTTCGTATCGACAGATCTTTTACTTCTGAAACCATGCTGCTCAGTGCACAAGTACGCGTCTACTTGGGAATAAATGTACTCATGCAATATGGTTTCGAAAACTTTTCCTGGAGCTGGCAAGTTAGCTATAGGACGGTGCTCTTCAACAACAGAATTATCAGAAGTTTTGGGTATTGGGGTGACCCTAGAGAGCTTCCATTGCGACGGATAAATGCCATCCCTCAACGCCAGGTTAAATATGTGACACAGCGGTGTACTCAGTGCACTTTTGCCACATTTAAGGACAAGTGGCGGGACGTTGTCTGGCCCAGTCGAACTATGGACTTTCAACTTATCAATGGCAGTAACGACATCTTCCCTAGTGATCTGTGTGATGTTTACAATGTCACCATTATTGCCACTGTCGCTGCAGCCTATCAAATCTGCATTTAGATGAGGTACATCATCAAGGAAAACACTTTCAAAGTGGCTTGCAAAGGCCTGAGCTGCTTCAATTCCTGAATATTTGCTACCTCTGTATGTAACAGTGGGCTCGAAGCCACCCTTAGATCTAACGTTTTATTAAACGTAGGGGACACAGGGAACACTTATTGAACGTCATATACTTAATAAAACCTAAAGATACCATCGTTTTCAAGAGCAAAAACCTGCCAGAAGAAGAAACGGCGGTTTCCCTTTTAACATTTGTTCCCTTTTACGTAGGGGTAGAAAACATTAAAGTACATATAAACTACTGTACAAGAGGAGCAATTCATTGCCATGCATGGCCATCATTCATATTATCTGATGTTGTATAATAAGCCTTTTGAATTAATTTACTTTTAATGACAGCTTTACTACAAAATGTAATAATATGTTTATGAATGTTGGGTCGGAATTGACCCGTTCAAGCATGTCCTCAGTGCCCCTTAATCGATTAAGTTTTTGGGGAAAATTCTGGTCTTTTGGGACTAGCTGAACGGCAACAGGTTTCATACCCAAATGATTATTTAAAATGGTATAGACGAACCTTTGAAACACAGAACGCTCGGTGTCTATCTCTCTTAAACTTGAATGAGGATTCTTGAGGAGGAACTTGAATGAATTTCAGTCACTTTTCCGATGTTAACTATTGTTACTGTTTCCTTCGACCTCTTTTTTTTATACCACTTGGGTGGTAAACAAGCATGCGGCCCGCTTAATGGCAAGCGGTTACCGCCGCCTATGGACGCTTGCAACACCACGAGTATTACTCGCGGGATGCCGACCCTGCAGGAATCTTTCCACACCCTTCTTGAAGTAGCACTCCATGCAGTAGGGAAAACCTCAACGGGGAGCTCATTCCACAGCCTGAGCGTTCGCGGAAGGAAGCTCCTTAAATTCTCACACCTTCCCATAAGGGTCCCCGAAGGGCTAGGCAGTGGTGTATAGGTAATACTCACACACCCACTTTCCGCCAGAGATATATTAGGTGCAGGTTTCTTCTCGATGTTTTCCTTCACCGTACAGCTCGTGGTGTGACTAAGCACTGTACTTAAGTTCAGAAAAGCTCATTGGTACACTCGGGCTTCGAACTTGCGATCTTTGTGTCGCAGGCAACTACTCGAACCACTCGGCCACCACGGCTGCAGCTCCTTATGTTTATACAGTAAATGCGGTATATTCTTACGGTGTTTTAAGCGTTTGGTGTCCGAGTGGCAGTTCACAATGCAAATGCACGTTCTTGGCGCTTCTGCTGATGAGCAGCTCAACTAGCTGCATCCCCAAAAGTCCATCTTCACATACGACCAAATGAACACCTTGCGCAGAGCACGCCAATCTAAAAATATTCTGCTATTAAACTCACTCCACTCCAGTTTCTCTGCATATCATACATAACTTTCCGAAGAACGATCAGTTTTACATCTGTTGATGTGGGTATAGTAAATTGTTATTATTATTGGCCTAGGTGGCCGAGTGGTTCAAGTAGTTGTTGGTCGGACACAAAGCTTGTAAGTTCTAATCCCGACTGTACCAATGAGTTTTTCTGAACTTAATACAGTGATTAGTCACACCACGAGCTTTACGGTGAAGGAAAACATCGAGAGGAAACCTGCATACGTCTGAGAAGACATTCAAAGGCGTATGTACAGTCAGAGGAAGAATGAAAATAGCTTAAATGCAGTTGAGATGCGATCTCTTCTTATCACTATATAGATCTTAGATCGAAAACGCAATGTAGAGATTCGCAAATCAACTGGCGTGTTACGTTGGTTTGGATAAAGGATGAGTGAAGAAAGATTGACGAAACAGATATACAAAAAAAAGGCCACATTCCAACTACCTAGGTCAAATCGATCGGACGCTCAAGGACAGGAACGTCAAGAGTACTCGAAACCGACAAGCATGTATGAAGAAACTGATGAATGTGGACAAAGCGAAAGAGGTATGTAAGACTAGAGAGAACTGTCGCTCTATACTCTGCCTACCCCGATAGGGACTCGGCTGTATATATGATATTTATATGTATTTTACACAATGGTTTACCTGGATTGTACGAAGAGTGAGTGAGAATCTTTCAAACGCAAAAGCACACGCCCGTAGTGCCGGCTGGTAGCCAGTAGGCGAAAAGCACGCGGCACTTCATGCTGTTCGTAGGTCACTCGAGATAGCGGCCTCACATAGCCGCGAGCGATGCCTTCGCTCAGTAAATATTGGAGTCTCTACAAAATATTGTTAGAAAGATTGAACTAGCGGTACAGCTCGGCTTCACCGACTGTTTAATATATACAAATAAATAAAATTGGAGTGTCTGTTTGTTATATTAAAATAACCCCTTTTTACTAAATACATATGGATGTATACACGGTACGTACCAAATTTTTTTTTTTTATAATTTTTGTCTGTCTGTCTGTTTGTTTCGGCTAATCTCTGAAACGGCTGGCCCGATTATGACAGGACTTTCACTGGCAGATACCTTTACTTTAGAAACACATTTTGCACATAAGATGGAGACTATGAAAAAGATATTGAAAGCAGGATAACTGCTGGTAATAAAGTGAATGAGGCCATGTCGGCTTTGATGGGCAGTAAAAGTCTGAGCAAGGATGCTCGAGTAGCTGTCCACTGTGCCTACCTTATTGTATGGCAGCGAATCCTGGGCATGTCAGAGAAAGCATGACAATAGCTTAAAGGCAGTTAAGATGCAATCCTTTCGAAAAATGTTCGGAGTAATGATTTTAGATCTAATTTGCAATGAATAGATAGAAGCCGTGGTGGCCGAGTGGTTCAAGCAATTGCCTGCGACACAAAGATCGCAAGTTCGAATCCCGACTGTACCAATGAGTTTTTCTGAACTTAAGTACAGTGAATAGTCACACCACGAGCTTTACGGTGAAGGAAAACATCGAGACGAAACCTGCATACATCTGAGAAGCAATTCAAAGACGTATGTATTTTCGTGCTTGAGTAACGGCGATGGACTCGCCATCTGTCACGTTAGCATATTATATCTCTGGCGGAAAGTGGGTGTGTGGGTATTACCTATTACATACCTATCTGAATATATTTACCTTATCTAAAGTTTCGCGAAGCTGGGCGGGACAGCTAGTTAATTTTTTTTTTATTTTTTATTTTTTTTATTTTTTACTTTATTTAGGAACACAAACAGTCTCACATAAAAAAAAGAACATAAATTAAAAATAAAGTTAATACATAGACAAACAGTGTCCACAGATAACATAATTCCTGTGGAGCATGTGGTCGAAAGAGCAGTAAACAGAAGAAGAAGAACAGTTTGTTTAACAATATTTCTAAATTATGCAAGATGTACATTTCATGATGCTGACAATATTTTAAGGATATGATATTTAAATTTACCCAAACTGGTTCTGTCAAACATGTCCAGGTCACTGTTGAAATGCACATTATGAGAACAGCAAGCTCGAGGGATGAATGAATTCTTAGCGTGGTTGGTCTTGAATGTAGGGATATGGAACAATTTTCTGAATTGTTTCCGTGTGTTGCGACTTGGACAGTAAAAACTAATTCTCGTCAATAAGTAGGAACTATCAATATTATTATTAAGGATTTTAAAGAGAAATACTTGATCACGGCAAGTTCTTCTTTGTGATAATGAAAGATTTAGATACTCACGAATATTTACGTGCTTAAAACGGAATCTTAAATATTTAATGAATTTGTTTTGTATGTTTTCAATTTGATTTATATATATTTTGTATTGTGGATTCCAGCAGACTGAGGCATATTCTAGGTGCGATCGAACAAGAGAATTAAATAAAATAAAAAGTGTTTGCACACTTCTAAAAGGTTTACTCACCCTTAAAATAAAACCAAGCATTTTGTATGCTTTGTTAACGACATTATTTATGTGTTTTGTCATTAAAAGTTTTTCATCGAGCACTACACCCAGATCTCTAATCTCAGAAACACGAGCAATCGGCACATTATTGAAAGAATACGGATAAACGATTTTGTTCAGCCGTCTAGAGAATGAAATTATTTGGCATTTTTTTATATTCAATTGCAAACCAGAGCTTAAACAATAATTCCAGAGCCTATCCAAATCAGTTTGAAATGATTCACAGTCTTTATTAGAATTTATTGCTTTATAGATTTTATTATCGTCCGCATAAAGCAGAAAATTTGAATTCATAAAGACACCTGTGATGTCATTTATAAATATATTGAAGAGTAATGGGCCCAGGTGAGATCCCTGGGGAACTCCCGATGTGATTGGAATGAATGAAGATTTAAAGCCCTTTACCGTTACGCACTGACATCGATTGCTTAAGTAAGATTCGAGCCACCGAAGCAAATTGCCGTGTATACCAAACTCTTCCAATTTGAGTATCAATCGCTTATGGGAAATCTTGTCAAAGGCCTTTGAATAGTCCGTATACACAACATCCACCTGGTATCCTGAGTCCATAGCCAAGGAAACATAATCCAGAAATTCACACAAATTGGTTTCAGTAGATCGCTTGGATACAAATCCATGTTGTTGAATTATTAATGCAGGTCTAATAGCACTTATGATATCGTCGTAGACAATTTTTTCGAAGAGTTTAGGGGCTACTGAAAGCTTAGATATTGGTCGATATTCACCGATATTATGCTTGTCACCAGACTTAAAGATTGGAACGACAAAAGTTTTCTTCCATTCCCTAGGAAAGGTGCCACTCGATATTGAATTAGAAAAAATTAGAAATAACGGAATTGCTATATGAGGCAAGCAACGTTTAAGAAACAAGGGAGGCAACCCATCTGGTCCTGCTCCTTTTCGTAGATCCAAAGATGAGATATAATTTTCCACAGTTTTTAGACATAAATTAATACCTGAAAGACTAACAACAGAATTATATGCATGTTGAGTATTTAACGCGTTTATCTGATCACTATGCTCAAATACCGAATGAAAATGGAGGTTGAATAAATCCGCAATCTCCTTTCCATTAGTTGAATTCACATGATCTAAATACATTAAATTAGGTAAATCTGACAATCCACGTTTAGATTTTATATACGACCAAAAGTTTTTTGGATCTTTTCTAATGTTTTCTTCAGAATTACTGATAAACTTATTGTAACATGCGTGTTCTAACTTTATTTGACGCTTTCTTAAAAACGAGAATGTTTGATAATCACTTAATCTAGAGTATATTTTCCACTTTTTATGGGCAATCGATTTTTCTTTAATACATTTAATTAGTGCCTTGCTATACCAAACAGGAAATTTATTATTGTGCACAATATTTTTTGAAGGAACATAAGTACTTATCAACCTGTTCAAGATAGTATAGAATATAAAAGTGCAATCATCCACACTCTTGTTATAAAATATAAGATTCCAATCAATTTCTGATAAGGCTTGATTGATTTTCATATAGTCAGCTTTATGAAATAACTTAACAGAGCGGGGGGCAGGGTCTAAATTTTTTACAGTATTGAAATTTATTTCAGTTAAGAGTGCAGGATGATAACCATCTTCTTTTACAAGAGGGTTAGAAGGTCTACTGACTTTACAACTCAAGTCTGAAATAATAAGATCGAGAATGCGATCATTCTTGTTATGAACATAATTGTATTGAGAAAAACCAGTAATATTTAGGAAAGAGAGAAGATTTGTTACTAATGTATCATTTTTAGGGTTCTCTAATTTTATTGAGAGACTATTACCCATAAACCAGCTTGCACTAGAAATATTAAAGTCACCTAATATTAGCATTGACTGATCTGGTTGACATAAGTACAAGTCCGAGATAAATTCCAAGAAAGTTTCGACAGAAGTCGAATGTTCTCGGTTATGTGGAAAATACGCACAGACAATTGTTAAAGTATTATTGGTTACGCGGGTAATCATAGATTTCAAGGAGACGTGTACTACTTCTGCGTCTGGAAATATAGGAAAATTCTGCACTAAATCACGATTAGATGCAACTATATAATTTTTATGCACAGCAATGAGAACACCACCTCCTAAGTTTTCAGATCTACTTTCATATGGTCTATCGAATCTATACACATTATACCTATGATCGAATAATTCAGCGTCATGAATACCGGGTAAAAGCCAAGTTTCTGTAATGCAAATAACATCATAATCAGATTCTGAAACCGTTCTGAAGAAAATATCAGTCTTTGTCCGAAGTCCTCTTACATTTTGATAGAAAACTCTCAGAGCCATTTATATAGACAAAGTAAATCATATCTTATATTAATTAATCCATTTATATTAAATTTATAAAAAAGCATGATCCCATCCAGCCAAACATTTACTTCATTAGAGTTGTTCTCACAATGTACGAATTCAACTAGAACACAAAAAGTATACAGAGAAAAATGTGAATATAATAATAACATACAAAACAAAACTTCCAAAAAAACTCCAATTCGTAAACAAATGAAATCAGTGATAGCTATAGCTAAGCAGAAGAAAACAAAACATAAAGGTATTAAATTTGCTTCCGCGAGCAATGAATCATAGAGATATCTTATATAAAAAACAATCACTCTTATTTTATATTTTTTAAATCATCATAACTATTAATATACATAATTGGGGAAGTATCGCTGCGTCGTATCATGATAGTACAGTTTTTAACCCATTTGTATTTGTAATCCTTTTCATCTGCCAGCTTTTTTGCTTCGAAGAACAACTGCTCGTAGTAAACGGATAGATGTTCCCTTGCAAACACCTGTTTTGGATCACCTTCAAATCCCAAATCATTCGTATTCAGATTGCGTATTTTCTTTATATGAGCTAAAAACTCGTCCTTTTTATATCTGGACAAAAGCTTTAGTATAATAGGTTTGTTCTTATTTGAGCTATCCTTAGGTGCAACCCTGGTCACGAAATCGATGTCTACGTCGGGATTTAGATTAAATTTTGATATCTCTGCAAGCTTAGTAACTATATTGATAAGGTTTTCACCATCCGTTTGCGGAACACCCAAAAGTTTTAAGTTTGATCTACGAGCCCACTGATCACGGGAATGGTTAGCATTAATAAGCTTTTTCATCTGCATTGACATTTCAAGACAGTTTGCTTCATTAGACTTTATTAACTCACCGAGATTGGCTACTTTGGGAATTAAATCATCTCGATCACGTGATAAGAACTCAACGCTGGATTCTAAAATTTGTACCTTTTCTTTAAGATCGCTAAAATTTAAACTGAGTTTTGCAATTTCAGAAACCATATTATCCATCTTTGATTCCCAAGATTCCATTTTAGACTCAAATTTTGTAAATTCCTTTTTTTGGGATGTGATTATTCGGTCGACCTCAGATTTCATCAACTTCAGAATTGTATTTGGTAAGGTAGTCAAGTTAACATCAGTAAATGGGGTTTCGTCTGAGTCACTAGAAGGTCCTTCGATATCTTTTATATTCGATGTTACATGGTGAGATCGCACCGGTGTGTTTGAGTTATCGCCACTCCTAGGCCGCGTCGCGTTACACATGGGGCATAACCAACCGTCAGGAGCCAACTTATTTCGCGAAATTTTCATAGTAGCAGGTATGTCACAGCATCCTTTGTGGTAATGGGCTTGACAGTGAGTACAGATAATTAAGTCTCTTCTCATAATGTCATTCTTACAACCTTCACAATTAGATTGCTCCATGATATATGAGAATTAAAATTAAGTAAAAGTTAAAAATGCACAATTTAATTCACTGGCCCAGGCGGACTCGATCTTGGGATCTGTGAGCGCCCCGACGCAATCTATTTCTACGATAGTTGCCAACGCGCTACGCCGATGTCGATCGTCGTGATGAAATATTTCAATACTTTTAGTATAGATTATCTTTATTAACACGATGAGGGTAGGATAACATTTATAAATTACACTCGAACGTGAGGCAAGTTTTTAGCATACCGGCACAAATAAACTAATTTGATACAGATAAACACCGGAAACCTCATGTGAACGCACAAAAACGCACTCAAAGCACAGCCTGGGTATCACTGTCTCAATAAATATACCAATAACAGTTAAACAATCACTACAAACTGTTCTAATTTCAAAGATTTCTCGGACAAATACAAAATGAGTGTTAACTGCTCTGCTGTTAGAAGAAGAATTATGAAACTCACTTGAGTATCGCCGTGTTGACCCTCGAAAATGGAGGAAAAGTCTGTTCTGACGTAATTTCTTTCTAAAGAGAGGTAGTCCATTCCAAAATCATAGTTTTCTCTCGTTGCAACTTGAGCCGTGTCCAAGACGACTCCAAAAGGTCCACAGCACCTCAACGATATCTGCAACAAGGTGTACGTACACGAGACGGCCGTCTAGTCTAGTGGTTAGAGCTCCTTAATGCGAAACTTGAGGTCGCGGGTTCGAATCCCGCTGAGGGCAGAAATTTGTGTGATGAACACAAGTATTTGTACCTTAGTCTTGTATGTCCTATGTATTTAAGTATATATCTATCTATATAAGTAAATATATCGTTGTCTAGTTATCATAGCACAAGCTTTGTTTAATTTTGGACTAGGTCAATGTGTGTGGAATTCTCCTAAGGGATTATTATTAGTTACGAATTTAATCCAAATGAACAATGAACGCAGATCTTACATTTTTCAAATCGCCTTTCAAGCAACATATAACAACATCGCATCCCTTGGTGTTGGTCTCATTCATTATCATATCGCCAAAGGTTTGGTCACGAGAATTGCCGATATGAGCCTCTGCAATAAATTTAATATAATTAGAACTTCGAAACTCTTCGAAAATTTAGAAACCTCTATACAGGGTATTTTTTTTGTAGGAGCTATTTTTAGGAGCACTTAAGAATCGGTAATAGAATTGATCCCGTTACAAGATGTACCTATGAGGATATATCCTCACGCCTTCCCACAAGGGTCCCCGAAGGGGTAGGCATAGGTGTACAGGTAGAACCCACACGCCAAGTTTCCGCCAGAGATATATTTTATGTGCCAACGTGACTGATGACGAGTCCATCGCCGTTACTCAAGCACGACTATATGTACGCCTTTGAAGAGCTTCTTGTGCGACAAAACTCCTTAAAAAAAATTGCTTCTCAGACGTATGCAGGTTTCCTCTCGATGTTTTCCTTCACCGTAAAGCTCGCGGTGTGACTAATCACTGTACTTAAGTTTAGGAGAACTTATTGGTACAGTCGGGATTCGAACTTGCGATCTTTGTGTTCCATGCAACTTTTCGAACCACGGCTTGCGAACCATACTTAAACAAGCTTACGTAAAACATATTTCTGTAGTTTGAAGATTTTTCTTGACTATTTTGACCACCAACCTTTTAGTTCAGGGAACAGTCTGCACAGGAAACGTTTCTTACATAAGTCACTCACTGTTGTAAATACTTGGTAGCCGAGACCAAGCGCTATGGATATAGTGGCTTGGCCCAGAGCACCGGCTCCTCCGTGGACCAGGATGCTGATGTTAGGAACTACTAGGGACTTTATTGCCTGTTGAAAATAACTTTATTAATAACTGTACAGTATATATCAGGATTTTTCAGGATAATCAGGATTTTTGTTCATACCACAAGAGTGGTGAACAAGCATACGGGGCCCACCCGATGGAAAACGGTTACCGCAGCCGATTTATGCTTACACTACCGAATTATCACTTGCGCGTTGCCACTCTGTGTTCGGAGAGTTATAGTGCTGGCAGCATAATGGGTTTAATCCCTCTGCTTCCAACACAATGTAACAATCCTCCTCCCTCCCCAAGGAGCTCATTACTGGAAACCTTATTCACCGCGTAGGAACACAACACAGAAAATTTTGTTATTTGGCTACGGACTTCTATAAGGTGAAGGTCCTACTCCAGTCTGGCAGCTCCAAATTCCCGGGAAACCCGTTATGCCATACCTCTCTTATATTTATAGGATATGTTTAATACCGACCAGGCAGTAGAAGGCATGCGCGTACGCCAGCGGGACGGTGGCGGCGTCCTCAAGGCTCCAGTGAGCGGGCACAGGCCACAGCAAGTCCGGGCGCGCCTGCACGCTGCTGCTCGCTGCACCGCTAGGCAATAAGCCCATCACACGATCGCCGCTGCATGGCAATGGTTTTCAATATGCATTTATTGACATACACACATATCAACACGCCGAGTCCCTAACTGGGTAGGCAGAGAGTATAGAGCGCCAGTTCTCTCTAGACTTACATACCTCTTTCGCTTCATCCATATTCATCAGTCTGACGTTCCCGTCCTTGAGCGTCCGATCGATTTGCTCTAGGTAGTTGGAACGTGGCCTTCTTCTGCCTCTTCTTGCACACACTTTTGCTTGGTTTATATCTGTTTCGTCAATCTTTCTTCACTCATCCTTTCTACATGTCCAAACCAACTTCACATGCCTTTCTTAATTTTTACAATCACACTTTATAATAATAATATAATATATCCTCACGCCTTCCCACAAGGGTCCCCAAAGGGGTAGGCAGAGGTGTACAGGTAATACCCACACACCCACTTTCCGCCAGACGTATATTAGGTGCCAACGTGACAGATGGCGAGTCCATCGCCGTTACTCCAGCACGACTATACATACGCCTTTGAATTTTTATCATACGTATGCAGGTTTCCTCTCGATGTTTTCCTTCACCGTTAAGCTCGTGGTGTGAATAATCACTGTACTTAAGTTCAGATAAACTCATTGGTACAGTCGGGATTCGAACTTGCGACCTTTGCGTCGCAGGCAACTGCTCGAACCACTCGGCCACGGCCACGGCTTGTACACACTTTATATCAACTTTAAAAATGGTAAATAATTGTATAATATCCTTATTAAGCCACCGTGGTCGAGAGGTTCGAGTAGTTGCCTGCGACACAAAGATCGAGTTCGAATCCCGACTGTACCAATGAGTTTTTCTGAACAGTACAGTGATTAGTCACACCACGAGCTTCACGGTGAAGGAAAACATCATTTGTTATTCTGGTAAAAGAGTTTATTTACAATAACAACAATTAACAATATTTACAAAGAACAATTGAAACTAACTACTTACAGATAAAATATGATTTGTTATTCTTATGATTTTAATTTGGAATACAGTAATTTCACGACATCAACCCGCGTTATCTGATTAATCAAGGCCTTTACTTACTTTTCTGTAACACCGCTGAAATCCATACCATAACAAATGTCTTTTGGACTTTTGGATGGAAGAACTCCAGTTGCTCTGTGGACATCCAGGTTACTGATTCCCACGTAGTGTACCTGCAATTGTTTCAACCACAAACCAAATTTCTTCTTTATTAAGGCAGGGTAAAAATATGACGCATGGAACATATAGAAAAGGCAAATTTGGAGCCAAATTTTTAAGTCATATTTTTTGAGCTATATTTTACGATATTAATGAACAAATTTATGATTATAAACTAGGGTAACGAATGGTAAAAGTTGGTCGGACCAGAAAAATTTTAACAGCCTACTGCCACCGCACGCACCGTAACAGCAACTCCTTGTTCAACAGGCTCCAGTCCCTCCACCCAGTGTAAGGAGTCAAGGTCGCCAATCCTTGAACTTTGGAGAATGACGTTGCCCGAAAGTGGTTGTTTTTGGACATTGGGAACTATTTTCAAAGGCTTCAGGTCGAATTCATCAACTGTCAATAGTGTGTCACGGAATCTGATATTATTCAATAAGACTCCACCGCATCTGCAACACCAATTGGCGAAGCTACTTCTTTAAGGTCAAGTCGTAATAAAAAGTGTCATATACATAAATAAATAATAATAATAAATAAATACCCGGGACAATTCCACACAAATTGACCTAGTCCTAAATTAAGCAAAGCTTGTGTTATGGTAACTAGACAACGATATATTTACTTAATTATATATATATATATCCTCACGCCTTCCCACAAGGGTCCCCGAAGGGGTAGGCAGAGGTGTATAGGTGCCAACGTGACAGATGGCGAGTCCATCGCCGTTACTCAAGCACGACTATACATACGCCTTTGAATTTCTTCTCAGACGTATGCAGGTTTCCTCTCGATGTTTTCCTTCACCGTAAAGCTCGTGGCGTGACTAATCACTGTATTTAAGCCGCGGTGGCCGAGTGGTTCGAGCAGTTGCCTGCGACGCAAAGGTCGCAAGTTCGAATCCCGACTGTACCAATGAGTTTTTCTGAACTTAAGTACAGTGACACCACGAGTTAAGTACAGTGAACTTAAGTATAGTCACACCACGAGCTTTACGGTGAAGGAAAACATCGAGAGGAAACCTGCATACGTCTGAGAAGAAATTCAAAGGCGTATGTATAGTCGTGCTTGAGTAACGGCGATAGACTCGCCATCTGTTACGTTGGCACCTGATATACCTCTGTTGGAAAGTGGGTGTGTGGGTATTACCTATACGCCTCTGCCTACCCCTTAGGGGACCCTTGAGGGAAGGCGTGAGGATATATTATATAAATATTTTATTATAAGAAGTTTACAACTGTTTTTGTAAGTATTGTCAATTGTTGTTATTGTAAATACATTCATGTACTTTGTATGAGACATCAATAAATATATTTGATTTGATTTGATCAGCTAGAATTTGAATACTGCCAATTAAAATAAATTATATATATCTAAATTATATATATATATATCCTCACGCCCTCCCACAAGGGTCCCCAAAGCGGTAAGCAGAGGTGTATAGGTAGTACCCACACACCCACTTTCCGACAGAGATACATTTTAGATGCCAACATGACAGTTGGCGAGTCCATCGCCGTAACTCAAGCACGACTATACATTTGAATTGCTTTTCAGACTTATGCAGGTTTCCTCCACAGTCATCATCTGCCAAGTTCACAGACATAACTTAACCATCCTACTTGTACCTTGTGTAGTCTTGCTCGTCGCAAGCATAAGCCCTGATAACCGTCTTCTCACCGATGTGAGGCAGTGCACTCTTGGCGTGCTCCTTAAGGTCGATGCACAATCGTCTGATGTGCGAGATCTGGGACACGGTCGCGTGCGAGTGCCTGAGCATGTTGAACTGAAGAATGCCATCAAGGAACGTTACCCAGTCGCTGGACCACGCGATGTCAGCCTGAGTCAATGACTGGTTGACTTGGCGAATACTACGGAACTCGCCTCTGCAAAACAAAACCAAAAATACGGCTTTATGGGGGCGAAGCTGGGCGGGACAGCTAGTTTCTAATGAAAGTTATGGCTATTGTAGTAAGTTTTCTAAGTTATCATTAAATATAAACTAATATTACAAAGAGGTAAGTTTTTTTATTGTAATGATACAACTCAAAAACTGCTCGATTGATTGTAAAAATTCTTTCACCATTAGATAGCTACAAATGTACCAAGTAACCTAAGTTGTATGTATTATACAAAGGTTAGATTTTTCGTTTCTTTGTTACGATTTAACCCAAAAACTATACAATCGATATTAGAATTTAATCCACCATTAGAACCTACATATTTACCTCTTTTTTGTCTTTCGTAGCGTGAGTTCCGGGAACTTTTGCTACTTAACCGGTCAATGGCGAGACCTAGGCCTCCAGCCAGGCACTTTATATCTAAGCAACACAGCTAAGGGCACCCCCTGTGGGGTACGAACCTCGGCTTAGGGCGTTGCTGGATCGCGAGCAAGGGAGCTGGGCTGGACTGGTCATTTTATTTAAATATTATTTGGGGGCGTCTGGCTCGGCGCGGGCCAGCGTTTGCGGCGGGGGTCGGGGGGGAACATTACGGCTTATTCGCGTCGAGCCTCGCCGGCGAGGACGGAACAGTGGTCGGTTGTGCCATATTTACCAAGCAGCTAGGCTGTATTATTTAATTTTTTATTTAATTTTTTTTATTTTATTTTATTGGGACAAAAAACAGTTTTACATTAAGGTTTACAAGTAAAAAATTATAAATAAAATAATGGTTAATGTAAAACCGACACCATTGTCCTCAAAATAATGCATAGAAGAAAAAAAACAAAAGAAAAGTGCGCTAATTGAAAGAATTTTGAATTATGAACATTTTCCGGATTCAAAAACAAGACGAAGGAATTTAAATAACAATGTTAAAAACTATGAAGGCTTAAGCAATTCTACTGCCATTCTCTTGAATTTAGTCTGTGATTGGTTGAAAATATCCAAATCTATGAAAATATCATTGTAAATTTCTAACATTTTCCGGAGTGGTGCACGCAACTCAGCGTTAGTTTTACACCTCGCAGTGTAGAATAGTCGAGGAGCGCGCAACTCCCGTCTTAATACGGTTCTAGGTACAGAATAACACAAGTTATTCAGTAGTTCGGTACAGTTAAGTGTATGATTGCATAAGCTGTATAAAGTTATTACCATTAGTAAGGAGCGTCTAGATTCCAAGCTTAAAAGGTTATATTTTTGTAGTAATTCACTATACGGAATAGTGGTGTGAGAGTATTTGTAATGTACTTTGCGTAAAAAATTTTTTTGGACTAATTCTAATCTATCAATGTACTTGTTATTATAGGAAAGATTTGATTTTTTCCTTTTATAATGTGTGAAAAAAACTATAAATGATATAAAAATGTACGCGGGTAAAACCGCAGGGCAAAGCTAGTAGAAAAATAAATAATATCACCTATAAGAGTAATCTCTTTCGTACAAAGCTTGATATACGACATTAGTATCCAGAGTTCTGTCATTAGATTCATCAAATGACCTCTCGTAGGCTTGTCCGACATCTGGCATGTTGGCATTTATATATCCATCGGCTACTTTGGTAACATGCTCCGTGATCTAGGTACATACATAAGACGATATTATACCCATATGCCTCTCGCAAGGGTCCCCGAATAGGGTGGCAGACATCAGACAGACCCACACATCCACTAGTTCCCGATTGTTTTTATATTTTCATCAAATCAAATAATTACATACACACACACACACACACACACACACGCACACATTCTGTTATTTTCTGTATATCCTGTATCTATAGGAGCTGTGACCAGCTCTATCCGGGGGTGAGTGTTAATGTCTGCGACACAGTTTATAGCTACTGCGGGCATTATCGTATGCAATTTTGTATTATATATTTTTGTTCCGTAATAATTTATTGCATGTAAAAATAACCTAAGCACAGACATCATTCATATCACAATATACTATGCTTAAAGATAACATTACACAAATTTGAGATGAATAAATGGCTAATCTAGGCCATGTATATGCTAACTGTATTAGTACTCAAACTTATAGACTTATCTAAGAATTATTTGTGCCGGACGTTTGATGATATATCCTCATGCCTTCCCATAAGGGTCCCCGAAGGGGTAGGCAGAGGTATATAGGTAGTACCCACACACCCACATTCCACCAGAGATAGATTTTTGGTGCCAACGTGACAAGGCGAGTCGTTGCCGTTACTCAAGCACGACTATACATACGCCTTTGAAATGCTCCTCAAACATATGCAGGTTTCTTCTCGATGTTTTCCTTCACCGTTAAGCTCGTGAAGTACTAATCACTGCACTTAAGTTAAAAAAAACTCATTGCTACATTCGGGATTCGAACTCGTGATCTTTGTGTTGCAGGCAACTACTCGAACTGCTCGACCACGAGGGCTCGTTTTATGATAAAAAAGATACCTAAATATAATCCCAACACTGACCTCAAACCTGCCAGTCCCCCGGTGCAAAGCCACGCTAAGCCTTAGTGGCCGCGTCTCACGTAACACGGGCTGCCCATATAATTGTATATCCGTAAAATGGACGGAAAATCCCTTCCTTGCAACTCCCAGTGTCATGGCTAGCGTATCCCATGCCATCACCAATGCAGCCGCAAACGGGTACAATGTTTTTCCTACAAAAATATTTTTATTTACACTTTAAATTGAAATCGATATCTACGAAAAATGTAACGATCTTAGATCGAATCCGCAATGAAGAGATTCGCACATCAACTGGCGTGAACGAGGGCGTAATTGTATTGATGAAGAAAGGCATGTAACGTTGGTTTGGACATTAAAAAAGGATGAGTCAAGAAAGATTGACGTAACAGATATACAAAGCAAAAGTGTGTGCAAGAAGAGGCAGAGGAAGACTACGTTCCAATTACCTATCGATCGGACGCTCAAGGACGGGAACGTTACGAGTACTCGAAACCGACGAGCATGCATGAAGAGACTCATGAATGTGGATGAAGCGAAAGAGGTATGTAATTCTGGAGAGAACTGGTGCTTTATACTGTCTGCCTACCCCGTTAGGGACTCGGCGTGATGATATGATGATGTATCGACCTTAAAGGCAGTTCCTGTATTCGAAGCATGTTGCGGTTTACAATTTGTTTTGTATTATTATTATAGGTTTTTACGAAACCTGCGGTTAATAGTTAATGTTTGGATGTATGACGCCTGTGATGTGGATATATAGTGTGCCTATTGTGCTTTATGGTTTGTTCAATAAATGTAATTCAGTTGTGTCCTCCACTTCAAAGCGTACCTTTAACAACGTGCCCTCTCAGATATGCATGTTCTTTCTCATGAATAGAGATCAAACATTTCGAGGCAGCAGCCGACATCTGCATCCCACTTGAAGCGTAGAGAGGTACACTCCTGAAAACCCTTAATGAAGTAGAATTAAAAAGTACATTATATATTTGAATGCAAACTTTTTGAGGCCTCCCGTGACAAGAGGGCTGGCGAATATTTCGCTCAGCGAATCAGCATTGCCATACAACGTGGCAATGCCGCCAGTCTGCTTGGCACCCTTCCGCGTGACACAGATTTGGGTCATTTATTCTATTGGAAGGTAATTTATCTGTATTATTATATTGCATTCAGTATGTACAGAGGCGCGAATCCTGTCCCAAAATATTTAAATAAACTTACCGGTCCATCCACGCTCTTTTGCCTTTCTTATAAGATATAATCTTTTATACAATATTCTCGTGTCACAATGATATTTACCATACAGATTCGAAACGGCTTGACCAATTTGTATGAAATTTCATATGAATATTCAGTAGGTCCGAAAATTGGCTACTAGTTAGTTTTCATACCCTTAAGTGATAAGGGTGGTCCGACCCTAACATATTTTTTTATTTTTTTTTACCCGAGCGAAGCTGGGCGGGACAGCTAGTATATATATACAATTTTATATTAAATTGTCGTTCTTAGTGTAACCACCAGCCGTCACTCTTTATTCCGAAATCCAGCTCGTAACAATATCTTTTTACTTTATTTACAACTAGCTGTCCCGCCCAGCTTCGCTCGGGTGAAAAAGTTAAATTGCCCGTAACACGATCGCAGCGCCACCTATTGGGTCCAATTGTAAATCTAAACCATTCTCGAATCTAGCTTAAGACATACAGAAACACACAGAAAGCTTCGCCCGGGTAAAAAGGTAAAATTCTTGAAACTCGATCGCAGCGCCACCTATCGGGTCCAATTTAATATAGCCTATGTTACTCGGGTATAATGTAGCTTTCCAAAGGTGAAAGAATTTTTGAAATCGGTCCAGTAATTTCGGAGCCTATTCATTACAAACAAACAAACAAACAAACAAACAAACAAATCTTTCCTCTTTATAATATTAGTATAGATAACAACAATTAACAATATTCACAAAACTTACGGATAAAATATTTGACCCAAATCAGTATCCGGCTCCCAGAGTTTCAACCGCAAACGCAGCAAATATTTACCTGAACCGAGTACCTAAGAACAAGTACCTAAGTATCAATAAAATCCAATACATCACCATTTTTCATGATGCGTCCATTCCACCAAGTGTGATAGCAGAGGCGTTCCAGTGGACACGGGGAATTCTACAGTTGGATAGAGTGCTTGAATTTTTGGGTTATATCCTTCCAAGTACAATCTGAAAAGAACGAGTCATAGAAAGGTCTGATTATGCAACTAGGGTCTTCATTACATTAATACGTGAAGCAAAAACTTTTTTAAGAAAATTGCGCGGATGATGGACTATGAAATTTGGCACACTTATAGTTTATATAGAGATGGAGTGGATAATGCTAACAGTTTTTTTGAGAAGGCGTGAGGCGTATATATATAATAATGCATACATACATACATATCATCACGCCAAGTCCCTAACGGGGTAGGCAGAGAGTATAGAGCGCCAGTTCTCTCTAGACTTACATACCTCTTTCGCCTCGTCAACATTCATCAGTCTCTTCATACATGCTCGTCGGTTTCGAGTACTCTTCACGTTCCCGTCCTTGAGAGTCCGATCGATTTGATCCAGGTAGTTGGAACGTGGCCTTCCTCTGCCTCTTCTTGCACACACTTTTGCTTTGTATATCTGTTTCGTCAATCTTTCTTCACTCATCCTTTCAATGTGTCCAAACCAACGTAACATGCCTTTTTTCATCTTTACAATCACGCCCTCGTTCACGCCAGTTGATTTGCGAATCTCTTTATTGCGTATTCGATCTAATATCGTTACTCCGCACATTTTTCGAAGAGATCGCATCTCAACTGCATTCAAGCTATTTTCATACTTCCTCTGACATACCCAGGATTCGCTGCCATACAATAAGGTAGGTACCAATATCGCGTTGTGGACAGCAACTCGAGCATTCTTGCTCAGACTTTTACTGCCCGTCAACGCCGACATGGCTTCATTCACCTTATTTCCGGCAGTTATCCTTCTTTCAATATCTTTTTCATACTTTCCATCTCGTGTGAACATGCTTCCAAGATATACAAATTCATTCACTTGCTCTAGAATTTGCCCATTTACCGATATAACACACTCGGTCACTTGTTCATCTCTTTCGAATACCAGAACCTTAGTTTTGCCAGCGTTTAGGCGCAGCCCCTTCTTTTCACATTCCTCTTTCATTATGGTAACTAGTGACTGCAGTTCGCCCTCTGATGACGCCAGTAAAACCGCGTCATCCGCGTATAATAGGCAGTTGACCACTAAGTTTCCCATTTTCACTCCACATCCGTGCGTTCTTAGTGCTCTCAGACAGTTATCTAGATATATAATGAACAGCCAGGCAGACATGATACACCCTTGTTTGACCCCCGACTTCACATCAAACCAGGGTGACATCTCACCGTTAACCCTAACGCACGCCTCGCTATCACTATAGAGTGATTTCACGGCATGCAGTAGGGAACTGCTCACTCCATATCCAGGCAACACGTCCCAGAGTTCCTTTCGTACGACTCTATCAAATGCCCTCTCCAAGTCGACGATGGTTAATATCCAAAAACTTTTCCGCGATTCCGCGAAGCGAGAAGGTTTGATCCATACATCCTCTTCCTGGTCTAAATCCACCTTGGGATTCCCAGAGAAACCTTTCGGATCGCTCTTGCATTCTTATCGTCAGGATCTTCGTGTACCCTTTACTAGCTAAGCTGACCAAGCTGATGGCTCTGTAGTTTGAGCAGTCCAATCGTGTTCCCTTTCCTTTATAGAAAGGCACGATGACTGCTCGCCTCCAGTCGTCCGGAACATCACCCTTTTCCCAGCAAAGATTGCATAGCAAATAGATGACGTCCCAGACCGCTGGTCCACCGTACTTGATCATCTCAGCCGTAATCCCATCTATTCCCGCAGCTTTTCCACATTTCAGACTTCTTATCGCACTTACAATCTCTCCCATACTTATTTTATCCGCTATAGGATCCTCGACAGATTCTGTTGGAAGCAGCTCTATGAGTAGATCAGCGGCATCATCATCATACATATCTTTGTAGAATTCACTCCATCGCCTGAGGACGTCTGTTTTGTCAGTCAGTATGTCATTGTCCTTCGAAATAATCACATTCATCCTACTACTAGCTGTAACACAGTTTCTGGACTTCTTAACTTCCCTCCAAAAAAGTTTTGCATTGTCCTTGAAATTGCGTGACAGTTTTTCGTCTACAGTCATTTGGAACCTCTCACGCTTCTGAGCTATTATCTCTTTCGTACGATTTTTTTGCAGGCGATATTTTTCTTTCATCTTTTCTTTCATACTTTTGGACATAGCCAAAATGTCTTGCCTTGCATCCTTCTTCTTTTTAACTTCTTCTTTCACTTCATCATCCCACCAACCATCGCCATTTTTGGTTGTCCGCCCTTTCGAAATGCCACAAACCTCTTTCGCGGCGCATAATATGCTGGACTTAAGGAACTGCCAGCAAAAATCGACACTCTCAAACACATCTTTCGGTGGACAGGCTAGCTGTTCAGATACCCTTTCTTGATATCTGTTTCTAATAGCCGCATCTTGAAGCCTCCAGCTTTTGATGCGGTCTGCGACTGCAGAACAGGGACCCCCAGCGCGGGATCGCCAGCCTGCGAACAGACCTCTTATCCTAGTTATAACTAGGAAGTGGTCCGTTCCCAGGTCAGGTCCCCTATACACCCTGGTGTCCATCACCTGTGTTCTGAGTCGCTGATCTATTAGAAACAGATCTATCACGCTTCGCTCATTTTTCCGTTCCCATGTATACTGATGAATCCTTTTGTGGTCGAACATGGTGTTCGCCACAAAAAAGTCTCTCTCCACACATACATCTAATATCAGCTTGCCTGCCTCGTTCACTCTCTTATCACCATACTTGCCGAGTACTGCCTCGTAATCCTTACAGGCTGTCCCGACCCATCCATTCAGATCACCACAAATAATCAGCTTTTCATTCCCTTCTTTCTTTCTAGAACATTACTCACACATTCCCAGAACTTATTCAGCTTGCAAGTGTCCGCTGAGGCCACCGGAGCATACACCGCGACTAAAAATAGTCGGGTAAGGCCTATTTATTTAAAGCGAGCCCAAATAAGTCTGGGGCTCACCACATCATAACTTATCATACATTCTGCCAAGCGGCTGGATAGTAGAATTCCCACTCCCTGGCAGGCGTGCTCGGTATTTGCCACTCCTGACCACAGCACTAAACTCCCGCCCGGGAGCTCGTCTACTCCACTACCCTTCCGCTTGGTTTCAGACAAGCACACAACATCTAACTCGCTCTCTGTCATTACATCGATCAATTCGTTCATCTTATCAGCCATACCTCCTCTTACATTCCATACACCCATCCTACACTCCACACTCCACTTCCCGCCGTGAGGCACTCCGCGTGATGGGTGGCGGTCCCCATCGCCGCACTGTGCTGGATTTTTCGCACCAGCGGGGACGGACTGGTGCGCGTCGCCTCGGGGGCACGCCCTTACAGCCGTCCGGCCAATGCGCATCGAGTATAATATATATAAGTATAATAATAAGTAGTATAATAATGCAAATAAACATTAAATAAAAAAAATACCATGCAGACCATCAAAAGAAGAAAGGTTGCCTAATCTTGGTCATGTGCTTAGGCACTCAAGATACGAACTTCTGCAATTGATAATCATGGGAAAAGTGGCTGGAAGACGAGCTGTCGGGCGCAGGAAGAAATCATGGCTGCGAAACATCCGGGAATAGACCGGAGTTACCAGTGCAGCGGAGCTTTTTAACCTCGCCAAAGACCGAGAGAAAAATGCGGAGCTGACTGCCAACCTTCACTAGTTGGAAAGGCACTATAAGAAGAAGACACACACTACCATGTACTTGACACACATAACGAAATATGTATTTCAAGTTCAATGGAATGCATTTTTTATAGCTTGGTATTTTTTTTATGAAAAGGTGTTCATTATTTAATTATTTTATTTAAGTTTAATTTCAAATTATTTGTTTGAAAATAAAAAGACGAGCATGAATAGACTGATTAATGTGGACGAAGTGAAAGAGGTATGTAAGTCTAGAGAGAACTGGCGCTCTATGCTCTCTGCCTACCCCGTTAGGGACTCAGCGTGATGATATGATGATGATGATGATGAAAAAAAAAGGCATTTTAACGATGTAGTCTTGGCGAAATCTGTGATTATAGAACAATTGTCATTGACAATAGAACCTTAATAATAATGTTCAAACTTATAATTTAAATTCATCAGGGTCGAATTTCGACAATTGTGCGACCACTTGCAGGCATAAATACGCGTATGAACCTACTCGCCGACGGCCTGCAGGAGCAAGAGCGCGTTGTCGGGATGAGCCCGCCGGGTGAGCGAGATGTTCCGGCAGGTGGGGGGCAGCGAGCGCTTGAGGATGGCCTGCAGCAGCCCGTGGGGTGCTATCTCCAGCAGAACCGCGTCTTGCGGCACCAGCCGTAGCACCTCTTCAAAGAGCACTGCGTTCTGATGAACATATTATCATTACATTACATACTATATTATCGATTCCGTTCGAACTTGGAGCTACCCGACTGGGGCAGGACCTTATACAAGTCCGTAGCCAAATAACACAATTTATTGTGTTGTGTTCCTACGCGGTGAATAAGGTTTCCAGTAATGAGCTCCTTGGGGAGGGGGGAGGATTCTTATACCTATTGCATTCGCAGCAGAGGGATTAGGCCCATTATGCTGAAAATTAAGTACAGTGATTAGTCACACCACGAGCTTTATGGTGAAGGAAAACATCGAGAGGAAACCTACATACTTCTGAGAAGAAATTCAAAGGCCTATGTATAGTCGTGCTTGAGTAACGGGGATGGACTTGCCATCTGTCACGTGGGGACCTAATATACCTCTGGTGGAAAGTGGGTATGTAGGTACAACCTATACACCTCTGCCTACCCCTTCGGGGACCCTTGTGGGAAGGCGTGAGGATATATTATATATATTTTCATTATTATTTTATGAAAATATATATGTATCTAACTGACTATCCATTCCATATTTAATGTTGCTTACCAGCATATTGTTCACTTGGTACTCAGCGGAGCAGAACTTAGCTTCAGGTAGGCCCCACTTGTCCTGAGGAACTGAAGTCGACAACCAACGTTCGCTGCGAGGTTTGGGGTTCTTTATCACGGTTTGTAAGTGCTTTAGTAAAATCGGGCCTGTGAGAAAATCAAATATTTAATAATAAATAATATATACTCACGCCTTCCCATAAGGGTCCCTGAAGTGGTAGGCAGTAACCCACACACCCACTTTCCGCCAGAGATATATTTAATGTGCCAACTTGAAAGATAGTATGTCTCAAGTACGACTATACATACGCCTTGAACTGCTTCTCAGACGTATGCAGGTTTCCTCTCGATGTTTCCTTCACCGTAAAGCTCGTGGTATAACTAATCCCGGTACTTAAGTTTAGAAAAACTCATTGGTACAGTCGGGATTCGTACTTGCGATCTTTTTGTCGCAGGCATCTGCTTGAACCACTCGGCCACCACGTTTTTTTTTTGTATTAAATTTAATAAACATTTTATAAAGGAAGTATTTATACCAGCGTGAGCGACGTAGTGAGAATGGTATGCTATGTTGGAGCAAGGCACTTCCTTCGCGAAGATTTGCTTGGCTGTTAACTTTGCAATGAACTCGCGCATACAGTCAGCGGGTCCAGAGAGCGTGCAGGAATCGGGGCCGTTGTGGCAGGCCACTACAATTTCTGGGGGGCATATCTTTCGCATCTAAAATTAACCAATTGAAAAACAATTAACAATATTTACAAAGAAGCCGTGGTGGCCGAGTGGTTCGAGCAGTTGCTTGCGACGCAAAGGTCGCAAGTTCGAATCCCGACTGTACCAATGAGTTTTTCTGAACTTAAGTACAGTGATTAGTCACACCACGAGCTTTACGGTGAAGGAAAACATCGAGAGGAAACCTGCATACGTCTGAGAAGAAATTCAAAGGCGTATGTATAGTCGTGCTTGAGGAACGGCGATGGACTCGCCATCTGTCACGTTGGCACCTAATATACCTCTGGCGGAAAGTGGGTGTGTGGGTATTACCTATACACGTCTGCCTACCCCTTCGGGTACCCTTGTGGGAAGGCGTGAGGATATATATATACAAAGAACAGTTGAACCTTACTACTTACAGATAAAAATATTTGTCCCAAATCGGTATCCCGAGGCAAAGTGCCAAGAAGACTAGCAGCATTGCCACGCTGGATAGCAATGCTGATTTTCTGAGCGAGAAATGTTCCATCCCGCCAGTCATGAATAGACGGCGCGAGACTTCTTTAAAAAGATGGTCATGGCCCCAAGGCCCCAGAGTTTCCAGTGCAAACGCCGCAAATATGTAACCTGACCCGAAACAGGCATAATTGCGGCGCTTGAGGCACTCCTGCTGAGCAGCAGCGGCGCCGGCCAATTGAAAGTATAAAACAGTTCCAGAAACGAAAAGGTACAAGTTTTCTTTTCTCTTTCATTTCGAGCGATCCATTCAGAGCCCCAGTTCAAACTTTCGATAGTGATAAGCCTTTTGTTACGTTTGTGCAATCCATCTACAGAATATACTAGATACGGATAGATCCTGGATAATTAAGGTTTATAATTTAAACGGTTGGTCTCGCCTCTTCTTACACTTTCGCTTTGTATATCTGTTTCGTCAATATTTCTTCACTCATGCTTTCTATATGTCCAAACCAACGTAACATGCCTTTCTTCATCTTTAATATCACGCCCTCATTCACGCCAGTTGATTTGCGAATATCTTCATTGCGGATTCGATCTAAGATCGTTACTCCGCACATTTTTCGGAGGGATCTCATCTCAACTGTATTTATGGCTGTAGCGTTAATACAATAATACTAGCCTCTTGATAGCCGATTCCAACCGCAGCCATAGATCCCGGAATGAATGGTGTTTCGACCGAAACCAAGCCGCGAACATAAGCCACTAATATAGTCTCCTCAATAGTGAAGCAGCCATCGGCGTACGCGCAGCCAAGTTCGCCCGCGCTGTGACCTAAGTGTTATTATGGATATATATACAAACATACATATCATCTCGCCTTTAGTCCCTAACGGGGTAGGCAGAGAGTATAGAGAGCCAGTTCTCCCTAGACTTACATACCTCTTTCGCATCGTCCACATTCATCAGTCTCTTCATACGTGCTCGTCAGTTATTTATTATGGATATGTACGAATAAAATTATCCTCTACCAGCACGTCTCTCGCCATTGACGGGGAATTCATCCCCATACCTTGGAACAACAAAAGTCTCGAACTTCCAAAGGAGTTTCCTTCCGCGAACGCTTAGGCTGTGGAATGAGCTCCCCGTTGAGGTTTTCCCTGGAGAGTACAGCATGGAATCCTTCAAGAAGGATGTGAAAAGATTCCTGCAGGGTCGGCAGCGCGCGAGCAATACCCCTGGTGTTGCAAGCGTCCATAGACGGCGGTAACCGCTTACCATCAGTCGGGCCGCATGTTTGTTTGCCACCCGTATAGTATAGCCAATATTATGTTATTTGTTTAAATTTACTTAGTTTTGGAAACATTCAGGATCAAAATAAAAATCAACATATTTTATTTTATATAGGCCTAGATGGGCACTAATAAACATCGAAAAGAGTGCACGGTTCGTGTATTGGTCGTTGGAGACGAACCGGCAAGAAGCAGAACTAATAGTTTATAATTTTTAGTTTGTATACATAACATTAAAATCAAAACCAAAATCAAAGTAATTTATTCAACGTAAGGCACAAAGGGAACACTTATTGAACGTCACATATTTAATATAAACTAAAGTTACCACCGTTTCCAAGAAAAAAAATACCTGCCAGGAGAAGAAACGGCAGAAAGAACCGAAACATCATGCGGAGTCCCTAACAGGGTAGGCAGAGAGTATAGAGCGCCAGTTCTCTCTAAACTTACATACCTCTTTCGCTTCGTCCACATTGCACATGCTCGTCGGTTTCGAGTACTCGTGACGTTTTTGGTTTGTAAAGAAGTGCTATTGACCAATTGTTAGACTCTTTGCATATATATATGATGTTTACTAATAACGCACGGAGGTTTATCTATGTACATATATACATATATGTACATGTATACACATAGCTAATGGGAAGAGTGCGGTGACGATGACGCGAGTTACATGATTGTTGTACACCCAAAAAGTGCTCAACGCGCCTAAAGAAGTTTTCACTACAATAATGTTTAACAGCAATTATAACAAGTGGTTACCAATTGTTTTGTCTGCAGAAAGTCCGATGGCTTTAAGAACATCTGTGAGTCCTATTTGGATGGCAGCGATGCCGACGAACGAGTGAATGATGTTGTCGAAAAGGGAATCCGGTGAAGTTATTACTTCAACAATATCAATCCCCAATGGCTTTAACACCTTGTGGCATCTGTAATAAACGACATTAATCTATGCTAATCCCTACTTCCCTACTTCCTTACTTATATCCACACGCCTTCCCACTAGGGTCCCTGAAGGGGTAGGCAGGGGTGAATGGGTAATACCCACACACTTACTTTCCGCCAAAGATATATTTTAAATGCTAACGTGACAGATGGCGAGTCCATCGCCGTTACTCAAGCACGATTATACATATGCCTTTGAATTGCTTCTCAGACGTTTGCAGGTTTCCTCTCAATGTTTTCCTTCACCGTAAAGCTCGTGGTGTGACTAATCACTATACTTAAGTTGAGACAGTCGGAATTCGAAATTGAACCACTCGGCCACTACAGCTCTTCAAATACTCACCGTTCAATGGCTGCTGCAAACATAGGTAGCCGCATGAGCTGCGCGCCCATACCAGCCCACTGAGATCCCATGCCACTATACACGAACCACAATGGATGCTTGTTGTCATCAAAGTAGTCTACCTTCTGGCATAGGCTTACAGTTTTTTTTTCCTCATTGGTATCTGGCGATAAACCGGTCGAGTCAACTATTTTAACTGATTAGTCTATACTAGCGACCCGCTAGGGGTAAGCGGAGGTGTATAGGTATTACCCATACACCCACTTTCCGCCGCCAGAGATAATATATTACAATATATTAAGGTGTCAACGTGACGGATGAAGTCCATCGCCGTTACTCAAACACGACTATCCAAACGCCTTTGAATAACTTCTCAGACGTAAGCAGGTTTTCTCTCGATGTTTTTCTTCGCCGTAAAGCTCCTGGTATGACTAATCACTGTACGTAAGAAAAACGTTCAGAAAAACACATTGATACAGTTGAGATTCGAATTTGCAATCTTTTCTTTGCAGGCAACTACTCGAACCACTCGGCTACCACGGCTTCTATAATATTTTTATACTATAATAAGATAAGTTTTGCTTAAACAGCGTAATTCCAGGTCAAATCTACTTTCACTTACCAAGAATGGTGAATCCTCGTCCGAGATGACCTGAGATTCTAGATTCGTGTATATTATGGAGTAGGGCTATCTCTTCCGGGTCCAAGGGCCCTGACTTTAGATGATCAAGAATTCTTTCGACAGCTGATTCTTGTCTTCCAGATATTGTGACGAGACGAGGGATATTGGTGTTGTAGCGATCGATATCCTAAAAAGAGAGATAGAACAAATGTGGAATTATTTTGGGAAATTATCATTAGGGTCTGACGATATTGGTATTGTAGGCAGCATACTGGGACTAATGCCTCTGCTGCCAACAAAATATAACAATCCTCCCCCCTACCTAAGGAGCTCACTACTGGAAACCTTATTCACCGCGTAGGGACACAACACAAAAAAATGTATTATTTGTCTACGGACTTATATTAAGGTGGAGGTCCTGCCACAGTCGGGCAGCTCCAAATTCGAACGAGAAACCCGTTTTACCCTACCTCTCTTATATATTTAGGGAAATCATCTTTCGGTCTTACGATATTGGTATTTTAGCGATGGACATCCTAAAAGGGAGATAAATACATTTGAAATATTTATGGAAATTATTTTGGGAGTCTTAAACTTGCTCTTATTAATAGGGCGTGCTTCTTACTCAATCACGTCAAAACAGCTGAGCAGAATTAGATGATTGAAAATATTATTAGCTGGTTTAACGCATAGGATATGGAACCATGAGGCACAGTATGTACCAACATCGCCAAATATTGGCCAAATAGATCCATATCCAACTTTCGTCAGAATGTACGTACATACGTAAATACATTTAGGAATAGTATGACTAGAACATTTTTTTATTCCCAAATATGCCCAGCTCAAATGTTGGCTCAAATATATTTGTGTCACTTGTTTAATTTGTCTAAGTTGTGAATGTGAGAACATTGTAGGCTTTGTAGATTCTTAGATCTTGCTAACATTGTTATAATTATCTTGTTTTATGTATGCTTTGTATAGTAAGCAACGACCTATTGTCGGGCCTACGTTGTTCCCCCATACTTGGGTACTATTGCTGTAACGAAAAAAATATTGTATATGCCTAATGATTTGAAAAGGGTAACCATGGAGTTTCTTGCCGGTTCTTCTCCATGGAAGCGACCAACCCGAACCGTGCTTCTTTTTCGACGTTTTATAAGTGCCCACCTGGGCCTATGAGAAATATAAAGATTTTGATTTTTGATTTTGGCCATATATTTACCCCCATAAACACAATACCACAGATATATGACCAACATTACACATCGGTTAACACATGATATTGGTTCAATTACGACACACGGAATGAATCAACTAAACAAACGAGGAACACCAAATACTGGTTATATATTATGTATTTACATAGTGAGAATCATAGATTGTATAATAAAACCATGGGAAAATTCCACACAAATTTAAATAGCCCCAAATTCAGCAAAGCTTGTGTAATCGCAACTAGACAACGATATATTTACTTATATACATACATAAATACATATCATCTCGCCGAGTCCCTAACGGGGTAGGCAAAAAGTATTGAGCGCCAGTTCTCTCTAGACTCACATACCTCTTTCGCTTCGTCCACATTCATCAGTCTCTTCCTACATGCTCGTCGGTTTCGAATACTCTCGACGTTCCCGTCCTTGAGCGTCCGATCGATTTGATCTAGGTAGTTGGAACGTGGCCTTCTTCTGCCTCTTCTTGCACACACTTTTGCTTTGTATATCTGTTTCGTCAATCTTTCTTCACTCATCCTTTCTATGTGTCCAAACCAACGTAACATGCCTTTCTTCATCTTTACAATCACGCCCTCATTCACGCCAGTTGATTTGCGAATCTCTTCATTGCGGATTCGATCTAATATCGTTACTCCGCACATTTTTCGAAGAGATCGCATCTCAACTGCATTCAAGCTATTTTAATACTTCCTCCGACATGCCCAACGTCCAATGACCAATATCGAGTTGTGGACAGCAACTCGAGCATTATTGCTCAGACTTTTACTGCCCATCAACGCCGACATGGCTCCATTCACCTTATTACGGGCAGTTATCCTTCTTTCAATATCTTTTTCATACTTTCCATCTCGTGTGAACATGCATCCTAGATATACAAATTCATTCACTTGCTCTAGAATTTGCCCATTTACCGATATAGCACACTCGGCACATACTTATAAAGATAGATATATACATAGGACATCCAAGACTGAGGTACAAATACTCGTGCTCATCACACAAATATCTGCCCTGACCAGACGGCCGCCGGTGAATGGTTACTATACCTTCGCCTTATGAAATCCGTGTAATAAAACGTGCGCATTAATTCCTGTATATGACATGGAGTTGATCGCGGCGTAAGTGCGGCGGAAAGGCTGGTTCTCTGTGATTATGCGCATGCGCCCCTCCCTCAGCGCCGGTATGTCTTGCAGTGGGTTCTCACAGTGCAAGTTTGCGGCCAACTGTCCTGTATGATAGCCCAGCAGCACCTGGACAACCGACATCATGTAATATATTATTTACTAGCTGCCCGCGACTTCGCCCGTGTAGAATATAAAAAAAAATATTGTTGCTTCTAAAATAAAAGTAGCCTAAGTACTCCTTTTTATATCAGCTCAGCTTTTAAATCAAAATCGGTCCAGCCGTTTCAGAGATTAGCCGGAACAAACAGACAGACAGACAAACAAAAATTGAAAAAATATATATTTTTGTAGTGAGTAAAAAGCTGTTATTTTAATATTACAAACAGAGGCTCCAATTTTATTTATTTGTATAAATGTATAGATTAAGCAAAGATCTAGAAAATGTACATACATAGCGACTGTACCGCGCCAATAGGCCTATATTAACATACATAGCAACTGTACCGCGACAATAGGCCTATATTAACATACATAGCAACTGTACTTCGCCAATAGGCCTATATTTACAAACATAGCAACTGTACCGCGCCAATAGGCCTATTTTTACATATATAGCAACTATACCGCGCCAATAGGCCTATATTTACATACATAGCAACTGTACGGCGCCAATAGGCCTATTTTTACATACATAGCAACTGTACCGTGCCAATAGGCCTATATTTCAATATGTGTTGTATTTTATAAATGATATTTTTTTAATACATTTTGTGAATACATACATACGTATCATAAAGCCGAGTCCCTAGAGAATAGAGCGCCAGTGCTTTCTACTTTATACCTCTTTCGCTTCGTCCACATTCATCAGTCTCTTCATACATGGACAAATTTGTGAACATGTTTTAATAATGAGTGTTGCAAAGCTTACCGTTTTCAACCCTCCTTTTTCATTTAGCTACCACAGAAAAAACCTAATTACCTTTTCGAGAAATTATGGCTGCCACCATACATAATTACCTCCTTTAAATACAAAGCTCATTATTCAACATCAGAATTGATTGTCATGCACATCATTGAATTGCCTCATTTTAATGTTTGTTCTGTAAACTTTCAACTGTCTAAGTCAGTGGGAATTTTACAGAACAGATTACGGTTCATGAGATACAGTCTGGTGACAGACAGACGGACGGACAGCGGAGTCTTAGTAATTGGGTCCCTTTTTACCCTTTTGTGTACGGAACCCTAAAAAGGAACAATATTAACAAAACCGAGGAGATTCCTGCGCCGTTTCTTTTCACATCACAATTTTCTTAAAAACTGTGTTAATGGTTATTTTAAACTCAATCTAACCTGCAAGGAAATCCACGTGGTGATATGTATGTGTGTACGTACACTGATATTTTTTCATACCTTTGTAATAGCTGTGACTCCAGAAGCGGCCCCGCTGTAACCGACATTAGTCATAACGCTGCCAACTAACAGTGGATCAGTTCTGCTCTTACAGTACACCTTCTCAATGGCTTGTAATTCCGCTTTATCGGCTTCTGGTATGGCTGTAAAGTATAAAAGTTTTAGTACTGAGATCAGATTGAGAAGGGGGAGAAAATTCGCTGCAATACGCCAAAAAAACAAACTATCCTCGATGACAATGAACGAATAAGCCAGGCGAAAATATACGTGCTTTAACGAACTCTGGAATCTATCTATATAAAATAGTTTAAAAAACTAAAAACCACGCTTTTTATAGAAAACCGAACTAAAAAATTGAAAATAAATTTTAATTAATTTAAATTAAGAAAAGTGTTGAAAATTTCAATAAATATACATCAATAATAGTATCGTATTACAGGACATAAATTTTTTTCACTCGTGCGAAGCTGGGCGGGACAACTAGCATAACATAAATGCCGATACCTGCTCCAAACGCTTCAACATATTCCACGGCTTGAGGCAGGACATTGGCTTCATGGTAAAATCTTTCAATAAATTTGGCTGTATCATCAGGATTTCTATAATACCCATGACGAGGCCCGTTGTTGTCTTCCAAAAGACCATGAAATTCACTCTTTACGTGAACTATTTCAGCGTAAATTCTACAAATAAATTATAAGATTAGATGTTTTTTATCCTCATGCTTGCACTGTAAACTAAAAACTTATCAAATACACACCTGCGCGCGTCTTTAGCTTTTTGAAGGAACAAAACATTCATGGTCTCTGAGAAGACGCATCCGTCAGCATTTTGGTCGAACGATTTAGTGTTGCCATCCTTGCTTAAGGTGAGAAGTTGTGAATACTGAAAGAGCGATTGAGGGTGAAGGCACGCGTTTGTGCCCCCAACAATGGCTGCCTCGCATTCTCCGCGGCTTATGGCATTATAAGCCATCTCCAAAGCAGAGATGGAGCTGCAGCATGCAGTGTCTACAATGTACGATGGAGCGTTCGAGTTTATCCAGTACGAGATCCGATTGGCAAACATTGGTTTACTGCACCTGTGAATTTTTATAAAAATAATATAATATATCCTCACGCCGTCCCGCAAGGGTCCCCGAAGGGGTAGGCAGAGGTGTGTAGGTAATACCCACACACCCACTTTCCGCCAGAGGTATATTAGGTGCCAACGTGACAGATGGCGAGTCCATCGCCGTTACTCCAGTACGACTATACATACGCCTTTGAATTTCTTCTCAGACGTATGCAGGTTTCCTCTCGATGTTTTCCTTCACTGTTAAGCTCGTGGTGTGACTAATCACTGTACTTAAGTTCAGAAAAACTCATTGGTACAGTCGGGATTCGAACTTGCGACCTTTGCGTCGCAGGCAACTGCTCAAACCACTCGGCCACCACGGCTCGTGAATTTTTAAATAGTGATAATGCGTATTTAAAAAAAAACTTTCCAAACACCTGGTGCCATGTAATTTTACCATTCAATATACATAATTACATAATTAACATTTACACATTTGGCTTCTATTTTAAATACCAACCGAGAAGCAATTCAAAGGCGTATTTATAGCCGTGCTGGGGTAACGGCGATGGACTCGCCATCTGTCACATTGGCACCTAATATATATCTAAGTGGGTGTTTGGGTACTACCTATACACCTCTGTTCTGTCTACCCTTTCGGGGACCCTTATGTGAAGGCGTGATGATATATATTAAAAAAATACTGCTATTAAACATACTACATAAAGATAGAGCCGTGGTGGCCGAGTGGTTCGAGCAGTTGCCTGCGACGCAAAGGTCGCAAGTTCGAATCCCGACTGTACCAATGAGTTTTTCTGAACTTAAGTACAGTGATTAGTCACACCACGAGCTTTACGGTGAAGGAAAACATCGTGAGGAAACCTGCATACGTCTGAGAAGAAATTCAAAGGCGTATGTATAGTCGTGCTTGAGTAACGGCGATGGACTCGCCATCTGTCACGTTGGCACCTAATATACCTCTGGCGGAAAGTGGGTGTGTGGGTATTACCCATACACCTCTGCCTACCCCTTCGGGGACCCTTGTGGGAAGGCGTGAGGATATTTATTTATTTATTTTTACATAAAGATAAAATATTGGAGCCAAATCGGATAAAATTTAATCTTATATAAATTTATAAAATATTGCCTATTCCTATAACAAAATCCCGAATCCCGACTGTACCAAGGAGTTTCCTAAACTTCAGTGCAGTAATTAGTCACACCGCGAGTTTTTCGGTGAAGGAAAACATCGAGAGGAATCCTGCCGTTGGGTGACGACTGAGTCGTGCGGGGTAATTCACCCATGAAATGTCAACAATGTGTCAGTAGAAACATATCTATCTATCTATTTAGCCTTTTTATCCTGAGCTTGTTTCTTTTGGTGTATTGTTATAGAATATCTCTAAGCTCAGTGTGTCGCTTGACAAAGGCCTCCTCTAACATTTTCCATTGTTTTCTGTCCCTGGCTACCCCCCTCCAGTTCGGGCCTGCCGTGTATCTTGTCATCTTACACGTTGTCTTCCTCTGCTCCTCTTGCAGTCTCTAGGATACCAGTGTGTGAAACATATGAGTATAATCTATTAAACAACCCTTGCTCTTACCCCGTCAGTACCACACTGCTTTTGGTTTTAGCATCATAAATAGTATATTTTTCTGTTTCAGACGCACAGCTTCCTAAGTACACACCAACTTTCTTTCCCCAATAATGGTTGGGACTTATTCCTGAAAGAATAGCAACAGGATACCTCACTTGTGACGCTATCATCAAAGACTACTAAATTAAACACCTGGACACAAGGACGGTAACGTCAAGAGTACTCGAAACCGACGAGCATGTATGAAGAGACTAATAAATGTGGACGAAGCGAAAGAGGTATGCAAGTATAGAGAGAACCGGCGTTCTATACTCTCTGCCTACGTCGTTAGGGACTTGGCGTGATGATATGTATGTTAGCATGACGGGGTGTTTATTATTTTTTGTGTTATTCTCAATTCACTTGTCAATTGTTTCTGTCTTGGAAGCCATATTAACAGACAAATTTACATTTGTCTTCTTTAGAGTAGTGGCGCGTTTTAATTACCTGGTCCTGTATTGCTACTAGGAATCCTTCCGTCTCTCCAAAGATATGACCTTTCGAAAGCCAAGCACATGAAGCGGTTCTATAAATGTGAATTGCTCTAGTTGATTTCTATTTACCGTGCAGTGATTTATTACTGCAGTTTTAAATTTTCGGTTCGAATTTAAGAATTTTAGTTTTTGCGTCGAATGATGACCGGATTATTATGATTACAGTTGTAACATTACACATCGTGTTCAGATTGTTCTTTTTTAATTAAATCGATCGAACACTCAAGACATGCACTGTAAACGATCTCAAAGTGGAGGTTAGAAATCGGCGAATATGTTAAAAGGGACGGCTGATCATCTCTGCCTGAATATGACCATTCAAACATGTTCACCGGCTTAAATGATTGATCAATTTGATCTATGTAATGGGAAGATGGTGTTCCTCCTAGACACGTCTGATTTGTGTTTGTATGTTTTTTTTTTACATTTATACATTTCAGTCCAAAACTACACATCTACGTGAGTTTCTTCATCTTCATAAATTTCCAAAGATATATTCTTCTTCCGTCGCCAACGACCATAGATTTGTCTTCCACGATATTTTGTTCTCAAGTCATACCTTGGAACCACAAAGGTCTCGCACTGCGTGCTTCCAAAGGAGTTTTCTTCCGCGAACGCTCAGGCTGTGGAATGAGCTCCCCGTTGAGGTTTTCCCTGGAGAGTACAGCATGGAGCTCTTCAAGAAGGGTGTGAAAAGATTCCTGCAGGGTCGGCAACGCGCGAGTGATGCCCCCGGTGCTGCAGGCGTCCATAGGCGGCGGTAACCGCTTACCATCAGACGGACCGCATGCTTGTTTGCCAACCATGTGGTTAAAAAAAATAAGTTGACTATAATAGTGCACTGACCTGCATCAAATATGGCTTGATACGCCTGCTCCAAGACCTTTCTCATCATAGCGTCCATGCTATTAGCAAACCTGACGTTAACTTTGAAGAACTGGGCATCGAATCGATCCAACCCCGAAACCTGACCGAAACTGTTCGTCAATCCAGGGTGCTTGAGGGTCCAACGATCGGTTTCTTTTGAAACGGGGGCAATCTACAACATAACATTAAAGGAAATAAGCGGCTGCTAACAATGAAAAGATTTTTTTTAGAATTTGAGATGCGATCTCTTTGAAAAATGTGTGGAGTAACGATATTAGATCGAATCCGCAATGAAGAGATTCGCAAATCAACTGGCGTGAATGAGGGCGTGATTGTAAAGATGAAGAAAGGCATGTTATGTTGGTTTGGACACATAGAAAGGATGAGTGAAGAAATATTGACGAAACAGATATACAAAGCAAAAGTGTGAGCAAGAAGAGGCAGAGGAAGACCACGTTCCAACTACCTGGATCAAATCGATCGGATGCTCAATGACGGGAACGCTAAGAGTACTTGAAACCGACGAGCATGTATGAAGAGACTGATGAATGTGGACCCAGCGAAAGAGGTATGTAAGTCTAGAGAGAACCGGCGCTCTATACTCTCTGCCTGCCCCGTTAGAGACTTGGCGTGATGATATGTAGATAAAATATTTGATGATAAGTATATGTGTATCCTCACGCCTTCCCATAAGGGTCCCCGAAGGGGAAGGCAGAGGTATATAGGTAATACCCACACACACACACACTTTTCGCCAAAGATATATTAGGTGTCAACGTGATAGATGGCGAGTTTATCGCCGTTACTCAAGCAAGACTATACATACGCCTTTGAATTAATTCTCAGACGTATGCAGGTTTCCTCCCGATGTTTTCCTTCACCGTAAAGCTCGTGGTGTGCCTGATCATTGTACTTAAGTTCAGAAAAACTCATTGGTTCAGTCTTTGTGTCGCTGGCAACTACTCGAACCACTCGGCCTCCACGGCTTCCACTATCCCATTCCCTTATGCAACAAGAGTGGCAAACAGGCCGACCTGATGGGAAACGGTTACCGTATTTACGCTCACGATACCGAAGTATCACTTGCGCGTTGCCACTCTGTGTTCGGGGAGTTATAGTGCGTTGGCAGCATAATGGGACTAATCCCTCTGCTGCCAACACAATATAACAACCCTCCCCCCTCCCCAAGGAGCTCATTTCATTCATTCATTTCATGTCTCCTATTCTCATCCGCTCGGCGAGATGATATGCATTCGTTGTGCGAACTCACCTGGTTGTACAGATTGTTGCAGAGGTCGTTGACATGAGGTGTCTGTGGATATATGCCAGACATTCCAGATATGACAATCCGGTCTCCATCCAGAGTTGCACCTACTCCATCCAGATTCTCACCTACTCCATCTTCCATGTCCTTCACTGGATGCTCTTGAGGTGACATTGCGAAGCTGCCATTTGGGAAACATAAAATACAAATAAATCGCACTAATACGCATAAAATAGTTCACAGAGACATCAGCAATGTTTCTTCTGTTAAATGTAGTACTTAAGTGCAGAGATTAGTCACATCACGAGCTTTATGATGAAGGAAAACATCGAGAGGAAACCTGCATACATCTGAGAAGAAATTCAAAGGCGTATGTATAGTCGTGCTTGAGTAACGGCGATAGACTCGCCATCTGTTACGTTGGCACCTGATATACCTCTGTTGGAAAGTGGGTGTGTGGGTATTACCTATACACCTCTGCCTACCCCTTCGGGGACCCTTGTGGGAAGGCGTGAGGATATATGAATATTAATCAATAATTTTTTGAAGTGAAGAATTCTTAATGTATAATAATAATAATTTTATTTCGGAAAAACACCAAAGTGTTAGTAGACAATTGACTTACAAGTATGTTAGTGAACCCCTTTAAACAACAAATAAATTATTATACAATCAAATATTTAATATTACATCATAATTTAAGAGAGGTAGGGCATAACGGGTTTCCCGTTCGAATTCGGAGCTGCCCGACTGGGGCAGGACCTCCACCTTATAGAAGTCCGTAGCCAAATAACACAATTTATTGTGTTGTTTTCCTACGCGGTGAATAAGGTTTCCAGTAATGAGCTCCTTGGGGAGGGGGGAGGATTGTTACATTGTGTTGGAAGCAGAGGGATTAAACCCATTATGCTGCCAGCACACTATAACTCTCCTTGAAGACTTGAATTTTGGTCCAGTGGCGGAGTATCGGGCCATCCACCATTTCAGCCACAGTACGCAGGAGGCTTTTGGGGCTGCCACGAACTCGCTCCATTAGGAAGGCGACACGCTTCCGCATGATGGCGTAAAAGTCGTCTGTGCGCGCCTCAGCAAACATGCCTGATGCGCTGCAATGTCTTAGCAGCCCCATCGGCGCGTTGAGCACTTTTTGGGTGTACAACAATCATGTAACACGCGTCATCGTCACCGCACGCGTCAAATGAGTTATATGTATACTGTGTATATATATGTACATAAATAAACCTCCATTATTACTAATATTGTAAAGGTTTGTTTGTAAGGTTGAATGTTTGTGTTTGTTGCTCTTTCACGGCAAAACGGCTGAGCCGATTTGGCTGAAAGTTGAAATGTATATATATATATATGTAATTATTATAGGTAATTAAGTTATACTTACGGGGAAATAGATGCACCTTATTGGATAAGAATATTGACTGCAGCTAGTGTCTTCGTGATACTGAAGTAGATTACCTTAACTTAATTCAACTTATAGCTTTCCAATGTCGACATTTAGTTTGAACTTAATGTCACAAGGTTCAAGTGATATTTATCTATACAAAGAGTGTATCTATTTCATACATACATATCATCTGGGTTTTCTGCGCTTTCGTCGACTTAGAGAAAGCATTGGATAGAGTCGTACGAAAGGAACTCTGGGACGTGTTGCCTGGATATGGAGTGAGCAGTTCCCTACTGCATGCCGCGAAATCACTCTATAGTGATAGCGAGGCGTGCGTAAGGGTTGACGGTGAGATGTCACCCTGGTTTGATGTGAAGTCGGGGGACAAACAAGGGTGTATCATGTCTGCCTGGCTGTTCATTATACATCTAGATAACTGTCTGAGAGCACTAAGAACGAACGGATGTGGAGTGACTATGGGAAACTTAGTGGTCAACTGCCTACTATACGCCGATGACGCGGTTTTACTGGCGTTATCAGAGGGCGAACTGCAGTCCCTAGTTACCATAATGAAAGAAGAATGTGACAAGAAGGGGCTGCGCCTAAACGCTGGCAAGACTAAGGTTCTGGTATTCAAAAGAGATGAACAAGTGACCTAGTGTGCTATATCGGTAAATGGGCAAATTCTAGAGCAAGTGAATGAATTTGTATATCTTGGAAGCATGTTCACACGAGACGGAAAGTATGAAAAAGATATTGAAGAAGGATAACTGCCGGAAATAAGGTGAATGGAGCCATGTCGGCGTTGATGGGCAGTAAAAGTCTGAGCAAGAATGCTCGAGTTGCTGTCCACAACGCGATATTGGTACCTACCTTATTGTATGGCAGCGAATCCTGGGCATGTCAGAGGAAGTATGAAAATAGCTTGAATGCAGTTGAGATGCGATCTCTTTGAAAATTGTGCGGAGTAACGATATTAGATCGAAAGCGCAATGAAGAGATTCGCAAATCAACTGGCGTGAATGAGGGCGTGATTGTAAAGATGAAGAAAGGCATGTTACGTTGGTTTGGACACATAGAAAGGATGAGTGAAGAAAGATTGACGAAACAGATATACAAAGCAAAAGTGTGTGCAAGAAGAGGCAGAGGAAGGCCACGTTCCAACTGCCTGGATCAAATAGATCGGACTCTCAAGGACGGGAACGTTAAGAATACTTGAAACCGACGAGCATGTATGAAGAGACTGATGAATGTGGACGAAGCGAAAGAGGTATGTAAGTCTAGAGAGAACTGGCGCTCTATACTCTCTGCCTACCACGTTAGGGACTTGGCGTGATGATATGATATGATACATATCATCACACAGACACACTAACGGGGTAGGCAGAAATAGTAGAAGGTCAGTTCTCTCTAGACTTACGTTCCTCTTTCGTTTCATTCTCATTCATCAGTCGCTTCATACATGCTATGACTCCACAATTCTAGAACACTCCACTGAACATCTCTGAGAGCATTAAGATCCTTAGAATTGAAATTTCTAGCGACGTTCAATTCCGTGGTCATTTAGTTAGAGGACAAGGCTGGCGTCCAGGAAACTCGGTGTGCTCAACAGAGCTAAGCAGCTCACAGCTTCACATCGGAACAAAGGCTGCAACTTCATAAGTCACAAGTTCGGCCACATATGGAGTACTGCTGCCACCTGTGAGCTGGAGCCACTGGATACCAGCAAGGGCCTCTTGACGCGGTTCAGAAACGCGCCGCTAGGATTGTCGATGATCCCATGCTCACAAGCGGCTTGGAACCAATTAGTATGACAACAAAATAATAACTGCAAAAATAATAACGGCAAAAAAAACTCCCCGGTTTTATTTTTTAACATTTGTTCCCTTTTACGAAGACCATTTTACAGCAGATTAAGCTTAAGCACTACACCTTGTTTGTGAGACGACAAAGCCACGTGATCCGTAGGTCTGAATAAAACTTTATCCTTGAAAGCGATATATTGATTTCCGGTTATCAGAGTATCATTTTTGGTATTTATTATTTCTGTCTAGCCGAGCTGACCGAGTGGATCGAGTAGTTGCATACAACACAAAGATTGTAAGTTCGAATGCTGACTGTACCAATGAGTTTATCCGAACAGTTACAGTGAACAGTTACACCACGAGCTTTACGGTGAAGGAAAACATCGAAAGAACACCTGTATACGCTTGAGAAAAAATTCAAAGGCATACGTAGTGGTGCTTGCGTAACGGCAACGGACTCGCCATCTATCACGTTAGCACCTAAAATATATCTCAGGCGCAAAGTGGGTGTGTGGGTTCTACCTATACACCTCTGCCTACCCCGTCGGGGATCCTTGTCGGAAGGTGTGAGGAAAATATATGTATTATATTTTTTTCTGTCAAATAATCGCAAGTTGTTGATTTTCAAATAAATTTAATAAATGTATGAGGTGGAACACTATGTATAAACTATTTAATTGCGTCATTTGCTAGTTCTTTGTTAATTGCAGCCAAAAAACGTAGGTAAGCGCATTATACAATGAATCCTAATTACCACTGTATCAATATATTACGGATTTTCATAGAATCAAAAAACACTTTCAACGTAGCAGTCTTCAGTGTATCCTGGGAGTAACAGTAAGTGCAGAACAAACGTTATTACTTTTCAGAATATAAACTACGGCATGCATATTAATATCACGCCAAGTCCCTCATTGGTTAGACAGGGAGGAAAGAAAGCCAGTTCTCTTAGACGTACAGACCTCTTCCGCTTCACCCATCTTTCCATACATGCTCTACATTTTCGAGTCCCAATAATGTTCCCTCTTTTAGTGTCCGATCTAATAGATCTAAGTAGTTAGAGCGCGGTCGTCCTCTGCCACTTCCTATTGGCACTTTTGCATTGCATCTGTTTCTTCAACCTTTCTCCGCTGTTATTTTCTATTTACCCATATACTGAAATATTAACAAGGTTAGTCGACATCACAGGAGACCGAAGAGCTGGCAGCTACCATGGACAAAGAATTAGCCTAGCTATTCAAAGGGGGAACGCTGCCAGTATCTTCGGAGCCCTGCCTAAAGGGACTCCTTTTAATAATATATTTTGGTTATAAGGTTTTTAGTTCTAGGTTGATTATTCTAGTATATATTTTTTAAATATATATCCTCACGCCTTCCCATAAGGGTCCCGAAGGGGTAGGCAGAGGTGTATAGGTAATACCCACACACCCACTTTCCGCCAGAGATATATTAGGTGCCAACGTGATAGATGGCGAGTCCATCGCCGTTACTCAAGCACGACTATACATACGCCTTTGAATTGCTTCTCAGACGTATGCAGGTTTCCTCACGATGTTTTCCTTCACCGTAAAGCTCGTGTTGTGACTATTCACTGTACTTAAGTTTAGAAAAACTCATTGGTACAGTCGGGATTCGAACTTGCGATCTTTGAGTCGCAGGCAACTACTCGAACCACTAGGCCACCACGGCTTTTTTTTCTATATATTATTTCATGTATCAAAACGCTTATTAAATGAATTTGTATATGTAGGAAGCATGTATACACGAGATGGAAAGTATGAAAAAGACATTGAGAGAAGGATACCTGCGGGTAATAAGGTGAATGGAGCCATGCCAACGTTGATGGGCAGTAGAATTAAAAGCAATTCAAAGCTAATAAATTCTGAGCAATGCTATAGTAGCTGTCCACAACGCGAAATTGCGTTTTGTACGCTTTATTGTACGGCTGTAAATCCTGGGTATGACAGAATGAAAATAGTATAAATGCAGTTGGGATTCGATATCTTCGAAAAATGAGCGGTGGTACGATCTTAAATTGAGTCAGCAATGAAGAGATTCACAAAACAACTGTCGTGGACGAGGGAGTGAGAGTACAGGTGAAGAAAGGCATGTTACGTTGGTTTGCATATATAGAAAGGATGAGTGAAGAAATATTGACGAAACAGAAATATACAAAGCGAAAGTGTGTGCAAGATGCAGAGGAAGACCACGCTCCAACTACCTGGATCAAATCGATTGGACACCCAAAGACGGCAACGTCAAGAGTACTAGAAACCGACGAGCATGTATGAAGAGACTGATGAATGTGGACGAAGCGAAAGAGGTATGTAAGTCTAGAGAGGACTGGCGCTCTATTCCCTCTGCCTACCCTGTCTGGAACTCGGCGTGATGATATGAATGTATGTACATATACTTGGCCGTGGTAGCCGAGTGGTTCGAGTAGCTTGATTGCAGGTTCACGTTGAACAACATGGTGGTCACCGGAAACCACAACTTTACGACCTTCTTAATGTGCTGTATCATGGTTTCGACAAATTTTACATGTTCTATTTTATTCGGTTATATGATTCAAAATAGTAAAAAATCCCGATCTAAATTATTTTATTTCTACTAAAACAATTAGATTTTTATTCTGTCGCCGTGGGGCCGCGGGCCCACGGACGGGGTCGCGCCCCTCATTGATATTCCCGGAAGCGTTACGTTTGCCACGTTCCAGTTTAATCGACAATTGCAAATTTGTATACATAGTTTGGTCATTATTTTGAAGTAACGTAATTTATTCGTATTTACAACAGTGTCATTCGTTCGAAAGTGTAATTTTTTTACAACTTCCCCTTTGAATTTATTGAATATTTGTCAGTAATCTCTGAATAACTCAATAAATTTGCCTTCATTTCTTTTACATAAAATACATTTTTCACAGTCACTTCAGATTCTTGTCCAAGAAATAAGTTTTAATATTACCAACTTTTGTAGCTTCTAATATTGTTCCGTCACCAATTTTAACTTTAACAGGTTTATTTAATATCTCACAGGAAATGAAGTACTTATCAGTATCCAATCCAATTTATTTGACCTTGCTTTGGCTTATCATTCTTCCTCGTTGTGTAAGTATTATTAGCGCTAATAGTATGAAAACTTTTACCTCGACTCTCTTGATTATTAGGATGATAATTTCCTGAGCCTCATCCTCTGTTATTATATGAACCATGTCCTCGATAATTTGGCAAACCACGTCCTTGATAATCAGAAATAACACGTCCTCATTGTTGGTAAAACTATGTTCTCGACCACGGTTCCTCTAAATATCCTCACGCCTTCCCACAAGGGTCCCCGAAGGGGTAGGCAGAGGTGTATAGGTAATACCCACCCACTTTCCGCCAGAGGTATATTAGGTGCCAACGTGACAGATGGCGAGTCCATCGCCGTTACTCAAGCACGACTATACATACACCTTTGAATTTCTTCTCAGACGTATGCAGGTTTCCTCTCGATGTTTTCCTTCACCGTAAAGCTCGTGGTGTGACTAATCACTGTACTTAAGTTCAGAAAAACTCATTGGTACAGTCGGGATTCGAACTTGCGATCTTTGTGTCGCAGGCAACTGCTCGAACCACTCGGCCACCACGGCTCTATGTACATATATATGTACATATATATATATATATATATTTATATATATATCATCATCATATCATCACGCCAAGTCCCTAACGGGGTAGGCAGAGAGTATAGTATATATATATACGAGATCCTGACGATAAGAATGCAAGAGCGATCCGAAAGGTTTCTCTGGGAATCCCAAGGTGGATTTAGACCAGGAAGAGGATGTATGGATCAAACCTTCTCGCTTCGCGGAATCGCGGAAAAGTTTCTGGATATTAACCAAAAGGTTTTCTGCGCTTTCGTCGACTTAGAGAAGGCATTTGATAGAGTCGTACGAAAGGAACTCTGGGACGTGTTGCCTGGATATGGAGTGAGCAGTTCCCTACTGCATGCCGTGAAATCACTCTATAGTGATAGCGAGGCAATTTATATACAGTCAGGTTGAAAGACACTTATGCGACGAACAACACGGCTTCAGAACTAAACGATCAGTCAACAGTAATTTACTCACGCTGGTTGAAGCTATTTCCGTACATCTTGACAAAGGTTGCCAAGTAGATGTACTTTACTTTGATTTCAAGAAAGCTTTTGATAGGGTCAATAATGACATACTGCTGGCGAAGCTAAGTGCCATAGGGATTACACCTGGTCTTCTTAGGCTACTTGCTGACTATCTGCGAGACCGTCAGCAGTATGTCAAACTAGGAATCTATGAGTCTCAGCCTTACCATACACGCTCGGGGGTAAGCCAAGGTTCTGTACTTGGTCCTCTGCTGTTCCTTATCATGATAAACGACTTACCAGAGGTACTCCACCGAGCCAAGTGCCTTCTCTATGCAGACGACTTGAAATTATACTGTGAAATTAGTTCTGAGGCCGATTGTTTAGCAATGCAATCTGACATTGATGCAGTGTGTCAGTGGGGCCACTTAAATAAAATGGAATTCAATACTTCCAAGTGCCACGTGATGAGCTTCGGACGGGCACGACACCCCATAGTATATGATTATAAACTCGAAGGAAACCTTATTTCAAGACCACAACTCGTGAGGGACCTGGGTGTTTTATTCGATCGCAAGCTCACTTTCCATGAACATATGAACACTGTTGCCAAGGATTCCTATAGGCGTCTGGGATTTGTTCTAAGAAACACACGTGATTTCACCAGTGTGCAGGCTCTGAGGATGCTTTTCTCTGCTTTAGTCCGTAGCAAGCTAGAGTCGAGTGCTTCTGTGTGGAACCCACATGAGAGCATATACTCCATTCAGCTTGAAAAGGTACAGAAGGCATTCCTTAGATACTTGTACAAGCGAGTGTATGGTTACTACCCATACCTATATCCCACTCAGTTTCTCCTTGGTAGCCTAGGGTATAACTCTCTGCAAGCCAGGAGGAAACATGTCCAGATGGTAACTGGTCTGAAGACAATTCGTGGTCACATTAACGCTCCTGTTCTTCATGACGAGTTGTGTCGTATCTTCGTACCCAATAATTATACGCGTGGTAGAAAGCTCAAGCTTTTCTGTGAGCCAGTGTCGCGCACAGTCGCACGAGCCCGCTCTCCTATCCCGCGCACTCTCGCCGCATTCAACGCCTTACTGGATAATTACCCTGAATGTGATTTGTTTGCGGATGAATGGAAGAATATCTTGTCGGTATGTTTGGAGTTCTGTGAGAAGACAGCATGAATGCGTTTACCTATTAGTATAAGTGGCGTCTGGCCGTTCTAATATGGATACAATAAATAAAAATGATCTAAATAAATAAAATGTCACCCTGGTTTGATGTGAAGTCGGGGGTCAAACAAGGGTGTATCATGTCTGCCTGGCTGTTCATTATTTATCTAGATAACTGTCTGAGAGCATTAAGAACGAATGGATGTGGAGTGAAAATGGGAAACTTAGTGGTCAACTGCCTTCTATACGCCGATGACGCGGTTTTACTGGCGTCATCAGAGGGCGAACTGCAGTCACTAGTTACCATAATGAAAGAAGAATGTGAAAAGAAGGGGCTACGCCTAAACGCTGGCAAGACTAAGGTTCTGGTATTCGAAAGAGATGAACAAGTGACCGAGTGTGCTATATCGGTAAATGGGCAAATTCTAGAGCAAGTGAAAGAATTTGTATATCTAGGAAGCATGTTCACACGAGATGGAAAGTATGAAAAAGATATTGAAAGAAGAATAACTGCCGGAAATAAGGTGAATGGAGCAATCTCGGCGTTGATGGGCAGTAAAAGTCTGAGCAAGAATGCTCGAGTTGCTGTCCACAACGCGATATTGGTGCCTGCCTTATTGTATGGCAGCGAATCCTGGGTATGTCAGAGGAAGTATGAAAATAGCTTGAATGCAGTTGAGATGCGATCTCTTCGAAAAATGTGCGGAGTAACGATATTAGATCGAATACGCAATGAAGAGATTCGCAAATCAACTGGCGTGAATGAGGGCGTGATTGTAAAGATGAAGAAAGGCATGTTACGTTGGTTTGGACACATAGAAAGGATGAGTGAAGAAAGATTGACGAAACAGATAAACAAAGCAAAAGTGTGTGCTAGAAGAGGCAGAGGAAGGCCACGTCCCAACTACCTGGATCAAATCGATCGGACTCTCAAGGACGGGAACGTTAAGAGTACTCGAAACCGACGAGCATGTATGAAGAGACTGATGAATGTTGATGAAGCGAAAGAGGTATGTAAGTCTAGAGAGAACTGGCGCTCTATACTCTCTGCCTACCCCGTTAGGGACTTGGCGTGATGATATGTATGTATGTATGTATGATACATATCGAAGGATAACTGCCGGAAATAAGGTGAATGGAGCCATGTCGGCGTTGATGACAGTAAAAGTCTGAGCAAGAATGCTCGAGTTGCTGTCCACAACGCGATATTGGTATATCGCGTTGTGGACAGCAACATACCTACCTTATTGTATGGCAGCGAATCCTGGGTATGTCAGAGGAAGTATGAAAATAGCTTGAATGCAATTGAGATGCGATCTCTTCGAAAAATGTGCGGCGTAACGATATTAGATCGAATCCGCAATGAAGAGATTCGCAAATCAACTGGTGTTGTTGAGGGCGTGATTGTAAAGATGAAGAAAGGCATGTTACGTTGGTTTGGACACATAGAAATGATGAGTGAAGAAAGATTGACGAAACAGATATACAAAGCAAAAGTGTGTGCTAGAAGAGGCAGAGGAAGGCCACGTCCCAACTACCTGGATCAAATCGATCGGACTCTCAAGGACGGGAACGTTAAGAGTACTCGAAACCGACGAGCATGTATGAAGAGACTGATGAATGTTGATGAAGCGAAAGAGGTATGTAAGTCTAGAGAGAACTGGCGCTCTATACTCTCTGCCTACCCCGTTAGGGACTTGGCGTGATGATATGTATGTATGTATGTATGATACATATCGAAGGATAACTGCCGGAAATAAGGTGAATGGAGCCATGTCGGCGTTGATGACAGTAAAAGTCTGAGCAAGAATGCTCGAGTTGCTGTCCACAACGCGATATTGGTATATCGCGTTGTGGACAGCAACATACCTACCTTATTGTATGGCAGCGAATCCTGGGTATGTCAGAGGAAGTATGAAAATAGCTTGAATGCAATTGAGATGCGATCTCTTCGAAAAATGTGCGGCGTAACGATATTAGATCGAATCCGCAATGAAGAGATTCGCAAATCAACTGGTGTTGTTGAGGGCGTGATTGTAAAGATGAAGAAAGGCATGTTACGTTGGTTTGGACACATAGAAATGATGAGTGAAGAAAGATTGACGAAACATTGAGAACGTGCAACGGGCCTTTACTAGATATTTAGCATTTTTTACATCTGGTATCTCAGTTAGATGCCCATACAATCAGAGACTCGATTTTTTTAAAATAGATCCCCTAAATCAACGCCGAAAGTTACATGATCTGATATTTCTGTTTAAGGTAGTTAATGGCCACAGCGATTGTAGTGACATATTGGAACAAGTAAGCTTAAAAGTCCCCAACCGCAAACCCAGATATCCAATTACCAACACGTTTGCTCTTCCGTTCTCGCGTACTAACACCGGTTCCCATTCACCATTACCACGCCTGTGTTCTCAGTATAACACCATAAGTGAACATATAGCCGATGTTGACATCTTTCATGACACTTTAAAACAATTTAAATCGAATGTACTGAAATCTTTTCACCCTTAAACATCTAATTTAAACCTCATATGGAATTGATACATACGAAGTAAAAACAAGATATATTTAACTAATTAAGAGTTGTGTATACCTATAATTGGTTCATATATTAGACCTATTTATGTGGCAATGTTTATTATTAGTTTTTGTAATATATGTACTGTTGGTGTACCTTAATAAATAAATAAATAAATAAATAAATAAACAGATATACAAAGCAAAAGTGTGTGCTTGGCGTGATGATATGTATATATGTATGTATGTATATATCGATACAAATATATTTATTTATAATTATTATTACTGCAGGGAATTAAGGTAATGTTCCTTTACAAGTAGCTTGAAGGAATGGAGAGTCTTTGCTTGTCTTATGGACAATGGCAGCGCGTTCCACAGACGCACTGCTTGAACGGCAAAGGATTGGTCCATATAACGTGTCGTGTGGATCGGTGTCTTCAGCTTTAAGTTTTCCGATGATCTCAATAGCCGGGAATGAGACTCATAAAGGAACCCGAAACGGTCTTTAAGATAAGTAGGGGATGAAAGAGAAAACAGAATAGCAAAAAGTAAGAAAAGAATATAAGTATTCCGACGAAGGCGGACTGTTAACCACTTGAGCTTGCGCAAGCCAAATTGTTTCCGCCAATTGGCGGAACGGAACGCGGCGCGCGCGCCTCCCGGTTAGCCGGTGACTTTTGACCGTGACGTTTCAAAACAACCCATACACGAGTGCAGTTCCGGCCTCCGGCCGATGCAGAAGTGCGGGTGTGACGTCCGCCCGGGGGGAGTGCGGAGGATCCCCGCCCGAGGCGGCGCGTGTGCTTGAATCTGCTCTTATCTCAGCTCTCATTCTGCTCGATATACAGTGACATTTAACGTTCGTACGAGCCCCGAGCCCGCGCGCATGAACTCCCGTGTGTGCGTCTAACTTTCGCTTGATTTCGACCCCCGCATAACGCTCATCGCTCATCACTGTTCATATTTCGGCTCAATACCTAGTAACTTACATAGACTTAGTGACTTTGTGTACATCTCCAATAAGTGAAGGAAGAAGGAGTGTCCCGTGCCACGTGCCACGTGTGGAGAACGTCACCGTCCATCAAATCAGGTCAGTTCACCTACTCTCATCAGCCCATCCGTTCCCTTCACACCCCCGCTCATACCTTTTACTCCACTCATCAGCTCATCGAGCGACGAGGCCCACAAAGGCCCCGTCACAAATATAAATCTAATGAAGACATTTTGGAGACCCTCAAGTTTGTTCAGTTGGTTTTTGGTGAGATCTAGATAGGCATCAGCATAGTCAAGGATGGGCTAAAGAAGGGATTGTACGAGAGAATTTTTTGTGGGAATTGGAAGAAAGTTACGCAATCTTCGTATGGAGCCAGCTGCTGCATACACTTTACGGCTAAGTTCCTTAAGTTCCTGCTGTGGGTTCCAAGAAAGATTCCTATCTATGATAATCCCCAAGTTTTTTACTTGATCGCTATATTCAATAACCGAGCCATCACAAAAAACTTGGAGAAGTAGAGACAATTGAATTTTGGCATTCATTCTAGGACCCCCAACCACAAGCACTTGCGTCTTTGTAGGGTTAATTGCCAAGCTGTGCGCCTTACTCCAATCACAGATGTGACACAAGTCTCTGTTAATTGAGTCAATAGCCGCTGTCAGTCCATCTACAGGAACCTGAGTATAAATCTGAAGATCATCTTATAGGTGGAAGGAAGAAGTGAGTCCAATGGACATCGTATTTATAAAAATTGCAAAAAGTAAAGGAGAAAGAACGCCGCCCTGAGGTTCGCCGGCAGTTATGTTACACCACAATGAGCATTGGCCCTTGATATAAATGCGCTGCCGACGGCCATACAAGTAGCTATGAAACCAATCAGTTGCATCAGGAGATACATTAAGAGATCACAATATACTAAGCATTACATCTAAGTCGACGGTATTAAATGCATTGCTAAAATCAAGTAATGCAAGTACCGTCACCTCTTTCCATGCCTAGCCTTATGTCATCCGTAATATGAACCAGAGCTGTACTTCATCCGTAATATGAACCAGAGCCGTACTCGTGCTGTGACCGTGACGGAAACCGGATTGGAACGGATTAAGGAGATCTTTTTTTGTCAGGTAAGCACTGAGTTGATGATGCACAAGGCGCTCAAGGACTTTAGAGAGGAATGGTAAAATGCATATAGGGCGATATTCAGAAAAGGACGTGGGGTTGGTTTTTTTGGCTAGAGGTGTGATCTGGGCTTCTTTCCACACTGACGGAAAGTCACCAGTTTCAATGGAGGTATTGAGGATGTGGCAGATTGTGGGAAGAATTTGATCTAGAATTGGAAGGATCATATTACGGCTGACACAATCACTGCCCACTGCATTGGAGGCGATTGACATTATGCTCTTCTTAACGTCACTGACAGTAACTTGATTTAAAACAAAGGGAGAACAATCAGGTTTCGGAATGGATGAGAGAAATTGTACTGTCGATGCTTTTATAGTATCATCAAATTTAGGAGTAGATGAGAAGTAATCATTGAGTGCATCTATATTTAGATCACTCAGCAAAGTGTTCAGGCGCGATTTTCCAAGCCCCAGCGATCTCAGAAATTTCCAAATTTTAACTGTATTCTTCCCAAACCAGAGTGCTTTTCCGGCTCCTGGAGCGTGATTTAGCTTTGGCTTTTTTAGCTAGTAAGCATTTTATGTCATCTGTCAGCCAAGGCGAAGGACGATGTTTTACCATACTCCGAAAATTTCGCTGCATGAGGATTTTAGTCTTAGGTTTAGGTGGTTGAATTTTACGAATACAAGTGTTAAAGTCTCCCATAATAATAGCATGGTTGAACGATTGAAGAAATTGTTCAAGAATGTTTTCTAAAGAGTCAAAGAAATTAATTCGTAGTGAAGGACAGTAATAAACACCGAGAAGAATTTTGGCATGGTTAAGCACAACTTCCAAGAAAAGATGCTTAGGGTAGAATAAGGAATGTACTCTCGCAGATAAATAGCAACACCATCGCCTCCGCCCAACACGCGATCATTTCTTAAAAGTCGGAAACCAGGAAGATCGTAGGAGATAGAATTGAGACAAGGTTTCAACCATGATTCTGAAACGAGAATGGCATGTATATTCGAACAATCAAAAGTGGCCAGCATATCGGGGAAGTAGTCGGAATACTCTGGGCATTTATGTGGACAATATGCTTACAACACACTTAATACATAGATTTGATCTAGATAGTTGGAATCTGTTTCGTCAATCTTTCTAAACCAACCTAACTTGCCTTTCATCCTTGCAATCACATCTTCGTTCACGTCAGTCGTAGTGCGTCTCTTCATTGCGCAATCGAACTGAGATCGTTACGCTTACAATTTTCGAAGAGATCACATTTCAATTGCATTCATGGTATATTTAGAATAAAATCTACAAATGTTATCCACGTCGCAGGTTTCGTCGGTTGAACATAAAACGTATTCGCCACAGGCTTCGTCAATTTGCATTGCATTCATGCTTTTTTCATGCTTCCTCTGACATACCCAGGATCCGCTATCGTTCAATAAAGTAAGCATCCAATATCGCGTTGTGGACAGCTACTCGAGGATTCTTGATCAGATTAGATTTTTACTGCCCAACAACGCCATCATGGCCCCATTCACTTTATTTTTACTTTTTACACTTCCCATCTCGTGTGAACATTCTTCCTTGATCATCAGCATCATCATATATATACGTAGGTACTAGTATATACTTACTTACTACAAAAAAAAAAAAAAAATGTAAAACTAAAAAATATTATTAAAAGGAATCCTTTTAGGCATGGTTCCGAAGATACTGGCAGCGTTCCCCCTTTGAAAAGCTAAATAACACGTACATTACATACATACATACAAACATATCATCACGCCGAGTCCCTAACGGGGTAGGCAGAGAGTATAGAGCGCCAGTTCTCTCTAGACTTACATACCTCTTTCGCTTCGTCCACATTCATCAGTCTCTTCATACATGCTCGTCTGTTTCGAGTACTCTTCACGTTCCCGTCCTTGAGAGTCCGATCTATTTGGTCCAGGTAGTTGGAACGTGGCCTTCCTCTGCCTCTTCTTGCACACACTTTTGCTTTGTATATCTGTTTCGTCAATCTTTCTTCACTCATCCTTTCTATGTGTCCAAACCAACGTAACATGCCTTTCTTCATCTTTACAATCACGCCCTCATTCACGCCAGTTGATTTGCGAATCTCTTCATTGCGGATTCGATCTAATATCGTTACACCGCACATTTTTCGAAGAGATCGCATCTCGACTGCATTCAAGCTATTTTCATACTTCCTCTGACATACCCAGGATTCGCTGCCATACAATAAGGTAGGTACCAATATCGCGTTGTGGACAGCAACTCGAGCATTCTTGCTCAGACTTTTACTGCCCATCAACGCCGACATGGCTCCATTCACCTTATTTCCGGCAGTTATCCTTCTTTCAATATCTTTTTCATACTTTCCATCTCGTGTGAACATGCTTCCAAGATATACAAATTCATTCACTTGCTCTAGAATTTGCCCATTTACCGATATTGCACACTCGGTCACTTGTTCATCTCTTTCGAATACCAGAACCTTAGTCTTGCCAGCGTTTAGGCGCAGCCCCTTCTTTTCACATTCTTCTTTCATTATGGTAACTAGTGACTGCAGTTCGCCCTCTGATGACGCCAGTAAAACCGCGTCATCGGCGTATAGTAGGCAGTTGACCACTAAATTTCCCATTTTCACTCCACATCCGTTCGTTCTTAGTGCTCTCAGACAGTTATCTAGATATATAATGAACAGCCAGGCAGACATGATACACCCTTGTTTGACCCCCGACTTCACATCAAACCAGGGTGACATCTCACCGTTAACCCTAACGCACGCCTCGCTATCACTATAGAGTGATTTCACGGCATGCAGTAGGGAACTGCTCACTCCATATCCAGGCAACACGTCCCAGAGTTCCTTTCGTACGACTCTATCAAATGCCTTCTCTAAGTCGACGAAAGCGCAGAAAACCCTTTGGTTAATATCCAAAAACTTTTCCGCGATTCCGCGAAGCGAGAAGGTTTGATCCATACATCCTCTTTCTGGTCTAAATCCACCTTGGGATTCCCAGAGAAACCTTTCGGATCGCTCTTGCATTCTTATCGTCAGGATCTTCGTGTACACTTTACTAGCTAAGCTGACCAAGCTGATGGCTCTGTAGTTGGAGCAGTCCAATCGTGATCCCTTTCCTTTATAGAAAGGCACGATGACTGCTCGCCTCCAGTCGTCCGGAACATCACCCCTTTCCCAGCAAAGATTGCATAGCAAATAGATGACGTCCCAGACCGCTGGTCCACCGTACTTGATCATCTCAGCCGTAATCCCATCTATTCCCGCAGCTTTTCCACATTTCAGACTTCTTATCGCACTTACAATCTCTCCCATACTTATTTTATCCGCTATAGGATCCTCGACAGATTCTGTTGGAGGCAGCTCTATGAGTAGATCAGCGGCATCATCATCATACATATCTTTGTAGAATTCACTCCATCGCCTGAGGACGTCAGTTTTGTCAGTTAGTATGTCATTGTCCTTCGAAATAATCACATTCATCCTACTACTAGCTGTAACACAATTTCTGGACTTCTTAACTTCTTAAGTACATTACGTACGTTACTTACTACGTACATTACATATAAAAAAATAAATAAAATAAAATAAATATCCTCACGCCTTCCCACAAGGGTCCCCGAAGGGGTAGGCAGAGGTGTATAGGTAATACCCACACACCCACTTTCCGCCAGAGGTATATTAGGTGCCAACGTGACAGATGGCGAGTCCATCGCCGTTACTCAAGCACGACTATACATACGCCTTTGAATTTCTTCTCAGACGTATGCAGGTTTCCTCTCGATGTTTTCCTTCACCGTAAAGCTCGTGGTGTGACTAATCACTGTACTTAAGTTCAGAAAAACTCATTGGTACAGTCGGGATTCGAACTGCGACCTTTGCGTCGCAGGCAACTACTCGAACCACTCGGCCACCACGGCTATTACATATAATACAAATGATAAAAATAGATTTTTTCGCAAAAATCTATTAATATTGTATAAAGAAAAATCGTTTTTTATTTAACCAATTATTTTCATTAATCTCACACCCCTACTGTGTATACAATCTTGTTGTATATTTTAGGTCGCAAAAACCGACTACGCCACCTTGAATCTATTGTACCGCAGTGCAGTAGTAGTGATGGAGCGAGCTCTGTGCAACAACTGGCCTGTGTCAGTCGCACAACGACGCCCCCAATGTATATCGCTACTAGAAAAGCTGGCTGCGGTGGCTGGTAACTATGACTTTAAAAAATGCAAATATACTAATATTATACAAACCGTGGTGGTCGAGTGGTTCGAGCAGTTGCCTGCGACGCAAAGATCGCAAGTTCTTTGTAAACTTAAGTACAGTGATTAGTCACACCACGAGCTTTACGATGAAGGAAAACATCGAGAGGAAACCTGCATATGTCTGAGAAGCAATTCAAAGGCGTATGTATAGTCGCACTTGAGTAACGGCGATGGACTCGCCATCTGTCACGTTGGCACCTAATATACCTCTGGCGGAAAGTGGGTGTGTGGGTATTACCTATACACCTCTGCCTACCCCTTCGGGGACCCTTGTGGGAAGGCGTGAGGATATATGATTATGTATGCAACTCGAGCATTCTTGCTCAGATTATTGCTGCTCATCAACGTCGACATGGCCCCATTCACCTTATCACCGGCAGTTATCCTTCTTCCAATATCCTTTTCGTACTTCTCTCGTGTGAACATGCTTCCTAGATATACAAATTCATTCGCTTGCTCTAGAATTTGCTCTCATACATTGCTTACTAAATGCTTTGAGACTGTTATATCCTGTGTGTGGGCGTATAGGATCGATATCACATACCACATATCGACTTTTGGCGGACATTCCTCTAGGCTTCCCTTTCCTCCGAACTATAAACATTAGGATCTGAGCCGTGGCAACTCGTTACATTGAAGGGTGATCGTTGGTGAGGCTTACAATTGCTTGCCGTCGAATGTAGTAACAGCTCATGCAACTTTAGTGGGAGGTTCTTACCAGCTTTTAGTCCTTACTAGGCAAATATTAGGATAGGAGTCTTTCCTTGCTAGGCAAATATCAGGGTATGATTTGTAGTTTTTTTGTTATGCAAATATTAGGATGTGATTTGAAGTTTCTCCCAACTAGGCAAATATAAGAATTATGATTAGTAGTTTTCCATGCTATTGAAACAAACGCTTCTGTGCAAGCAAACCTTTATTGATTACATATTTCAAACCTAAAACGGAGTCGTACAAAACACAGATACAATTCATTCAACAAAAGAATGACGCGTACCTACATAAGAAATAACAAAAAAGTACATTAAGGTAATTAAATAGGTACATTATATGTGTCACATATGTTTCGACGCTCAAATGCTGCCAACACTTCCGCACCAAGTTGGTCGTTTATGATGGCCGCACACCGAAGGTCGGCAGGCGCATGCGCAAGAGAGCCGGTCAGCTGGTGGACTGCGATCGGATGCTCCGAGTACTGCTGCAGCTTGGGAACACTCGGCGCGGGGGCCGAGGAGTAAGAGGCTCGCAGGAGCACTATGCGAGAGCGAAGCGGGCGTGGCTGGGCGGTGTAGCCCCTGACAGCCGCTATCTTGGCGTGGACGGCTTGTATGAGCGAGCGAGTGTACTGGGCAGAGTGCGGCACGCGGCTGAGGAGCAGGCGCACGCAGGCTTCCAGCTTCAGCGGCCAGGTGGCGAGGCCTCGCAAGGCGTCCTCCAGGCCGGGGCCTCCCGCCAACAGCGTGAACATGTGTCGCAGCACTGCATCTTGGAGCTCCACTTCCGAGCCGTAGCGGCGTAGCTGCTCCTGAATCTCGCCCACTACCTCGTCCGGGCCGCCACCAAGCAGAACACAGTCCCGGTCACACCTAAGGCCAAGACACATCTTTTCATATATCAAAAGTTAATAAATAAATACAAATTTTATATCTCATTAAGGATAGGTAAACAATTAAAATTGTATTTATATATTCTTGATATTTATTTATATATTCTACTTGCATGCAGTTGAGATGCGATCTCTATGAAAAATATGCGGCGTAACGATCTTAGATCGAATCCGCAATGAAGAGATTCGCAAATCAACTGGAATAAATGAGGACGTGATTGTAAAGATGAAGAAAGGCATGTTACGTTGGTTTGGACACATAGAAAGGATGAGTGAAGAAAGATTGACGAAACAGATATACAAAGCGAAAGTGTGTGCAAGAAGAGGCAGAGGAAGACCACATTGTAACTACCTAGATCAAATCGATCGGACAGTCAAAGATGGGAACGTCAAGAGTACTCAAAACCGACGAGCATGTATGATGAGACTGATGAATGTGAACGAAGCGAGATATGTAGGTAGAGAGTACTGGCGCTCTATACTCTCTGCCTCGCCCCGTTAGGGACTCGGCGTGATGATATTATATACTTGTTATACTAACCGTTATCCTCCAATATGGATGCGATTTCTAAAGCAACCATAACACCAGACTCATAGCCAAGTAAGTAGAAGTTGTTTTTCAATCCTCCGTGCTTCAAAAGAACCTGTCAAATTTATTTATTTTTATTTATTTATCAACTTAAAACTAACATAACAGGAAATGTATCCAAATGCGTTAGTGCAGCCGTGTACATATAATATATAAATACGATATTAAGATCGATATAATTCGATATAATAAAATCGATAAAATCGATAAATCGATATAATCGATATAATTAATATCCTGTTAGTAAGCTGAACCATAGTGTCCGAGTGATTCCGGTAGTTGCCTGCAACACAAAGATTGCAAGTTCGTCCCAATCCCCACTGTACCAATGAGTTTTTCTGAACTTAAGTACAGTGATTAGTCACACCACGAGCTTTACGGTGAAGGATAACATCGAGAGGAAACCTGCATACGTCTGAGAAGCCATTCAAAAGGCGTGTGTTTAGGCGTACGTTTCCCATTTTGGTGCGGAGTTTGAGTTGCATCTGTTATTTATCTATAGGAATAGTCATTAGTAATAAAATAATAAAGAGGAAAGATTTGATTGTTTTTTTGTTTGTTTGTTTGCATTGAATAGACTCCGAAACTACTTGACCGATTTGTAGAATTCTTTCACTGTTGGGAAGTTACACTATCTCCGGTTAGGCTTACAAAATTTTCAAAAAGTTAGGGATCCATACTAAAACTCCAACAATGTAACCCAAGGTGAGAAAAAAATACAAAAACACTTTATTAAATCGCGTGCGCTCCGAAAACTATTGATTATAGAACAAAATAATGTACTATGTCTTTGCAGAACATATAATTATCTACATAACATATCGCGACAGCATATGTCTAACTAAATTATAATGTACTAGCTGTCCCGCCCAGCTTCGCTCGGGTGAAAAAGTTAAATTGCCCGTAACACGATCGGAGCGCCACCTATTGGGTCCAATTGTAAATCTAAACCATTCTCGAATCTAGCTTAAGACACACAGAAACACACAGAAAGCTTCGCCCGGGTAAAAAGGTAAAATTCTTGATACTCGATCGCAGCGCCACCTATCGGGTCCAATTTAATATAGCCTATGTTACTCGGGGATAATGTAGCTTTCCAAAGGTGAAAGAATTTTTGAAATCGGTCCAGTAGTTTCGGAGCCTATTCATTACAAACAAACAAACAAATAAATCTTTCCTCTTTATAATATTATTATAGATATATATATGCCACCGCTATAAAAGCTCTTTTATTTATAATTTGGGTAGTGATTGGGTTGAAATTTTATATGGGAATTTCGATGGTTTCCTTTATGATTAAAAAAAAAAATTTGACCCGACAGGTGGCGCTGCGATCGAGGTTCAGGAATTTTAACTTTTTCACCCGGGCGAAGCTGTCCCTTTCTGTGTGTCTTATGGTATTAATAGTTTAGATTTACAATTGGTCCCAATAGGTGGCGCTAATATCGTGTTTCGGGTCTTAAATGTTGCATCGCCAATGGAATTTCGTGTTTGGAGACACTGAGAATGTTACAAAAGGCATACATAGATAGGTAAATTTATTAACACAGGGGCTAAAGGTGTTTAAAAGCGGTCGAGATTTGATATAATATTTGCCTCGCTCTGTTAGGCCGTTTGCAACTGAAGTTAACATCGCAAAAGTAGAGGAAATAGTGACTGTATAGTCAAAAAGTTAACCACCGGCTCTATTATTGATACGACTGCGGAGGAAAGGATGGGTAGCCTGGTCTAGTGATTAGTGCTCCTGACTGCAAAACTTGAGGTCGCGTGTTCGATTTCCGCTGAGGGCAGATATTTGTGTGATGAACACGAATATTTGCATCTTAGTCTTGGATGTCCTATGTATTTATGTAAATATATCGTCTTCTACTCACAATAAGACAAGCTTTGCTTAATTTGGGGCTAAGTCAATTTGTGTGGAATTGTCCCAAGGTATTTATTATTTATATATCCTCACGCCTTCCCACAAGGGTCCCCGAAGGGGTAGGCAGAGGTGTATAGGTAATACCCACACACCCACTTTCCGCCAGAGGTATATTAGGTGCCAACGTGACAGATGGCGAGTCCATCGCCGTTACTCCAGCACGACTATACATACGCCTTTGAATTTCTTCTCAGACGTATGCAGGTTTCCTCTCGATGTTTTCCTTCACCGTTAAGCTCGTGGTGTGACTAATCACTGTACTTAAGTTCAGAAAAACTCATTGGTACAGTCGGGATTCGAACTTGCGACCTTTGCGTCGCAGGCAACTGCTCGAACCACTCGGCCACCACGGCTATTTACGGTATTTATTATTTAATTATAATCATATTTTCAGTTGAGCTATTTGAAAGGATGAGTGGAGAAAGATTGACGAAAACAGATATACAAAGCGTATGTGTGGCAAGAAGAGGCAGAGGAAGACCACGTGCCTACTACCTGGATCAAATCTATCGGACACTCAAAGACGGGAACGTCAAGAGTACTCGAAACCGGCGAGCATTTTTTTTTTTTTATACAACAAGAGTGGCAAGCAAGCATACGGCCCACCTGATGGGAAACGGTTACCGTAGCCTATTTACGCTCACGATACTAAAGTATCACTTACGCGTTGCCACTCTGTGTTCGGAAAGTTATAGTGTGTTGGCAGCATAATGGGTTTAATCCCTCTGCTTCCAACACAATGTAACAATCCTCCCCCCTCCCCAAGGAGCTCATTACTGGAAACCTTATTCACCACGTAGGAACACAACACAAAAAATTGTGTTATTTGGCTACTGACTTCTGTAAGGTGGAGGTCCTGCCCCAGTCGGGCAGCTCCGAATTCGAACGGGAAACCCGTTATGCCCTACCTCTTTCAAAATGTATAAAGAATATCTCTTCATACATACATCATACATGCTCGCCGGTACACACAGTAACCACTAGCTACATACGCTACTACTACACATACGCTTATATCTACACATCTATACAAATACAGCCGTGGTGGCCGAGTGGTTCGAGCAGTTGCCTGCGACGCAAAGGTCGCAAGTTCGAATCCCGACTGTACCAATGAGTTTTCTGAACTTAAGTACAGTGATTAGTCACACCACGAGCTTTACGGTGAAGGAAAACATCGAGAGGAAACCTGCATACGTCTGAGAAGAAATTCAAAGGCGTATGTATAGTCGTGCTTGAGTAACGGCGATGGACTCGCCATCTGTCACGTTGGCACCTAATATACCTCTGGCGGAAAGTGACTGTGTGGGTATTACCTATACACCTCTGCCTACCCCTTCGGGGACCCTTGTGGGAAGGCGTGAGGATATTATTATTTTTTTATTATCTATAAAAATAAATAAAATTGGAGTGTCTGTTTGTAATATTTAAAAAAAACGCGTTTTACTAAATGCATATGGATGTATACACGGTACATATACCAAAATAAAATTTTACAACTTTTATCTGTCTGCCTATCTGTCTGTCTGTATGTTTGTTCCGGGTAATCTCTGAAACGGCAGGACCGATTTTAACGGGACTGTCACTGGCAGATAGCTGATGTTAAAAGGAATAACTAAGACCATTTTTATTTTAGAAACTGCACAATATTTTTTTGTATAATTCCACGCGGACCAAGTCGCGGGCACAGCTATTAAATACTTTTAAATTTAAAGTTCACAAAAAAAGTGTACTGCTAAAATGAGGAAACTCAGAATCAGGTCAGAATTTAAGGTACCTTGGCCAAACGATGGCCGGTATCCTGAATTGTTTCGTCCGAGTGTTCGATGCCTGTCTGCAGCATCAGACTCGCAGATCACGCTAAGCCTTTCATGGTGCCCCTCGATGCCGGGAATCAGGATCATGTATGGTTGGGACACATCAAACTCCTGACTCTAGAAATTAAATTGTACAGACAAAATGTGACAATGTTATTTTCACAGTTTGTTTTTCGATTGAAATAAAACTCGCCTCATTTTGGATAAGAGTTGGAAGGAATGTCATATCAATAGAAGTAATTGCTGCATCATCATCCACGTAAGAGATTAACAACTCTAATCCTGTCAGCTCCCGAAGTTTGCAATCTGACAGTCCCACTTCGAGTTCATTTATTCTGAAATCACAAAATACCGATTGGTTTGACTAATTAACACGACTTAGCATCTTATTATAAGACTAGCTGTCCCCAGCTTCGATCGGCTTTATAATCGACCACGATCACAGCGTCACCTGTCGGGACCAATTGTAAGCATAAACCATCAAGGGATCTATTCAAATAATCATCATCAAAATTTTCATAAATATCGGTCTTGCCATTCTACAGTTCTTTCGAGACTAACGCACGCCGATTGATTTTTATGTAAAGAAGAGTGGGTACTATATACTATTCATACCCTCTGCCTACCCCATCAGTAACTGGGCGAGATGTAACGAATGTATAAAGTAGAGTTAGTATTCAAAGCCGTCGTCCATTACCAAGCACGACTAAACGCCTTTAAATAAATAATAATAATAAATAAATACCTGGGATAATTGCACACGAATTGACCTAGTCCCAAAGTAAGCAAAGCTTGTGTTATGGTAACTAGACAACGATATATTTACTTATATAGATAGATATATAAGTAAATATATCGTATAGATATACTTAAATACATAGGACATCCAAGACTAAGGTACAAATACTCGTGTTCATCACACAAATATCTGCTCTCAGCGGGCTCTTCGAACCCGCGACCTCAAGTTTCGCAGTCAGGAGCTCTAACCACTAGACCAGACGGTCGCCTTTGAATGAATTGAATCGAAAAACATATACAATAATGCTCACCCAGCAATAGTCTGAGATATGACTTGCTCTTCGGACATATATACATTATGAGCGTCGCTTAAATATGCTGAGACTAAATCCGATTTAGTATTCTCTAAGCCCATATCCTCAAGAGTTGCTGTGACTGGTGCATCTTCAGGTATTGTTATGCCTTTAACACAAACGAGTTTTATATAATGACTAGCGGTCCGCCCCGGCTTCGCACGGGTGGACATAAGATTTTTTTATAAAAGAAAATATTATCTATATCACTCAATGTGAATGTAGCTTTCCAATTGTGAAATAATTTTTCAAATCGGACCAGTAGTTTCGGAGCCTACTCAATACAAACATACTCCTTTCCTCTTTATAATATTAGTATATTTGCATTTATGAAGATCATAGTTACCAGCCACCGCAGCCAGCTTTTCTAGTAGCGATATACATTGGGGGCGTCGTTGTGCGACTGACACAGGCCAGTTGTTGCACAGAGCTCGCTCCATCACTACTACTGCACTGCGGTACAATAGATTCAAGGTGGCGTAGTCGGTTTTTGCGACCTAAAATATACAACAAGATTGTATACACAGTAGGGATGTGAGATTTATGAAAATAATTGGTTAAATAAAAAACGATTTTTCTTTATTCAAAATTAATCGATTTGTCAAAAAACTATTTTTCTAAAATAAATAGATTTTTGCGATAAGATAGATTTTTATCATTTGTATTATATGTAATGTATGTATTCATGTATTATTTAAAAGTGCATTCATTTCATATTCCTAAGATGATTCCTAAAGAATAAACCTAAGAGATTCATATTAACAATTTATGTAATAAAAAAATCAAACAAAATTATATGAATAAAAAATAACCAATTCAAAACTAAAAATCAAAGGAAATGTTCCTTTAAAATTCCAAGGTAATGAATTAGAAAACCAAATAGCATTATCATATAGGTACTATAGCTAGCTGTCCGGCTCAGCTTCGCTCGGGTGAAAAAGAAAAAAAACACGTTTTTCAACTATTGCTTCCATAGGGGAAAAACGTGTTTTTTTTTTATTTAACACCCCCGCGTTCCACCTTGCGGGTGGAGTTTCATGAAATCCGTTCTTAGCTGACCTCTACACCGCGTAAGGAAGGAACTAGGAAGCATGTTCACACGAGATGGGAAGTATGAGAAAGACACTGAAAGAAAGATAACTGATGGTAATAAAGTGAATGGGGCAATGACGGCGTTGCTGGCCAATAAAAATCTGATAAAAATCCTCGAGTAGCTGTCCACAACGCGATATTGGTGCCTACTTTATTGTACGACAGCGAATCCTGGGTATGTCAGAGGAAACATCAAAATAGCATGAATGCAATTGAAATGTGATCTCTTCGTTGTGCGGCGTAACGATCTCAGATCGAATGCGCAATGAAGAGACTCGCACAAGAACTGGCGTGAACGAAGATGTGATTGTTAAGATGATGAAAGGCAAGTCAAGTAGAGTTAGTCTCGTAGAAAGGATTACCTAAAAAAGATTGACGAAACAGATTCCAACTATCTAGATCAAATCGAGCGGACACTCAAGGACGGGGGCATCAAGAGTACTCGAAATTGGCAAGCATGTGCGAAAAAGGTATGTAAGTCTAGAGAGAACTGGCGAACTACTCTCTCTGCTGTGTCCCTAACGCGGTAGGCATTAGGGCGAAGGAGCTATGTAAGTCTAGAGAGAACTAGCGATCTTCTCTCTCTGCTGTGTCCCTAACGCGGTAGGCGTTAGGGCGAAGGAGGTATGTAAGTCTAGAGAGAACTGGCGATCTACTCTCTCTGCCTACCGCGTTAGGGACACAGCGTAATAATATGTATGTATTAGATTCAAGGTTTCTGAAAATTTATGAAAATTTTATTTTATTTATTTATTTATAACATTTATACATTTATACACTGGAAGGTACGGACAGTACCTGCAATGTAATTAACGTTGCTGGCAGCCCATCTTGCACTCTAGCTAGACACGTTTCCTGCCCGAAAGTATCATCAGTACTTAGCACCACGAAGTGACTGGAAATAATAAAAATATATTTGGTAACATTGTTTTGGCACAGAAAATAAACATAACGATGACATCCGCAGAAGTTAAAAACTGTGGAAATAAACCAAGATTAAGAAATGGTGCCTGCTGGCGGCTGGGACGGCTTAGTGTGGGATGCTCTACCTGCGTCGACACTCTGGCTCCGTCTCACCTCCCGGAGACGTCGGTGGCTGCCGGCGCAGTGGCTGCTCGGCAGGAGTGCCTCAAGCGTCGCAAATATGCTACCTTGAGCCAAGACTACGTTTTTGTGGCGTATGGAGTCGTAACTCTAGGGCCGTAGCGACCAGGTGCTCTTAATTTTTATAAAGATGTATCTTTATATACAATAGCAGAATACAATACCGTAAAGAAGAACGCAAGTGTGTCGACTCTTTATCCAATTCTTCCAATACGTGCGAAAGTTCTCGTGTTCGTTGTGCGTCGGCAGACATAGTTGCGAAATACACGCCCTCTACTGGACCCAGTTGGGCGGCGCTCTTAAGTAAGTGGATTACTTCATTGGTACCGACTATTATATTCGATGATACATTCACGTTGACGCCTAGTTTTTCCCACGACCTGGCGACAAACATATATATATATATATATATATATATACTAGCAGACCCGGCCACGCGTTGCTGTGGCTAAATTTTTTGTTATATTACATTATAAATAAATAAATAAATACTTACTCAATCCAGTCAACAGATATCGCCATCTGTTAGAATCGTTTGGAGCTAACAGATAATTGGGACTGTCAAATAATTTACAATTAAATAATATTGCGACTATAAATTTGAGATGTAAGCTTTCCTGTCTTTCAAGTCGGATCCAACTGCACATGCTGTGCAAATTTGATCAAAATCGGTTAAGTAGTTTAGGAGTAATTTATATATATTAAGGTATATATCCTCACGCCATCCCACAAGGATCCCCGAAGGGGTAGGCAGAGGTGTATAGTGAGACCCCAAACACCCAGTATCCGCCAGAGATATGTTTTAGGTGCCAACGTGACAGATGGCGAGTCCATCACCGTTACTCAAGCACGACGATACATAGGCCTTTTGATTGCTTCTCAGACGTATGTAGGTTTCCTCTCGATGTTTTCCTTCACCGTAAAGCTTTTGGTGTGACTTATCACTGTACTTAAGTTCAGAAAAACTCATTGATACAATCGGGATTCGAACTTGCGAAATGTTTTTTGACGACGAAAGCAGCTTGTTTACGCTCTTTCTTAATTGCCTCCTTTTGTCTCGATTTCCGGGCCAAGAGTTATTGTTTTATGGCTCTCTCACGGCGAGACCTCGATCGATTTTCCATCGGGACACTATTATATCCGAAGGCCAAGAACACATTGACAAATTCAAGAAAACTTTTTCTTCATAGTACATTTAGTCAATAATAGGTATTATAATGCTTACTGAATTTTCAGTGGCGTATGTGCTGGCGGCACTTCACAATGCAATTGCACACTTCTGGCACCGCGTTTGATGAGCCAGTCAGTTAGCTGCAATCCGAGCATGCCCTCGTCCTTGCATATAACTACATGTGTACCTTCAGGGGTGCACTTCAGCCTGAAAATAAACAAGATTCTCTTTTATCATGGTGTTCATACAAGTTGCCCAGACGAAGAGTGGATTATGTTTTCGCATTCTAAGGCTTGCTTATTTAGCTTGTTAGTCTATGTACACTTTCATCACCAGGGTTATCGCTCGCGAGTTGGCAGCCCTGAAATGATTTTTACACATCCTTCTTGAAGAACTCTAAGGAAAACTTCAACTGGGAGTTCACTCCATATTCTAAATGTTCGCGGCACTAGCATCTCAAGTTATTCTTTTGATATTGTTAGGTCACGGTAACCTTTAGGCAGGCCGCTTTGTAAATTTTAAGAGAGGTAGGGCATAACGGGGTTTTCCGTTACAATTTAGAGCTACCCGACTGGGGCGGGACCTCCACCTTATAGAAGTCCGTAGACAAATAACACAATTTATTGTATTATGTTCCTACGCGGCGAATAATGTCTCCAGTAATGGGCTCCTTGGGGAGGGGGAGGATTGTTATATTGTGTTGGCAGCACAGTATAACTCTCCGAACACAGAGTGGCAGCGCGCAAGTGATACTTCGGTATCGTTAGTGTAAATAAGTAGGCTACGGTAACGGTTTCCCATCAGGTGGGCCGTATGATTGTATGGCACTCTTGTGGTATAAAAAATAAATATACAATTGTTTGTCTACCTTGGCTGGGCGTGTTGGAAAGGGTTCCCCAAACGCAGGAGTACGCGCCCAAGATGTTGGCTGGAAGCCAGCAGTCTGAAGGCACGTGGTGCTTCTCCATGTTCATAGGTTACACAAGACAGTGGCCTCACATAGCCGTGAGCTATCCCTTCGCTCAATAATTGTTGGATTCTCTAAAAAGAACAAAATAGTAATTAATGTCTGAGGGATTTTCAAATTTACAATTAATTTAAAAGAAGAGCCGTGGTGGCCGAGTGGTTCGAGTAGTTGCCTGCGACACAAAGATTGCAAGTTCGAATCCCGACTGTACCAATGAGTTTTTCTGAACTTAAGTACAGTGATTAGTCACACCACGAGCTTTACGGCGAAGGAAAACATCGAGAGGAAACCTGCATATGTCTGAGAAGCAATTCAAAGGCGTATGTATAGTCGCGCTTGAGTAACGACGATGGACTCGCCATCTGTCACGTTGGCACCTAGTATATCTCTGGCGGAAAGTGGGTGTGTGTGGGTATTACCTATACAACTCTGCCTACCCCTTCGCGGACCCTTATGGGAAGGCGTGAGGATATATTATTATTATTTTATATCTTTAGAATCTTACTGGAATGTCACCATTCTCAGTCTCGAAAATTGATCCAAAGTCACTTCGTATATAATTTCTTTCCAGCGAAAGATAATCCATTCCGAACTTGTAGTTCTCCTGTACGACTTGAGCAGTATCCAAGGTGACGCCAAATTCGCCACAGCATTTAAGCGATGTCTGAAAACGTTGATATATATATACAATATTACTGTATGTGTTGAGCCGTTGAACGTTCTACGCGAGCGCGGAGTGCCAGCGGCACGGGCCGAGCGCGGACATATATAGGATCGCTATCTGAAAGCTGCAAACGAATGGCTCGCTTACATGTACCAATTTTTTCCGTAAACACCTCGGGATACTGCGCACGTAATTCACTTACTACACTCGATTCTTCATCAACAATTTTATGGATATTAATCTGCTTAATATTAAGCGCTTTCATCCAATCACGCCCTAACAATGGCCGTGCGCCATCCTTAATAATATATAATGGTAGGTTGCGTGATTTCTTATCTAATAAACAAACATCTATTTCTATATAACCTAACGATGTGATACGTGAACCGGAATAACAGCGCCAAACAGAGTCATCCGGTATCACCGTTTTATATGAAAATAAGCGCTTATACATATCATCACTTATTGCTGAGATACGACTACCAGTATCTATTTCACATCTAACATTCAGACCATCTATGTTAACATTGATGAAAAATGGTTTATTACCATCCACAGATACCTGTATATTGTACATGTTGTCCGAATCCTCCTCACTAGCGGCAACGTAGTTTTGTCGACCTTCCCTTCGACCACCGTTCCGCGCTTGTTTACACATCACCTTTAAATGACCTCTCTGGTTGCACTCATCACAATTATAATGTATAAATCGGCACCTGTCCGCACGATGCTCCTTACCGCACCGCCAGCAAGCGTGCCCCGCGCCCGCGCCGCTCGCGCCCGCGCCCCGCTCGGCCCGCGCTGCACCGGGCGGCTGGCCCCTGCGGCCGCGTCCCGCGCGCGCGTAGTGCAGGCCTTCGCCCGCCTCGCTGCCTGCACCTGAGGTCCCGGCTAGCATAGTGCTGCCGCTTACCTCTGCGTGTTTCTCTGCAGCCTCCAGAGCCAGTGCCAACTCAACTGCCTCCTTATATTGAATCTTTTTTTCAGCGAAAATTCTAGAACGCATGGCTTCGCTCGCTAAACCAGAAACAAATTGGTCTCGTAGGTTTTCTTCCAGATTTCCTGAGAAGTTGCATGTGCTGGCCAAATGTTTCAAACATTGTAAATACTCAGCGAGCGACTCACCAGCCCGTTGCCCGCGCAATCTAAACACGTGCCGCTCGGCGATCTCCGAACGCTGTGGCTCCAGATGTTCTGTCACTAATTTAACGAGCTCTTCAAATGTCTTAGTCTCAGGATGCGCCGGAGAACACAAATCGCACATAAGAGCGTACGTTGCTTCGCCCACAACAGTTATTAACATAGGCACACGTAACTCTTCTTTGATCTCATTTAACAAAATAAACTGTTGAACTCGGCGTATGTACGCAGGCCATTGTTTTGAGTTTAAGTTAAACGATTCTAATTTACCAATCGGCATTTTAAACTGTATTTATTATCAAAATAACGCGTGGAATAAAATCTCGTCGCCAGTGTGACGTCAATAAAAGGCGGGAGATGGTTCCTGACTGCCAGTTCTTTATTTAAATTACAGAACCGCCAACATAACAAATATAATTAGAATTACCACATTTTCCTTCACCGTAAAGCTCGTGGTGTGACTAATCACTGTACTTAAGTTCAGAAAAACTCATTGATACAGTCGGGATTCGAACTTGCGACCTTTGCGTCGCAGGCAACTGCTCGAACCTCTCGGCCACCACGGCTCTTTTACATATAATAAATCTGTAGAAAAGTCGTTTTTGTACATTGAATATTTAAAAAAAAAATTGAATTTTTGTCTGTTTGTCTATGCACGCATCACGTAAAAGATACGAAACCAATGTAGATAACTTTTATACGTAAAAATTTTACGCAGCTGGAGGCATTACTTAGTTTTTGTTTCACCGCAATCGGTTAACTCTATCAAGAGATATTAGATAATATGTATTTAAAATTTTCTCACGCACGCAATTCATAACTGAATTGCAACGCCAAAATAGAACGAAATTTTACTTCATATTCGATAAATGGCGTTGTGAGTTCCGTCATGTGAGTCGGAAATAAATTATGATCCAAGGAGTTAGCAGAAACCCTGCAAAACGGCTGATCAAATTTAGATGCACCCGATGGAACACAGAAAACTTTTTGAGAAAAAATTTAATAACATTGGCTAACGAAAATTCGAATTATGAGCCAAAATAAAATTGCTCTTGCCGCTGCCTCCTCGGGAATAACAGCCATATTATCTGGAGGATAAATCTTCACATACAACGTTTAAAATACCCATCGATTTGGAGCACCTAGAAAGCCCCGTTTGCGACGTGTCTCTTTCGCAATAGTTATAAAGCAAGGGTTTTATGCGATTGATTACTTATAATTTGGGACGAGCTTACGATGGCTTCAGTGCATGGTGTGCACGACCTAATAGGATATATTCTTATTACGTCACTTAGTGGCTGTGAGGTTTCGCACTTGGCTGAGGCCAGAGATGCGTGGATTATGGCATGCCCAAACACAGACGTTCCCCTTAGTCCGCACATACAAAAACAATGGGATGAGCCTATCAGTAGGTTAGCCTATAATGCACTTCTCGATAGTGCATTCAACTCTGCTGATAAAGCCCGTCTCCTGGCAATCGCTAGATGCACCGGCACTCGGCTAAAAGTAACGAATCTTCAAATAAACCGAAATCTTAACAGGTTGCGGCAACGGTGCCGTGGTTTTCATTCTCAGAATCCTTATTATTCCTAATAATGCAATTCCCAGTTGGCCTCCGTTACGTCATAACTATTAACAAAGCCCAAATGCAAACATTATCCGTTGCGGGGTAGACCTCACTTTTCATTTCTTTTCAAATTTATTTTTTTATCGTGTTAGCAACCCAAACAACCTTTTTCTATATGCTCCGAGTGATGCTATCGCTTACATAGTATATGAGAAGCATTAACATAAACAAGTGTCTCATTAAATAAAGTTTTATGCGCCATATTCGCAAATTCTTTATTAGTTCGTAGCTTGCATTATCCCCTTCTTATTGAAGGAAACGTGGATATTGCACTATTATCTAAGCGACGCATTATAGTTTTCGTCAACCACGCGAACGAAGCCGCGGGCACAGCTAGTTATAAATAACCAGTAGTTCCTGAGATTAGCGCGTTCAAACAAACAAACTCTTCAGCTTTATAATATTAGTATATATACAGTGTGTTCACTATAACAATATAATATCTAACACCCTGTAAGGGCACAGCAATGAGAGGTAAATATTTCTAAATACTACATATTTCATAATTATGAAATACTAGCTTATGCCCGCGGCTTCGCCCGCGTGAAAATGTAGCTTATGTATTTTCCTGCTAGAATCAGTTAGGCCACTATGTCGTAAAAAATGTAACCAACTTAGAAACAGCCATCATGTTTGTACGGAAGCATAAAAACTTATTTAAAATGGCAAATGATGTCTGCCCTCGGAATAGAAGAGACCCATACAAACTTGTGACAAGCGACATTCCCAGAGTAGCCAAGTATACTAAAAGTTGTTTAGTTTTGTGCTTAAAAGTATACAAAAAATACCGAAGTACGTTAAGTTATTAAGCTGTACACAATTTAAAACGAATTTGTTTAAGTGGCTGAGGAACAAAAATAATTATAGTGTACAAGAATTTTTAGAAGATAGCTCTTAAAAAAGGAACACTATATTTGCACGCTGGAATATATCCAGCAAAACATGATTGTACTGTCTGTTTGAAAATTGTTACACCTGTTTTTGCAAATAAAAATATTATTATTATTAAAAGATCTACATACTTTATAATATTAAAGCTTTGAATTTTTGGGGATTCAATTGTATCATATGTCCCAATCCTAGGTATAAGCCATCACCATTAAAATTTTCAGCAGAACTGCTTTTTTATTTTATAGACCCCTAGGTCATAACGGCTCAACACATACAGTAATATTGTATATATATATCAACGTTTTCAGACATCGCTTAAATGCTGTGGCGAATTTGGCGTCCCGTTGAGCTCGTTGAGTCGGATGCGGCGTAGACATACTCCCGGGGGTTGAAAGCTCTCAAGTAGCAGCTTTCAACAATCTTCTTTGTCTGTTGTAGGTAGTAGGCATAGGCGATTGATGGCTCGTCTAACTGAGCCTCCGGCTGTAGTTACATCGGCTACACGCGGAATCCCGTCGCAGCCAGGAAAGATTTTGTTGACTCGTCCGAGTCGCCAGCAGAGAGGAGGTGTATTAGGTTCCTTGATTAGGACTAAATCATCGAGCTTCAGATCTCGACATTTTACTCGCCACTTTGTCCTTTGTTGGAGCTCAGCTACATATTCGGACGCCCACCGACTCCAGAAGTGCTGCTTCACTTGTTCAAGGCGCTGGAACCAATCCAGGCGGTGCGTGCTGCAGTCCACATAGCTCGTTGTTGGCAGTGATGTCAATGGCCTCCCAATCAAAAAGTGAGCGGGGGTAAGAGGCTGGAAATCGTTGGGTGAGGGGCTCAAAGGACAAAGGGGTCGGCTATTTAGGATAGCTTCTATTTGTGTAAACACAGAGGTGAGTTCCTCAAATGTTAGGTGAGACTGCCCTAATATTCGGTGCATATGGAACTTTGCTGATTTGACGCCGGCCTCTGCCAGACCGTTAAAATGAGGAGCGTACGCGGGGGTTGAAGCGTCACAAAAACAATGAAGTTCAACATGAATTGCGTTATCTATAAGCACATGTCTAGGTATTTTCAAAGAAGATAATGAGTTTATTTGTTGACTAAAGCTTAGCCATGAAGTTTGAATTTCCTTAGGGACTGGTTCATCCCAGTCTATTTTTTGTGACCACAGTGTTTGGAGTAAGATTTTTGCTTTAATAGTGCATAAGGATAATAGCCCAAGAGGGTCAAAAATTTTGAACGTTGAGGATAAAATAGATTGTTTGGAATGTTTAGTGCTAGGCGAATAGTCTAGGGGGGAGTGAATTTCATCAAGCTGGGGTCCGCTAGTTCAAAGTCTGTTAGGTTTAGTTGACTTATGTCAAAGGAAACCTTTGGCAACTTTTCTGTTATTGTTTTTAGAACTAAACAAAACATTGATACATTGTATGTAGAAGTATTAGATTGGAGTTGGAGAGCGCAGCGATCTGGGCTCAAGTTTAGGGGGTTGATACCGATAGCAACAATACTGACATTTGATGGCTGAGGAGTCAAGTTGAGTCTTTGCTTTACACTCTCAGTGATAAAGGACGATTGGCTCCCGCTGTCAAGTAGAGCTCGAATGGTAATAGTTTCATTGGTAATTGGATTTGATAGACGCACCTTGGCGGTACACAATAAAACTTCAATCGTGGACAAAGCGGCCATAGCGATAGAAGAGGTACTAGGATTAGAATTAGTTTGGTTATTAGGAAATGTATGTAACAATGAATTGTGTCTCAGTCTGCATGAACGACATGAGCCCGGAAGCTTACAAGTTTGAGCGTTGTGACCGGGCTGGAGACAGTTTGGACATACATTTAGTGATGCAACTATGGAGTTCCTATCTTCTGGAGTTTTAGACTTGAATGAGGTGCATTCATAGAGGCGATGACTGCCCTGGCACATGGCACATTCAAAATTAGGCTTAGAAGAAGGAGTAGTCTCCTTAGAAGATGCAAAACAAGACTTAGACTGTATCTTAGGCGGAGGTGTATAGGGAACATGTTTAGGCTTGTCTAAACGGTCAATTTTATTTCGATTGACTGTTTCGAGGACGTCATTAATAGTGCTTCTATTCGTGATAATTTCATCGCAAGTTTGCTGACCTCTATAGAAGAAATATTATCAAATGGCGCTAATGAATCTAAATAGGTTTTAAATTTGGTTACGCGTCCCTTAATAGAACCGCGCTTAAGATTTTTAAGTTTTAATTCTGAAGTCATTGCGATGAATGAATTATCAATACTAAGATTGCAATAAGTAATAAATGAATACGATACGCTCCTCGTTTTGTGGTCCGGCGCAGCGCAGAACCGGTTTCTTATCAGCGAAGGGACACGACAAGGCGTCGCGCGTCGGCCGGCGGGCGGCGGGAGTTAGGTGCGGGTCAACGGATGACGTCACACGGGCGACTGATGCGCTCGACGTGTAGGTAGTTCAAATTAGAATGATAGGCAAAGCGAAGCGAAGCAAACTGCGTTCTGGGCACTCCTGGGTTGATGTGGCACGGCTCTGGAACGATGATCACGCTGCTTTGTTCCCGATTATGTGGTGAGATGACGTATAACCTCTTGATCCACGTTGCTATTTCCACGTTGCTTTTCGACGATTTGATTTGGGGTTTGAGACCAGCACGGAACTTGTTCTCCAATTAGTGTGCAGGTCCTGTCACGGTCGCCATTTTTTGTTGGGAATATAATTCGCCAAGAAAACCACGTTTTCTTTATAGATTGCAATGAATTTTTATTAGACCGTTAGCGCGTCGTTGTACCGTTGACATCTTGTTGACAGATTGAATTTGAATGAAGTCAGCGTTGCTAGCCATAGAGCGATGCGGCGTAGACAATAGGTCTCAGCCGCTCGTTATTCATGTTTGTGGCCGAAATCCTATTTTAATGGTCGGAAGTGCAATTTATCTGGATGAGTGTATGATCAGGTTTTGCTGGGTTACCACAAAGGGCAAATAGCTGCTAATTTGCACTGCGAGAGCCCCCGACAAGATATAGCGGCATTGAAGGAAGGGCGCATGCGCATCGTGACTGACCACGAAGCCTTCCACCGCACCTACACCGCTGTTAACTCCATGTCTATGACTGGGCTCAATGCGCACGTGTTGCTGCGAGGACACCACAAGCCGAAGGTGAGCCCTCTTACCTTTCCTTCCTTACAAAAATAACGATTTTATTTTACAGTCTGCCTGATGTATCCGTCGTCTTTATAAGTCGTCATCATCAGCCTACAGCAGTCCACTGCTAGACATAGGCCTCTTCCATGGCGCGCCACCATACTCTGTCTTCGGCCCTTCTCATCCATCCGCCGCCAGCGACCCTCTTAAGGTCGTCCGTCCACCGTGCCTCAGGACGCCCTACACTACGTTTTTCCGTCCGTGGTCTCCATTCGCGGACTCGTCTGCTCCACCGTTCATCTGACCTGCGACAGACGTGGCCAGACCAACACCACTTCAGCGAGCTAATTCTTTGAGCAACGTCGGTGACTTTCGTTCTCTGTCGGACAATGTTATTTCATTTTTTATCCTTCAAAGAAACCCCTAGCATTGCTCTCTCCATAACTTGCTGAGCGACCCTGAATTTGTGGATTAGCCCTGCAGTCAATTAACTGTCTACTGAAAGACATTTCATCCTTTTTTTTTATATTCAATTGATGTTTGTAATACTCATTAATATGGGCTCCGATTAGAATTTAATTATAAAGAGCACTGTGAGGGGCTAATAAAATTATAAAAGCGATATGTATTTTTTAGGATTACGGCCGATATAAAACAAACATCCCACGACTTGTAAACATCTCTGGGCGGCATGAGTCTGCAGTCAAGAAAGTGCTTGATAATTTGAAGAACCATCCGATAGATCCAGAGGAAATAGCTTTACTACATCACATAAACGTAACCAGAATCACTGGCCATTTAGAAAGAGGCTTTACAATTCTTGGTTAGTTCCTAGATGATATAATATAGAGCAGTGAAAATTCGAAAAACTCATTGGTACAATCGGGGTTCGAACTTGCAATCTTTGTGCAGGCAACTACTCGAACCACTCAACTCCCGGAAGAATAGTATAATAAGGTCGTACATTTGAAATATGCGTGCACACAGACAAACCTCTCTATAACCAATTCCGACTGCAGCCATAGAACCTCGGATGAATGGAATTTGTATAGAAACCAAGCCTCGGACATAAGCCACTAATATCGTTTCCTCGATGGTCAGGCAGCCGTCAGCATAACCACAGCCGACCTCACCTGCACTGTGACCTGTGCCAAACACATGACATTTTATTACATAAACAAGGTGTCCTACGAATAACGGTTTATTCGGAACTAACTAAGCTTACACTCTCAATCTTACAGCTAACTTTAACATAAGCAATCTTATTTCTGAAAGAAGACCCATGGGAGCATAATAAGTGGGGTTGAAGCATACATAACTCAAGATAAAACTGTGGGGCTAGAATGGGTAGATGGAGGGAGCTCGGAAAAATCATGAAGTAGTCAACCGGAGAAGAGGGTGTAGTGAGGTATTTCGCGTATTTCCATATCTATTACCTGCATACGTTGGAGAATAAATTCAAAGGCGTATGTATAGTCGTGCTTGAGTAACGGCGATAGACTCGTAATCTAGCACGTTGGCACCTAAAATATATCTCTGGCGGTTTGTGGGTACCTACTACCTATACACCTCTGCTTACCTTCGGGGACCCTTGTGGGAAGGCGTCAACCGTCCTTGCATGCGCTACATTTGTTGAGTGTACGCAATTTAATACGCTAAACGGGGTTTACATAAATACTTGAAGTGATTAAGTACCAATAATATTATCAGGCACGAGTCCCAGAGCTTCAAGAATAGTAGTGAGTCCAATTTGAATGGCAGCAATGCCCACGAACGAGTGCAAAATGTTGTCAAATGTTTTCGGATCCGGTGACGTTATTATGTCGACAATATCAATCCCTTTTGGCTCCAAGACCTTGCGACATCTGAAGCAACATTAAAAGAGAATATTAAACTATATCGGTACCGAAAATCTATTGCAATTATTTACACTTGTTATAACGCACAATTACTATAAAGCATAAGAATATATTTTAATGACATAACTTGCTTAAAAGGAGACGTCCGGCCACCAGACTAATAAAATGTAAAATTTTGTGAGTGCCCAAAAATGTTTACAAGAATTAATTCAAGTAACGGCTTTCAGTTTATTTATCAAATATAATATAATTATTAATTATAATAAATACCCGGGGACAATTCCGCACAAATTGACCTAGTCCCAAATTAAGCAAAGCTTGTGCTCTTAATTATTTAAAAATAATTTGCTCTTAATTTCTTCCATTGCTCACCGTTCGATGGCTGTGGCAAAGATAGGTATCCTCATAAATTGAACACCCATACCAGCCCACTGCGAACCCATGCCACTGTAAACGAACCAGAGCGGACGCTTGCTGTCATCGAAATACGCCAACTTTTCAAAAAGACTTTCGGTTTTATTTTGCTCTCCAACGGTATCTGTTAACAAATTAGATATTATAATTGAGTTTTTCGAATTTTCACTGCTCTATATTATATCATCTAGGAACTAACCAAGAATTGTAAAGCCTCTTTCTAAATGGCCAGTGATTCTGGTTACGTTTATGTGATGTAGTAAAGCTATTTCCTCTGGATCTATCGGATGGTTCTTCAAATTATCAAGCACTTTCTTGACTGCAGACTCATGCCGCCCAGAGATGTTTACAAGTCGTGGGATGTTTGTTTTATATCGGCCGTAATCCTAAAAAATACATATCGCTTTTATAATTTTATTAGCCCCTCACAGTGCTCTTTATAATTAAATTCTAATCGGAGCCCATATTAATGAGTATTACAAACATCAATTGAATATAAAAAAAAAGGATGAAATGTCTTTCAGTAGACAGTTAATTGACTGCAGGGCTAATCCACAAATTCAGGGTCGCTCAGCAAGTTATGGAGAGAGCAATGCTAGGGGTTTCTTTGAAGGATAAAAAATGAAATAACATTGTCCGACAGAGAACGAAAGTCACCGACGTTGCTCAAAGAATTAGCTCGCTGAAGTGGTGTTGGTCTGGCCACGTCTGTCGCAGGTCAGATGAACGGTGGAGCAGACGAGTCCGCGAATGGAGACCACGGACGGAAAAACGTAGTGTAGGGCGTCCTGAGGCACGGTGGACGGACGACCTTAAGAGGGTCGCTGGCGGCGGATGGATGAGAAGGGCCGAAGACAGAGTATGGTGGCGCGCCATGGAAGAGGCCTATGTCTAGCAGTGGACTGCTGTAGGCTGATGATGACGACTTATAAAGACGACGGATACATCAGGCAGACTGTAAAATAAAATCGTTATTTTTGTAAGGAAGGAAAGGTAAGAGGGCTCACCTTCGGCTTGTGGTGTCCTCGCAGCAACACGTGCGCATTGAGCCCAGTCATAGACATGGAGTTAACAGCGGTGTAGGTGCGGTGGAAGGCTTCGTGGTCAGTCACGATGCGCATGCGCCCTTCCTTCAATGCCGCTATATCTTGTCGGGGGCTCTCGCAGTGCAAATTAGCAGCTATTTGCCCTTTGTGGTAACCCAGCAAAACCTGATCATACACTCATCCAGATAAATTGCACTTCCGACCATTAAAATAGGATTTCGGCCACAAACATGAATAACGAGCGGCTGAGACCTATTCTGCCGTGCTTTAGCTAGAAAAGGGTTAAGCCCGACTAGTCAATTTTGAGATATCGTCAAAAAACGTGGGAATTGATGTCTTTAAAAATCTATTCAAGATGGAGTAAACATTCTTAGAGACAAAGTTAGCTAATATTTAACTCTACCTTATAGAATAATTTCCATCCTAAAATATTGTCTTATAATACCTAAAACCTATTTTTTCTTATTTAACTAAGCATTTCACTCGTAATGTTAAACTTATTATGACTCTAAAACAGGGTTAACCATACCCTAACCCACTTTTAGCGTAGTATTTTGATGGAAATGTCACTATCAATAATTTACTGCAAAGTTATTCAACAATGCTTACTTATAAATAAGTTATCCACCGATAACTCATTTATAACTAAGGATATTACATCAAAATACAGAATAGGATAACGACAAAAGTATTTTAACCTTTATTTAGGTAAGTAAAGGCAATACTTTTTTTTTAATGACCTGTATTTATGCAGTATTACTTAACTAAAAATAGGTTATGTAAGTATCACTCGTGGTTAACCCTTTTACAGCTAAGCTAAGTGGAATGATTAGTCGAGGAAAAAAAATATTTTGCCATAAAATAGTAATATTTTGCCATCTAAATTAAACTAAAGAACCAAATTTACTTAACCATATGCACAGATCAATAGCTAACTTCGTTTCTTTAAAAGTAAGTCTGTTAAAGTAACATGTAAGTAGGTAGGTAATTAAAATAAAATTCTATACCTGAAAAATTGGAAATAAAATAAGTACTTTTAAAATGAAATTAAAATTCCCTCGTTAGGCTAACTATTTAACTATTTAAATGCAATTAAATTAAAATGAGATCAATATAATCTCACAACAGCGCTAAAAATACTTTGTGATACACTGTCGACACATATAAGTAAAAATAATGCATGGACATTATAAAATATCAACAATAAATCACAATCTTATTGACAATAGAATATGTGCCATATTGGCATGGAGTTAGCAATCTCTCTGGTTTAAAGGTTTTTACTCTTATATAGTTATCTGGCCGAGGCAATGTTTCATAATATTTTTTTATACCACATGGGTGTCAAACAAACATGCGGCCCGCCTGATGGTTAGCGGCCACCTATGGAAGCTTGCAACACCAGGGGTATCGCCCACGCGCTGCCGACCCTGCAGGAATCTTTTCACACCTTTCATGAATAACTCCATACTGTAATCTATAGGGAAAACCTCAACGGAAGCTCATTCTGCCTGAGCATTCGCGGAAGGAAACTCATTTGGCACCGCGCAGTAAGAGACCTTTACGGTTCCAATGTATATGTATGAATTATCCGTCGATGGCGAGAGGTATGGGGGTAGAAGGTAGAAGTGGGCATCATATCATGTCGAACAATTCTTCAGAACACTCCGTTATACAAGTGGTAGAAAACACACAGGGAGGCAAAGTCTCTCCTCAGATTTAGTGGTTCCAAGCCGCTTGTCAGCATGGGATCATCGACAATCCTAGCTGCGCGATTCTGTACCGCGTCAAAAGGCACTAGCTAGTATCCTGAGGCTCTAGCCCACATGTGGCAGCAGTACTCCATATGTGGCTTAACTTGCGACTTATAAAGTTGTAGCCTTTGCTGCGGTGTAAAGTTCTGCTTAGCTCTGTTGAGCACACCTAGCTTCCTGGACGGCTACTTAGCCTTGTCCTCTAAATGACCACGGAACTGAACATCACTAGAAATGTCAAAAAGGATCCCAATGCTCTCCTAGATGTTAAGGGGAGTGTACTGGAATTGTAATACCATAGCAAATGGAAGTGTTTTTGGGGGTCACCCCGCAAACTTGTTTCTTAGTGAGGTTGAAGTGGTTTAATCGGAGACATGACAGACACAGACCCCAATCGAAGACACTACAAAGTGTACTCTAGATTTCAGAGACAAATTGTTCGCGAATTTCCTCCATAGTGGAACGAGGGAGATTAGCATAGCCCGTATAGTAAGTGTCACCAGTACTTTCGTCTGCATATCAGTGCATTCCTTCAATAGAAAGCATGTCTTTGATATGCAGAAGAAACATAGTTCAGGGACAGCATAGAGCCTTGCGGGACGCCGGCATTAATGTCCATGCTATCGAAGCAGAGATCGTCAACGACGGCTCTTATGCATCAACTGGACAAAAGGTTGGCTACCCATTTGCATTATGGATTTGGCGTAACAACTTCCACTTCAACTTTGTTGATAAAAAAAAATGACCTGCCAGTTGTCTCAAAACTTCAGTAGGTCATGCTCATTCTAAAAGTATACAATTAGCATGTAAAATCCCGAAATTACTCCGGGAAAAAACTTTTTTAATTAAAGTAACAAAATATTATAACAGAAGTTAAATTAAAATTAACAATATTTACAAAGAACAGTACAGAACAGAACAGTTTACTAACTACTTACAGATAAAATATTTGTCCCAAATCGGTATCCCGAGGCAACGTGCCAGGAAGACTAGCAGCATTGCCACGCTGGATAGCAATGCTGATTCTCTGAGCGAGATATGTTCCAGCCCGCCTGTCACGAGACTTCACAAGAGGTCCCGACTAGACGGCGTGAGACCTCTTTGAAAAGATGGTGAGCCTCAGGACCCCAAGGCCCCAAGTGCATTATAGGCCAATTAATTTATTTTAATATTTCTTCAAATTATCTCTCTCACCATCTCACCTAATCTCTTTTCATGACTTTGATGGGTATAATTCACTACTCATTGTTTAAAAAAAAATACCGGTTCAGTGGAGAAGTGGCATACACTCCTTTTGAAAATATAAGTCCATGAATTTTAAAGAGAGGTTCCACTAGCACCGGTATTTATTTAAATAATGAGGAATAAAAGCCGTATAGATCTGACATACATAACTCGTGCGTTGCATTTTACTGCAGTTTACTTTGTTCTAGCTTAGGAATGAGGCTTAACCCTTCTTATACCAAGGTTTCTTCCGAAATATTAATTGGTATTACTTGATTTAAAAATGGTTAAGCGATCTTAACCTATTTATAGTTACGTTTTTTATGTTAACTTATTTATAGTTTATTTTTGTACGCCAATTTGCTCACACTTTACTTACTTTTAGTAGAGTTAATAAACCTTAACTTTAATTAAGTTAAGCATAAATAGATAACTTTATTTTTACTAGGCAAATTATATCAAAAAATATTTGGTCTTCCTAGGGTTAGGATACTTTTGCCCTCTTTTAGACTAGTTTCGTGGGTTAGCTGGTTTTTAGTTAAGAAAATTATAAAAAATGTGTCACTTAACTGTTTACTGAGTATCTGTATCTCTTTTATGGATAATGATAGAGCTTTGGTTCCTAGATCAAAATGTAGAGAATTTTGCGGTGGTAAAATTTGCATCATTACCTAAAAAACGACCATATGAGGGTTAACCCTTTTCTAGCTTAAGTACGGCAGTATTGTCTACGCCGCATCGCTCTATGGCTAGCAACGCTGACTTCATTCAAATTCAATCTGTCAACAAGATGTCAACGGTACAACGACGCGCTAACCGTCTAATAAAAATTCATTGCAATCTATAAAGAAAACGTGGTTTTCTTGGCGAATTATATTCCCAACAAAAAATGGCGACCGTGACAGGACCTGCACACTAATTGGAGAACAAGTTCCGTGCTGGTCTCAAACCCCAAATCAAATCGTCGAAAAGCAACGTGGAAATAGCAACGTGGATCAAGAGGTTATACGTCATCTCACCACATAATCGGGAACAAAGCAGCGTGATCATCGTTCCAGAGCCGTGCCACATCAACCCAGGAGTGCCCAGAACGCAGTTTGCTTCGCTTCGCTTTGCCTATCATTCTAATTTGAACTACCTACACGTCGAGCGCATCAGTCGCCCGTGTGACGTCATCCGTTGACCCGCACCTAACTCCCGCCGCCCGCCGGCCGACGCGCGACGCCTTGTCGTGTCCCTTCGCTGATAAGAAACCGGTTCTGCGCTGCGCCGGACCACAAAACGAGGAGCGTATCGTATTCATTTATTACTTATTGCAATCTTAGTATTGATAATTCATTCATCGCAATGACTTCAGAATTAAAACTTAAAAATCTTAAGCGCGGTTCTATTAAGGGACGCGTAACCAAATTTAAAACCTATTTAGATTCATTAGCGCCATTTGATAATATTTCTTCTATAGAGGTCAGCAAACTTGCGATGAAATTATCACGAATAGAAGCACTATTAATGACGTCCTCGAAACAGTCAATCGAAATAAAATTGACCGTTTAGACAAGCCTAAACATGTTCCCTATACACCTCCGCCTAAGATACAGTCTAAGTCTTGTTTTGCATCTTCTAAGGAGACTACTCCTTCTTCTAAGCCTAATTTTGAATGTGCCATGTGCCAGGGCAGTCATCGCCTCTATGAATGCACCTCATTCAAGTCTAAAACTCCAGAAGATAGGAACTCCATAGTTGCATCACTAAATGTATGTCCAAACTGTCTCCAGCCCGGTCACAACGCTCAAACTTGTAAGCTTCCGGGCTCATGTCGTTCATGCAGACTGAGACACAATTCATTGTTACATACATTTCCTAATAACCAAACTAATTCTAATCCTAGTACCTCTTCTATCGCTATGGCCGCTTTGTCCACGATTGAAGTTTTATTGTGTACCGCCAAGGTGCGTCTATCAAATCCAATTACCAATGAAACTATTACCATTCGAGCTCTACTTGACAGCGGGAGCCAATCGTCCTTTATCACTGAGAGTGTAAAGCAAAGACTCAACTTGACTCCTCAGCCATCAAATGTCAGTATTGTTGCTATCGGTATCAACCCCCTAAACTTGAGCCCAGATCGCTGCGCTCTCCAACTCCAATCTAATACTTCTACATACAATGTATCAATGTTTTGTTTAGTTCTAAAAACAATAACAGAAAAGTTGCCAAAGGTTTCCTTTGACATAAGTCAACTAAACCTAACAGACTTTGAACTAGCGGACCCCAGCTTGATGAAATTCACTCCCCCCTAGACTATTCGCCTAGCACTAAACATTCCAAACAATCTATTTTATCCTCAACGTTCAAAATTTTTGACCCTCTTGGGCTATTATCCTTATGCACTATTAAAGCAAAAATCTTACTCCAAACACTGTGGTCACAAAAAATAGACTGGGATGAACCAGTCCCTAAGGAAATTCAAACTTCATGGCTAAGCTTTAGTCAACAAATAAACTCATTATCTTCTTTGAAAATACCTAGACATGTGCTTATAGATAACGCAATTCATGTTGAACTTCATTGTTTTTGTGACGCTTCAACCCCCGCGTACGCTCCTCATTTTAACGGTCTGGCAGAGGCCGGCGTCAAATCAGCAAAGTTCCATATGCACCGAATATTAGGGCAGTCTCACCTAACATTTGAGGAACTCACCTCTGTGTTTACACAAATAGAAGCTATCCTAAATAGCCGACCCCTTTGTCCTTTGAGCCCCTCACCCAACGATTTCCAGCCTCTTACCCCCGCTCACTTTTTGATTGGGAGGCCATTGACATCACTGCCAACAACGAGCTATGTGGACTGCAGCACGCACCGCCTGGATTGGTTCCAGCGCCTTGAACAAGTGAAGCAGCACTTCTGGAGTCGGTGGGCGTCCGAATATGTAGCTGAGCTCCAACAAAGGACAAAGTGGCGAGTAAAATGTCGAGATCTGAAGCTCGATGATTTAGTCCTAATCAAGGAACCTAATACACCTCCTCTCTGCTGGCGACTCGGACGAGTCAACAAAATCTTTCCTGGCTGCGACGGGATTCCGCGTGTAGCCGATGTAACTACAGCCGGAGGCTCAGTTAGACGAGCCATCAATCGCCTATGCCTACTACCTACAACAGACAAAGAAGATTGTTGAAAGCTGCTACTTGAGAGCTTTCAACCCCCGGGAGTATGTCTACGCCGCATCGCTCTATGGCTAGCAACGCTGACTTCATTCAAATTCAATCTGTCAACAAGATGTCAACGGTACAACGACGCGCTAACGGTCTAATAAAAATTCATTGCAATCTATAAAGAAAACGTGGTTTTCTTGGCGAATTATATTCCCAACAAAAAATGAATGGCTGGTCAACACAAGACAAAAACCAAAACAAGACTTAGACTGTATCTTAGGCGGAGGTGTATAGGGAACATGTTTAGGCTTGTCTAAACGGTCAATTTTATTTCGATTGACTGTTTCGAGGACGTCATTAATAGTGCTTCTATTCGTGATAATTTCATCGCAAGTTTGCTGACCTCTATAGAAGAAATATTATCAAATGGCGCTAATGAATCTAAATAGGTTTTAAATTTGGTTACGCGTCCCTTAATAGAACCGCGCTTAAGATTTTTAAGTTTTAATTCTGAAGTCATTGCGATGAATGAATTATCAATACTAAGATTGCAATAAGTAATAAATGAATACGATACGCTCCTCGTTTTGTGGTCCGGCGCAGCGCAGAACCGGTTTCTTATCAGCGAAGGGACACGACAAGGCGTCGCGCGTCAGCCGGCGGGCGGCGGGAGTTAGGTGCGGGTCAACGGATGACGTCACACGGGCGACTGATGCGCTCGACGTGTAGGTAGTTCAAATTAGAATGATAGGCAAAGCGAAGCGAAGCAAACTGCGTTCTGGGCACTCCTGGGTTGATGTGGCACGGCTCTGGAACGATGATCACGCTGCTTTGTTCCCGATTATGTGGTGAGATGACGTATAACCTCTTGATCCACGTTGCTATTTTCACGTTGCTTTTCGACGATTTGAATTGGGGTTTGAGACCAGCACGGAACTTGTTCTCCAATTAGTGTGCAGGTCCTGTCACGGTCGCCATTCATTTTTTGTTGGGAATATAATTCGCCAAGAAAACCACGTTTTCTTTATAGATTGCAATGAATTTTTATTAGACCGTTAGCGCGTCGTTGTACCGTTGACATCTTGTTGACAGATTGAATTTGAATGAAGTCAGCGTTGCTAGCCATAGAGCGATGCGGCGTAGACACCTATCACCGCACTGCAGCTATTTTAGAGGCTGATAAGTGCATTTAATTGACTTAAGGTTACATGATACGTTACAGGTTACATGATATGAAGTAAATTAATTAAAAAAGAACTAAGAACGCACGGATGTGGAGTGAAAATGGGAAACTTTGTGGTCAACTGCCTACTATACGCCGATGACGCGGATTTACTGGCGTCATCAGAGGGCGAACTGCAGTCACTAGTACCATTATGAAAGAAGAATGTGACAAGAAGGGGCTGCGCCTAAACGCTGGCAAGACTAAGGTTCTGGTATTCGAAAGAGATGAACAAGTGACCGAGTGTGCTATATCGGTAAATGGGCAAATTCTAGAGCAAGTGAATGAATTTGTATATCTTGGAAGCATGTTCACACGAGATGGAAAGTATGAAAGAGATATTGAAAAAAAAAAAAAAAAGGATAACTGCCGGAAATAAGGGGAATGGAGCCATGTCGGCGTTGATGGGCAGTAAAAGTCTGAGCAAGAATGCTCGAGTTGCTGTCCACAACGCGATATTGGTACCTACCTTATTGTATGGCAGCGAATTCTGGATATGGATGTATGTATGTAACAATAATGAATCCTGAGAGTGTTTCTGCACAAGTACCAGATATTGCTGATGGAGCTAGGTAAGTAGAGTTTTTAATGGACAGACAGAGTGCATAATATATTATGCTCTGTCTGCTAATTAAATATAATATGTGTGTGTGTGTGTGTGTATGTATATGTACAATTTGCTTGTGCTGCAGGCTTTTTTTTTATGTCAATAGCGAATCAACTTTCGAGCAGAAACTATAGGTACCGACCGTCTTAGGGGGTGGTATAAGTAAGATTTCTTCTCACTACTACTTCGTTCCATCCGGGTGTCCCTCGACACCTCTCAAGTTTTTTTATTAAGTATATGACGTTCTGTAAGTGTTCCCTGTGTCCCTTACGCTGAAAAAAATATTTAGATTTTGATACCTTCATAATAGCTGAGATCCCGGCGGCCGCCGAGCTATAGCCAATGTTGGACATAACGCTGCCAACCAGCAGAGGATCGTTCCTGTTCTTGCAGAACACTTGCTCGATGGCCAACAATTCAGCTTTATCTGCTTCCGGTATAGCTGTGAGGAAATAATTGGGGCTAGTATTTCTTGCATCATTTTGTAACCGTTGCGTTAATATCAGTTTGCGAAATACCAACGGCCGTCTGGTCTAGTGGTTAGAGCTCCTGATTGCGAAACTTGAGGTCGCGGGTTCGAATCCCGCTGAGGGCACATATTTGTGTGATGAACACGAGTATTTGTACCTTAGTCTTGGATGTCCTATGTATTTATGTATATATCTATCTATACAAGTAAATATATCGTTGTCTAGTTACCATAACACAAGCTTTGCTTAATTTGGGACTCAGTCAATTTGTGTGGAATTGTACCAAAATAATAAACGAAGAATTACAACGCAACAACATCCCTTCAAAATAATATCCGAATATAACGAACAATTTGACTAGGGCAGTAATTACATTCCAGCAAAGGAACAGTAATTTTTTTCTGTGTAACAAAGTAGTCTCACCAAGAGTTTTTCACGAAAGCTCCTACAGTAAGCGATATGCTAGTAAGAATTTCCGTTCAGCCCTATTTATTAAAGATATCTTTTGCTCAAGGGTACGAAACTTTCTTTCAAGATCGGCGAGTCCCTAGGTCAAGCAGGGTTTCAGTATAAGCTCAAAGGAATCTTTCTCTTCATGCACATTCATCAATCTCTTCATACTTGCTCGACGTTCCGGGTACTCTTGACGTCCCCATCACTGAGTACTCGATATATTTGATCGTGGTCTTACTCTGCCTCTTTGCTTTTCGAAGGGAATGCATAATGGCTGCGTTTTTCGATACCCTTCCGCTTGGTTTCTGACAAGCACACAACATCCAACTCGCTCTCTGTCATAACATCAATCAATTCCGTCATCTTCTTAGTCATATATTACATACATACATACCCTTACATTCTATACACCCATCCTACACTTTACACTCCACTTTCCTCCGTGACGCGTTCTCTATGCTGACATAGAGAACGCGTCACGTTTTTCGCACCAGCGAGGACGGACTGTTGCGCATCGCATCAGGATCACGCCTTAACAGCCGTCTCGCCTATGCGCATCGAGTGGAATTACAACCCTCGAAACACAGGCAAGTTAGGATCAGGACATGCATACTTCCACTATCACCTTTTTATACATACATACATATCATCATGCCAAGTCCCTAACGGGGTAGGCAGAGAGTATAGAGCGCCAGTTCTCTCTAGACTTACATACCTCTTTCGCTTCGTCCACATTCATCAGTCTCTTCATACATGCTCGTCGGTTTCGAGTACTCTTAACGTTCCCGTCCTTGAGAGTCCGATCTATTTGATCCAGGTAGTTGGAACGTGGCCTTCCTCTGCCTCTTCTTGCACACACTTTTGCTTTGTATATCTGTTTCGTCAATCTTTCTTCACTCATCCTTTCTATGTGTCCAAACCAACGTAACATGCCTTTCTTCATCTTTACAATCACGCCCTCGTTCACGCCAGTTGATTTACCTTTTTATGTTGTTCAATATAATTAAAACCAGTCCAAATTTGAAGTTAGTAGAGTTAAGAAAGCCTGAACTAATTATTTTGGTTGAAGTTGTTTATCTCATCAAGAACTTTCAGTTTCTTTGTGCAGACAGAAGATTGTAGGTACTTGTGTAGAAGAAAAAACCTGTTCTACGTTTGAGAAGATCAGAATCTTTGTTGGAAGGTGAAAATAGACATTAAAAGACCTGACTATACCTGAACCAAATGCCTCTACATATTCCACAACATGAAGCGGTACTTTTGCTTCATGGTAAAACGTTTTAAGGAAAGTAGCAGTGTTATCGGGGTTTCTGTCGTATCCAAATCTAGGCCCATTTTTGTCTTGTTCTAACTGGTGAAATACATTTTTTACGTGTACCACTTCGGCATAGATCCTAGAACAGAAACACTAAGTTCTTTACACTCATAACAGTTCCATCATTTATGTAACTCGTTGCCTCCTGTAGGAATCTCATCACACCCTTTTTGAAGTAATGGAGTACTTCAAAAAGGGTGTGACTGTACTCGCAAGGGAGAACCTTAACGGGGAAACAAAAAACAAGAGCGTTCCCGGGAGGAAAATCCTTTGAAACCGCGCAGTGCGAGACCTGTTTAGTGATAAGGTATGAATTAATTAATTGGTTCTAGCAGGTAGCCACGGGCTTAAATTCGTCTTAACAGTCTCTGTTACACAAGCATTAGAATAAACACAGGAAATAACAGTCTCTCCTTAAAATCAGTGGGTCATCAGCATAGGATTGTAGACAAACATAGCGGTACGATTTTGAACTGCGTCCCAAGCTAGATTCCAAGTACTGAGTCAACCCATAGGTGGCGGCAGTACTTCATATGATGCCGAACTTGAGACATCAAATTGCCGTCTTTACTCCGATGTTAAATTAGCTCTCAAATCAATCAAAGGATCAGGACGCGATCTAATTTATACATTATATTTTCCATGTAGGTAAATTTGTGTGGAACTGTCCCAAGGTGTTTATTTATTATTATTGTTGCGATGGAAGGTTCTGGAGGTCTCTCCGTGAGAGACCCATAAAACAATGACACAGCCGGAAATAAGAAAGGACGTAAACAAGTTGTTTTCATCGCCCGGCTATTGTTCTGAGGATGCATTCACACAGCAATTATACGAACATCTTAATGGCGGTTTAGAGCCTTCCACTGATTTCTAGTATATCGTGCCGGGGCCATATATGAAGCGGCACCCAATGGGCACGGGGAGTTCAGTTCGAGTTTACTCTGCGAGCGAATGTACTTACAAGTGTTTATGCAGTGCTTTATCAGTGACTTCTCTAGTGTGTGACTCTATCTAGTGTGTATTATAGTGCAGTTGTAGTGTACAGTGTTGAAGTGTTTCAGTTTCTAGTGCTTACTGTGTTGTACTAGTGCTGTGTTAATCGTGTAAGTGTCCCGAAATATGCAGTGTTTGAATAAAATGTCGTTTTAGTGTGACTACCGGATGTTATCAATTATCCCGAACCCCAGCTCGTAACAATATCTAGTTACAATAATTATTAAATACATACATATCATCACGCCGAGTCCCTAAGGCAGAGAGTATAGAGCGCCAGTTCTCTCTTGACTTACATACCTCATTCACTTCGTCCACATTCATCAGTCTCTTCATACATGCTTGTCGGTTTCGAGTACTCTTAACGTTTCCATCCTTGAGCGTCCGATCGATTTGATCTAGGTAGTTAGAATGTGGTCTTTCTCTACCTCTTCTTGCACATGCTATCGCTTTGTATAATATCTGTTTCGTCAATCTTCCTTCACTCTTTACAATCACGCCCTCATTCACGCCAGTTGATTTGGGAATTTCTTCATTGAGGATTCGATCTAAGACTCCGCATATTTTCGAAGAGATCGCTATAATAATCGCGACAATTAATTATTAAATAATAAGATACCTGCGGGCATCTTGAGATTTTTGAAGGAACAAGACATTGATGGCCTCCGAAATGACGTTGCCATCGGCATTCTGATCAAAGGACTTAGGCTTGCCATCCACACACAGTTTGACAGTGCGTGCATATTGAATAGCTGTCTGTGGGTGACCGCATACTTGTGCACCTCCTACAATGGCCGCGTCGCAGTCGCCGCGTTTGATCGCGGTGTAAGCAAGCTCCAAAGCCCCCATAGAACTGCAGCAAGAATCGTCTATCGCCAGAGACGGAGCCTTCGCGTTCAGCCAGTATGAGATTCGGTTAGCAAACATAGATTTACTGCATCTGTGGGGTTGTTGTAAAATATAATGAATAGAATAGAATATTGTTTATTTGTATAACATGAGTGAACATATTGGTGTTGGGTTTTATACAAGTGGCTACATGTTTTGCCATGGAGGCGTACAAATGGAGAGAACATGGCGATTACATTGTTACCCTAGAACTTATTCTACCTATTATGTAATTAACTTATTATAACATTAATTAACTTAAAAATTCACTTATGTTGTAGTAACATTTACTGACGAAGAATTGGCGAAGTTGTTTCTTAAATAGGTTGACATTCAGTTTTTTACACGCTTTTTATTAGCTTCACTTGTATGTCAGTATGTCAGTTATGTCAGTATGTAACTCTCCGTGGGTAATTAGCGCGCCTGCGGCCTTTCTTGGTTCTCGTAGCCGTTTCTCTGGCTCCCTTTTGAAAAATATCGAACTAAAAAGTTAATAATAAATATAGTTTAAAAAAAAACTAAAAAAACACGCTTTTTACAGAAAACTAAACTAAAAAATAAAAAATAAATTTTAATAAATTTGAATTAATAATAGTGTAAGAATTCTTAATAAATATTTTTTTTTTTACGCTTTTTTTAAATTATTTATTAAGAATTTTTACACTATTATTAATTCAAATTTATTAAAATTTATTTTTTAGTTTAGTTTTCTGTAAAAAGCGTGTTTTTTTAGTTTTTTTATTTCATGTGGTATTATTTTATTATATATTATAGGCGCCATACCTACTATGCTTTTATGTAAAAGTGCTGTCATTGCTTTTGCAACACACAGTCTATCCGTATCACACACTTAAATTTGTTTGGGTTTGTTTTCACAAAAATACTAACCTCGAATGATTTCATTATATTATGTCAAAAAAACAATAAGACTGATAATAAATAACACCAGTGTAATGTTAATTACGTGCTCCGAAAGCAGCAGAACTAATAAAAGAAAGAATTTAAAATGAGTGACAACATTCGAAGGAGCAGTCTCAGGTCCGCGCGACATTGTGTTGCAGATTCAGCGATTCCCTAATTTCGCAATATATTCTACGAGTATGTAATCGACGCGTGACTGTGTCAGCTATATTCCTAGTGACGTAGGAAAATAGCACGCTGGTGTCCCGAGTTGACGCCACACTTCACAGCTACGTCTTGGAATATGCGTGAGAAATTCCCGCCAGAGATATATTTTAGGTGCCAACGTGACATATGGAGAGTCCATCGCCGTAACTCAAGCACGACTATACATACGCTATTGAATTGCATCTTAAACGTATGCAGGTTTCCTCTCGATGTTTCCTTCACCGTAAAGCTCGTGGTGTGGCTAATCACTGTACTTAAGTTCAGAAAAACTCATTGGTTCAGTCGGGATTTGAACTTGCAATCTTCCACCTAGGCTTTAATAAATAATAATGTTATATACAGTATTTTATGGTATCGCCGCCTATGGACGACTGCAACACCTGGGGTACCATGCGCCACAGTCAGCGACTGTACTGTATTATATATGTCGGAACTCAGGAGCGCCAGAGCGCTAGCTAGCCGACATCGATGTGGATCGGATCGGCGGCACGCTCGACATCAGTGGAAGAGGTTCTGGTACTGGTGTTAGGTTCTGGGCTCTGGGCGTAGGTCTCAGACAATTAAACCACGAAGATACAATACGAGAATTGTATGTAGGTAATCAGCAATCATAAATTCACATTACGATGTTACAAAGTAGGTACTTAATTATCAACAGAGTTGTGTGAACCAACGGTCCCGTTTAGAAGGACCGAACTGTATCGCTCTCTATAATCAACTGTGTCTAGAATCTTTTTTTTTTTTTTTTTTTTTTTTTGTAATGTCTCTCGTAGCCTGAGTTCCGGGAACTTTTGCTACTTAACCGGTCAATGGCGAGACCTAGGCCTCCAGCCAGGCACTTAAGTACTAAGCAACACAGCTAAGGGCACCCCCTGTGGGGTCGGACCTCGGCTTAGGGCGTTGCTGGTTCGCGAGCAAGGGAGCTGGGCTGGTCTGGTATTTTATTATTATTTAGTTATTTGGGGAGGGGATTTGCGCTACTGGCTCGGCTCGGGCCGGCACTTGCGAGAGTCTGGGGGGAACGTTACGGCTTATTCGCGTCGAGCCTCGCCGGCGAGGACGGAACAATGGTCGGTTTTGTGTAGTGTCGTTTGTGTGTCGTCGTCGGGCGTCCTGGAGGACCGTTATGTCGTCATCCGGTTCGATGACGGCATGTTTTGGGCGCCTTATCTTAGATATAAGGGAGGGTGTGTATCGGGCGGCCGATACGACGAGAGGGTTGGGATGATTTTCAGCAGAATCGAAATGGCGTTTCGACAGTTTTTTCATAAACTGTTTGATCGTGGGGACTTTTAGGTCAACATGAAGTTGACTGTTTCTCATGTACCACGGGGCACCTGTGGCTCTCCGGAGGAACCGGCTTTGGAGCACTTGAAGGGGGTGGAGTACTGACTTTTTGGATTGTGCGAACACGACACACGCATAAGTCATGATCGGTCTGATGCACGTCAAGTAAATCCTCACCTTGGATTTCAATGAGAGTTTACTCTTCGAATTTAGCATACAATGGAGTCTACCGAGCGCGAAGGCGGCTCGCGCGCGTACCGTCTTTACGTGGTGACGGAAGGAAAGTTTACGATCGAGGGTCACTCCCAGGTATTTGGCCTTGTCTTCCCATGGAATGGGATTGCCGAAGAGAGTTATGGGGGCTGTCCGTAGGACATGCTTGCCTTTCCAAAAGAGGACGGCTGCGCTTTTTGAGGGGTTCACTTCTATTCTCCATTTCCGGAACCACCGCCCTAGGGCGTTGGCCGCGGTCTGGAGGTAGCCGCGAATCGCCTCGGGGGATATACCTCTGCAGTATATGGCCGTGTCATCGGCGAATAGTGCGCTTTGGACCTTTCTAAGGGTGGGGAAATCGCTCGTAAACAGCGTGAATAGAAGAGGGGAGAGCACGGAGCCTTGCGGGACTCCTGCTCGTATGGGACGAGGGGACTGTGTCTAGAATCATCGCTCTCCAACATTTATTGTGTTACAGTTCTCCCTCCAAGCGATTCCGAACACGTGACTCGTTACGTCACGGCGTTCACACCCCACTGTTATAACAATATCAATTGAGTGACTATTTAGTATTCAATTATTGTAACAGACTACAAATATCAATTGAGTTACTAATTATTGTATTCGACACAAATATCAATGGAGTTACTAATTATTGTAATCGACACAAATATCAATAGAGACTTATTATTGTTAAATTATCGTAATATCTTCGACATATACATTAATGTATGCTCTCGAGACTTACCCAGTTAGAACAAACCCACTCTTCATTTGGGCATTGTAGAAGGACGTCTTTTCAGTTTCAGCGGTACAACTTCCAATGTATACGCCTATCTTTTTATCCGAAAGTTCATTCGGACTGAATCCTGTAAAAATATTGTTTTGTATTTCAATGTATGTAGGATGTGGAAGAATGGAGCGTATATAAAAGTGTGAGTAAGAAATTGAAAAAGGGAGAGCAATAGAAAAGAAGCAGGAAGAATGGCGGCAGCTGGCGTTAGGAAGACGCATAATGTATACAAATAAATAAAATTGCAGTATCTGTTTGTAATAATAAAATACCTGCTTTTTTAGTATTTAGTAATTAAACGCATGGATGCGATGGATATATACACGGTACAGATACCAAAATATTTGTTTTTATTTTTTTTTGTTCTGTCTATCTGTCTGTTTGTTCCGGCGAAAACGGCTGGACCGATTTTGACGGGACTTTAACTGGCAGGTAGCAGATGTAAAAAGGAGTAACTTAGGCTACTTTTATTTTAGAAACTGTTCAATATTTTTTTTGCTAATAAGAAATATTGATATGCCCGCGGCTTCGTCCGCGTGGCGTTTCTAAAAAGTAGCTTACATTTGTTCCTGCTAGAATCGGTTCAGCCGCTATGCCGTGAAAGAGCAACATACAAGCTTCGCCTTTATCATATAGAATTTAAAATATTTCAGAATTAAAATGTAGTGTAATCCTAATCCTGGGTATACGCCATCACCATTTCAACTACAGCTAAAGCGGCTGAGCCCTTCTGCCGTGAAAGAGCAACATACAAATTTCGTCTTTATAATTTGAATACATAAAATCACGCCTCTCTCCCTTAGGGGTAGGCAGAGACCACTTCTTTCCACTTGCTACGATCCTTACATACTTCTTTCGCTTCGTCCACTTTCATTATTCTCTTCATACATGCTCTTCGGTTTAGGGTACTCTTGACATGGCCTTTTTTCAAGACGTCCCTAATTTGTTCTAGAAACGTCCGCCTAGGTCTACCCCTTCCAAAACTTTCATTCACACTCGCCTTATACACTTTTATCGTCAATCGTTCTTCATTCATTCTCTCGACATGGCCATACCATCTCAGCATGCCTTTCTCAATTTTTGTTACTACATCTTCTTTCAGACCACAACGTTTCCTTATCTCACTATTTCTTATCCTCTCACTCAGTTTAACTCCAATCATACTTCTTAACGCTCTCATCTCAACTGCATTTATTCGACTTTTATGTTTCGCTTACACTACTGTTGTAACTAGTACGCTACACTAGTAGCTATACACTTTCCATTTCTTGTAACCTTTGAACCCAGATACACAAACTCATTCACCTGTTCAATTTGTTCATCTCCAATCGAGATATTGCAGTCTGTCACTGCCTCATATCTTTCAAACACTATCACTTTCATCTTCTTTACATTCAACTTCATTCCCTTTCAAAACTCCACTCGTAGCAGTTACCATCTCCTGCAACTGAATTCAGGTTTCAGAATTGAAATGTAGATGTCCTAATGCTGGGTATACGCCATCACCATTTCAACTTTCAGCCAAATCGGCTGAGCCCTTCTGCCGTGAAAGAGCAAAGAGCTCCGGCAAATACCGAGCACGCCTGCCAGGGAGTGGGAATTCTACTATCCAGCCGCTTGGCAGAATGTATAATCAGTTATGATGCGGTGAGCCCCAGACTTATTTGGGCTCGCTTTAAAATAGGCCTTACCCGGCTATTTTTAGTCAAGCTATATGCACCGGTGGCCTCAGCGGACATTTTGCATTGCATATGCGAAATGCATATGCGGACAGCGGGAATGTGTGAGTAATGTTCTAGAGATGAAAGAAGGGAATGAAAAGCTGATTATTTGTGGTGATCTGAATGGATGGGTCGGGGCAGCCCGTAATATCCGCCCGGATTACGAGGCAGTACTCGGCAAGTATGGTGATAAGAGAGGGAATGAGGCAGGTTAGCTGATATTAGATGTATGCATGGAGAGAGACCTTTTTGGGGCCACTGGTTTTGTGAACACCATGTTCGACCACAAGAGGATTCATCAGTGTACATGGGAACGGAAAAATGAGCGAAGCATAATAGATCTGTTTCTAATAGATCAGCGACTTAGAACACAGGTGATGGACACCAGGGTGTATAGGGGAGCTGACCTGGGAACGGACCACTTTCTAGTTATAACTAGAATAAGGGGTCTGTTCGCGGGCTGGCGATCCCACGCTGGGGGTTCCTGTTCTACAGTCGCAAACCGCATCAAAAGCTTCAAGATGCGGCTATTAGAGACTCAATCACTCAGTATCAAGAAAGGGTGTCTGAACAGCTAGCCTGTCCACCGAAAGATGTGTTTGAGAGTGTCGATGTTTTCTGGCAGTTCCTTCAGTCCAGCATATTATACGCCGCGAAAGAGGTTTGTGGCATTTCGAAAGGGCGGACAACCAAAAATAGCGATGGTTGGTGAGATGATGAAGTGAAAGAAGAAGTTAAAAAGAAGAAAAAACGTTTTGGCTATGTCCAGCTCAAGTGAGTGTATGAAAAAAAAGAAGAAAGAAAACTATCGCCTACAAAAAATCGTACAGAATAGATAATAGCTCAGAAGCGTGATAGGTTCCAAATAACTGTAGACAAAAAACTGTCACATAATTTCAAAGACAATGCAAAACTTTTTTGGAGGGAAGTTAAGTAGTCCAGATATTGTGTTACAGCTAGTAGTAGAATGAATGTGATTATCTCGAAGGACAATGACATACTGACTGACAAAACAAACGTCCTCAGGTGATGGAGTGAATTCTACAAAGATATGTATGATGACGATGCCGCTGATCTACTCATAGAGCTGCCTCCAACAGAATCTGTCGAGGATCCTATAGCGGATAAAATAAGTATGGGAGAGATTGTAAGAGCGATAAGAAGTCTGTAATGTGGAAAAGCAGCGGGAATGGATGGGATTACTGCTGAGATTATCAAGTACGGTGAACTAGCGGTCTGGGACGTCATCTATTTGCTATGCAATCTTTGCTGGAGAAAGGGTGATATTCCGGTCTACTGGACGCGAGCAGTCATCGTGCCTTTCGATAAAGGAAAGGGATCACGATTAGACTGCTCAAACTACAGAGCCATCAGCTTGGTCAGCTTAGCTAGTAAAGTGTACACGAAGATCCTGACGATAAGAATGCAAGAGCGATCCGAAAGGTTTCTCTGGGAATCCCAAGGTGGATTAGACCAGGAAGAGGATGCATGAATCAAACCTTCTCGCTTCGCGGAATTGCGGAAAAGTTTTAACATATTAACCAAAGGGTTTTCTACGCTTTCGTCGACTTAGAGAAGGCATTTGATAGAGTCGTACGAAAGGAACTCTGGGACGTGTTGCCTGGCTATGGAGTGAGCAGTTCCCTACTGCATGCCGTGAAATCACTTTATAGTGATAGCAAAGCGTGCGTTAGGTTTAACGGTGAGATGTCACCCTGGTTTGATGTGAAGTCGGGGGTCAAACAAGGGTGTATCATGTCTGCCTGGCTGTTCATTATATATCTAGATAACTGTCTGAGAGCGTTAAAAACTAACGGATGTGGAGTGAAAATGGGAAACTTAGTGGTCAACTGCCGGCAACTGCTACTATACGCCGATGAGGCGGATTTACTGGCGTCATCAGATGGCGAACTGCAGTCACTAGTACCATTATGAAAGAAGAATGTGACAAGAAGGGGCTGCGCCTAAACGCTGGTAAGACTAAGGTTCTGGTATTCGAAAGAGATGAACAAGAAGTTGAAATGGTGATGGCTTATACCTAGGATTAGGATATAGGATACATTTGAATCACGAAAAACTCAAAGTTCTTATATAATAAAGTATGATACTCTATCACGGCATAGCGGCCGAACCGATTCTAGCAGGAAAATACATAAGCTACTTTTTTTAACTCCACGCAGGCGGAGCCGCGGGCATAAGCTACCATACCATACTATGTATGTATACTACGTATACCATATATGCTAATTAACAATATATTAATTAATGATTTATATTAATATAAAATAATTAAGGTTCATACCTGCGTCATAAATGGCTTGGTACGTTTGCTCTAGGACTTTTCTGGACAAGGGCTCCATGTGGTTCGCCAATCTATGGTGAACCTTGAAGAATTGAGCATCAAAGCGGTTTATCCCGGGAATCTTGCCTGCATATTCCACCAACTCTGGGTGCTTGAAGTTCCAGCGATCGGTCACTTTGACAATCGGGTTAATCTGCAAGATAGGGGGCCATATCATTTACAGGCATTCAGAGGATTTCTGTTAAACTGCACCTCACACACGCCAGCGACAGGACATTCCTTCCCACACTCTGGAACCAAACAGTTCTTACTCCGCGTGGTTAATAGGAGTTTCTTTGCGCAAAGGCTTAGGCGTAAGTCGTAGAATGAATTCTTAAGTAAGGTTTAATCCAGAAAGTACAGCATGAAATCCTTCCATAAATTTACCAAGAGATTTTTACGGGGTCGGCAATGCGCAAACTACCCTCAACATTGCAAAGGTCCATAGGCAGGGGCGTTAAAATCTACGAATCCAATTGTAAAATTTAAAACCTCCAATGGCAGTGAGGACCGTAGCTCAATATCTGTTTCGAGGCCACTACCATTGGACCGGTTAGCGTGATCTAAAGATGATAAGAAACTATTCCGTACCTTTTTATAAAGTATGTTCGAGAAGTCCTCAACGTGGGATGACATGGGGAACAGTCCCGACATGCCTGAGATAACTACCCGGTCATCGGGCATTAAGCCTGTCGGTTGGTCTTGCGACGATGCACTCATTGTAGTTATTACTCTGAAACAAGTGTATTTATAACAAGGAAATTAATTGAAATGAAACTAAAAGATGAACAAAGCTCTAGTGGTAAGAAGATATTTCCAAGTCTCTCCATTTTAGATTTCCTATAACGTCATGTAAAGAGCCGCGATGCCCAGATAAATGACTAGTCCATTGGCGTTTCTCAAGCACGACTATACTTACGCCTTCGAATTTACTTAATACTTGAGCTGGTTAAATACCAACATCCTCACATTAAACATAACCAAAACCAAGTTCATTTGCATTCATGCTTTTTTACCCCGTAATCCATTAAAGTGGAGTGTGCGGGGCACCCCCGGCAGAAAATGATATTATGAAATGGCTTGGAAACTTCAAACCCGTCCCTTTGCCGCCCGCGTACGTAACTTTATACATATACGTGAAAAAGCTACGTAATTTGACGGGTATCAAATACATGCAGGATGCTTACCTTGCATTAGTTTTTTTTTTATACCACAAGAGTGGCAAACAAGCATACGGCCCACCCGATGAAAAACACCGAAGAATCACTTGTGCGTTGCCACTCTGTGTTCGGAAAGTAATACTGTGTTGGCAGCATAATGGGACTAATACCTCTGCTGCCAACACACTATAACAATCCTTCCTGTTGGTATATGTGTACATTTATATTGGCAACACTGATTAATAACCAATATGCCGGATGCATCATAGTATTACGGAAATGTTGTAACTGTTTTTTTTTTAAAGTAGAATAAATAAATAACATGGTAGCAGAGCGTGGTTACGCAGTGGTTGAAAAGTCGATGCAGCGTCGTTGAAACATGGTTGAGAAAAAGGTTGAAAAGTTTTGGAAAGCGTGAAAAGAGAACAAGCAAAAGAAAAAAAAATGGCGACAAAAAATTGTGATATGAATATTCCAATTTTCGATGGTACAGATTACAGTAATTGGAAAATACGAATATTCAAGTTTCTACAGAAGCAAGGATGTTATAATGAGAGCGAAGAAGGAAACCGACAACTATGAGTGGGACGACAGAGATGTCCAAGCAACAAACTATATCAATAGTGGGATAACCAATAAGCAGATTTAGAATTTATCAATTATGTTAAAAGTTATTCCAAATTATTTAAAAAGGTTTGTTCAAACGCCAAGTCCATTGCTGTGAGAAATAAAATTTCAAAGTCATCCAATGTCAAGTCAACTAAGGCAACATGGAATATTATAAATAGTGAGACTGGGAAATCAGCACAAAAACAGGATAGATTAAAATTAAATATTAATGATAGTTTAATTGAAGCTGATTCTGCTGTAGCCGCCGCTTTTGAATCAGTTTTTGCTGATATTCTAGTCTCATTAACAAAATTTCATCACCTTCCTCCGCTGAAAAATTCTTAAAGCTCATGTAGAAAAATCTGATACTGAATTCAATTTCAATACTGTTTACCCCCGAAGACATAATAAAAACTTTTAAATCTCTTGATATGAAAAAGTCTACTGATTTATGGGGACACTCTGTAAAAGTTCTTAATAGTATTATTGACATTGTTGCAGTAGACTTAGCATTAGTTTTTAATGCGTGTATTGCTAGTGGTGAATTTCCTGATCAAATGAAATATAGTAAAATCATTCCTTTATTTAAAACTGGTACCATTACCGACCCAAACAATTTCAGGCCAATCTCAATATTGCCAGTTCTCAGCAAAATTTTTGAAAAAGTTCTACTTAACCAGATGCTAGCCTTTTTTAACAAACATGAGTTGATGCATACTAAACAATACGGCTTCACAAAGGGTCGCTCGACTACTGATGCAGGTGTCGAACTTATTAGGAAAATTCTAGAGGCTTGGGAGGATTCAAAGGATGCTTTAGGTGTTTTTTGTGACCTATCCAAAGCCTTCGATTGTGTGCATCACGAAACATTGATCAGGAAGTTAGACCACTATGGTATAAGGAATTTAGCTCTTAACCTTATATCATCTTACTTAAGTAAACGAGTACAAAAAGTGTGTATACGTGGGGAACTATCTCTGGGGTGCCCAGTAGCTATGTGCGTTCCACAGGGTTCGATTCTCGGTCCATTTCTTTTTCTTATCTATATCAATGACCTACCTCACCTGGTAAATGATAAACATAATATTGTATTATTTGCTGATGATACATCTTTACTATTTAAGATAGACCGACAGAAAGAAAACTTTGACGATGTAAATAATGCTCTCTCTGACGTGGTTCATTGGTTTAGTGCCAATAATTTGGTACTTAATGCTAGGAAAACGAAATGTATTAAATTTACAATGCCTAATGTGAAAAAGGTTTTAACTACCCCTATAGTTATAAATACCGAGAAGTTGGATCTTGTGGATTCAACAGTCTTCCTTGGAGTCACATTGGATCACAAATTGCAATGGGGCCCCCACATTAATGGATTGGCGAATAGACTCAGCTCTGCAGCATTCGCGGTAAGAAAAATCAGACACTTGACTGATATCAACACAGCCCGTTTAGTTTATTTCGGCTATTTTCATAGTGTCATGTCTTACAGCATTCTTTTATGGGGTAATGCTACAGACATTGGATCTATTTTTGTGCTGCAGAAGCGGCGGAAAATTTTAGAAAAATAGCGACTTGCATACCGTGAATACACGGAACAAAGATAAACTCCATGTTCCTACAGCTAGATTACACAAAACTAGGAACTCATTTGTTGGGCAAGGTATACGGAAAATAATTGAATTACCTTTTGTAGAATTTAAAGCTGTCGTTAAAAGTAAATTAATTCAAAGGGCTTATTATAAAACATCAGATTATTTTAATGGTGGCCATGCATGGCAATGAATTGCTCCTCTTGTACAGAGTTTATATATGTAACTTTAATCTTTCCTACCCCTACGTAAAAGGGAACAAATGTTAAAAAAGTAAACCGGGGAGTTTGTTTCGCCGTTTCTTCTCCTGGCAGGTATGTTTTCTTGGAAACGGTGGTAACTTTGGTAACTTTAGTTTATATTAAACGTGACGTTCAATAAGTGTTCCCTGTGTCCCTTACGTTGAATAAAATATTTTGATTTTGATTTTTTGATTTTGCAGTTGGAATATATAAGATCTTGATTCAGCCTACTACTAAAACATCGTGAGGAAACCTGCATACGTCTGAGAAGAAATTCAAAGGCATATGTATAGATGTGCTTGAGTAACGGCGATGGACTCGCCATCTGTCACGTTGGCACATAATAGACCTCTGGCGGAAAGTGGGTGTGTGGGTATTACCTATACACCTCTGCCTACCCCTTCGGGGACCCTTGTGGGAAGGCCTGAGGATATATATTTAAAAAAATATATACTAGAATAATCAACCTGAAACTAAAAACCTTATAACTAAAATATATTATGAAAAGGAGTCCCTTTAGGCAGGGCTCCGAAGATACTGGCAGCGTTCCCCCTTTGAATAGCTAGACTAATTCTTTGTCCGAGGTAGCTGCCAGCTCTTTGGTCTCCTGTGATGTCGACTAACCTTGTTGATATTTCAGTATATGGGTAAATAGAAAATAACAGCGGAGAAAGGTTGAAGAAACAGATGCAATGCAAAAGTGCCAATAGGAAGTGGCAGAGGACGACCGCGCTCTAACTACTTAGATCTATTAGATCGGACACTAAAAGAGGGAACATTATTGGAACTCGAAAATGTAGAGCATGTATGGAAAGATGGGTGAAGCGGAAGAGGTCTGTACGTCTAAGAGAACTGGCTTTCTTTCCTCCCTGTCTAACCAATGAGGGACTTGGCGTGATATTAATATGCATGCCGTAGTTTATATTCTGAAAAGTAATAACGTTTGTTCTGCACTTACTGTTACTCCCAGGATACACTGAAGACTGCTACGTTGAAAGTGTTTTTTGATTCTATGAAAATCCGTAATATATTGATACAGTGGTAATTAGGATTCATTGTATAATGCGCTTACCTACGTTTTTTTGGCAACGTTTAACAAATAACTAGCCAATGACGCAATTAAATAGTTTATACATAGTGTTCCACCTCATACTTTTAACGACCGTCTGGTCTAGTGGTTAGAGCTCCTGACTGCGAAACTTGAGGTCGCGGGTTCGAATCCCGCTGAGGGTAGATATTATATAATTCTTCTGTGAGTGTGTATGTCACTGAACTTCTCTCAAACGACTGGACCGATTTTGATGAAATTTTTTGTGTGTGTTCAAGGGGATCTGGGAATGGTTTAGATTCGCAATTGGACCCGATAGGTGGCGCTGTGATCGTGTTTCAGGAAATTTAATTTTTCATCCAAGCGAAGCTGGGCGGGACAACTAGTACTTAATATAAACAAAAGTTTCCAAGAAGAAAACCTGCGAGGAGAAGAAAGGGCGAAAGCTCTTGCATCAAATCGGAAAGATAAAAAGATAGAAAAGTGGAGGTCACATGAAAGCGACCAATAGCGAGACTTAGACGTCGAAGTATAACACTACTAAATCGCCATATAAACGAGGGAATTCTAAATCGAATTGTTACCTGCGATGAAAATTGGATCCTGTAAGACAACCGCAAGTCTCATTGGTTGGACCAAACTCCCATCGAAATCTCAAAATTGTACAGATAATCAGGGCCACTACAAAAATATTTTTTATGTTTTAAAGTGTACAAATCTCCAATTTCATAGGTAAAGACCTAATATTTGTAGGATGTGTACAGCCACATAAACATACCAATTCAGAAGTAAATCAATGACGATACCTTGATTATAACGAAAACTTCCTGCAAACATAGGCTTCACACACGAATATAAACTATACTATATATAATAATATATCCTCACGCCTTCCCACAAGGGTCCCCGAAGGGGTAGGCAGAGGTGTATAGGTAATACCCACACACCCACTTTCCGCCAGAGGTATATTAGGTGCCAACGTGACAGATGGCGAGTCCATCGCCGTTACTCAAGCACAACTATACATACGCCTTTGAATTTCTTCTCTGGCGTATGCAGGTTTCTTCTCGATGTTTTCCTTCACCGTAAAGCTCGTGGTGTGACTAATCACTGTACTTAAGGTCAGAAAAACTCATTGGTACAGTCGGGGTTCGAACTTGCGACCTTTGCGTCGCAGGCAACTGCTCGAACCACTCGGCCACCACGGCTCAAACATAGGCTGCACACACGAATATAAACAATACGTTGTAAATATAATAAAGTATTTTGAAATACTTAAGTGTTTATATTTTGCAGGTCCTGTTGGAAAAAGGCGGAATACAAAATAGCTTTTATTTGCTTGGATACGAGTGCGGAATACTAGTTTCTTTGGAAATTGCATCCATATTGGAAGAACAGGGTTTGTATAATATGCTTTCTTGACTATGCGACTTGGATCTTGACTAAGATCTTTACTGATGTTTCAGGTCAGGTTTATATAACACTTACTTAGGAAAACGAAATTACATTACATCGCGTTGGCTTTGAAAATATAGTTGATTTTCAAAGCAAACGCGGACAGTACAATAATAACTGATAATGAATATTTTACTTTTTACTAATATTACAAATGTGAAAGTTTGTAAGTTTGGATGTTTGCGGTTCTTTCACGGCCAAACGGCTGAACCGATTTGGCTGAAAGTTGTAATGGTGACAGCTTATACCTAGGAATAGGACATAGGCAACTTTTTTTTTAATCCTGAAAAAGTTCTTATATTATAATGTATGATGCTCTTTCACGGCATAGCAGCTGAACCGATTCTAGCAGACATTTTTTTAAAACTACTTTTTCGAACTCCACGCGGGCGAAGCCGCGGGCATAAGCTAGTCACCGATAATAAATGATGGTAATATTATTGCTTTAGGTGCGACCGGGACTGTGTTCTGCTTGGGTGGCGGCCCGGACGAGGTAGTGGGCGAGATTTAGGAGCAGTTACGCCACTACGGCTCAGAAGTGGAGCTCCAAGATGCAGTGCTGCGTCACATGTTCGCGCTGTTGGCGGGAGGCCCCGGCCTGGAGGACGCCTTGCAAGGCCTCGCCACCTGGCCGCTGAAGTTGGAAGCCTGCGTGCGCCTGCTCCTCAGCCGCGTGCCGCACTCTGCCCAGTACACTCGCTCGCTCATACAAGCCGTCCACGCCAAGATCGCGGCTGTCAGGGGCTACACCGCCCAGCCACGCCCGCTCCACTCTCGCATAGTGCTCCTGCGTGCTTCTTACTCTTCGGCCCCAGCGCCGAATGTTCCCAAGCTGCAACAGTACTCGGAGCAGCCGATCGCTGTCCACCAGCTCACCGGCTCTCTTGCGCATGCGCCCGCTGATCTTCGGTGTGCGGCCATTATTAATGACCAACTCGGTGCGGAAGTGTTGGCGGCATTTGAACGTAGAAATCGTTGCGAGGTTTACCTTCTAGATGGTGACAACTTCAGTTGTTATGAGGATTTGGGGTAAATGTGATGAAGATACACTAATATAAAAAATACTTAACGTTGAAGCGCAACTAGACGACAGAGAAAGAGGAATCGAAGCGAATCATAGCCTGCATAATAATTATATAATTATCGATTTTAGTTTTGTTGAAGTCAACTGGTATTTCTTAATAATTTTTTTTTTTTTTTGTGATGTCAAACATAGCGTTATAATTCCAGCATCTTTTTCTACTCAGCTGGTCACTGGTGAAAAGCCAAAGGTCAATTTGCATACAATGGCATACACACGTATTTATAATTATCATATTTTGACGGCCGTCTGCTCTAGTGGTTAGAGCTGACTGCGAAGCTTGAGGTCGCGGGTTCGATTCCCGCTGAGGGCAGATATTTGTGTGATGAATACGAGGTACCTTATTCTTGGATGTCCTATGTATTTTTGTATATATGTATCTATATAAGTAAATATATCGTTGTCTAGTTACCATAACACAAGCTTTGCTTAATTTGGGACTAGGTCAATTTGTGTGGAATTGTCCCAGGTATTATTTCTTTAATTCTATGTTCCATTTGAAAGGATTCAGGTCTTCAACTCGGAAAAACTGCAGGATTTTGGGAATAATTACGGATATATTACTGCTTTATACAACTAGTCATAGTAACAGCTTTTTCTCGCAAATTGTTTTTGAATGATAATGTCAATACCACCGGGTCCTGTCCTATATCCTGTACTACCTACACACCCCTGCCTACCCCCTTAGTGACTCGGCGTGATGAAATGTAAATATGTGTAGCCTACACTTATACATACAACTATAATATTTATTTATTAAATAAAATTATAACAATTAAAGTCAAAACTGCTTCACCCGAATATTCATCATCATCATCATATCATCACACCGAGTCTCTAACGGGGTAGGCAGAGAGTATAGAGCGGCAGTTCTCTCTAGACTTGCATACCTCATTCGCTTCTTCCTCATTCATCAATCTCTTCATACATGCTCGTCGGTTTCGAGTACTCTTGACGTTCCCGTCCTTCTACCGTCCGATCTAATTGATCCAGGTAGTTGGAACGTGGCCTTCCTCTGCCTCTTCTTGCTCACACTTTTTTGTATATCTGTCTTCACTCTACATTCTATGTGTCCAAACCAACATAGCATGCCTTTCTTCATCTTTACAATCACGCCCTCATTCACGCCAGTTGATTTGCGAATCTCTTCATTGCGGATTCGATCTAATATCGTTACGCCGCACATTTTTCGAAGAGATCGCATCTCAACTGCATTCAAGCTATTTTCATACTTCCTCTGACATACCCAGGATTCGCTGCCATACAATAAGGTAGGTACCAATATCGCGTTGTGGACAGCAACTCGAGCATTCTTGATCAGACTTTTACTGCCCATCAACGCCGACATGGCTCCATTCACCTTATTTCCGGCAGTTATCCTTCTTTCAATATCTTTTTCATACTTCCTAGTGTGAACATGCTTCCTAGATATACAAATTCATTCACTTGCTCTAGAAAAAAAGAAAACAATTTTTTATAAATTTAAATTTATTAGATTTTTTATCAGGAGGGCCGCTCGTGTACATCACCTTAGTAGTTCCGAATGTAATCAATGAATAGAGGAATCAATATTATACAGCTAACAAAATTGTTGACCAAGCAAAAGACAATAGCTTCCACATGACGAACAAGTAAAGAGACAACACAAAATAATTGAGCATTTTGAAAATCTTTTGTTTCTTTACTCCATTCGCGGTGTCTCTCAATCCGTCCTTGATGATGTACTTCCTCAGGCCGATGCACCATACGAGAACCATCTCCTTCCAGTCTATGGACCTGATGTCGAAGTTGTACACCAGCTGGTCTGTAGGGGACATTCTGCTGAACAGGGCCCGCAAATTGTCGTCCTTAAAATTCCATTCGTTTGTCGAAAAGAACGAAAAAATATTTGAAAGTTTGTATATTTTTTCGTACAACCGCACGACTCTGAAATAGTAACATTTTTATTATAACACGTATATTATAACATATATATTAACACGAGCCGTGGTGGCCGATTGGTTCGAGCAGTTGCCTGCGACGCAAAGGTCGCAAGTTCGAATCCCGACTGTACCAATGAGTTTTTCTGAACTTAAATACAGTGATTAGTCACACCACGTGCTTAACGGTGAAGGAAAACATCGAGAGGAAACCTGCATACGTCTGAGAAGAAATTCAAAGGCGTATGTATAATCGTGCTTGAGTAACGGCGATGGACTCGCCATCTGTCACGTTGGCACCTAATATACCTCTGGCGGAAAGTGGGTGTGTGGGTATATTACCTATACACCTCTGCCTACCCCTTCGGGGACCCTTGTGGGAAGGCGTGAGGATATATTATATATTATTATTATATTAACACTAACCTCGAAGTGTTCTCGAAGGGTTAGGAGCGTGAAAAAACCGAAAATGTTTTTGCCGGCCCAAGGTGACACATGGCGAGGCTATTGCCGTCGCTCAAAGAAATGGGTGTGAATCATAGATTAGAGTATTATATTGGTGTGAATATACGCACAGAAGGCAAGAACATGGTAAAGCCGTTCAAAGGTCAGTATCAGTATAAGGGCCTTTACGAATTACTTGGACGCCAAGGCTCTTGCACAAGTAAATCCCGACTGTACCATTGAGTTTTTCTGATGTTAAGTTACAGTCATTAGTCACACCACGAGCTTTACGGTGAAGGAAAACATTGAGAGGAATCTTGCACGTGTTTGACTGGACATTAAAAGACGTATAGTCGTCCTTGTGAAACGGCGATGGACTTTCCTTTTGTCGTGTTTGCACCTAATTATATATGCAATGTTAAAAGGCGCTTGTTTTTTTCACCACTGTCTACCCCTTAAGGGACCCTTGTGGCAAGACATGAAGAAACATAGAAGCAAACTTACGATGGTATTTGCTTCAGCTTAACACCGAACAGAAAGCAGAGTCCGTCTATAAAGTAAGCGGGTATATAGTGGAAAATCCAATAGAGGATCCAATAAATGAACCGGCTCTGTGTTGCCACGACGCTGGGATACCATACGGTCGCTGGGGATGCATATTGGCGGCCTTCATCTCCTAGTGTATCACGAGCTTTATCTGGAATTTAAGCAGTGAAAGACTTAATAGGAACATATCTTCATGACAATAAGCTGTCTCGTATTACGCAGTCCAAAAGGAGTGTGTTTCCGCAAATGCTCAGGATGTAGAATAAAATCCCCGTTGAGGTTCTCCCAAGAGGGAACAGCATGGAATTCTTGGAGAAGGGTTGGCAATGCATACCGTAATGCTTAAAATCTAAAGTTTTCAATCAGTACGTCCTACCCGTCATGACCTACGGAGCTGAGACGTGGACACTCACGGTAGAGCTATGCTCGGAGTCTCTCTGAAGGATAAGATTCGCAATTAATCTGATCCTTCTGAGAGATCCTACAGAGACAGAGAACCCAAGTTATCGACATAGCTCAAAGAATTAGCAAGCTGAAGTGGCAGTGGGCCGGCCATATCTCGCGAAGAACCTACAACCGCTGGGGTAAACGTGTTCTTCAGTGGAGACCTCGACTCGGCAAACGTAGTGTAGGACGCCCTCCGACCAGGTGGGATAACGATCTGCGAAGGACTGATGGCTGGATGCGGCAGGCTGAAGCTATGCGCTATGGCGCTCATAAGGGCAGGCCTATGTCTAGCAGTTTTTTTTTTTTCTTATACATAGGTAATTAGTACGGCTAAAAATCTAATTACACTAATTAGTAATTATAAGAACCTCATTCATATACTCATCTCATAATACTCCATACATGCCGCAATGAAAGCCTTCCATCCGTCTGCAAACACGTCACAGTCAGTGGACTGATATAGTCTGATGATGATGATGATGGCAATGCGCGAACGATATCCCTGGTGTTGATAAAAGAAGTCAGTTCGACGGTTTGACACTCAACGGATTTAATGGAGTGTTGATCAAAATATTGAAGGAAGTGGAATGTTTATAAATGTATAGTTTATAATATACTAGCTGTCCCGCCCAGCTTCGCTCGGGTGAAAAAGTTAAATTGCCCGTAACACGATCGCAGCGCCACCTATTGGGTCCAATTGTAAATCTAAACCATTCTCGAAACTAGCTTAAGACACACAGAAACACACAGAAAGCTTCGCCCGGGTAAAAAGGTAAAACTCTTGAAACTCGATCGCAGCGCCACCTATCGGGTCCAATTTAATATAGCCTATGTTACTCGGGGATAATGTAGCTTTCCAAAGGTGAAAGAATTTTTGAAATCGGTCCAGTAGTTTCGGAGCCTATTCATTACAAACAAACAAACAAACAAATCTTTCCTCTTTATAATATTAGTATAGATGTATTGTACTATCCAAGGGGACGGAGGAGTAGTCATATGTAGATGGACTTATTGCAGATAAAGCTAAAAACTTCCTAGGTCGGACTTACGAATCCCAAACTGACACCCGGTACTACTAATGTTGTATATAGGAAGCTGTGATGGAGTGTCAGCAGTGTCCCAAGCCACGGCGAGAGTGGCGTTGTTCACGTAGTCCACTGGGGCTACATTCAACTCCACATTCTTGTACAATACCACGTGGATCGCTCCCAAACCAGATCCCATAATGATCTGCGAATTTTATTCAATACACTTTAATAAATACATACATCGGGAACATCAAGAGTACTCGAAACCGGCGAGCGTGTATGAAGAGACTGATGAATGTGGACGAAGCGAAAGAGGTATGTAAGTCTAGAGAGAACTGGCGCTCTATACACTCTGCCTACCCCGTTAGGGACCTGGCGTGATGATGTATGTATGTATTTATTAAAGTACCTGTAGTTATTGTAGTACCTGTTAAGTATATGTATGTACCTTAATAAAAAAAAAAAAAACAACCTAGATCAAATCGAACGGACGCTCAAAGACGGGAACGTCAAGAGTACTCGAAACCGTCGAGCGTGTATGAAGAGACTGATGAATATGGACGAAGCGAAGAGGTGTGTAAGTCTAGAGATAATTTGCGCTCTATACTCTCTGCCCACCCTGTTAGAGACTCGGCGTGATGATATGTATGTATGTATATAAACCTGTTCTTACCCCACTAATACTAAAAAGGGCGGATTTATCTATCCAACCAGGGGAGGGTTCCTTATAAGCGGCGATAACTGAAAACAACAATGCACTTGAATAAAGTAAGTAAGTTTAGTAATTCTTGGCAACATGTAGGAGCTGCTATTGATTTGTTCCCCCATTATAATTGTTAGTCACACCACGAGCTTTACGGTGAAGGAAAACATCGAGAGGAAACCTGCATACGTCTGAGAAGAAATTCAAAGGCGTATGTGTATAGTGCTTGAGTAACGGCGATGGACTCGCCATCTGTCACGTTGGCACCTAATATACCTCTGGCGGAAAGTGGGTGTGTGGGTATTACCTATACACCTCTGCCTACCCCTTCGGGGACCCTTGTGGGAAGGCGTGAGGATATTATTATTATTATTATTATTATATTTATAATTGTTTTATTTTACAAACAGAAGTCGTGGAATTAAGAACTGGGTTTTCCGGGCATCCGGCAAAGTTGTGGAGAAGTAGCAAGTACCGACAAGATAAATGGCACAATCAAGGATGAAACGCCAAGAGTACTCGAAATCTCTACAGATAGACATTGTTTGCTCAATATCTTACTCACACAAATTGCATTTCTGGGATGCAGTGATTTATCATACAGCTTTAACAGTGAAGGAAAATATGCGTCATTTAAGAATTCAAGAAATATGTGAGTCACAAGCAAAAGAGCTGGCTTATTATTCTTAGTGATGTTAGCACTGGTAGACCTAGACGGACGTTTCTAGACCAAATTAGGGACGTCTTGAAAAAAGGTCAGGTCAAGAGTACCCTAAACCGAAGAGCATGTATGAAGAGAATAATGAAATTGGACGAAGCGAAAGAAGCATGCAAGGATCGTAGCAAGTGGAAAGAAGTGGTCTCTGCCTACCCCTACGGGAAAGAGGCGTGATTATATATGTATGTATGTTAGCACTGCTTCAATGCCATGGGTCTTATGGTAGAAAGTTTAAAAGACCGTCTCACCAATAGGAGGCCTCACAATGCAGACTGGAAGGTCATCAGAGAAGATACGCACTTGCTCCTCCGCTATGGCCTTCGTGAACACGTATGTATTGGGCCAGTCCTTGATGGGGCTGGAACGAAGGATCAGTTCTTGCGAAACCATTTTAAGCCAACAACAGAATTCTCTTTAATGTCATCAGAGCCATACTGGCTGGTTCGGATAGTCGCTAACAAAACAAAGATTGTAAGAATTGAACCGAACTGACTTGAGTCACCACGAGCTTCACTGTGCAGAAAAACATTACAAGTAATGCAAGCACAACTTCTTCTCAAGCGCATGAGAAGAAGTTGTGCTATAGAAACGGCGATTGATTCGTCATCTATCAAATTGATCACTAAAATATATTTCTGACAAGAAGTGGGCTTCGCTGTCAGGAGTTAATAACGCACGTTGCATCAGACATGTACCAAATAGCTTGTACTGCTGTACTCTCTTGGGTAAGAGTCACCATTCGCATCTCCAGTAATAGACTTACAGTTTGGCAGTAGCGCAGTCCAGTCTGGCCGCGTCCATCTCCTCGGCCAGCTGTATGATGGCGGCGGGGGGCATGGGGCTAAAGTACAGCCTTTCCTCGACCTCTCCCCATCCTCCCAGTAATGGACTCACTTGGCAGTAGCGCAGTCCAGTCTGGCCGCGTCCATCTCCTCGGCCAGCTGTATGATGGCGGCGGGGGGCATGGGGCTGGGGTACAGCCTCTCCTCGACCTCTCCCCCTATCTTGCTCTCCGTGGCGAACGCGAACGCCGTAGATACATGGACGAAGGATCTGTAGAAGAGCGTTCATCGATAGTATCTGTTCTGCATTTTTCATATACAATATCCCTTTTAAACGTTCATATCAATACGTCACACGATATGTCTCTAGTTCTTAAATTCTTACTTACTTGAGGTGCTTGCATGCGAGCCCCAGCCGCAGAGCCTCCCTCGTCCCCCGGACATTGGTCAGGGTCGCCACCGCCAAGGGCTCATCGAAACGGGTCGTCGCAGCCACGTGGAAGATTACTTCCACCTGAGAGAACATAACAAGATCACTTGAACGGATACATTGTATTAATCAAAGCCAAGGGCGGAACACTTGGTTAGACGTAATGACGGGTGATGAATGAAGGCATTATAGAAAGGAGGCCTAGAGGAGTGAAAGGAATGCACGGAAGGTCACCAACTTGATGGTCAGATCAAATCGTCACGGCTGGGAAGCAGTGGCTGCGATTGGCACAGAGCAGAAACTGGTGTTAGGAAATGGGCTTTTAATAAATACATAAAAATTAAAAGCGTTTAATTCAGATTTCTAAAATTATGGCCGCCTCATTCAGAGAACGACCAAAATTAAGTGTTTATTTATTTAATATGAATGGACATTTAAAGTAATACTGGTGACCTTAATGCTAAAGCGTTTTCTGCCAGTTAACCACCCTTGAGAGGAGAAACATTTAAGTGGGATTGCGCAGAGGAATTATTCTGAGGTGTTCTTATTTGGTTGTTTTCAGCTCCACTCTCATCTGACTCCACTATCATCAGGATGATGTCGAGACTGTGCCTTTAGAGATCAGAGATACGATTTTGCAGATTTCTACATGGAAACCATCCGTTTGGTTTCATTCCTATACCCTATAGTGGGATGACTAGTGATGACATGATTGATTGCAATAAGTGCTTTCACATCGTCTGACTCCATCAATGTTATCCTCACCTCTTCCGCCAATGTTATCCAGTCACCATTGCCTATGCCCAGGCCTAGCTGGGTGACGTCTCCCTCCACAGGAACCAACCTCTCCGGGAACTGCGGCTGGTGACTGCGGACGTACTCGAACAGCTGGAACGGTCAGTCAAAGGGTGTCTTAGAAAATAGAACTTGTCTTCTATAAGTTATAAGGATGACGATGCTATAAAACAAATAGCTTTAAATATAACAAAGTGACAATGTTTTTAAATTGAGTTTTTTTACTCGCTCTGGAACGTGATTTTGAGGGTTGTTTCGGAAACTGCTTTGTATGGTTAAAAACAACTAAAACGCACATTTATTCTAGATACATGTATAGCTTTATATACCGCGAACGCTCAGGCTGTGGAATGAGCTCCCCGTTGAGGTGTTCCCTGGAGAGTACAGCATGGAGTTCTTCAAGAAGGGCGTGGAAAGATTCCTGCAGGATCTTCAACGCGCGAGCGATACCCCTGGTGTTGCAAGCGTCCATAGGCGGCGGTAACTGCTTACCATCAGGCGGGCCGCATGCTTGTTTGCCAACCTTGCTTGTTTTTTCATGCGACATTATTTATTTGGATCACCAACAGGTAAGAACACCTTAATATTAACAGAATATGCCATAATAAAACAAACTTAAATGTCCACCCAATTACATGTGACCTTAAGACATTGTGGTTAGAAAAGGGCAACTTCGGAAGTAGGTATGTCCGAAGATACCAGCCTAACATATCCTTTTTACGCTGGAGATGTATTTTACATGTGAACATGACAGATGGCGAGTCCATCACCGTTACTCAAGCACGACTATACATACGCCTTTAAATGTCTTCCGTTTGAGAAGACATTCTATGCAGGTTTACTGTCGATGTTTTCCTCCACCGTATCATAGTTATAATATATCCTCACGCCTTCCCACGAGGGTCCCCGAAGGGGTAGGCAGACGTGTATATCATAGTTATCTTTTCGAAATAAATGAAAATGTTGGTATACTGCATTGAGACCTCTGGTCTTATGGTTAGAGTTCCTGACTGCAAAACTTGAGGTCACGGGTTCGCGCCCCACTATTCTTCCCTATAGTTTACTAGCTGTCCCGCCCAGCTTCACCCGGGTGATGATGAGTGCCCACGCACACCACAATTAATATACTCGGGTTCGATCGGGTCTGGCATCGCGGTCTTCTATCGAAGCTTCCATCCTACGGACTGCCAGAGGAATCATGCAAATGGGTCGCCAGCTTTCTGCCCAGCAGACGCATAAGAGCCGTCGTTGACGGTAGCTGCTCCGAAAGCATGGACATTAATGCTGGCGTCCCGCAAGGCTCTGTGTTGTCCCCGACTCTGTTTCTTCTGCATATTAATGACATGCTTTCTATTGAGGGCATTCATTGTTATGCAGACGACAGCACTGGGGACACTTACTACACGGGCCGTGCTAATCTCCCTCGTTCCACTGTGGAGGAAAGTCGCGAACGACTTGTGTCTGAAATCGAGAGTACACTTCGCAGTGTCTCCGATTGGGGTCGACTAAACCTAGTCCACTTCAACCCCACTAAGACACAAGTATGCGCGTTCACCACTAAAAAAACTCCATTCGCTGTGGCTCCACAATTCCAGAACACTCCCCTGAACATCTCGGAAAGCATTAGGATCCTTGGGGTCGATATTTCTAGCGACGTTCAGTTCCGTGGTCATTTAGAGGACAAGGCTAAGCTGGCGTCGAGAAAGCTCGGTGTGCTCAACAGAGCTAAGCAGTACTTCACACCGCAACAAAGGCTGCAACTTTATAAGTCGCAAGATCGGCCACATATGGAGTACTGCTGCCACCTGTGGGCTGGAGCCCCTGGATACCAGCTTGGGCCTTTTGACGCGGTTCAGAAACGCGCCGCTAGAATAGTCGATGATCCCAAGCTCACAGGCGGCTTGGAATCACTAAGTTTGAGGAGAGACTTTGCCTCCCTGTATGTGTTCTACCGCTTGTATAATGGGGAGTGTTCTGCAGAATTGTTCGACATGATGCCCACTTCCACCTTCTACCACCGCACCTCTCGCCATCGACGGGGAATTCATCCCCATACCTTGGAACCACAAAGGTCTCGCACTGCGCGGTTCCAAAGGAGTTTCCTTCCGCGAACGCTCAGGCTGTGGAATGAGCTCCCCGTTGAGGTTTTCCCTGGAGAGTACAGCATGGAGTTCTTCAAGAAGGGTGTGAAAAGATTCCTGCAGGGTCGGCAACGCGCGAGTGATACCCCTGGTGTTGCAAGCGTCCATAGGCGGCGGTAACCGCTTACCATCAGGCGGACCGCATGCTTGTTTGCCAACCAAGTGGTATATAAAAAAAAAAAAAAAAAACTGAGTTTCTTTAACTAACTGGATCTTGCAAAATGTCTTGGAGTCGTTCTTTGACAGTCATCCCTTTTTTCGATCTCAGCAGGATGTAAATCTTCTTAATATTACTCGACCTGAAATCCACAAACGTTACATTGTACATGTTTACTGAAGATGTTGGAAGAAGAAATTTAGCCCCTAAAGGAAAGTAAAATAAATCTTATCTTATCTTATCTTACTAATATTATAAATGTGAATGTTTGTAAGTTTGGATGTTTGCGGTTCTTTCACGACCAAACGGCTGAACCGATTTGGCTGAAAGTTGAAATGGTGATGGCTTTTACCTAGGATAAGGCTATAGGCTACTTTTTAATACTGAAAAATTCAAAGTTCTCATATTATAAAGTATGTTGCTCTTTCACGGCATAGCGGCTCAACCGATTCTAACAGGAAAATAGATAAGCTACTTTTTCGATCTCCACGCGGGCGAAGCCGCGGGCATAAGCTAGTAAATATATAATGCAATTAAAATGTAAAATAAATAGTTTTGTTTTGTTTTATTATTTATTCTATTTTAGTATTGTTTTCATACTTGTTAACTGAATAAATTCTAAAAGAATTGCTTGTGACTTGGTTAAGTTTTTAAATATATCCATAGTTCAACGAACAGTATTAAAATGTATTCTAAAATATGTCATCAATGCCTTTTTAATATATACACGTTACGGCAGAATTGAACTACGTCCATTGTTCCAATAATGTCATTTCTTTTAATAAGTTTTGTTTTAAGTAATTTACGAATGACGTAATTTCAATTTGGTAATTTTCCTTGTTTCATTAATTCTGGCTAATTTACTTTTAACTGGTAGATTTGTTTTTGATCGACATCCAAAAAGGAGGGGGTTTCTCTATTCGACCTATATATATATATATATATTTATATATATATATAAAACTACACTGGTTGCCCCTACGATTTTTGAAAGTTCCACTCGATTTTTTTAAATCATTAAACACAAATTTCTTTATCATGGGAATAGCTTTGAAATACCTTCTTTCCAACAAAAAAGAATCATCAAAATCGGTTCGTTAACAACAAAGTTATAAATATAATATTAAATATATATATATATATATATATATATATAAATTACATACATACATATACATATCATCACGCCAAATCCCTAGCGGGGTAGGCAGAGAGTATAGAGCGCCAGTTCTCTCTAGACTTACATACTTCTTTCGCTTGGTCCACATTCATCAGTCTCTTCATACATGCTCGTCGGTTTCGAGTACTCTTAACGTTCCCGTCCTTGAGACTCCGGTCTATTTGATCTAGGTAGTTGGAACGTGGCCTTCCTCTGCCTCTTCTTGCACACACTTTTGCTTTGTATATCTGTTTCGTCAATCTTTCTTCACTCATCCTTTCTAAGTGTCCAAAACAACGTAACATGCTTTTCTTCATCTTTACAATCACACCCTCATTCACGCCAGTTGATTTGCGAATCTCTTCATTGCGGATTCGATCTAAAATCGTTACTCCGCACATTTTTCGAAGAGATCGCATCTCAACTGCATTCAAGCTATTTTCATACTTCCTCTGACATACCCAGGATTCGCTGCCATACAATAAGGTAGGTACCAATATCGCGTTGTGGACAGCAACTCTAACATTCTTGCTCAGACTTTTACTGCCCATCAACGCCGACATGGCCCCATTCACCTTATTTCCGGCAGTTATCCTTCTTACAAAATCTTTTTCATACAATCGTGTGAACATGCTTCCTAGATATACAAATTCATTCACTTGCTCTAGAATTTGCCCATTTACCGATATAGCACACTCGGTCACTTGTTCATCTCTTTCGAATACCAGAACCTTAGTCTTGCCAGCGTTAAGGCGCAGCCCCTTCTTTTCACATTCTTCTTTCATTATGGTAACTAGTGACTGCAGTTCGCCCTCTGATGACGCCAGTATAACCGCGTCATCGGCGTATAGAAGGCAGTTGACTACTTAGTTTCCCATTTTCACTCCACATCCGTTCGTTCTTAGTGCTCTCAGACAGTTATCTAGATATATAATGAACCGCCAGGCAGACATGATACACCTCTGTTTGACCCCCGACTTCACACCAAACCAGGGTGACATCTCACCGTTAACCCTAACGCACGCCTCGCTATCACTATAAAGTGATTTCACGGCATGCAGTAGGGAATTGCTCACTCCATATCCAGGTACGACTCTATCAAATGCCTTCTCTAAGTCGACGAATGCGCAGAAAACCTTTCGGTTAATATCCAAAAACTTTTCCACGATTCCGCGAAGCGAGAAGGTTTGATCCATACATCCTCTTCCTGGTCTAAATCCACCTTGGGATTCCCAGAGAAACCTTTCGGATCACTCTTGCATTCTTATCGTCAGGATCTTCGTGTACACTTTACTAGCTAAGCTGACCAAGCTGATGGCTCTGTAGTTTGAGCAGTCCAATCGTGATCCCTTTCCTTTATAGAAAGGCACGATGACTGCTCGCCTCCAGTCGTCCGGAACATCACCCTTTTCCCAGCAAAGATTGCATAGCAAATAGATGACGTCCCAGACCGCTGGTCCACCGTACTTGATCATCTCAGCCGTAATCCCATCTATTCCCGCAGCTTTTCCACATTTCAGACTTCTTATCGCGCTTACAATCTCTCCCATACTTATTTTATTACTATTATCTCTTTCGTACGATTTTTTTGCAGGCGATATTTTTCTTTCATCTTTTCTTTCATATTTTCACTTGACCTGGACATAGCAAAAATGTCTTCCTTTGCATCCTTCTTCTTTTTTACTTCTTCTTTCACTTCATCATCCCACCAACCATCGCCATTTTTGGTTGTCCGCCCTTTCGCCACCACCTCCAGCAAATGCCACAAACCTCTTTTGCGGCGCATAATATGCTGGACTTAAGGAACTGCCAGCAAACATCGACACTCTCAAACACATCTTTCGGTGGACAGGCTAGCTGTTCAGATACCCTTTCTTGATATCTGTCTCTAATAGCCGCATCTTGAAGCCTCCAGCTTTTGATGCTGTCCCAACCCATCCATTCAGATCACCACAAATAATCAGCTTTTCATTCCCTTCTTTCGTCTCTAGAACATTACTCACACATTCCCAGAACTTATTCAGGTCGCAAGTGTCCGCTGAGGCCACCGGAGCATACACCGCGACTAAAAGTAGTCGGGTAAGGCCTATTTTAAAGCGAGCCCAAATAAGTCTGGGGCTCACCGCATCATAACTTATCATACATTCTGCCAAGCGGCTGGATAGTAGAATTCCCACTCCCTGGCAGGCGTGCTCGGTGTTTGCCACTCCTGACCACAGCACTAAACTCCCGCCCGGGAGCTCGTCTACTCCACTACCCTTCCGCTTGGTTTCAGACAAGCACACAACATCTAACTCGCTCTCTGTCATAACATCGATCAATTCGTTCATCTTATCAGCCATACCTCCTCTTACATTCCATACATACCCATCCTACACTCCACACTCCACTTCCCGCCGTGAGGCACTCCGCGTGATGGGTGGCGGTCCCCATCGCCGCACTGTGCTGGATTTTTCGCACCAGCGGGGACGGACTGGTGCGCGTCGCCTCGGGGGCACGCCCTAGTAGCCGGCCGTCCGGCTTATGCACTCGATGCGCATAAGCCGGACGGCCGGATATATTTTATATTATTATTAATATTATTATATAATATATATATTATATTTATAACTTTGTTGTTTACGAACCGATTTTGATGATTCTTTTTTGTTGGAAAGAAGGTATTTCAAAGTTATTCCCATGATAAAGAAATTAGGGTTTAATGATTAAAAAAAATCGAGTGGAACTTTCAAAAATCGTAGGGGCGACCAGTGTAGTTTTTTTTTCATTATCAATATTGATAAAAACTTTACACCTAGATGGGTTGTGACTGTCATTAGGGGTCTGATGATGGAGATGAAGGACAGTTCAGGGAACTCCTCAACAGCGTACAGTAGCTACCTTGTATTTGGACTTAATTCATTTATATTGATGAGGACTTTGCACGCATATAGGTATAGTAAAGGTCTGCAGTAGATCTGTAGATCTGATCTGAAAATCGTAAAAACAAAAACAAACAAAATTTTGTTTTAACAATAAAAAACCAGTAAACTAAAAAGCAAAAAATTCATTTACTTCGCACAAAGTGACAGATGGCGAGTCCATCGTCGTTACTCAAGCACGACTATACATACGCCTCTGAATTGCTTCTCAAACGTATGCAGGTTTCTTCTCCATTTTCCCAATCACAAAGCACTAATTTACACACGCATACCTTGGCCGAGATCCTCACCTAAATAGTTTCTCCACCAGATGTTTCCCCAGGAACCCTGAAGCTCCAGTGATGAAGACGACCGCGCCCTTGTAGAACTGCTGCATGGGGGATGTGCCGAGCTGCATCGCTTCGTACATGGGCTGCTGGCGGGCCAGGACTGCCGCCTCCAGTTCTTGGGCCGCATCCATGATCTGGGACGGAGCAAGCATCAACCACAGGGTTCGTGTCGCCGTTTCTTCATCCAACAAGTTTTTTGGAGGAGGTGGGGCTAGCTTTATATGACATACTCTTGTTGTGCCCACGGCTTTGTCAGCGTAAATATTGATTTAATTCGTAGTTTTTTTTATACAATATATCCTGTGTAATTTTTTCATTTGTTGTATTGTATACAAAAGCTTTGTACAATAATTTGGAATTTTGTGCCATAACAGTTTTTGAGAGAAAAAGAAGATGCGAAATTACAAACTCACTTTGGCATTACGTCAAAATATCAATAAATCACAACAAATTTACCTATTTTAAGATTCAAGCAGATACCTCGTCTATCCGTTTGCAACTCGACTGGATAGTTGGAAACACGCGATTGAGCCAGCTTGTCTTTTTCACTTGCCAATATATTACTTTTCGGGATCAGAGTTCGGATCATTGGGCGATTAAAATGCAAAGCATTTGGCGGTTTTTACTTAAATATCCTATTACTTATTCACGTATATCAATTATACATATTTATGCCTGTTTACGATGAATGTGCAGAATCAGTGGCAGCTTTTGTGTGTTTTTTATTCGTCTGTTTTTCAGTTTATCATTGTCATCATCTTGCGTTAAGAACGGATACACTACTAAATCCGATAAATAAAGATCTCGATGTGCCGATGTTCAACAAGGGTCACCGAAGGGGAAGGCAGAGGTGTAGCGCCTATTTCACGATACATATTCAAGTGCCAACCTAAAAATGCGTCTTTGAATGTTTTTTCAAACTTATGCCGGTTTCCTTTCAATGGTTCCCTTCACCATAACGCTCGTTGTGTGACTAATCTGTACTAACGTTCACTTTATGTACTTTCGGGGCTCGAACTTGCAATATTTCAATTGCAGACGCCTCGAACTATTTGGCTACTACCGCTGAAACCACGTAAAAAATGTAGTTCGTTTAATTTGGGCGTTTAAAATGACCTTGGTTTGCACATGGCTGTTAATGTAATCACAGGATTAGAGAAACTATTGTTTAGAACTATTTAAAAACGGTTGTTCGCCAGATGTTTGACAAAGACCCATTTTTTTCATTATGCGAGAAATGGTATATAATGAATAAGGTTTCCAATAATGAGCTCCTTGGGGAGGGGGGGACGATTGTTATATAGTTTTGGAGACCTATTATGCTGCCAACACAGTATAACTCTCTGAACACAGAGTGGCAACGCGCAAGTGATACTTCGGTATCGTGAGCGTAAATAGGCTACGGTAACCATTTCCCATCAGGTGGGCCGTATGCAACTCTTGTTGTAAAAAAAAAAGTGTTTTTGGAGTTATAGGATAGGACAGTCTTAGCGACAGAGACGCAGCGTACATTTGTCCTGGTGATCGCGGATTCGTTTATCCTCGCGTTTGAGTCTATCGTATACATAACTACCTATATACTGTCATCATAATTATCTCGACTCAGAATATTAGCGTTACCGCGAATGCTATATTGCACTTAAAGATAGGTAATAGCAGCAAGAATTGTAAAAATTCATCGGATTCTGTCTCGCTCTCCGACATTAAAATAATGCAATGCTGTTTTTCTGCTCCCCTTATACACGTGAACCTAGCCACTGGCACACCTCTATTAGAGTACGGTAATATTCGTACAGTTTAATGATGTCAATGCGGCCGAAGTCGCAGACAAATGCTAGGTTATAGTACGACAGAATGTGCTACATTTATTCGCAACAATTACAATTACATAGCAATTACATAAGCGAACAATCGTACATAATGATACGAAGCCAATACATATGCAATACCTACTCGGCGTGTTTTTGCATGATCGTCGAAATAATATGTTGATTTAAGCTTTTTCCAATATGTGTCATGTTTTAAAGTTAAAATATAGTCCATGACATCATGATACCGATACGAAATATTGCCGGAGTGAAGATGAACGTAAGACAATGAATTGTTGTGGTGGCCGAGGGGTTCGACTAGTTGCTTGCTTCCATAAAGACTGCAAGTTCCGGCTGTACCATGATTTTCTCTGTTTTTCTTCATTAGTCACACCACTTTACGGTGAAGGAAACATCGAGAGGAAACCTGCATATGTTTGAGAAGGCATTCAATGCATACTTGAGCAACGACATCGGACTCGTCATCTGTCACGTTGGCACCTAAAATATATCTCTGGCGAAAAGTGGGCGTATGGGTACTGCCTACACACCTCTGCCTACACTTTGGGGAATCTTGTGGGCAGGCGTGAGGATATATTATTATATACATTTTATAATTTCTACTTTTAGATTAGATGCCTTGATATCAGTTTTAATGTATATTATATCGATTTTCTAAACTCTATGGTCCGCCATGGAGTGTGTTTTAATTGTAAAAACCTAAAGGAGTAACCGCCATTTTGTACTGGCGGCCATTTTAGATTTCGAATTATCATGGTGTGCTGTATTCTGCTAGGCTCGATTGGTAGATCGTTTATTTCATGAGTATGTTGAACAGGTTTTGGAATAGTATGTGTAGTTGGAACGTGGTGTTCCACTGCCACTTCTTCCACACACTAAGAATAAAAACACATTTTATATCTTTAATCGTTTAATGAAAACTACAATGCAACAATGAGGCAAATTCTGAACTTTGTACCACGATGCTGCAACGACGCTGACCAACCATTGACCCTACCTATTATAATAATTATGTCTCCTACTAATATTATAAATGCGAATAGCTGGATTAACTGATACTTATATGATCAAGAAAAGAAATATGCTAATTAATTGAGAACAAACTTTTTATGTATCTATCTATCTAAATGAAATTTTGCGGGGGCACATCTGCTAGTCTCAAATAGGTTGATTAATTTGATATATATGTGTTACTTATATCAAAGAATAACTGAACAGTACACCATGCAAAGGTCAATAGTTTCCACACTACATACAAATAAAGGGACATAGTCAAATAGTGGACAATTCCCAAAATCTTTTGTTTCTTCACTCCATACGCGCTGTCTCTCAACCCGTCCTTGACGATGTACTTCCTCAGGCCGATGCACCATACGCATACCATCTCCTTCCAGTCTATGGACCTGATGTCGAAGTTGTACAGCAGCTGGTCTGTAGGGGACATTCTGCTGAACAGGGCCCGCAAATTGTCATCCTTAAAATTCCATTCGTTTGTCGAAAAGAACGAATATTTTAGTGTCATTTGATATAGCTTTGTGTAGAGTTTGACAGCCCTGGAATGGTAAAAACATTGTTTTTTTGACATAACGAATACGTAAAATATGTGATCGAATCAAAATAAAATTGAGATCAAAGTCATAATTTTCACGTAAAAATTACGTACGTAAAAATCTGCTGTAACGAAAGTTATAGTAATGGTTTCTGTAGAAATCCCGCGAAACACTGTTTAGACGTGAGTTGTTGAATGTTGGCATTATTTATTCTTTGAAGCTATTGATTTTATTGTATCTTCAGGAGATTATATTCACACCTATTACTTCTAAAAGACGACTGTTCTATTGTTTCTAAGGCATGGCATCAAGGCAAGGCATGAATACATCAGCTATGACGTCATAACTATATTAACATGTTCAGTCTCCTTCCTGTGTCCATTCAGTTAGAACTTACGAGGGCACTTCTTTAATCTTGATCCTGAACAGGGCGCATACTGCGTCTACTATGTATGCGGGGATGTAGTGGAACAGCCAGGTAAGGAGCCAATAGATGAACGGATTCCCTGTTAGTAGTGCACAGCCATACCATATAGCTTTTGGGGTTGCAAACCGCCATCGAACTTCACCTGTTAGAGTTCTTATAACAAATCCTGAAAATACAATCCACGCTTGAAAATAGGAAACATATTTCCGCCATCCGATCTTCCAGGGGTTTTCTACACAAATATGGAAAGAATAAAAAGTAGAAAGATTAAAACTATGGAAAGCTATTAGTTGGTAAGATATTGTTTGAAATGTGGCACTATTTGTTAGGTGGAATAACACATACTATTCAGGCATAACTGAACCAACCAACGTCGCCTTACATTTTTGACATAACATATTTTTTCACTTCTTCGAGCCTTTTGTATTATACACACATAACGCCCAGTAGGGCGCCAGTTCTCTCTAGACTTACATACCTCTTTTGCTTCGTCCACATTCATCAGTCTCGCCGGTTTCAAGTACTCTTGACGTTCCCGTCCTTGAGCGTCCGATCGATTTGATTTAGCTAGTTGGAACTGTCTTCCTCTGCCTCTTCTTGCACAAACTTTTGCTTTGTATATCTATTTCGTCAATCTTTCTTCACTCATCCTTTCTATGTGTCCAAACCAACGTAACATGCCTTTCTTCATCTTTACAATCACGCCCTCATTCACGCCAGTTGATTTGCGAATCTCTTCATTGCAGATTCGATCTAATATCGTTACGCCGCACATTTTTCCAAGAGATCGCATCTCAACTGCATTTAAGCTAGTTTCATGCTTCCTCTGACATACCTAGGATTCGCTGCTATACAATAAAGTAGGCACCAATATCGCGTTGTGGACAGCAACTCGAGCATTCTTGCTCAGACGTTTACTGCCCGTCAACGCCGACATGGCCCCATTCACCTTATTACTGGCAGTTATCCTTCTTTCAATGTCTTTTTCATTCTTTCGTGTGAACATGCTTCCTAGATATACAAATTCATTCACTTGCTCTAGAATTTTCCCATTTACCGATGTAATACTCTCAGATACCAGAACCTTAACCTTGCCGGCGTTTAGGTGCCGTTCTTTTCGTATTTTTCTTTCATTATGGTAACTGGTGTTTGAAATCTCTCTTGCATTCTAAGCGTCAAGACCTTCGTGTTTATCTTACTAGCTCAGCTGATGACTCACAAGTTTGAGTAGTCTAATCGTGATCCCTTTTCTTTCTTCTTTCTGATTCGTTCATCTTTGATTGATGAAGATTTTGTTGGATGTACATCTATCTGCAGCATCATTGACGGGGCCTTGCGGGCCTCGTCGCTCGATCGAAATATGAGCAGTGATGCGCGATGAGCGTTATGCGGGGATCGAATCAAGCGAGAGTTAGACGCACACACGGCGGGAGTTCATGCGCGCGGGCTCGGGGTTCGAACTAACTCTAATGTCACTGTATATCAAGCAGAATGAGAGCTGAGAGAAGAGCAGAGTTAAGCACACGCGCCGCCTCGGGCGGGGGTCCTCCGCACTCCCCCCGGGCGGACGTCACACCCGCACTTCTATATCGGCCGGAGGCCGGAACTGCACTGTTGTATGGGTTGTATTGAAACGTCACTGTCAAAAGTCACCGGCTAACCGGGAAGCGCGCGCGCCGCGTTCCGTTCCGCCAACTGGCGGAAACAATCATCATCATACATATATTTGTAAAATGTATAATCCCGGACACAAAAAAATAGCAAACAAGTAAAATTTACACGAGGGAAACCGCGGGGTACAGTCCTTTGATAACCTTCCTTCCTTAGCACTCACCTAGTCTAAACTGGCAGCCTGTACTGCTGATGTTGTATATAGGTAGCTGTGATGCAGTGTCAGCAGTGTCCCACGCCGCGGCGAGAGTGGCGTTATTCACGTAGTCCACTGGAGCAAGATTCATCTTCACATCCTTTACCAAAGCCATGTGACCCACACCTAAGCCTATTGTCGTGATGATCTGTAATCGTAAACAGTGTATAAACACATATACATTTATAGGATGAATCCGACTTGAACAGATAACATGTGGGTTTAGACATGTTATAGAATGATTTAGTAACAGAAGAGAGGTAGATCCTATTCCAAGGACCTAGATCAAATTTGGGAAAAAAATTACATTCATGAATGCAAAAGCCAAGGGTACTCGAAACTGACATTTTAAGAAATTAGGAAGGCGTCTAGTCTGTAAGTCCAGAAGAAACTGGCGTTGTACTCCCCCTGCCTACCCCTTGAGGGCCTCCGCGTGATGATATATCAAAAGTGAATCTTTACTTACCCCACTTATACTGTTAATAGCTGAAGTATCTATCCAGCCTGGAGAAGGTTCCTTGTGTGCAGAGATTACTGAGGAAGAATTGAGATAAATATATACATTACTAGCTGACCCAGCAAACGTTGTTTTGCCATATAGATAATTTTTAGGGAATTTCTAGTGTAGAAAATAAATAAGTAAATTATTGTAAGTGTATGGTCTATGAGTGAAAAAGGCATGGAGCGCTGTGAACGATGAGGGAAGATAAAAACAACAAAACACCAAACATTACACTCCGTGCTTTTTACTGGAAAGTGGGTGGGAGTAAGAAAATAAAAAAAATCTGACACTGGTAACACTAAGTATAGCAGTTTTATGATTATTATTTATAGCCAATTGATACTGCTGGGCAAAGGCCTCCCTCCTGTCCTTCCACCCTCCACGACCGAGCGCTACCTCCGACCAATTGCTCAGGTGCATGTCTAGTTCGTCCCGCCATCTTCTTCTTGGCCTTACACGTCTGCGCGTCACATACTGTAGGGTCCATTGTGTCGTTCGTTTGGCACACAACTTGTCTTACATGCGACAGACGTGTCCAGCCCAATACCATTTGAGTCGGGCAGCTTGGCAACCCGCTTCGGCTATCAATGTTTTGGAGCGTATGATGTTGTTACGGATGCGATCCATTAATCTAATTCCCAGTGGACTTCGCACCATAGCTCGCTGGCAGACCCCGAGTCTGGATTTCTGATGCTCTGTGAAAGACCAAGTTTGTGAACCGTAGGTGAGGAAGGGTAAAACAAAAGCTGATGCTTTTGTTTTACCACATGCATACACATAAAATGCACGTATCCTGATGGATACGTGCATTTTACCCTTTGACGCTAAAACAAAAGCTGATGCTTTTGTTTTAGCGTCAAAGGAAGTTTTCCTTTCATAAGCTCTTTCATGGCCCAGAAACTTTTCCATGCGTTTTCGATATATTCATTTCCAGTCCAACTTTCTTGGATCATCAAACCTAGCTCCGTTGCTGAATAAGAGAATAGAACAATATCTTCGGCAAACCGGAGATTTGTGAGTGTAATCCTTCAGACGACTATTCCTTTCTCTTCCCACCTACGGTTTATGTCACGGAAGACTTGCTCCAATGTAGCCGAAAATAATTTAGGAGATAATGGATCGCCTTGTTTTACACCTCGAAAAGCTTCGCCTACAATGTGGAGTTTAATAGACGCGGTATAATTTTCATGCATGTTTTTGTGCAGATGAATGTACCTATTTTTGATGCCCTGTTTCTGTAATGCATCAAATATAGAAGTGTGTTTCAAACTGTCAAAAGCCTTAGTATGTTCTATAAATGCCAGATACAAAGGGAGTTTAAATTCGAAAAATTTCTCAATGACGGAATCCTGCTTGTTCTTGTTGGATTTGATCCAGTTTTCCTGAGATGCGACCTTCTATCACTTTTATGAAGGCTTTGTAATTAAACTAATAGTGCGATCGTTATTTATGTCTGACTTATCTCCCTTTTTGTACAAAATAATAATGTCTGAACGGCAGAAATTTTCTGGGAATGAGCCAGTTTGTAAGATAGTTTATTTGAATAGCCTTGTATATGTGGTAAAAGTTTTGATTCTCCGCATCTTAGTGCATTGGTGGTGATCCCATCAACACCAGGACACTTGCTATATTTCATTCTCCGAAGGGCTTTGTGTACTCTTCGTATTCTGTGGTATGTGGATCATCTTTAGAACATGAATAGGCTTCAGCAGTCGGTTCAGGTATTGAGGCTGGTGTATCACCACCTGAGTACAGATTCTGGTAAAATTCCGTACATATCGCAAGCAACTTGTCTCCATCGCATTATTTCTCCTCACTACTATTCTTCAAGTTGTTAATGCAGGATTTGCCTGTGTCAGCACCCCTGATGGCCGTTCTTAAGGAGCTGTTTTGTTCTAATGCCTTTTAGACTACGCGCATATTATAACGGCGATAATCTTTGCGGCAACTTCTTTTCACTTGTCTATCTATTGCACTGTATTCAGGAGTATGGATGGTTAATGTCTGTCTTTTTCTATAAGCTGGCAAGAGCGGTCACTTAGCTTTTTCATTCTATTCTTTGTTGTTTTCATTCTATAGCTAGCATTCATAAAGCTGTCTCTGATAATATTGTATTTGACTTGGATGTCGTGCGGTTGTTCTTATTGTGTTAGGTCAGGTTGAGTTGATTGTGTTAATTGAGCGAAAGTACAGCTTAGCTCTAGATTGTATTCATTTTGATATGCTAGAAGCGTGGTTTACTAATGATCTTGATAGATTTGTAGATATTATGTGGTCAAATCTTAAGGTTATGCGTAAAGGTCGATGGTCCGAGCTAAATTTTAAATTTTTCAAGACTTCTATATTTGTAATTTTACTAAAAATAAAAATTTTTTTTGCTGAGTTCAGAGAATTTTTTATCGAAATAGAATGAAAAGCATTTGCAAAAAAGACGACGACTTGGTTTTAATTAGCTCTTTCTCTTCTCAACTGGCGGGGATAACCCACCAAGTGATAATTTATCAGTTATCGAGCGGGATGAAAATGATTGAATTACTAAAATGACTATAAAAAAATAGGGGTTAGTGATAGAAGAGTGAAAATTTTGGGTTGTATGTATTTTTTAATGCCACATTATAAAAAAAAAAAAAACAAATTTGGTCCGGAAAATCAAATCAAATCAAAATCTTTTTATTTCACATAGGCCAGGTGGGCACTTATAAAACGTCGAAAAAGAAGCACTAAAAACAAGCAATAAAAAAAATGTTAAGGTTGGACAACCCTTATCACTTAAGGGTATGAAAAATAGATGTTGGCCGATTCTCAGACCTACTAAATATGCATCTAAAATTTCATACAAATCGGTTCAGCCGTTTCGGAGGAGTATGGTAACAAACATTGTGACACGAGAATTTTATATATAAGAAGATAGAGCCGAATGTTTAGAGTAGTCCCCATGTGTGTCTGCAGCTGTACATTTTGTGTACGCAAGCGTGTTTGTGGACGTCTTTATGTGTCACTAACAAAGTATAACTCACCAACAGGAGGCCTCACGATACAAACGGGAAGGTCACCGGCGAAGATGCGCACTTGCTCCTCCGCTATGGCCTTCGTGAACACGTATGTATTGGGCCAGTCCTTGATGAGGCTGGAAAAATTCGGCTCAAAATTACTTGACTTCTTTTCTTTCCCTTATGGAACTGCCAGCAGGAATTGACACTCTCCTCGACCTCTTCCCATCCTACCAGTAATGGACTCACTTGGCAGTAGCGCAGTCCAGTCTGGCCGCGTCCATCTCCTCGGCCAGCTGTATGATGGCGGCGGGGGGCATGGGGCTGGGGTACAGCCTCTCCTCGACCTCTCGCCCTATACTGCTCTCCGTGGCAAACGCGAAGGCCGTAGACACGTGGACGAAGGACCTATAGCAAAGCGTGAATAGTATGTAAACCTGTGGTGTCCCTACTATGCTACATCGTTATTAGTATGTAAGTAAATAAATATATACAAATAGCATAAATAAATAATATACCATATTATATTATTATTTGTTAAATATTAATAATGTTAACATACATAGATATTTATATGTAAAATATTGCTGAACATTGTTATAAAAACTATTATTAGTAATGTAAATTAACATACGTAGCGACAAACGTATTTTGATTTGTATTAGATATTTCCGATAGCTACGGCCCGCGCGCCCGCGCATCTACCTGCGAGGGCCGGCGCATTCCAGTCCTCACTACGATCTGATGCGAGACGCATGTCGCTTTAGCTAAAATCCGCAGCTTACGATCGCGCGCATTGCTAGTACCTAAATCTAGTGCTTGCTTATATTTCACCCTTAAATTCGCTTGTGTTCTATCGCATTTCACTTCTTCTGCTTGTACTGTGCTACCCTGTAAACTTCTCCTTCTAATAAACATTTGAAAGTGAGTGAATTTGGACCATATTATTTATCTCTCATCCTGCACACACCCGCTTCAAACCTTTTTGACAGGGTTGCAATCATGGTTGATGGTAATGTAATATTTCATTCATACGTATCATCATGGCAAGACCCTCGTGAGGTAGACCAAGAGTAGAGCACCAGCTCTATCAAGATTTACAGAGCTACTTCGTCACATCATCAGTCAAATTTTAACTGCGCTGTAATTCTTTATTATTAGATTTCGAGTACTCATAAGGTTCCCATCCTTGAGAGTTCGATGAATTTTGCCTAGTTATTTGGAATGTGGTTTACCATTACTTCTTTCTCGCACTTTCGCGTCGTGTATCTGTGTGGTCAACCTTTCTTTAACTTTAGATCATCGTTCACGCCAGCTGCTTGGCGAACATCTTTATTGCGGATTATTTCAAAAAGTTTAAAAAACATCCAGTTCCACCACTTATTGCCTTACTTGAGGTGCTTGCATGCGAGCCCCAGCCGCAGAGCCTCCCTCGTCCCCCGGACATTGGTCAGGGTCGCCACCGCCAAGGGCTCATCGAAACGGGTCGTCGCAGCCACGTGGAAGATTACATCCACCTGATGACAAATCAATAAAACTTGAACGAATACATTTTGATGGTATCATTAATATAAACAGTAAAATACAACCCCAGATATAATCGGAAACAGAAATTTCATAATCAAAAGTTACATAAATGACTCCTTTTGATTCTTGATTTCTTCGTATGTGAGTGAGAAGAGCTGCAACTTCCTGATAACCTTGCATGGTGGCCGTTCCGAAACCGGTGATCAGTCGCCCTACACGAGTGTGTTTACATCCCTTTGGGCGTCAGAGGTTTGCACAATCAAATTGTGCTTTGATTTGATACATTTTACGATCCTCGAGATTAATTTAGGAGCATCGATTTCTCGGACCTTCCAAAGCAAAGATGCCAAGAAGACTGGCGGCATCACTACGTTGGATGGCAATGCTGATTCGCAGAGCGAAATATTTGCCAGCCATAGAAAAAAGTTTACTCGGGTCCTCCTTACAAAAGTTAGGAGCAGTGATTTCACTAGACTTAACAAGAAGGCTCAGGGTCCGAAACAGTGGTGGGTTGGAGAGGAGGCCTATGCCCTGCAGTGGGTTGACAAGGGATTTAATTGAATGCAAGAAACGCTTTCAAATCGTCTGACTCCATAAATGTATCCTCACCTCTTCAGCCAACATCATCCAGTCACCATTGCCTATGCCCAGGCCTAGCTGGGTGACGGCTCCCTCCAAAGGAACCAACCTATCCGGGAACTGTGGCTGGTGACCGTGCAGGTAGTCGAACAGCTGGAACGATCAAGTTCATACACTGTCTAGGGTCTTCCACTGTATTGGTACTATATATAATCTTGTTTTTATTCATAAAACACTCAAGGATGAGAAGTAACTCGACTCGTACTCGAATCCAGCGAACATATCGCGACTTTAGGTCCGAAGAGCTCAAGTTCAACTTCTCTCTCCCTTGCTATGAAGGACTCAGTGTCCCTTCAGGGAACATTGTGGAGAGAATTTTTTATAAGATGGATGTCCTTCAGATATTGTGCTAAACATAAAAAATTAATTAAAGTCTACTCTCACTGCCCACTGATACGTAATAATAAACAAACCGGATCTTTCAAGATGGCGTCGAGTCGCTGTTCAAGGGTCTTTCCCTTCTTGGACCGGAGCAAGATGTAAATCTTCTTAATATCGGACGATCTGGAATCAAGGAATTTTTTTTATACCACATGGGTGGCAAACAAGCATGCGGTCCGCCTGATGGTAAGCGGTTACCGCCGCCTATGGACGCTTGCAACAACAGGAGTATCACTCGCGCGTTGCCGACCCTACAGGACTCTTTTCACATCCTTCTTGAAGAACTCCATGCTGTACTCTCCAGGGAAAACCTCAACGGGGAGCTCATTCCACAGCCTGAGCGTTCGGGGAAGAAAACTCCTTTGGAAGCGCACAGTGCGAGACCTTTGTAGTTCCAAGGTATGGGGATGAATTCCCCGTCGATGGCGAGAGGTGCGGTGGTAGAAGGTGGAAGTGGGCGTCATGTCGAAAAATTTTGCAGAATACTCCCCGTTATACAAGCGGTAGAATACACACAGGGAGTTATTGTTATTCTGTTGATCCGTTTCTGCCGCCCAATTTTATTCGGCCGCTAATCCTGGGTATGTCAGAGTAACTATGAAAGTAGAGCCGTGGTGGCCGAGTGGTTCGAGCAGTTGCCTGCGACGCAAAGGTCGCAAGTTCGAATCCCGACTGTACCAATGAGTTTTTTCTGAACTTAAGTACAGTGATTAGTCACACCACGAGCTTTACGGTGAAGGAAAACATCGAGAGGAAACCTGCATACGTCTGAGAAGAAATTCAAAGGCGTATGTATAGTCGTGCTTGAGTAACGGCGATGGACTCGCCATCTGTCACGTTGGCACCTAATATACCTCTGGCGGAAAGTGGGTGTGTGGGTATTGCCTATACATTTCTGCCTACCCCTTCGGGGACCCTTGTGGGAGGGCGTGAGGATATAACTATGAAAGTAATATAATAACATCTGAGGTCCGTTCTCCTTGTAAACTGTGCGGCGTAACGACATGAGATCAAATCCGCAATGAAGACATTTTCAAAGTAACTTTCATGAGCAAGGGTGTGGTTGTAAACATGAAGATAGGCATGTTACATTGGCTTGGACATATGGAAAGATTGATGAAACAATGCGAATGCGTGGGGAAGAGGAGGCACTGTAGATCGAATCAAACGAATACTCAAAGATGGGAACGTCAAATGTACCCGAAACCTGCGAACATGCATGAAGAGGCTGCTGAATGAGATGAAGCGAAAGAGGTTTGTAAGTCTAGAGAGAACTGGCACTATCTCTCTGCCTTCACGGAATGGGACTGCGCCACGTCTATGTATATGTTTTTAACCTTTTGGTTCAGTTTTGTAATTATAATGTTCTCATTAGCATGTATGCCCTACGAATACGTAGATATAAATCGAATCTTTTTAACGTGATAATAAATAATAGTTATATTATACTATTTGTCCAGACAATGTCCAGCACGTTTTGTCGAAAACTACATTAATAAGAGAACTAAGAAGACGGCACGCCTCTCTAAAGGTTCTCCTAAGAAGGCAGAGGCCCAACACTTTTTGCCAGAGATATATTTTAAATTCCAACGTGACTGATTTAGAATCCATGAATTACTCAATCCGCCGTGACTCGACTATACATACGCCTTTAAATTTCTTCTCAGACATATGCAGGTTTCATCTCGATATTTTCCTTCACCTTAAAGCTCGAGGTGTGACTAATCACCGTACTTAAGTTCAGAAATAATTTATAGGCACAGTCGGGATTCAAACTTGCCATCATTATGTTGCATGACTTAGTAATTGCGAAGTTATGTTTTATCAAGGTTCTTCGTGGCGCGTATGTAGCAAACTACATTTATAACAGAGCTAAGAATAAAGCGTACCTAAATAGTTTCTCCACCAGATGCTTCCCCAGGAACCCTGAAGCTCCTGTGATGAAGACGACCGCGCCCCTGTAGAACTGCTGTATGGGGGATGTGCCGAGCTGCATCGCTTCGTACATGGGCTGCTGGCGGGCCAGGACTGCCGCCTCCAGTTCTTGGGCCGCATCCATGATCTGGGACGGAGCAAGCATCGAGCACAGAGATCGTGTCACCGTTTCTGCTCCTGACAGAATTTTTCTTGGGGAAGGTGGTGAGGGTAACTTTATATGTCATACCCTAGTTGTGCCCAACTAAATTAAACTCTAATCTAAGCCGTGGTGACCGAGTGGTTCGAGTAATTGCCTGCGACACAAAGATCGCAAGTTCAAATCCCGACTGTACCAATGAGTTTCTGAACTTAAGTACAGTGATTAGTCACAACACAAGCTTTACGGTGAAGGAAAACATCGAGAGGAAACCTGCATATGTTTGAGAAGCAATTCAAAGGCGTATGTATAGTCGTGCTTGTGTAACGGCGATGGACTCGCCATCTGTCACGTAGGCACCTAAAATATATCTCTGGCGGAAAGTGGGTGTGTGGGTACTACCTATACACCTCTGCCTACCCTTTCGGGGACCCTTGTGGGAAGGCGTGAGGATAAATTAAACTCGTTCCGCAGGAGGGTGTCAAGAGCCTCTGGTAACAAGCAGGCAGCTTGTCACCAGAGGCTCCAATCAATCAGCGTGATAGTTCTTTGTGCAGCATGTAAGCCATGGTCTCAACGACAAAGGCCGCAAATATAAGCTCTTCAGAGGCATGCATACTTGCAGCGTTTGAGTTTTTCCCGCTGCAGCAGCTAGCAGCTAGCAGATAATTTTTGTACAATAATGTAGAATTCTGTGCCATAACAGTTTTTTAGAGAAAAAGAAGTTGCGAAATTACAAACCCACTTTGGAATCACGTCAAAATTTCAATAAATCAAAACGTATTTACCAATTTTAAGATTCAAGCAGATACCTTGTCCTCCGTCTGCAGCACAACTGTACAGTTCAGAGCACACGAGTGAGCCAGCTGTTCATTCTTACTTGCCATTTTATTACTTTTCGGGATCAGAGTTCGAATCATTGGGTGATTAAAATGTAAAACAATTGGCGGTTTTTACTTCCTATTGTATATATACTATTCGGTCACCATATTTATGTCTGAGTGTGTCTGTTTTTCAGTTTATCATTGTGATTATCTTGCGTCAAGAACGGATACACTACAAAATACGATGACTAAGGATTTCGATGTTAAAATGTACCTTCCCCTCACGCCTTTCCACAAGGGTCCCCGAAGGGGTGAGCAGAGGTCTAACACCTACTTCTCGGAAACATATTTATTGCATATACCCCGGGACAATTCCACACAAATTGACCTCGTCCCAAATTAAGCAAAGCTTGTGTTATGCTAATAAGACAACGATATATTTATAAATAATAATATATCCTCACGCCTTCCCACAAGGGTCCCCGAAGGGGTAGGCCGAGGTGTATAGGTAATACCCACACACCCACTTTCCGCCAGAGGTATATTAGGTGCCAACGTGTCAGATGGCGAGTCCATCGCCGTTACTCAAGCACGACTATACATACGCCTTTGAATTTCTTCTCAGACGTATGCAGGTTTCCTCTCGATGTTTTCCTTCACCGTAAAGCTCGTGATATATTTACTTATATTTATTTAGATATATACATAAATAGCCGTGGTGGCAGAGTGGTTTGAGTAGGTGCCTGCGACACAAAGGTCGCAAGTTCGAATCCCGAGTGTACGTACGCGAAATGAGTTTTTACGATTAGTTATTATTCAGTTATTAGTCACACCACGAGCTTTACGGTGAAGGAAAACATCGAGAGGAAACCTGCATACGTATGAGAAGCAATTCAAAGGTGTATGTATAGTCGTGCTTGAGTAACGGCGATGGACTCACCATCATTCATGTTGACACCTAAAATATTTCTCTGGCGGAAAGTGGGTGCCTACCCTATATATATATATATATATCTAAATGCATGGGACATCCAAGACTAAGCACGCGTCTTTGGATGTCTCCTCAAACGTATGCAGATTTCCTCTCGATGTTTTCCTTCGCCTTAAAGCTCGTTGTGTGATTAATCATTGTACTAACGTTTATAGAAACTCATTGTTACTTTCGGGGCTCGAACTTGCAATCCTTTGGGTTGCAGACAACTACTCGAACGTTAGTTCGAGTAGCTCAGGTTACCTACTTATTAGGCTTTAAGTTAAAAATGTAATTTGTTTCATTATGACGCTTAAAATTACATTGGTTGGCACATGGCTGTTAACGTAGCCGCGATCACCGCGCTTAGAACTATCATAAACGGATGTTCGCCAGTTGTTTGACAAAGGGTCCATAGAAAGACCCTTTCATGATGTCTGCCAGATGTTTGTAAGAGACCCAATTTTTGCATTGTGAGAGAAATTGTGTTTTTGAAGCAAGAGGATAGGACAGTCTTAGCGACGGAGACGCAGCGAACATTTGTCCTGGTGATCGCGGATTCGTTTATCCTCGCGTCTGAGTCTATCGTATACATAACTATCATATACACTCATAATAATAATCTTTATTTACTCACAAAGCATTTCTTATACTTAATCTAGTGACCAGAGTCTCCTTTTAAGCAAGGATGCCTGTGTTCGGAGACTCCGCTCTTCTATAACTACGAGTAACATTATATGTGTGTGGTGTGTGTGTGAGAGACTGTACGTGTGTGTGTATATGTGTGTGTGTGAGTGTGTGGCAAATTATAATTATCTCGACTCAGAATTTTGCTAAATAATAGTTAAAGATGTTTATTATCCGCAAGAATGGTAATAATTCATCGAATTCTGTCTCGCTCTCCGACATTAATATAATATGCAATGTTGTATTTCCGCTTCCCTTATACACGTGAACCTAGCCACTGGCACACCTCTATTAGAGTACGGTAATATTCGTACAGTTTAATGATGTCAATGCGGCCGAAGTCGCAGACAAATGCTAGGTTATAGTACGACAGAATGTGCTACATTTATTCGCAACAATTACAATTACATAGCAATTACATAAGCGAACAATCGTACATAATGATACGAAGCCAATACATATGCAATACCTACTCGGCGTGTTTTTGCATGATCGTCGAAATAATATGTTGATTTAAGCTTTTTCCAATATGTGTCATGTTTTAAAGTTAAAATATAGTCCATGACATCATGATACCGATACGAAATATTGCCGGAGTGAAGATGAACGTAAGACAATGAATTGTTGTGGTGGCCGAGGGGTTCGACTAGTTGCTGGCTTCCATAAAGACTGCAAGTTCCGGCTGTACCATGATTTTCTCTGTTTTTCTTCATTAGTCACACCACTTTACGGTGAAGGAAACATCGAGAGGAAACCTGCATATGTTTGAGAAGGCATTCAATGCATACTTGAGCAACGACATCGGACTCGTCATCTGTCACGTTGGCACCTAAAATATATCTCCGGCGAAAAGTGGGCGTATGGGTACTGCCTACACACCTCTGCCTACACTTTGGGGAATCTTGTGGGCAGGCGTGAGGATATATTATTATATACATTTTATAATTTCTACTTTTAGATTAGATGCCTTGATATCAGTTTTAATGTATATTATATCGATTTTCTAAACTCTATGGTCCGCCATGGAGTGTGTTTTAATTGTAAAAACCTAAAGGAGTAACCGCCATTTTGTACTGGCGGCCATTTTAGATTTCGAATTATCATGGTGTGCTGTATTCTGCTAGGCTCGATTGGTAGATCGTTTATTTCATGAGTATGTTGAACAGGTTTTGGAATAGTATGTGTAGTTGGAACGTGGTGTTCCACTGCCACTTCTTCCACACACTAAGAATAAAAACACATTTTATATCTTTAATCGTTTAATGAAAACTACAATGCAACAATGAGGCAAATTCTGAACTTTGTTCCACGATGCTGCAACGACGCTGACCAACCATTGACCCTACCTATTATAATAATTATGTCTCCTACTAATATTATAAATGCGAATAGCTGGATTAACTGATACTTATATGATCAAGAAAAGAAATATGCTAATTAATTGAGAACAAACTTTTTATGTATCTATCTATCTAAATGAAATTTTGCAGGGGCACATCTGCTAGTCTGAAATAGGTTGATTAATTTGATATATATTTGTTACTTATATCAAAGAATAACTGAACAGTACACCATGCAAAGGTCAATAGTTTCCACACTACATACAAATAAAGGGACATAGTCAAATAGTGGACAATTCCCAAAATCTTTTGTTTCTTTACGCCGTACGCAGTGTCTCTCAACCCGTCCTTCATGATGTACTTCCTTATCCCGATGCCCCATACGCATACCATCTCCTTCCAGTCTATGGACCTGATGTCGAAGTTGTACAGCAGCTGGTCTGTAGGGGACATTCTGCTGAACAGGGCCCGCAAATTGTCATCCTTAAAATTCCATTCGTTTGTCGAAAAGAACAAATATTTTAGTGACATTTGATATAGCTTTGTGTAGAGTTTGACAGCCCTGGAATGGTAAAAACATTGTTTTTTTGACATAACGAATACGTAAAATATGTGATCGAATCAAAATAAAATTGAGATCAAAGTCATTATTTTCACGTAAAAATTACGTACGTAAAAATCAGCTGTAACGAAAGTTATAGAAATGGTTTCTGTAGAAATCCCGCGAAACACTGTTTAGACGTACATACATACATACATACATACATACATACATATCATCACGCCAAGTCCCTAACGGGGTAGGCAGAGAGTATAGAGCGCCAGTTCTCTCTAGACTTACATACCTCTTTCGCTTCGTCCACATTCATCAGTCTCTTCATACATGCTCGTCGGTTTCGAGTACTCTTAACGTTCCCGTCCTTGAGAGTCCGATCTATTTGATCCAGGTAGTTGGAACGTGGCCTTCCTCTGCCTCTTCTTGCACACACTTTTGCTTTGTATATCTGTTTCGTCAATCTTTCTTCACTCATCCTTTCTATGTGTCCAAACCAACGTAACATGCCTTTCTTCATCTTTACAATCACGCCCTCATTCACGCCAGTTGATTTGCGAATCTCTTCATTGCGGATTCGATCTAATATCGTTACGCCGCACATTTTTCGAAGAGATCGCATCTCGACTGCATTCAAGCTATTTTCATACTTCCTCTGACATACCCAGGATTCGCTGCCATACAATAAGGTAGGTACCAATATCGCGTTGTGGACAGCAACTCGAGCATTCTTGCTCAGACTTTTACTGCCCATCAACGCCGACATGGCTCCATTCACCTTATTTCCGGCAGTTATCCTTCTTTCAATATCTTTTTCATACTTTCCATCTCGTGTGAACATGCTTCCAAGATATACAAATTCATTCACTTGCTCTAGAATTTGCCCATTTACCGATATTGCACACTCGGTCACTTGTTCATCTCTTTCGAATACCAGAACCTTAGTCTTGCCAGCGTTTAGGCGCAGCCCCTTCTTTTCACATTCTTCTTTCATTATGGTAACTAGTGACTGCAGTTCGCCCTCTGATGACGCCAGTAAAACCGCGTCATCGGCGTATAGTAGGCAGTTGACCACTAAGTTTCCCATTTTCACTCCACATCCGTTCGTTCTTAGTGCTCTCAGACAGTTATCTAGATATATAATGAACAGCCAGGCAGACATGATACACCCCTGTTTGACCCCCGACTTCACATCAAACCAGGGTGACATCTCACCGTTAACCCTAACGCACGCCTCGCTATCACTATAGAGTGATTTCACGGCATGCAGTAGGGAACTGCTCACTCCATATCCAGGCAACACGTCCCAGAGTTCCTTTCGTACGACTCTATCAAATGCCTTCTCTAAGTCGACGAAAGCGCAGAAAACCCTTTGGTTAATATCCAGAAACTTTTCCGCGATTCCGCGAAGCGAGAAGGTTTGATCCATACATCCTCTTCCTGGTCTAAATCCACCTTGGGATTCCCAGAGAAACCTTTCGGATCGCTCTTGCATTCTTATCGTCAGGATCTTCGTGTACACTTTACTAGCTAAGCTGACCAAGCTGATGGCTCTGTAGTTGGAGCAGTCCAATCGTGATCCCTTTCCTTTATAGAAAGGCACGATGACTGCTCGCCTCCAGTCGTCCGGAACATCACCCTTTTCCCAGCAAAGATTGCATAGCAAATAGATGACGTCCCAGACCGCTGGTCCACCGTACTTGATCATCTCAGCCGTAATCCCATCTATTCCCGCAGCTTTTCCACATTTCAGACTTCTTATCGCACTTACAATCTCTCCCATACTTATTTTATCCGCTATAGGATCCTCGACAGATTCTGTTGGAGGCAGCTCTATGAGTAGATCAGCGGCATCATCATCATACATATCTTTGTAGAATTCACTCCATCGCCTGAGGACGTCAGTTTTGTCAGTAAGTATGTCATTGTCCTTCGAAATAATCACATTCATCCTACTACTGGCTGTAACACAATTTCTGGACTTCTTAACTTCTCTCCAAAAAAGTTTTGCATTGTCCTTGAAATTATGCGACAGTTTTTCGTCTACAGTCATTTGGAACCTCTCACGCTTCTGAGCTATTATCTCTTTTGTACGATTTTTTTGCAGGCGATATTTTTCTTTCATCTTTTCTTTCATACTTTCACTTGAGCTGGACATAGCCAAAATGTCTTGCCTTGCATCCTTCTTCTTTTTAACTTCTTCTTTCACTTCATCATCCCACCAACCATCGCCATTTTTGGTTGTCCGCCCTTTCGAAATGCCACAAACCTCTTTCGCGGCGCATAAAATGCTGGACTTAAGGAACTGCCAACAAACATCGACACTCTCAAACACATCTTTCGGGGGACAGGCTAGCTGTTCAGATACCCTTTCTTGATATCTGTCTCTAATAGCCGCATCTTGAAGCCTCCAGCTTTTGATGCGGTCTGCGACTGCAGAACAGGGACCCCCAGCACGGGATCGCCAGCCCGCGAACAGACCTCTTATTCTAGTTATAACCAGAAAGTGGTCCGTTCCCAGGTCGGCTCCCCTATACACCCTGGTGTCCATCACCTGTGTTCTGAGTCGCTGATCTATTAGAAACAGATCTATCATGCTTCGCTCATTTTCACTCATTTTTCGCTCATTATGACGTCATAACTATATTAACATGTTCAGTCTCCTTCCTGTGTCCATTCAGTTAGAACTTACGAGGGCACTTCTTTAATCTTGATCCTGAACAAGGCGCATACTGCGTCTACTATGTATGCGGGGATGTAGTGGAACAGCCAGGTAAGGAGCCAATAGATGAACGGATTCCCTGTTAGTAGTGCACAGCCATACCATATAGCTTTTGGGGTTGCAAACCGCCATCGAACTTCACCTGTTAGAGTTCTTATAACAAATCCTGAAAATACAATCCACGCTTGAAAATAGGAAACATATTTCCGCCATCCGATCTTCCAAGGGTTTTCTACACAAATATGGAAAGAATAAAAAGTAGAAAGATTAAAACTATGGAAAGCTATTAGTTGGTAAGATATTGTTTGAAATGTGGCACTATTTGTTAGGTGGAATAACACATACTATTCAGGCATAACTGAACCAACCAACGTCGCCTTACATTTTTGACATAAAATATTTTTTCACTTCTTCGAGCCTTTTGTATTATACACACATAACGCCCAGTAGGGCGCCAGTTCTCTCTAGACTTACATACCTCTTTTGCTTCGTCCACATTCATCAGTCTCGCCGGTTTCAAGTACTCTTGACGTTCCCGTCCTTGAGCGTCCGATCGATTTGATTTAGCTAGTTGGAACTGTCTTCCTCTGCCTCTTCTTGCACAAACTTTTGCTTTGTATATCTATTTCGTCAATCTTTCTTCACTCATCCTTTTTATGTGTCCAAACCAACGTAACATGCCTTTCTTCATCTTTACAATCACGCCCTCATTCACGCCAGTTGATTTGCGAATCTCTTCATTGCGGATTCGATCTAATATCGTTACGCCGCACATTTTTCCAAGAGATCGCATCTCAACTGCATTTAAGCTAGTTTCATGCTTCCTCTGACATACCTAGGATTCGCTGCTATACAATAAAGTAGGCACCAATATCGCGTTGTGGACAGCAACTCAAGCATTCTTGCTCAGACGTTTACTGCCCGTCAACGCCGACATGGCCTCATTCACCTTATTACTGGCAGTTATCCTTCTTTCAATGTCTTTTTCATTCTTTCGTGTGAACATGCTTCCTAGATATACAAATTCATTCACTTGCTCTAGAATTTTCCCATTTACCGATGTAATACTCTCAGATACCAGAACCTTAACCTTGCCGGCGTTTAGGTGCCGTTCTTTTTGTATTTTTCTTTCATTATGGTAACTGGTGTTTGAAATCTCTCTTGCATTCTAAGCGTCAAGACCTTCGTGTTTATCTTACTAGCTCAGCTGATGACTCACAAGTTTGAGTAGTCTAATCGTGATCCCTTTTCTTTCTTCTTTCTGATTCGTTCATCTTTGATTGATGAAGATTTTGTTGGATGTACATCTATCTGCAGCATCATTGACGGGGCCTTGAGGGCCTCGTCGCTCGATCGAAATATGAGCAGTGATGCGCGATGAGCGTTATGCGGGGATCGAATCAAGCGAGAGTTAGACGCACACACGGCGGGAGTTCATGCGCGCGGGCTCGGGGTTCGAACTAACTCTAATGTCACTGTATATCAAGCAGAATGAGAGCTGAGAGAAGAGCAGAGTTAAGCACACGCGCCGCCTCGGGCGGGGGTCCTCCGCACTCCCCCCGGGCGGACGTCACACCCGCACTTCTATATCGGCCGGAGGCCGGAACTGCACTGTTGTATGGGTTGTATTGAAACGTCACTGTCAAAAGTCACCGGCTAACCGGAAAGCGCGCGCCGCGTTCCGTTCCGCCAACTGGCGGAAACAATCATCATCATACATATATTTGTAAAATGTATAATCCCGGACACAAAAAAATAGCAAACAAGTAAAATTTACACGAGGGAAACCGCGGGGTACAGTCCTTTGATAACCTTCCTTCCTTAGCACTCACCTATTCTAAACTGGCAGCCTGTACTGCTGATGTTGTATATAGGTAGCTGTGATGCAGTGTCAGCAGTGTCCCACGCCGCGGCGAGAGTGGCGTTATTCACGTAGTCCACTGGAGCAAGATTCATCTTCACATCCTTTACCAAAGCCATGTGACCCACACCTAAGCCTATTGTCGTGATGATCTGTAATCGTAAACAGTGTATAAACACATATACATTTATAGGATGAATCCGACTTGAACAGATAACATATGGGTTTAGACATGTTATAGAATGATTTAGTAACAGAAGAGAGGTAGATCCTATTCCAAGGACCTAGATCAAATTTGGGAAAAAAATTACATTCATGAATGCAAAAGCCAAGGGTACTCGAAACTGACCTTTTAAGAAATTAGGAAGGCGTCTAGTCTGTAAGTCCAGAAGAAACTGGCGCTGTACTCTCCCTGCCTACCCCTTGAGGGTCTCCGCGTGATGATATATCAAAAGTGAATCTTTACTTACCCCACTTATACTGTTTATAGCTGAAGTATCTATCCAGCCTGGAGAAGGTTCCTTGTGTGCAGAGATTACTGAGGAAGAAATGAGAACAATATGTACATTATGGAGCCGAGTCAGAGGTCAGAGCAGTAACCTGCAACTACAGGTTACGCCGGTTGGGTTCATATGTGTCTGCAGCTGTGTATTTTGTGTACGCGAGCGTGTTTGTGGACGTGTTCGTGTGTCACTAACAAAGTATAACTCACCAATAGGAGGCCTCACAATGCAGACTGGAAGGTCATCAGAGAAGATGCGCACTTGCTTCTCCGCTATGGCTTTCGTGAACACGTATGTATTGGGCCAGTCCTTGATGAGGCTGGAAAAGTTCGGCTCAAAATGACTTGGCTACTTTTCTTACCCTTATGGAACTACCAGCAGGAATTAACACTCTGCTCGACCTTGCCCCTATCCTACTAATGTAATGGACTCACTTGGCAGTAGCGCAGTCCAGTCTGGCCGCCTCCATTTCTTCGGCCATCTGTATGATGGCGGCGGGGGGCATGGGGCTGGGGTACAGCCTCTCCTCGACCTCTCGCCCTATCCTGCTCTCCGTGGCAAACGCGAAGGCCGTTGACACGTGGACGAAGGACCTATAACAAAGCGTGAATAGCCTGTAACCCTAATTGTCCTATTGTAATATTTCATTCATACGTATCATCATGGCAAGACACTGACGGGGAAGAAAAACAGTAGAGGACCAGCTCTCTTAACATTTACAGACCTACTTCGCCACATCATCGGTCACATTTTCGCTGTGCTGTAATTCTTTACTTACATATATACATACATTTCATCACGCCAGGTCCCTAACGGGGTAGGCAGAGGGTATAGAGCGCTAGTTCTCTCTAGACTTACATACCTCTTTCGCTTCGTCCTCATTCATCAGTCTCTTCATACATGCTCGTCGGTTTCGAGTACTCTTAACGTTTCCGTCCTTGAGCGTCCGATCGATTTGATCCAGGTAGTTGGAACGTGGCCTTCCTCTGCCTCTTCTTGCACACACTTTTGCTTTGTATATCTGTTTCGTCAATCTTTCTTCACTCATCCTTTCTATGTGTCCAAACCTACGTAACATGCCTTTCTTCATCATTACAATCCCGCCCTCATTCACGCCAGTTGATTTGCAAATCTCTTCATTGCGGATTCGATCTAATATCGTTACTCCGCACATTTTCTAGCTATTTTCATACTTCCTCTGACATACCCAGGATTCGCTGCCATACAATAAGTTAGGTACCAATACGCGTTGTGGACAGCAACTCGAGCATTCTTGCTCAGACTTTTACTGCCCATCAACGCCGACATGGCTCCATTCACCTTATTTCCGGCAGTTATCCTTCTTTCAATATCTTTTTCATACTTTCCGTTTTTTACATCTTTTACATCTCGTGTGAACATGCTTCCTAGATATACAAATTCATTCACTTGCTCTAAAATTTGCCCATTTACCGATATAGCACACTCGGTCACTTGTTCATCTCCTTCGAATACCAGAACCTTAGTCTTGCCAGCGTTTAGGCGCAGCCCCTTCTTTTCACATTCTTCTTTTATTATGGTAACAAGTGACTGCAGTTCGCCCTCTGATGACGCCTTACTGGCGCGTTAACCACGTCATCGGCGTATAGTAGGCAGTTGACCATTAAGTTTCCTATTTTCACTCTACCTCCGTTCGTTCTTAATGCTCTCAGATAGTTATCTAGATATATAATGAACAGCCAGGCAGACATGATACACCCTTGTTTGACCCCCGACTTCACATCAAACCAGGGTGACAACCCACCGTTCACCCTAAACTTTACTTTTCTTTAATTCCGTTTAATTTACGTTAATTCTTTACTTTATAAGTTATAATTGTACAGGAAATTATTGACGCAGCGAAAGCCACCTCTCATGGGTTTGTTATGGACCTCGTGGCAAATGACTTGCTAGCGATCCTTCAACAGAAACTGGATGAATGATGTATGCAAGTACAGACTGGGATCTACAGGTGCAGATAACAATAAAACCTCATTTATCAGCCCCTTTAAATTTGCTCGCCGATTTGGAGTACTCATAACGTTCCCATCCTTGAGTGTTCGATGTATTTTGTCTAGTTATTTGGAATGTGGTTTACCATTACTTCTTCCACACACTTTCGCGGTGTGTATCTGTTTGGTCAACCTTTCTTAACCTTTAGATCATCGTTCACGCCAGTTGCTTGGCGAACATCTTTATTGCGGATTATTTCAAAAAGTTTAAAATACATCCAGTTCCACCACTTATTGCCTTACTTGAGGTGCTTGCATGCGAGCCCCAGCCGCAGAGCCTCCCTCGTCCCCCGGACATTGGTCAGGGTGGCCACCGCTAAGGGCTCATCGAAACGGGTCGTCGCAGCCACGTGGAAGATTACATCCACCTGAGAGAGGACATATCAAGAGCACTTGAATGAAATAAAACATTTTGATGGTATCATCCTCCGGCGGAAAGTGGGTGTATGGGTATTACCTATACACCTCTGCCTACCCCTTCGGGGACCCTTGTGGGAAGGCGTGAGGATACAAATTAATATAAACAGTAAAATACAACCCCAGATTAATCAGGAACAGAAATTTCATAATCAAAAGTTGCATAAATGACTTTATTCGATTCTCGATTTCTTCTTATGTGAGTGAGAAGAGCCGCAATATAACTTCCTTATCACCTTACATGGTGGCCGTTCCAAAATCAGTGGTCAGTCGGTGTATGGCGATACACGAGTGTGTTTACATCCCTTTGGGCGTAAGAGGTTTGCACTATCAAATTGTAATTTGATTTGATACATTTTACGATCCTCGAGATTAATTTTGGAGTATCGATTTCTCGAACCTACCAAAGCAAAGATACCAAGAAGACTGGCGGCATTGCTACGTTAGATGGCAATGCTGATTCGCAGAGCGAAATATTTGCCAGCCCTCTAGTCACAGAAAAAAGTTTACTTACAAAAGCTAGGAGCAGTGACTTCACTAGACTTAACAAGAAGGTCTAGGGTGCGAAACAGTGGTGGGTTAGAGAGGGATATACGCCCTGCAGGGGGTTGAAAAAGGATTTAATTTAATGCAAGAAGCGCTTTCCAATCGTCTGATTCCAACAATGTATACTCACCTCTTCAGCCAACGTCGTCCAGTCACCATTACCGATGCCCAGGCCTATCTGGATGACGTCTCCCTCCACAGGAACCAACCTCTTCTGGAACTGTGGCTGGTGACTGTGCAGGTAGTCGAACAGCTGGAACGATAACGTTCATACACTGTCTAGGGTCTTTCACTATATTTGTACTACATATCTTGTTTTAAAGTGATCGAACAATTAGGGATGAGAACGTCATGAGTACTCAAACTGGCGAGCGAGTCTGATGTACGTGGATGCAGCGAATGACTTTAGGTCTGAAGAAATCTGGCGCTCCACTCTCCCTGATTATTAGTATCTCGGTGTCCCTTCGGGGAACCTGTAGAAAGGTATTTTTATGAGAAGGATGCCCCTCAGAAACCATATAATAATAATATATCCTCACGCCTTACCATAAGGGTCCCTGAAGGAATCGGTGTCTAGGTTGTACCCACACACCCACTTTCCGCCAGAGATAAATTTTAGGCTAAATTTTTTAAGAGAGGTAGGGCATAACGGATTAAGAGAGGTAGGGCATAACGGATTCTCCGTTCGAATTTGGAGCTGCCCGACTGGGACAGGACCTCCACCTTATAGAAGTCCGTAGCCAATTAACAATTTTTTTTTGTGTTGTGTTCCTACGTGGTGAATAAGGTTTCCAGTAATGAGCTCCTTGGGGAGGGGGGAGGATTGTTATATTTTGTTGGCAACCGAGGGATTAGACCTATTATGTTGCCAACACAGTATAACTCTCTGAACACAGAGTGGCAACGCGCAAGTGATACTTAGGTATCGTGAGCGTAAATAGGCTACGGTAACCGTTTCCCATCAGGTGGGCCGTATGCTTGTTTGCCACTCTTGATGTATAAAAAAAAAATAAAAAAAAATGGTGCCAACGAGCCAGACAGATTCAGAAAAATTTAGAAAATTTAATTGTAATCGAGACACTGTATGTATAGAGAAGACTGGCGCTCTACTCTCTCTGCCCACTGATACGTAATAATAAACGAACCGGATCTTTCAAGATGGCGTCGAGTCGTTGTTCAAGGGTCTTTCCCTTCTTGGACCGGAGCAAGATGTAAATCTTCTTAATATCGGACGATCTGGAATGAAAAAAATATTGATATTGTTATTCTGTTGATCTGTTTCTGCCGCCCAATCTTTACGGCCACTTATCCTTGTTATGTCAGAGTAAGTATCAAAGTAATGATCAAAGTAGTATAAATGCAGCTGAGGTCCGTTCTCCTTATAAACTGTGCGGCGTAACGATATTAGATTAAATCCGCAATGAAGACATTTTCAAAGTAACTTTCGTTAACAAGAGTGTGATTGTAAACATTAAGATGAGTGAATAAAGATTGACAAACGGATATACAATGCGAATGCGCGTGGAAGAGGAGGCACAGGAAGACCACGTTCCTACCTAGATGAAATCGATCGAATAATAAGGATGGGAACGTCAAAAGTACCAGAAACCTGCGAACATGCATGAAGAGGCTGCTGAATGAGATGAAGCGAAAGAGGTTTGTAAGTCTAGAGAGAACTGGCACTATCTCTCTGCCTTCACGGAATGGGACTGCGCCACGTCTATGTATATGTTTTTAACCTTTTGGTTCAGTTTTGTAATTATAATGTTCTCATTAGCATGTATGCCCTACGAATACGTAGTGTTGCGATGGAAGGTTCTGGAGGTCTTGCCGTGTGAATGCCATGCCAAACAACAACACTTAGCCGGAAATATAGACAAAAATAGGCAATTAAGAAAGGGCGGAAACAAGTTTTTTCGTCGCCCGGCCATTGTTCTGCGGATGCATACACACGGCAATTCTACGAAAGTCTTAATGGCGGTCTCGAACCTTCCACCGATATCTAGTATATCGTGCCGGTGCCATATATAAGGCGGTACCCGATGGGCACGGGTAGTCAGTTTAGTTGAGTTAGTTTAGTCAGTCAGTTAGTTGAGTTAGTCAGTTAAGTTCAGTTGATTGCGGAATAGAGTTCTCTCCGAGTGAGTGTGATCACAAGTATTTTATAAGTGTCTTAGTGAGTGTTACAGTGTTAGTGAAGTATTTCAGTGCCTAGTGTTTACTGTGTTCTACTGTTACTGTGTTGTAGTGTACACAGAGTAGAAGTGTTTCAGTACCTAGGGTTTACTGTGTTTTACTAGTACTGTGTTGTAGTGATCAGTGTTATAGTGAATAGAATTGTAGCGAATAGTGTAAGGATTCATCGTGCAAGTTTCCGGAATTATTCTGTGTATAGAATAAAGTGTCGTTGAGTGTAACAACCAGCTATCATTAAATTATCCCGAACCCCAGCTCGTAACAGTAGGTAAATGTGGATATAAATAGAGTATTTTTCTGTGGTTTATAGCAATGTGAACTGCTTCGTACTATTTGTCAAGACCTATGTCCAGCACGTTTGTCGAAAACTACATTAATACCAGAACTAATAATTATACAATATCACGCCTTCTCTAAAGGATCTCCTAAGAAGGCAGAGGCCCAACACTTTTTGCCAGAGATATATTTTAAATTCCAACGTGACTGATTTCGAATCCACCGCCGTTACTCAAGCATGACTATACATAAGCCTTTAAATTTCTTATCTAATGTATGCAGGTTTCATCTCGATGTTTTCCTCCACCATAAAGCACGAGGTGTGACTAATCACTGTACTTAAGATCAGACAAAAATATCAGCACAGTCGGGATTCAACTGCCAACCATTATGTTACATGACTTAGTAATTGCGAAGTAATGTTCTATCAATCTTCTTAATCGATCTTAGATCGAATCCGCAATTAAGAGAGTCGCAAATCAACTGGAGTGAATGAGGGCGTAATTGTAAAGACGAAGAAAGGCATGTTACGCTGGTTTGGATATATAAAAAGGATAAGTGAAGAAAATTTGACGAAACAAAAGCAAATATACAAAGCAAAAGTGTGTGCAAGAAGAGGCAGAGGAAGACTACGTTCATACTACCTGGATCAAATCGATCGGACGCTCAAGGACGGGCACGTCAAGAGTACTCGAAATCGACGAGCATGTATGAAGAGACTGATGAATGTGGGCCAAGCGGAAGAGGTATGTAAGTCTAGGGAGAACTGGCGCTCTCACTCTCTACTCTCTGCCTACCCCGTTAAGGACTCGGCGTGATAATATGTATGTATGTTATGTTCTATCAAGGTTCTTCGTGGCGCGAATGTAGCAAACTACATTTATAATAGAACCAAGAATCAAGCTTACCTAAATAGTTTCTCCACCAGATGCTTCCCCAGGAACCCTGAACCTCCTGTGATGAAGACCGCTGCGCCCTTGTAGAACTGCTGCATGGGGGATGTGCCGAGCTGCATCGCTTCGTACATGGGCTGCTGGCGGGCCAGGACTGCCGCCTCCAGTTCTTGGGCTGCATCCATGATCTGGGACGGAACAAGCATCAAGCACAGAGATCGTGTCGCCATTTCTTCTCCTACCAGATTTTTTCTTGGGGAAGTTGTGAGGGTAACTCTATATATCATACTCTAGTTGTGCCCCACGGCTTTGTCCGCGTAAATATTGATTTTGTTTGTGTTTTATTTTATACAATATTTTTTTCTGCGGCTTCTCCCGCGTGGAGTTCGAAAAAGTAGCTTGTGTATTTCCCTGCTAGAATCGGTACAGCCGCTATGCCTTGAAAAAGCAACATACTTTTATAATATTAGCCTATGAAGGCTAAATACATTTTCTTAAAATCCTATGTCCTACATAATCTCGAAAAAGTCCTAAGTATACGCAATCACCTTTTCTACTTGCAGCCAAATCGGCTCAGCCGTTTTGCCGTTAAAGAACTCGTTGTTCCGCGGGAGGGTGTCAAGAACCTGCCTTCTTGTTATGCCCCGATCAAACGGCGTGATAGTTCTTTGTGCAGCACGTAAGCCGTGGTCTCAACGACTAAGGCCGCAAATATAAGCTCTTCAGAGGCATGTATACTTGCAGCGTTTGAGATTTCCCCGTTGCAGCAGCTAGCAGCTAGCAGATAAGTTTTGTACAATATTTTAGATTTTTGTGCCATAACAGTTTCTTATGGAAAAAGAAGCTGCGAATATACACACTCACCTATTTACTTATTGTAAGATTCAAGCAGATACCTCGCCTGTCCGTCTGCGACACAACTGAATAGTAACTTTCACGCGATTGAGCCAGCTGTTCATTCTTACTTGCCATTTTATTACTTTTCGGGATCAGAGTTCGGATCATTAGCTGATTGAAATGCAAACCATTTGGTGGTGTTTTACTTCCTATTGTATATATACTATTCGGTCACCATATTTATGTCTGAGTGTGTCTGTTTTCAGTTATCATTGTGATCATCTAGCGTAAAGAACGGATACACTACAAAATCCGATGAATAAGAATTTTGATGTGCCTATGTTCAAAATCTTCTCCTCACGCTTTCCCACAAGGGTTCTCTGAAGGGTTGGCAGAGGTGTGAGAGGTGGCAACACCTACTTCTCGGATACATATTTAAGTGTCAATCTGAAAGATGACGAGTCCATCGCCTTTACGCCGGTAATATTCGTACAGTTTAAAGATGTCAGTGCGACAGTCGCAGACAAATGCTAGTTTATAATGCCATGCAGAATGCGCTACATTCGTGCAATTAAAAAAGCTAACAATTGTATATAATGATACGATCCTAATACATATGCAATACCTACTCGATTGTTTTTTGAATTATTGTCGAAATAATATGTTGATTTAAGCTTTTTCCAATATATTCCAGTATGTCATGTTAAAAAGTTAAACTGTTAAAAAGTTAAAATGCTTGTGCAGACTTTAATCTTCCCCATGATCGACTATGGTGATGTGTGTTATACCGACCTGAATGCAGATCTGCTCAATAAACTGGACCGACTTCTCAACAGTTGCATTCGATTCATATTCAATCTGCGTAAGTTTGATCACGTTTCTTCTTACCGCTCCCAACTGACATGGTTACCTTTTTTTTATACAACAAGAGTGGCAAACAAGCATACGGCCCACCTGATGGGAAACGGTTACCGTAGCCTATTTACGCTCACGATACCGAAGTATCACTTGCGCGTTGCCACTCTGTGTTCGGAGAGTTATAGTGTGTTGGCAGCATAATGGGTTTAAACCCTCTGCTTCCAACACAATGTAATAATCCTCCCCCCTCCCCAAGGAGCTCATTACTGGAAACCTTATTCACCGCGTAGGAACACAACACAAAAAATTGTGTTATTTGGCTACGGACTTCTGTAAGGTGGAGGTCCTGCCCCAGTCGGGCAGCTCCGAATTCGAACGGGAAACCCGTTATGCCCTACCTCTCTTAAACCTATTCGTACCTATTCGTCAGCGACGTAGTTTGCGGTCAGTGACTATGCTCTTCACTCGCCTTCACTGTCCCAATGCTCCTTCTTATCTTACTTCTCACTTTCAGTATCGTTGCTGTAACCATGTTATAAACTTACGCTCTGCCGACAATCGTCTCCTCCTCTGTCCCACCCATAGTTCTACTCTTGTTCATTCTTCTTTCCCTGTCCAATCGGTCTTGCTCAGGAATGGGCTCCCCCCGGAAATCAGGATGTGTAATAGCCGTGATACATTTAAAGCGAAAGTGAAGCAGCTTTACTACCGTCATGCAGAAACTGAGTAATATTTATGTGTATTATATGATATATATATATATATATGTATATATATATATATATATATATATATATATATATATATATATATATATATATATATATATATATATATGTACATGTATTATTAGTATATTTATTCGTATTTATACATTATCTATTATATAATTAGATGTATGATATTATTACATATTATATTGCATAGTATATTATAATAAGAGCCGTGGTGGCCGAGTGGTTCGAGCAGTTGCCTGCGACGCAAAGGTCGCAAGTTCGAATCCCGACTGTACCAATGAGTTTTTCTAAACTTAAGTACAGTGATTAGTCACACCACTAGCTTTACGGTGAAGGAAAACATCGAGAGGAAACCTGCATACGTCTGAGAAGAAATTCAAAGGCGTATGTATAGTCGTGCTTGAGTAACGGCGATGGACTCGCCATCTGTCACGTTGGCACCTAATATACCTCTGGCGGAAAGTGGGTGTGTGGGTATTACCTATACACCTCTGCCTACCCCTTCGGGGACCCTTGTGGGAAGGCGTGAGGATATATTATTTTATTATTTATATATTATAATAAAATATATAGAATTTATGTTTGTATTTACCATTTGTTTATTTCTTTTATAGCCTGCCATGCCTATCTCTGCATCACCCAAAGGTTAACTGGTAGATAATGCTTTCGGCATTAAGTTCGCCTTAGCAAAATGTTTTGCAGTAAGTTTAAAAAAAAAAAAAACTTTCGTACATGACATCATGATACCATTTCAAAATATTGCTCGAGTAAAAAGAAACGAACGCATGCATTGTTGTGGTGGCAATGGTTCGAGCAGTTGCTTGCTTTCACCAAGATTGCAAGTTCCGACTGTACCATCCGTTTCTCCTAAATTCAGTGATTGGTCACACCACTTTACGGTGAAGGAAACATCGAGAGGGAACCTGCTTATGTTTGAGCAGATATTCAGTGGCGTATGTATAGGCGTGCCTGAGTGACGGCATCGGACTCGTAATCTGTCACGTTGGCACCTAAAATATATCTCCGGCGAAAAGTGGGCGTATGGGTACTGCCTACACACCTCTGCCTACACTTTGGGGAATCTTGTGGGCAGGCGTGAGGATATATTATTATAAATTTTAAAGTTTCTACTTTTTCATTAGACTCCTTGATATTATTTTATATCCTCACGCCTTCCTACAAGGGTCCCCCCGGGTAGGTAGATCCTTTCTTTTAAGTTGGATCAAACTGCACACGGTGTGCAAATTTGATTGAAATCGGTTAAGTTGTTTAGGAGCCCATCGCGGACTTAATTGCCATAAAAAAGGTTGTAGTGTGTCAATCTTATAAGATAGACATATGCTGTCGCGGACTTTTTTTTAGAACTTTTAAAGAGGAACAATTCTCTCATACATGATATTTGTGTAACTTAAACCGTTTACGCAGCGCACGCAACGGAAGCTCTCAAAAAGGAATATTTTTTCCCGTTCTGGCAACATTATTCATTTATGCTTCGCTCCTATTGGTCGTAGCGTATCATAATTCATAATTCTTTATTGCTCTTCCACTTACAATAATATCACATTATATATAATATCAGGGTATACAGTGGACCCTGTTGGGCACAGCAACTTGTGAGAGGGACACAAATTATAAAAAGAGGAACAATGACTTATTCTAGCCTTAAAATATAACCATAACTTAAATTTATTTACCAAAAAAAATATATATTAATAGAGACTTAAAAAAAGAAAAATATTTATATAAATAGAAACTTAAGAAACTATTTTTAGGAAACAATTATCTAATCTTGTCTTGCATAAACTCTTCTATAGTGTAATAACATTTTTCAAACAATAATTCTTTAACTAATTTTATATATTTATTAAAATTATTTTCACTCCTTATTCTATTAGGGAGTTTATTAAATATATTAATTGACATAACGAAGGGGCTGTTAGTGTGTAGTGTCAGTCTTGATGTTGGTTTAATTAATTTATTTTTACGTCTCAACGAGTATTTTACGGGTATGTCGTCATATCTGGTATAAAATATTGGGTTTTTCTGTATAAATTTATAAATTTCTAATATATAAATACATGGTAGTGGTAATATTTTAAATAGTCTGAAGTAGGGCTTGCAACTGTCAGTATTAGTTATATTGGCCAGTATTCTCACTAATTTTTTTTGTTGTATGGAGAGTGAATGTGCATTAGTACTATTTCCCCATAGAATTATGCCATATGTGAGCCACGAGTAGGCATATGCATAATATGTAGTGAGTGCTGTGTTATAGTCTGTAGTTTTTTTTACCTCACGGAGAGCATATGTAAACTTAGATATTTTAGTCTCAATTTTTTTTATGTGTGTTTTCCAATTTATATGTGTGTCTATTGTTAAGATAATTTATATGTGTGTCTATTGTTAAGATAATTTATATGTGTGTCTATTGTTAAGCCGAGTAATGGGAAATGTTCTACTTTCTCAAGGATTTTATTGTCAAATTTAAAGTCAATGTTTAGGGGTATTTTTTGATATGGGTGGTAGGACATTATTTTAGTTTTTGTAAAGTTAATTTCAAGATTATGTTCCTCTAACCAGTTTTTTGTTTTTTGTAGGATGGAATTCAGCTTTAAATTTAAATTTGTGGCATTTTGGCATGATGTCAGTATCGATACGTCATCAGCAAAAAGTACACAGGGTTCATTAATAATTTTTGGAAGGTCATTTATGTATATGAGGAACAGTAAGCAACCAATCACACTACCTTGGGGTATCGATGCATTAACATTTATCTGATTTGATCGTATAGTTTGTATCTCTCCAGTGATTTCATTCCGGTATTCTAGCTCTACGTATTGCTTTCTATTTTGTAGATAGGATGTGAACCATTTGTGTGGTAGGCCGCGTGATGTTATATAGCCTAAAGCAACTATTCAAGACAAAAATAATTTTTCAATTCCAACTAGTATTTCCTGAGATTAGCGCGTTCAAACAAACAAACAAACTCTTCAGTTTTATACTATTAGTATAGATACATTGTTTTGCTGAGTTTTGAGCAAGCAAATTGAGGTCAGTGTTGAAAAAAATCTTTAACACTATAAAAGTTATTGTCATTCAGCCATTTATATAATTGAATTTTAAACTGCCTATAGCTTTACAACTTTTATTTACTAGGTAACTTATTATATACCAGTGCTAACTAACTACAAGCCCGTAAGTAATATAGATTGTCTAAGCTCTATGGTCCGCCATGATGTATGCTCTAATTGTAAAACCCTTTCATTTGATACCCATATAAAGGAGTAGACCACACAATTAGGAAACCTGCCATTTTGTACTGGCGGCCATTTTAGATTTGGAATTATAATGGTGTGCTGTATTCTACTAGGCTTGATTGGTAGATCTTTTATTTCATGGGTATGTTAAGCATGCTGTGAAATAATATGTCTAGTTGGAACGTGGTCTTCCTCAGCCACTTCTTCCACACGCTATCTTCTTCAAGAATAAAAATATATTTTAAATCTTTAATTATTTAATGAAAACTACAATGCAATAATGAGGCGATAAACGAACCTTGTTCCGCGATGCTGGAACGACTCTGAGCGACCATCGACCCTACCTATTCATAATATTAATTACGTCTCCTACTAATATTATAAATACGAAAGTTTGCGAGCATGTTTGTTGCCCTTTCACACAAAAAACTGAACGGTATTGATTGAAATTTGGCCCAGAAATAGCTGGAGTAACTGCTAAGACATGTTGCGTGTATGTTCAAAATGTTACAGGGGGCGCAGCTAAACACAAATCGTTTTATTACTTTGATAATATATGTTTATTACTTAACTCAAATAATAGCTGAAAAATACACCATGCAAAGGTCAGTAGTTGCCACACTACATACAAATAAAGGGGCATAGCCAAATAGTGGACAATTCCCAAAATCTTTTGTTTCTTCACTCCATACGCGCTGTCTCTCAACCCGTCCTTGATGATGTACTTCCTCAGGCCGATGCACCATACGAGCACCATTTCCTTCCAGTCTATGGACCTGATGTCGAAGTTGTACAGCAGCTGGTCTGTAGGGGACATTCTGCTGAACAGGGTCCGCAAATTGTCGTCCTTAAAGTTCCATTCGTTTGTCCCAAAAAACGCATATTTTAGTGACATCTGATATAGTTTTGTATAGAGCTTGACAGCCCTGGAAAGGTAAAGACATTGTGTTTTGTTGACATTGCGAATACAGGATGCCTTAGAAAGGAAATTGAACAGTTGCTTATATAATAGGGCACAATAATGGGATGTTAGTAAAAGTAAACACTGTATATTACATACAACAAAAGTGGCAAACAAGTAAGCGGCCCTCCGATGGAAAACGCTTATTGCAGCCTTACACAAACATTTTTGTTTTTTGCCTACGGCCTCCTATAAGGTGGAGGTCCTGGTCGGGCAGCTCCAAATTCGAACGGGAAACCCGTTATGCCCTACCTCCCTTAAAATAATCTTAATGAAATATATATGGTTTCTGACAAAATCACATAAAACCTTGTTTCGAAGTATGTATAACTGTCTATAATAATGTTGTAATTTCGTCATCTTTGGAGCTATTTGCTTTATTGAATCGTCATGAGGATATACACAACACCCCATAACTTTTAGAAGACGACTTTTCTTTTGTTTCTAAGGCACTCTGAAAACATCAGCTATGACGTCATAACTATATTAACATGTTCAGTTTCCTTCCTGTGTCCATTCAGTTAGAACTTACGAGGGCACTTCTTTAATCTTGATCCTGAACAGGGCGCATACTGCGTCTACTGTGTATGCGGGGATGTAGTGGAACAGCCAGGTGAGGAGCCAATAGATGAACGGATTCCCTGTTAGTAGTGCACAGCCATACCATATAGATTTTGGGGGGGCAAACTGCTGTCGAATTTCAGTCTTGAGAGTTCTTATAATCAATCCTGTAAATCCAATCCAACCCTTAAAATTATGAATAGCATATTACCTCTATCCAATCTTTCAAGGGTTTTTTTACATTAATATTACAAAGTGGTAAGATTTAATCTATAAATTCATTCTTATCCTCCTAACTATGGTTCCACTGTTAAATATGTATCTTTTTAAGAAACATATTTAACATCGGAGCCATGGTGGCCGAGTGGTTCGAGTAGTTTCTGCAACACAAAGATTGCAGTTTGAGTTTTTCTCTTAGAACTTAAGTACATTTATTAGTCACACCACGAGCTTTATTACGGTGAAGGAAAACATCGAGAGGAAACTTGCATACGTCTGAGAAGAAATTTAAAGACTTAAGGTCGTGCTTGAGTAATATCTTGCGTATTCCCACTATCCCATTTAGTCCAGTCCATAAAGTTTATGAAGATTTTTGTTCTATTTTCACGCAAAAGCAACTGACTGGAGTGAACACATTTTTTAATGGAACGCATCAACAACAAAGTACAATAAAGTTATGTATGCGAGCATTCTTGCTCACACGTCGGCATGACCCCACTTTATTGCCGGCAGTTATCTTTCTTTCAATGTGAAATGTGTCTGTTCTTCAAATGAAAGTATGAGTTTTAGTATATCTTGGAAGAATGAGCCTCCAAGACATACAAGTTCATTCACTTGCTCTAGAATTTGCCTATTTGCTCTGTCACCTCTGTCAAAGAGATGTCTTTCAAATACCAGAAATAGTCTTGCCGGAATTTAGGCACAGCCCCTTTTTTCTTATTCTTCTTTCACTATGGTAACTAGTGTCTACAATTCCACTACCGATAACGCCCGTATAACTTGGTAATTTTCACTCCACATTAGTTGATTTTTAATGCTCTCAGACAGTTATCTAGATATATAATGGACAACCAAGCAGACATGACACACTCTTGTTTGACATCTCACCCAAACCAGGGTAACATCTCACCGTTAACCCTAACGCACGCTCAGCTTTCACTATATGGTGATTTCACGGCATGCAGTAGGGAGCTGCCCACCCATATTAAGGTAACACGGCCCAGAGTTCCTGTCGTACGACTCTATCAAATGCCTTCTCTAAGTTGGCAAAAACGCAGATAACTCATACCTTCCCATAAGGGTCCCCGAAGGGGTATGCAGAGGTGTATAGTGTAGCGGATGTAACATCTGCCACAATGCCCACCACGTTGACACGCCACTTCCGTCTTCTGCCATAGCCAGGGAGTGGTGATCGTGTCAATATAAGCCAAAGCAAGTCATCTATTAGGACATTCTATGAGTTGTCGTGTCTCTGTCCGCTCTTTTATTACACCCCGTTTCAATAGTTAGTACCCACACACCAACTGTCGCACGCAGATAACTCTTTGGTTTATATAAAAAAAAAAATCCAACGATTCCGCGAAGCGAGAAGGTTCGGACTTCCATAGCTCTTACAACCTCTCATATACATATTATTACGAGCTGGGGTTCGGGATAATTTAATGATAGCCGGTTGATGCACTTTAAACGACACTTTATTCTATTACACTGAATAATTCCGGAAACTTGTACGATAAATCAGTACACTATCACTATAGCACTATTCACTATAACACAGTACTAGTAAAACACAGTAAACCCTAGGTACTGAAACACTTCTACTCTGTGTACACTACAACACAGTAACAGTAGAACACAATAAACACTAGACACTGAAACACTTCACTAATACTGTACACTCACTATAGTCACTGATAAAACACTTGTGATCACTCGCACTGAACTCAACTGACTGAACTGACTCTCTCAACTGAACTCACTAACTAACTCTGACTGAACTAACTGTGCCCATCGGGTACCGCCTTATATATGGCACCGGCACGATATTCTGGATATCGGTGGAAGGTTCTAGACCGCCATTAAGACTTTCGTGGAATAGCCATTTAAATGCATCCGCAGAACAATGGCCGGGTGACGTAAAGAAGTTGTTTACGTCCTTTCTTAATTGCATCCTTTTGTTTATATTTCCGGCTAAGTGTTGTTGTTTGGCATGGCTTTCACACGGCAAGCCCTCCAGAACCTTCCATCGTAACAATATTATATCGCCTATAGGATCTTCGATAGATTCTTCTCATGAGTAGATCAGCGGTATCATCATCATAGTGACATTAAGTGGGAGAAGCTGTGGGGCACAATACTTCAGATAATCCTACTTCCTTAGCACTCACCAATTCTAAATTGACACCCAGTATTGCTAATGTTGTATATAGGAAGCTGTGATGGAGTGTCAGCAGTGTCCCACGCCGCGGCGAGAGTGGCGTTGTTCACGTAGTCCACTGGAGCGAGATTCATCCTCACGTCCTTTACCAAAGCCACGTGACCCACACCCAAGACCATTGCCGTTATGACCTGTAAGCGTTTATGTGTATGTATAAAAATACATATACATTGCTATCACGAATCCACCTTGATCGGATTCGCAAAGCACCTGGCGTGAATGAGGACGTGATTGTAAATATGAAGAAGGCATGTTGGATAAGATATAATATTAAACAATGATTTGATGACAGATATACAAGAACCGTGGTGGCCGAGTGGTTCGAGCAGTTGCCTGCGATGCAAAGGTCGCAAGTTCGAATCCCGACTGTACCAATAAGTTTTTCTGAACTTAAGTACAGTGATTAGTCACACCACGAGCTTTACGGTGAAGGAAAACATCGAGAGGAAACCTGCATACGTCTGAGAAGAAATTCAAAGGCGTATGTATAGTCGTGCTTGAGTAACGGCGATGGACTCGCCATCTGTCACGTTGGCACTTAATATACCTCTGGCGGAAAGTGGGTGTGTGAGTATTACCTATACACCTCTGCCTACCCCTTCGGGGACCCTTGTGGGAAGGCGTGAGGATATTGTTATTGTTATTGTATATACAAGAAAAAGTGAGTAACAGAAGAGAGGTAGACCCTATTCCAACGACGTAGATCAAATTCAAATAATCGAAACCGGCATTTCATTTATGAAGATATGAGAGACAGGTCTAGTCTGTAAGTCTAGAGGAAACTGGCGCTGCACTCTCCCTGCCTACCTCTTGAGGGTCTCTGCGTGATGATATATTATAAGTAAATCCTTACTCACCCCACTTAGACTGTTTATAGCTGAAGTATCTATCCAGCCTGGAGAAGGTTCCTTGTATGCAGAGATTACTGAGGAATTGAGAAAGATATGTGTTAAGAGAAGGGCATAGCGGGTTTCCCGTTCGAATTTGGAGCTGCCCGACTGGGGCAGGACCTCCACCTTATAATAGAAGTCCGTAGCCAAATAACACAATTGTTTGTGTTGTGTTCCTACGCGGTGAATAAGGTTTCCAGTAATGAGCTCCTTGGGAGGGGGAGGATTGTTATATTAGTCTCAACTAATCCCTTTGCTGCCAACATAAGGGGTTATACTGCATGTATAACTCTCCAAACACAGAGTGCAACGTGCAAGTGATACTTCGGTATTGTAAGCGTAAATAGGCTGTAATGGGCGGTAATGTTGTATAAAAAAAAATTACATTACAGAGCTGTATTCAGAGGTGATTGGTCTGACCACTGTCAGAGTAGTCACCTGGCCACTCTGGCCACCATACAGGCTACGCCAGTTGGATTCATATGTGTCTGCAGGTGTACACTTTGTGTACGCAAACGTGTTTATGGACGTGTTTGTGTGTCACTAACAAAGTATAACTCACCAACAGGAGGCCTCACGATGCAGACTGGAAGGTCACCGGAGAAGATGCGGACTTGCTCCTCCGCTATGGCCTTCGTGAACACGTATGTATTGGGCCAGTCCTTGATGAGGCTGGAACAATTTGACTAAAAATTACTTGGGTTATTTTACCCTATGGAACTACCAACAGGAATTGACACTCTCCTCAACTCCTCCCCATCCTACCAGTAATGGACTCACTTGGCAGTAGCGCAGTCCAGTCTGGCCGCGTCCATCTCCTCGGCCAGCTGTATGATGGCAGCGGGGGGCATGGGGCTGGGGTACAGCCTCTCCTCGACCTCTCCCCCTATCCTGCTCTCCGTGGCATACGCGAAGGCCGTAGATACATGGACGAAAGACCTGTACCATAGCGTGAATATAGTCTAAAAGCGTAGTAGTTAAAGATATAATAAAAACTTCGAGTTTGATTCGCCGTTAGTACTCATATAAGACTCGCAAAAAGTTTACAAAGCATCTAGTTCCACCACTTATTTTTCGCCTTACTTGAGGTGCTTGCATGCGAGCCCCAGCCGCAATACCTCCCTCGTCCCCCGGACATTGGTCAGGGCTGCTACCGCCAATGGCTCATCGAAACGGGTCGTCGCAGCCCCGTGGAAGATTACATCCACCTGAGAGAACATATCAAGAACACCTTGAACTAATTCATTTTAGTAATAAAAGAAATCAAACGATACAATTGATGTTATCTTTCATATAAACAACGAAAATACAACATCGGATATAATCAGAAAGGAGAATCAGCTGGTGGCAAACCACTTTGGATGACAATGTTGATCCGCAGAGCGAAATATTCGCCAGTCCTCTTGTCGCAGACCTCAACAAGTTTGCTCGAGTCCTCCTTCCAAAAATTAGGAGCAGTAATTTCACTAGACTTAACAAGAAGGTCCAGGGTCCGAAACAGTGGTGGGTTGGAGAGGAGGCCTACGCGCTGCAGTGGGTTCACAAGGGATTTAATTGAATGCAAGAAGCGCTTTCAAATCGTCTGACTCAATAAATGTATCCTCACCTCTTCAGCCAACGTCTTCCAGTCACCATTGCCGATGCCCAGGCCTAGCTGGGTGACGTCTCCCTCCACAGGAACAATCCTCTCCAGGAACTGTGACTGGTGACTGTGCAGGTAGTCGAACAGCTGGAACGATCAAGTTCATACACTGTCTAGGGTCTTCATACACTGTATTATACTACTCCTCAAGGATGAGAAGTAAAGGGTACTCGAATACAGCGAGCATGTCCTATGAACGTGGATGCAGCGAATGTCTTTAGGTCTGAAAAGCTCTGGCACTCCTCTAAATCAAATCAAAATCAAAATCAAAATATTTTATTCAATGTAAGGGACACAGGGAACACTTATTGAACGTCACAATTTTGATTTTGATTTTTTGATTTTGAAATAGTATCTATTACGTAACCCGTATTTTGTTTTGCACGATCATCACAATTAATTGTTAACTAACAAATTAATTGGTAACTCTGGTTTTTTTTGTTTTTGTATTTGCAATTATATTTATACAATATTTGAAGGTGACAGAAAACAACTGTTTGGTATAATTTGTAGACTCTACTATTGTATTATAATAAATAATATTTATTTCACTAACACAAATGACAACAGGTATATAATGATAATAATAGAATAAGAAAAAAAAAGTAGTGGCTGATTGGTTCGAGTTGCCTGCAACACAAAAGTTGCTAGTTCCAAGTATACTACGTCTATGCCTACCCCTTCGGGGACCCTAATGGGAAGGTGTGAGGATATATTATTAATAACTAGCTTATGCCCGCGGCTTCGCCCGCGTGGAGTTCGAAAAAGTTGCTTATGTATTTTCCTGCTAGAATCGGCTCAGCCGCTATGCTGTGAAAGAGCATCATACATTATAATATTAGAACGTTGAATTTTCGGGATTAAAAAAAAAAAGTAGCCTATGTCCTATTCCTAGATATAAGCCATCACGATTTCAACTTTCAGCCAAATCGGTTCAGCCGTTTTGCCGTGAAAGAACCGCAAACATTCAAACTTACAAACTTTCACATTTATAATATTATTAGTTCACAAAAAAAAAAAATGGTATGAAACTTTATTTGCAAATGACGGATGTAGAACTAACTAACAGATAAAATATTGGACCCACTGGCTAATTTCCCCTTACCGCCCCTGGTCTTGAGGACGTTCCCGTCCTTGACCGTCCGATCGATTTGATCTAGTGAGTTGTGATGTGTCTTCCTCCGCCTCTTCATGCACACACTTTCACTTTGTATATCTGTTTCGTCAATCTTTCTTCACTCATTCTTTTCATACGTCCTGACCAACGTAACATTCCTTTTTTATAATATAAATAATAATATATCCTCACGCCTTCCCAGAAGGGTCCCCGAAGGGGTAGGCAGAGGTATATAGGTAATACCCACACGGTGCCAACGTGATAGATGGCGAGTCCATCTCCGTTACTTAAGCACGACTATACATACGCCTTTGAATTTCTTCTCAGACGTATGCAGGTTTCCTCTTGATGTTTTCCTTCACCGTAAAGCTCGTGGTGTGACTAATCACTGTACTTAAGTTCAGAAAAACTCATTGGTACAGTCGGGATTCGAACTTGCGATCTTTGTGTCGCAGGCAACTGCCTTTTTTCATTTTCACAATCACGCCCTCATTCACGCCAGTTGATTTGCGGATTCGATCTAAATCGTTACGCCGCACATTTTTCGAAGAGATCGCATCTCAACTGCATTCAAGCTATTTTCATACATCCTCTGACATACCCAGGATTCGCTGCCGTACAATAAAGTTGCCACCAATATCGCGTTCAGCGTCTCAACATCAGATTTTATTAATTACTCCTTCTTGTAGACGATTTACATGTAAATATGATCTTTCTCTACTCCTACGTAAAAGGGAACAAATGTTAAAAAAGGAAACCGTGGTTTTTTTTTTTTGCCGTTTCTTCTCCTAACAGGTTTTATTGAATCAAAATCAAAATATTTTATTCAACGTAAGGGACACAGGGAACACTTATTGAACGTCACGTTTAATATAAACTAAAGTTACCATCGTTTCCAAGAAAAAATACCTGCCAGGAGAACAAACGGCGAAACAAACTTACATTTGTTTCCTTTTACATAGGGGTAGGAAAGATTAAAGTTACATATATAAACTCTGTACAAGAGGAGCAATTCATTGCCATGCATGGCCATCATTAAAATTATCTGATGTTTTATAATAAGCCTTTTGAATTAATTTACTTTTAACGACAGCTTTAAATTCTACAAAAGTTAATTCAATTATTTTCAAACGTAGCTTATTAAAAAAGCGTATACCTTGCCCGACAAATGAGTTCCTATTGTAAACGGTGGTAACTGTAGTTTTACTGTCCACTAAGTTAAATAAAGATATTTTATTTTTAAAAATGTTTACAGCAATTGTTTTGTTTTTTTAATTGCACGACTAGTCGAACTCTGAGCCTCATAATATCCTCACGCCTTCCCACAAGGGTCCCCGAAGGGGTAGGCAGAGGTGTATAGGTAATACCCACACACCCACTTTTCGCCAGAGGTATATTAGGTGCCAACGTGACAGATGGCGAGTCCATCGCCGTTACTCAAGCACTACTATACATACGCCTTTGAATTTCTTCTCAGACGTATGCAGGTTTCCTCTCGATGTTTTCCTTCACCGTAAAGCTCGTGGTGTGACTAATCACTGTACTTAAGTTCAGAAAACATTGGTACAGTCGGGATTCGAACTTGCGACCTTTGCGTCGCAGGCAACTGCTCGAACCACTCGGCCACCACGGCTATAAAAGATATTTTATTTGAAAAAATATATAGAGCAATTGTTTTGTTTTTTAATTGCACGACTAGTCGAACTCTGAACCTGAATTGTAGATAATCGTAATTTGCGATCGGCGAACGGGCTGTTATTTTTAATCGTATTTAAGGGCTTCAGTCGCCTTGCGAACAGAGTACACGATACATCTGCCCGAATTCCGTTGATAATAGGTAAGTTTTTTTTTTTTTTTTATATACAACAAGAGTGGCAAACAAGCATACGGCCCGCCCGATGGAAAACGGTTACCGCAGCCTATTTACGCTTACAATACCGAAGTATCACTTGCGCGTTGCCACTCTGTGTTCGGAAAGTTGTACTGTGTTGGCAGCATATTGGGACTAATCCCTCTGCTGCTAACACAATACAACAATCCTCCCCCACCCCAAGGAGCTCATTACTGGAAACCTTATTCACCACTAGGAACACAACACAATAAATTGTGTTATTTGGCTACGGACTTCTATAAGGTGGAGGTCCTGCCCCAGTCGGGCAGCTCCAAATTCGAACGGGAAACCCGTTATGCCCTACCTCTCTTGTTATGCCCTACCTCTCTTATGATTTTATGATCGTCATCAGGGAATACATCTCAAAACCTTGAAAATATAACAAGAAATAAATATCGTTCGAGGAAGTTCGAGTACTACCTGCAATGATTGCAAATCCCAACGGTGACTTTTTGCCGGAACTTAAGTAGTGATTAGTCCCACCACGAGCCTTACGGTGAAGGAACACTACGAGAGAAATCCTGCATACGTTTGAGAAGACGTTCAAAGACGTATTTTATTTTATTTTTATATTATTTTATTTGGGGTAAAAAACATAACCTTGAACATAACATAATACATGACCTTATAGACTATAGATTATTCTAGAATAAAAAAAAGTTACTTATTATGTACCCAACACCATTACCCACGAATTAAAGTTATAAAGATATGCTGCTATTTACTACTGTAGGGTTGTATTCCATACATATAATCACGCCTCTTTCCCGTAGGGGTAGGCAGAGACCACTTCTTTCCACTTGCTACGATCCTTGCATACTTCTTTCGCTTCGTCCACTTTCATTATTCTCTTCATACATGCTCTTCGGTTTAGGGTACTATTGACCTGACCTTTTTTCAAGACGTCCCTAATTTGGTCTAGAAACGTCCGTCTAGGTCTACCCCTTCCAACACTTTCATTCACACTCGCCTTATACACTTTCTTCGTCAATCGTTCTTCATTCATTCTCTCGACATGGCCAAACCATCTCACCTGATATAAAGACGAAGAGTATTCCAAATTAGCCTACTGCTTTCTAAATGCAAATTGTTACAAAGTTAAAAATTCTACATAACATCTATAAGTCTTTTCGCGATTTGCGAGTTAAACATACTGAGAGATACATTAAATATATCGAGGTCAGTGAAGAACTCGTTATAGGATTGCATTATACGCCGCAAAGGCGCGCGCTCGCCTGCAATAGTACGACAAAGTTTGGGTGCAAAGTAACATTGAGTGTGGTTTACTCGTAGCCGTGTAGGGCGATAAGGTACACGGAGGTATATATTATGAGTAATTTCATTACAATCGAATTTATTATGGCAATTGTTGTGCAAAATAGTCTGATCCAAGAGCAATCTTCTCGCATGCAGTGTCGGGAGAGAATATTTCTTAAGAAGAAAATTATATGAAGACTGAAGACCTATGTAGTATGTAAAACGTATGTTTAGTTGAGCTTGAGAGACGGCGATGGGCTCGCCATTGGTCATGTTGGCACCTAAAAAGGCGATGGACTGGTGTCTGGGTACTACCTTCAAACCTCTGCCTATCCCTTCGGGTACTCTTGGGGAATGGCGTGAAGACGTATATAGACTTGGAACTAAGTAGTTTAGCAGTGTTTTAAAAAAGTTTTCTTCCGCAAACACTCAGGCTGTGGTATGAGCTCCCCGTTGAGGTTTTCCCTGGAGAGAACAGTATGGAGTTCTTCAAGAAGGATGTGAGAAGATTCCTGCAGGGTCGGCAGCGCGCTAGCAATACACCTGGTATTGCAAGCTCATGGCTCGTGTATACTCGTTTTTTATAATATGCTTTTACACTTCAGACCATGGATGCGGCCCAAGAACTGGAGGCGGCAGTCCTGGCCCGCCAGCAGCCCATGTACGAAGCGATGCAGCTCGGCACATCCCCGATGCAGCAGTTCTACAAGGGCGCGGTCGTTTTCATCACTGGAGCTTCAGGGTTCCTGGGGAAACATCTGGTGGAGAAACTATTTAGGTACGCTTGATTCTTAGTTCTGTTATAAATGTAGTTTGCTACAAACGCACCGCCAAGAACCTTGATAAAACATTACTTCGCAAATACTAAGTCATGCGTCATAATGATGGCAAGTTTGAATCCCGACTGTGCCGATAAATTATTTCTGAACTTAAGTACGGTGATTAGTCACACCTCGAGCTTTACGGTGAAGGAAAACATGGAGAGGAAACCTGCATACATTTGAGAAGACATTCAAAGGCGTATGTATCATGCTTGGTATAATATGACCAATCTTCATTGAATCCTTTTGCCGGCCGTCTGGTCTGGTAGTTAGAGCTCCTGACTGCGAAACTTGAGGTCGCCGGTTCGATTCCCGCTGAGGGCAGATATTTGTGTGATGAAAACGAGTATATAAATATAATAATAATATATCCTCACGCTTTCCCACAAGGGTCCCCGAAGGGGTAGGCAGAGGTGTATAGGTAAGACCCACACACCCAATTTCCTCCAGAGGTATATTAGGTGCCAACGTGACAGATGGCGAGTCCATCGCCGTGACTCAAGCACGACTATATGAATTTCTTCTCAGACGTATGCAGGTTTCCTCTCGATGTTTTCCTCCACCGTAAAGCTCGTGGTGTGACTAATCACTGTACTTAAGTTCAGAAGAACTCATTGGTACAGTTGGGATTCGAACTTGCGCTCTTTGTGTGGCAGGCAACTGCTCTAACCACTCGGCCACCACGGTTATCAATCTATGCATATAAGTAAATATACTGTTGCCTAGTTACCATAACACAAGCTTTGCTTAATTTGGGACTTGTGTGGAATTGTCCCAAAGTATTTATTTATTTATTCCAGATCGTCCGATATTAAGAAGATTTACATCTTGCTCCGGTCCAAGAAGGGAAAGACCCTTGAACAACGTCTCGACGCCATCTTGAAAGATCCGGTTCGTTTATTATGACGTATCATAGTATATATATACATACATATACATACATATCATCACGCCAAGTCCCTAACGGGGTAGGCAGAGAGTATAGAGCGCCAGTTCTCTCTAGACTTACATACCTCTTTCGCTTCGTCCACATTCATCAGTCTCTTCATACATGCTCGTCGGTTTCGAGTACTCTTAACGTTCCCGTCCTTGAGAGTCCGATCTATTTGATCCAGGTAGTTGGAACGTGGCCTTCCTCTGCCTCTTCTTGCACACACTTTTGCTTTGTATATCTGTTTCGTCAATCTTTCTTCACTCATCCTTTCTATGTGTCCAAACCAACGTAACATGCCTTTCTTCATCTTTACAATCACGCCCTCATTCACGCCAGTTGATTTGCGAATCTCTTCATTGCGGATTCGATCTTATATCGTTACGCCGCACATTTTTCGAAGAGATCGCATCTCGACTGCATTCAAGCTATTTTCATACTTCCTCTGACATACCCAGGATTCGCTGCCATACAATAAGGTAGGTACCAATATCGCGTTGTGGACAGCAACTCGAGCATTCTTGCTCAGACTTTTACTGCCCATCAACGCCGACATGGCCCCATTCACCTTATTTCCGGCAGTTATCCTTCTTACAATATCTTTTTCATACTTTCCATCTCGTGTGAACATGCTTCCAAGATATACAAATTCATTCACTTGCTCTAGAATTTGCCCATTTACCGATATTGCACACTCGGTCACGTGTTCATCTCTTTCGAATACCAGAACCTTAGTCTTGCCAGCGTTTAGGCGCAGCCCCTTCTTTTCACATTCTTCTTTCATTATGGTAACTAGTGACTGCAGTTCGCCCTCTGATGACGCCAGTAAAACCGCGTCATCGGCGTATAGTAGGCAGTTGACCACTAAGTTTCCCATTTTCACTCCACATCCGTTCGTTTTTAGTGCTCTCAGACAGTTATCTAGATATATAATGAACAGCCAGGCAGACATGATACACCCTTGTTTGACCCCCGACTTCGCATCAAACCAGGGTGACATCACACCGTTAACCCTAACGCACGCCTCGCTATCACTATAGAGTGATTTCATGGCATGCAGTAGGGAACTGCTCACTCCATATCCAGGCAACACGTCCCAGAGTTCCTTTCGTACGACTCTATCAAATGCCTTCTCTAAGTCGACGAAAGCGCAGAAAACCCTTTGGTTAATATCCAAAAACTTTTCCGCGATTCCGCGAAGCGAGAAGGTTTGATCCATACATCCTCTTCCTGGTCTAAATCCACCTTGGGATTCCCAGAGAAACCTTTCGGATCGCTCTTGCATTCTTATCGTCAGGATCTTCGTGTACACTTTACTAGCTAAGCTGACCAAGCTGATGGCTCTGTAGTTGGAGCAGTCCAATCGTGATCCCTTTCCTTTATAGAAAGGCACGATGACTGCTCGCCTCCAGTCGTCCGGAACATCACCCTTTTCCCAGCAAAGATTGCATAGCAAATAGATGACGTCCCAGACCGCTGGTCCACCGTACTTGATCATCTCAGCCGTAATCCCATCTATTCCCGCAGCTTTTCCACATTTCAGACTTCTTATCGCACTTACAATCTCTCCCATACTTATTTTATCCGCTATAGGATCCTCGACAGATTCTGTTGGAGGCAGCTCTATGAGTAGATCAGCGGCATCATCATCATACATATCTTTGTAGAATTCACTCCATCGCCTGAGGACGTCAGTTTTGTCAGTAAGTATGTCATTGTCCTTCGAAATAATCACATTCATCCTACTACTGGCTGTAACACAATTTCTGGACTTCTTAACTTCTCTCCAAAAAAGTTTTGCATTGTCCTTGAAATTATGCGACAGTTTTTCGTCTACAGTCATTTGGAACCTCTCACGCTTCTGAGCTATTATCTCTTTCGTACGATTTTTTTGCAGGCGATATTTTTCTTTCATCTTTTCTTTCATACTTTCACTTGAGCTGGACATAGCCAAAATGTCTTGCCTTGCATCCTTCTTCTTTTTAACTTCTTCTTTCACTTCATCATCCCACCAACCATCGCCATTTTTGGTTGTCCGCCCTTTCGAAATGCCACAAACCTCTTTCGCGGCGCATAAAATGCTGGACTTAAGGAACTGCCAACAAACATCGACACTCTCAAACACATCTTTCGGGGGACAGGCTAGCTGTTCAGATACCCTTTCTTGATATCTGTCTCTAATAGCCGCATCTTGAAGCCTCCAGCTTTTGATGCGGACTGCGACTGCAGAACAGGGACCCCCAGCACGGGATCGCCAGCCCGCGAACAGACCTCATCTTAATATATATATTTCTTGTGTGCGTGTGTATGTGACTGAACTCCTCCTAAACGACTGGACCGATTTTGATGAAATTTTTTGTGTGTCTTCAGATGGATTTGAGAATGGTTTAGATTCACAATTGGACCCGATAGGTGGCGCTGTGATCGGGTTTTAGGGCATTTACTTTTTTCACCCAAGCGAAGCTGGGCGGGACCACTAGTATATATATATATATTTATATAATATAATATATCCTCACGCCTTCCCACAAGGGTCCCCGAAGGGGTAGGCAGAGCGTATTACCCACACACCCACTTTCCGCCAGAGGTATATCAGGTGCCAACGTGACAGATGGCGAGTCCATCGCCGTTACTCAAGCACGACTATACATACGCCTTTGAATTTCTTCTCAGACGTATGCAGGTTTCCTCTCGATGTTTTCCTTCACCGTAAAGCTCGTGGTGTGACTAATCGCTGTACTTAGTTCAGAAAAACTCATTGGTACAGTCGGGATTCGAACTTGCGATTATATATAAATATATATATATATATATAATAAAGTGGGCATATATATATATATATATATATAATATAGCCGTGGTGGCCGAGTGGTTCGAGCAGTTGCCTGCGACACAAAGATGAATAAAAAACCCTAGGTACAATAACGCGAGCCATACCCCGGTTTCATACAATCGTAACATCACGCCGAGACCCTTATAGGCAAAAGGAGTAAAGCATCAGGTTTCCATTGACAGACAGACATTCCCTTCATTCTAGAGTGTATTCATAAATGCTCGCCGACTTGTCTTCATCCACGTGCATCAATCTCTTTATAAATGCACCATGGTTTGTCTTCATCCACATGCATCAATCTCTTTTTAAATGCACCCTGGTTTGTCTTCATCCACATGCATCAATCTCTTTATAAAAGCACCCTGGTTTGTCTTCCTCCCATGCATCAATCTCTTTATAAATGCACCCTGGTTTGTCTTCATCCACATGCATCAATCTCTTTATAAAAGCACCCTGGTTTGTCTTCATCCCATGCATCAATCTCTTTATAAATGCACCCTGGTTTGTCTTCATCCACATGCATCAATCTCTTTATAAATGCACCCTGGTTTGTCTTCATCCCATGCATCAATCTCTTTATAAATGCACCCTGGTTTGTCTTCATCCACATGCATCAATCTCTTTATAAAAGCACCCTGGTTTGTCTTCATCCCATGCATCAATCTCTTTATAAATGCACCCTGGTTTGTCTTCATCCACATGCATCAATCTCTTTTTAAATGCACCCTGGTTTGTCTTCATCCACATGCATCAATCTCTTTATAAAAGCACCCTGGTTTGTCTTCATCCCATGCATCAATCTCTTTATAAATGCACCCTGGTTTGTCTTCATCCACATGCATCAATCTCTTTATAAATGCACCCTGGTTTGTCTTCATCCCATGCATCAATCTCTTTATAAATGCACCCTGGTTTGTCTTAATCCACATGCATCAATCTCTTTATAAATGCACCCTGGTTTGTCTTCATCCACATGCATCAATCTCTTTTTAAATGCACCCTGGTTTGTCTTCATCCCATGCATCAGTCTCTTTATAAATACACCCTGGTTTTTCTTCATCCACATGCATCAATCTCTTTATAAATGCACCCTGGTTTGTCTTCATCCCATGCATCAATCTCTTTTTAAATGCACCCTGGTTTGTCTTAATCCCATGCATCAGTCTCTTTATAAATGCACCCTGGTTTGTCTTCATCCCATGCATCAATCTCTTTATAAATGCACCCTGGTTTGTCTTCAGCCACATTCGGTAGTCTCTTCATAAATGCTCTCTGATTCCGTCATATTATTTATAATAGTGATACACGGGTTGTGTACGAAACAGACAGAGATGATTTTGATCGTTCCAGCTTTTCGAGTACCTGCACAATCACCAGCCACAGTTCTCGGAGAGGTTGGTTCCTGTGGAGGGAGACGTCACCAAGCTAGGCCTGGGCATCGGTAATGGTGACTGGAAGACGTTGGCTGAAGAGGTGAGGTCGGATTGATAGAATGAGAAAGTTTGTAACCACTTCGTGTAAAGTCTAGTGAAATAAGCATAATTGGTTTAATTTTATGATAAGGTCTTATATGAATGTGATTATTTCGAAGGACAATGACATACTTACTGACAAAACTGACGTCCTCAGGCGATGGAGTGAATTCTACAAAGATATGTATGATGATGATGCCGCTGATCTACTCATAGAGCTGCCTCCAACAGAATCTGTCGAGGATCCTATAGCGGATAAAATAAGTATGGGAGAGATTGTAAGTGCGATAAGAAGTCTGAAATGTGGAAAAGCTGCGGGAATAGATGGGATTACGGCTGAGATGATCAAGTACGGTGGACCAGCGGTCTGGGACGTCATCTATTTGCTATGCAATCTTTGCTGGGAAAAGGGTGATGTTCCGGACGACTGGAGGCGAGCAGTCATCGTGCCTTTCTATAAAGGAAAGGGATCACGATTGGACTGCTCCAACTACAGAGCCATCAGCTTGGTCAGCTTAGCTAGTAAAGTGTACACAAAGATCCTGACGATAAGAATGCAAGAGCGATCCGAAAGGTTTCTCTGGGAATCCCAAGGTGGATTTAGACCAGGAAGAGGATGTATGGATCAAACCTTCTCGCTTCGCGGAATCGCGGAAAAGTTTTTGGATATTAACCAAAGGGTTTTCTGCGCTTTCGTCGACTTAGAGAAGGCATTTGATAGAGTCGTACGAAAGGAACTCTGGGACGTGTTGCCTGGATATGGAGTGAGCAGTTCCCTACTGCATGCCATGAAATCACTCTATAGTGATAGCGAGGCGTGCGTTAGGGTTAACGGTGTGATGTCACCCTGGTTTGATGTGAAGTCGGGGGTCAAACAAGGGTGTATCATGTCTGCCTGGCTGTTCATTATATATCTAGATAACTGTCTGAGAGCACTAAGAACGAACGGATGTGGAGTGAAAATGGGAAACTTAGTGGTCAACTGCCTACTATACGCCGATGACGCGGTTTTACTGGCGTCATCAGAGGGCGAACTGCAGTCACTAGTTACCATAATGAAAGAAGAATGTGAAAAGAAGGGGCTGCGCCTAAACGCTGGCAAGACTAAGGTTCTGGTATTCGAAAGAGATGAACAAGTGACCGAGTGTGCAATATCGGTAAATGGGCAAATTCTAGAGCAAGTGAATGAATTTGTATATCTTGGAAGCATGTTCACACGAGATGGAAAGTATGAAAAAGATATTGAAAGAAGGATAACTGCCGGAAATAAGGTGAATGGGGCCATGTCGGCGTTGATGGGCAGTAAAAGTCTGAGCAAGAATGCTCGAGTTGCTGTCCACAACGCGATATTGGTACCTACCTTATTGTATGGCAGCGAATCCTGGGTATGTCAGAGGAAGTATGAAAATAGCTTGAAAGCAGTCGAGATGCGATCTCTTCGAAAAATGTGCGGCGTAACGATATTAGATCGAATCCGCAATGAAGAGATTCGCAAATCAACTGGCGTGAATGAGGGCGTGATTGTAAAGATGAAGAAAGGCATGTTACGTTGGTTTGGACACATAGAAAGGATGAGTGAAGAAAGATTGACGAAACAGATATACAAAGCAAAAGTGTGTGCAAGAAGAGGCAAAGGAAGGCCACGTTCCAACTACCTGGATCAAATAGATCGGACTCTCAAGGACGGGAACGTTAAGAGTACTCGAAACCGACGAGCATGTATGAAGAGACTGATGAATGTGGACGAAGCGAAAGAGGTATGTAAGTCTAGAGAGAACTGGCGCTCTATACTCTCTGCCTACCCCGTTAGGGACTTGGCGTGATGATATGTATGTATGTATGTATAAGGTCTTAAGCAAATGATCGAGGCCACCCATGGCAAGATAGCTGGCGATTTCGTCCTGCCATATGATATGGCACCCTTCCGCGTGGCACGGATTTGGAATTTTTATCCTATTTTAGTTTAGAATTGTATTTTCGTTTGTTTTGATTTGCTTTATTATTGCAATGGATACATTGCTCTTCATATAGATATATATAGATACATTGTTCAAGTGTTCTTGTAATGTCCTCTCAGGTGGATGTAATCTTCCACGTGGCTGCGACGACCCGCTTCGATGAGCCTTTGGCAGTGGCAGCCCTGACCAATGTCCGGGGGACGAGGGAGGCTCTGCGGCTGGGGCTCGCATGCAAGCACCTCAAGTAAGGCAATAAGTGGTGGAACTGGATGCTTTATAAACTTTGGCGAGTCTGACAGGAGTAAAAACGGCGGATCAAACTCCGAGGTTTTTATTATATCAACTACGTTTTGAGACTTTATTCAAACTATGGTATAGGTCCTTCGTCCACGTGTCCACGGCCTTCGCGCATGCCACGGAGAGCAGGGTAGGGGGAGAGGTCGAGGAGAGGCTGTACCCCAGCCCCATGCCCCCCGCTGCCATCATACAGCTGGCCGAGGAGATGGACGCGGCCAGACTGGACTGCGCTACTGCCAAGTGAGTCCATCACTGGTAGGATGGGGAGAGGTCGAGGAGAGCCATTAGTATGGTGGTGTTTCGATTAAAATTCTTTATGTTATAGTTCCATTACTCTGTGTAGGTCTAACCCAACGTAACCTGACAGAAAAGGACAAGTACTCTTAAACTAAATTGATTCCTCGTTCCAGCCTCATCAAGGACTGGCCCAATACATACGTGTTCACGAAGGCCATAGCAGAGGAGCAAGTCCGCATCTTCTCTGATGACCTTCCAGTCTGCATCATCAGGCCTCCTGTTGGTGAGAGATTTTTACTAACGAGCTATGTGTGTAAAATCCCCATTTCTATGTTTAATCTTTCCTTTGGTGTCTGTCTACCTACCTACCACAGTTTTTAGTAATTAACACGTATATGTGAACACTTTTAATAGGCCCTACAATTTATTTTAAGTATCGCAATTGCTTATTTCTGTAAATAGTTTTAAGTTTTTCAAAACACTGAAATAACAAAGTTCTGTTCTATTTTGTATAAAACAAAAGCGTAAGTATACTGGTATAGATAGTGCGTTCCACGAAGACGCGCCCCACTATTCCTTCAACCTTCCACTAATGTTTGAGTATTATAACAAAAATTACCTATGAGTACAAACGCACACTACTATTAATAGACTCGGGTCATACTGCCCGCGTGCCGCGACCCCCTCGTCTAGAAATTGGGTTTGTAGCTTTTGTAGTGTGCGTGTGCACTCATAGGTAATCAGTGTGTACCGACAATACTCACACATTAGTGGAAGGTTGCACACTTACACTGTAAACTATAGGGAAGGATAGTGGGGCGCGTCTTCGTGGAACTATAGTAGGTATGAAATATAATTCTCCATGTTCTTCCTCAGTAATACCTGCGTATGAGGAGCCATCTCCTGGTTGGGTAGATACTTCCGCCTTAAATAGCATAAGTGGGGTGAGTTATACAAACATATTACATACACATACATAGACGGTCCAAGACGGGAACCTTCTGGTGGTCCTTCGGTCGCCGGTCTAAACACGTGGAAGATCGCCTTTCGAAGATCGTCAATCGTCATTCGTCATCGCTCGGGTCACCTTACGGTCTCAACGACATAGTGACTAGGGAACCTTATTGTGACCACACCACGCCGAGTCCCTAACGGGGTAAGCAGAGAGCTTATAGATCTCTCTAGACTTACATACGTGACATTAAATTACACACACATGCACAAATTACACACACAATGTTCACACCACGTCTCGCTCGGATCACCTAACGGTGTCAACGACAGAGCATCTGACCAGGAAGAGGAGTCAAAAGAAGAATGCCGATCAGTCGAAGTCCAGTTCGAACGAGGAGTCAAGTAGAGAACCAACGAATCATGGAGGACTCACCCGCATCCCCAACGGACCCGCTGGCATCTGCACCTGCGGACTCGCTCGCCGCCACGCACAACCCGCCTACAGAGAGGACCGCAGATTTACCCCGTAGACCCCCAAAAATTTTGTCGTATTACAATTTTTTTTGGAACCACCAAGAAGGTCCAAGACGGGGACCGTCAAAGACGGGAACGTAAAAAGTACATGTATGAAGAGACTGATGAATGTGGACGAAGGCAAAGAGGTATGCATGTCTAGAGAGAACTGGCGCTCTATTTTCTCTGCCTACCGTCAGGGACCGATATACACATGTATCATCACGCCGAGTCCCTAACGGGGTAAGCAGAGAGCTTGTAGATCTCTCTAGACTTACATACGTGACATTAAATTACACACAAATGCACAAATTACACACACAATGTTCTTGTTATACAAGAGTCAGGCCATCGTATACAGACTCTATCATGCTTCAACCCTGTATTAAAGCTTATATAAATTTATAAGGCACGGTGGCCGAGTGGTTCGAGTAGTTGCCTGCGACACAAAGATCGCATGTTCGAATCCCGACTGCACTAATGAGTTTTTCTGAACTTAAGTACAGTGACTGTTCACACCACGAGCTATACGGCGAAGGAAAATATCGAGAGGAAACCTACATACGTCTGAGAAGCAATTCAAAGCCGTATGTATAGTCGTGCTTGAGTAACGGTGATGGACTCGCCATCTATCACGTTGGCACCAAAAATATACCTCTGGCGGAAAGTGGGTGTGTGGGTACTGCCTATACACCTCTTACTCCCCCTTCGGGGACCCATTCGAGAAGCTGTGAGGACATATTATTATATATATTTATTTATATTAATATATTTATTTATATTAATATATTTATTAACTCAAATGAATTAAAGATTCCTCCTTGGAAATCCTTGAGGTTACGATCGATTTTATCTAATCAATCATTCTGCACTCATCCTTTCTATTAGTCCAAGCCAATGTAACATGCCTTCCACATCCGACATATACAGTAAAGGGACTGATGCAGTGTTTATGTTTGCAGTTCGTCTTGGCAACAGGCTTGGGTGCGAATCACGTCGCTTACCTAAAGGATGTGGTGTTGAATGTAGCTCCAGTGGACTACGTGAACAACGCCACTCTCGCCGCGGCGTGGGACACTGCTGACACTCCATCACAGCTTCCTATATACAACATTAGCAATACTGGGTCTCAGTTTGGAATTGGTGAGTGCTTGAGAACTAATGCCTTGTCTGGTTGGTTAATAGGTTGACTTCATGAGGACTAAGAGGAGGAATAAGATTGCATCTCCACCTTGCATAAGATTGCATCCTCCATCTTGCATAAGATTGCATCCTCCACCTTGCATAAGATTGCAGTCTCCATCTTGCATAAGATTGCATCCTCCACCTTGCATAAGATTGCAGCCTCCATCTTGCATAAGATTGTAGCCCCCACCTTGCATAAGATTGCATCCTCCACCTTGCATAAGATTGTAGCCTCCATCTTGCATAAGATTGTAGCCCCCACCTTGCATAAGATTGCATCCTCCATCTTGCATAAGATTGTAGCCCCCACCTTGCATAAGATTGCATCCTCCATCTTGCATAAGATTGTAGCCTCCATCTTGCATAAGATTGCATCCTCCATCTTGCATAAGGTTGTAGCCTCTACCTTGCATAAGATTGCATCCTCCACCTCCACCAGCCACCACCGTGCGTAAGTTCAATTATTCAAACAATGTGAGACCGTGATACTACCATCGTAACAATATGCACGTATGTATATAAACTCACTGGCTGCTGGATGAAATGCTAGAAATTCAAGTTTCGAAGAACGAATAATGACTAAATTGACTTTCAGGATTTATTGACAAGGCTATGCGCACTAAAGCTTGTAGAAGGCTGGCTACTCCAATGGCAGTGTGGTATTGCTGTGGAGTACCAACAGGGAATCCGTTCATCTATTGGCTCCTCACCTGGCTGTTCCACTACATACCCGCATACATAGTAGACGCAGTATGCGCCCTGTTCAGGATCAAAATGAAAGCTGTCCCCTCGTAAGTTTGGTTGAACGGCATGAAGCGGCTGCAATCTATCACAGCGTATACATCATTAATTACGTATTCAGGGTGCCTAGAAAATTTTACAGTTGTTTTCTAGAAGTTATAGGGTGTTATAAAGAGAAATGGCTTTTTAAAGTAAATTAATGTCCTTAATTTTTAAAGACATTAATACTAACTTCGATACAAGGTTTTATGAGATTTCTACAGAAACCATTCTATGACTTTCGTTACAGTAGATTTTAATGCGAAAATAAGGGCATTAATTTGTCAACTATGGTTGCAACTTTATTTTGATTTTCTTCACAGTATTGTACCCTATCACATATTATATCAGCAACTGATCAATTTTCTTTCTAAGGCATCCTGTATTTGTTATGTCAACAAAACACAACGCCTTTATCTTTTTAGGGCTGTCAAGATCTATACAAAAATATATCGAATGTCACTAAAATATTCGTTTTTTGCGGCAAACGAATGGAATTTTAAGGACGACAATTTGCGGGCCCTGTTCAACAGAATGTCCCCTACAGACCAGCTGCTGTACAACTTCAACATCAGGTCCATAGACTGGAAGGAGATGGTGCTCGTATGGTGCATCGGCCTGAGGAAGTACATCATCAAGGACGGGTTGAGAGACAGCGCGTATGGAGTGAAGAAACAAAAGATTTTGGGAATTGTCCACTATTTGACTATGTCCCTTTATTTGTATGTAGTGTGGAAACTACTGACCTTTGCATGGTGTATTTTTCAGTTATTCTTTGAGTTAAGTAACAAACATATATTATCAAAGTAATAAAACGATTTGTGACTAGCTATGCCCCCTGTAACATTTTGAGCATACACGTAACATGTCTTAGCAGTTACTCCAGCTATCTCTGTGCCAAATTTCAATCAATTCTGTTCAGATTTTTTGCGTGAAAGGGTAAGAAAGAAGTAAGAAAAATGTTCGCAATCTATATCATTTATAATATTAGTAGGAGAGATAATTAATATAATTGGTAGGGTCGATTTTCGATGGTCGCTCAGTGCCGTTGCATCGTCGCGGAACAAAGTTTAGATCTCGCCTCATTGTTGCATAGCAGTTTTCATTAAACGATTAAAGATATAAACTGTGTTTTATTCTTGATGACGATAGCGTGTGCAAGAACTGACAGAGGAAGACCACGTTCAAACTACACATTTTACTTAAAAACCTCCTCCATCCTCCAATATGGGTTTCAATTTAAAAATCTACCAATCAAGCCTAGTAGCAGCCCCGGATCTTAAATATTTTTTAGGTGGGGCAAAAACTAAAAAATACCGTCCCCGCCCACAAAAAATTTTTTTACCTTTAGTGTGCGGTTACCTGTTAATATTTAAAAAACCGCGTTTTACTAAATGCATTCTGCAGTCGCAGACCGCATCAAGAAGGGGTATCTGAACAACTAGCCTGTCCACCGACAGGTGTGTTTCAGAGTGTCGATGTTTGCTGGCAGTTCCTTAAGTCCAGCATGTTATGCGCCGCGAAAAAGGTTTGTGGCATTTCGAAAGGGCGGACAACCAAAAATTGCGATGGTTGGTGGGATGATGAAGTAAAGAAGAAGTTAAAAGGAAAAAGGATGCAAGGCAAGACATATAAGCTATGTCTAGCTCAAGTGAAAGTATAAAAGAAAAGACGAATGAAAAATATCGCTTGCAAAAAATTCGCACGATAGAAATAATAGCACAGGAGCGTGAAAGGTTTCAAATGAATGTAGACGAAAAACTGGCACACAAGGACAACGCAAAACTTTTTTGGAGAGAAGTTAAGAAGTCCAGAAGTTGTGTCACAGCTAGTAGCAGGATGAATGTGATTCTTTCTAAGGACAATGACATACTGACAAACAAAACAGACGTCCTCAGGCGATGGAGTGAATTTTACAAAGATATGTATGATGATGATGCCGCTGATCTACTCATAGATCTGCCTCCAACAGAATCTAGCGAGTATCCTTTAGCGGATAGAATAAGTATGGGAGAGATTGTAAGAGCGATCAGAAGTCTGAAATGTGGAAAAGCAGCGTGAAAGGATGAGATGACAGCTGAGATGATCAAGTACGGTGGACCAGCGGTCTGGGACGTCATCTACTTGCTATGTAACCTGTGCTGGGAAATAGGTGATGTTCCGGACGATTGGAGGCGAGCAGTCATCGTGCCTTTCTATAAAGGAAAGGGATCACGATTGGACTGCTCAAACTATAGAGCTATCAGCTTGGTCAGCTTAGCTACAAAGTGTACACGAAGATCCTGACGATCAGAATCCAAGAGCGATCCGATAGGTTTCTCTGGGAATCCCAAGGTGGATTTAGACCAAGAAGAGGGTATATGGATCTAGCCTTCTCGAATCGCGGAAAATCTTTTGGATAATAACCAAAAGTTTTTCTGCACTTTCGTCGACTTAGAGAAGGCATTTGATAGTCGTACGAAAGGAACTCTGGGACGTGTTACCTGGATATGGAGTGAGTGGAGTGAAAATGGGAAACTTAGTGGTCTACTATACGCCGATGACGCGGTTTTACTGGAGTCATCAGAGGGCGAACTGCAGTCACTAGTTACTATAATGAAAGAAGAATGTGGAAGAAAGAAGCGGCTGCGCCTAAACGCTGGCAAGACTCTGGCTCTGGCATTCGAAAGAGATGAACAAGTGACCGAGTGAATTTGTACATCTAGGAAGCATGTTCACATAAGATGAAAAGTATGAAAAAGATATTGAAAGAAGGATAAGTGCTGGTAATAAGGTGAATGGGGCCATGTCGGCGTTGATGGGCATCAACAGTCTCAGCAAGAATGCCCGAGTTCCACAATGCGATATTGGTGCCTACTTTATTGTATGGCGGCAAATCCTGGCAGCAGTTGATATACAGTCTCTTCGAAAAATGTGCGGAGCCACGATTTTAGATCGAATCCGCAATTAAGAGATCCGCAAATCAACTGGAGTGAATGAGGGTGTGATTGTAAAGATGAAGAAAAGCATGTTACGTTGGTTTGGACATATAGAATGGATGAGTGAAGAAAGATTGACGAAACAGATATACAAGCAAAAGTGTGTGCAAGAAGAGGCAGAGGAAGACCACGTTTCAACTACCTCGATCAAATCGATCAGACGCTCAAGGACGGGATCGTCAAGAGTACTCGAAATCGACGAGCTACATGCTCGTCGGTTTCGAGTTCGACTGAAGAGATTGATGAATGTGGGCGAAGCGAAAGAGGTATGCAAGTCTAGAGAGAACTGGCGCTCTATACTCTCTGCCTACCCCGTTAGGGACTTAGCGTGATGATTTGTAGTATGTATTTATATTTAGCATTTAGCACATACATATATCAAAATATATTTTTTTAAACTCTATTTGTCTGTCTGTCTGTTTGTTCCGGGTAATGTCTGAAACGGCTGGACGTGTGAATTTGGCCGCCCTCTGAACTTGCCGTCCGGGGCTTAGGCCCCGGCTTGCCCCCCCCTAGATCCGGGCCTGCGTAGTAGCATACCATGATCATTCCAAATCTAAAATGGCTGTCAGTACAAAATGGCAGATTTCATACTTGTGTCAAATGAAGGGGTTTTACTCCATGGCGAAAATAGAGCATAGACAATCTATATAACAAACATTAAAACAGTTGAAACACTGGCTCCTTCCCATCTTCCTGACACATCGGTGGCGGCCGGCACCGCTGCTGCTCAGCAAGAGTGCCTCAAGCGCCGCAAGTATGCCTGTCTCGGGTCAGGTTACATATTTGCGTAGTTTGCGGTTAAAACTCTGGGGTCCTGAGGCTCACCATCTTTTTAAAGAGGTCTCGCGCCGTCTAGTCGAGACCTCTCGTGACAGGCGGGCTGGAACATATCTCGCTCAGACTATCAGCATTGCTATCCAGCGTGGCAATGCTGCTAGTCTTCTTAGCACGTTGCCTCGGGATACCGATTTGGGACAAATATTTTATCTGTAAGTAGTTATGTTTAACTGTTCTTTGTAAATTATATTAATTGTTGTTATTGTAAATAAATAAACATTAACATTAAAACTGATATCAAGGCATCTAATCTAAAAGTAGAATCAATTAATTGTATTTAAATGTCGCGTCATGGGTGGTCGGGGGCGACATCAGGTGGTCATTTACTTCACCTTTCATTATTGTGGGTTGGGTACAACAGGGTTCTCCAGGCAACGAAATATAACAATGCCCGAAACGTTCACAGTTTATTAAGACTTAACGCACTTTAACAATCTCTTAAATAATCTATAATAATAATAAATACCTGGGACAATTCCACACAAATTGACCTAGTCCCAAATTAAGCAAAGCTTGTGTTATGGTAACTAGACAACGATATATCTTAATATATATATTTCTTGTGTGCGTGTGTATGTGACTGAACTCCTCCTAAACGACTGGACCGATTTTGATGAAATTTTCTGTGTGTGTTCAAGGGGATCTGGGAATGGTTTAGATTCACAATTGGACCCGATAGGTGGCGCCACTGGGTCCGTGGCTTTAATTTTTTCTCCCAAGCGAAGCTGGGCGGGACAACTAGTCTTAATATATATATTTCTTGTGTGCGTGTGTATGTGACTGAACTCCTCCTAAACGACTGGACCGATTTTGATGAAATTTTCTGTGTGTGTTCAAGGGGATCTGGGAATGGTTTAGATTCACAATTGGACCCGATAGGTGGCGCCACTGGGTCCGTGGCTTTAATTTTTTCTCCCAAGCGAAGCTGGGCGGGACAACTAGTCTTAATATATATATTTCTTGTGTGCGTGTGTATGTGACTGAACTCCTCCTAAACGACTGGACCGATTTTGATGAAATTTTTTGTGTGTGTTCAAGGGGATTCTGGAATGGTTTAGATTCACAATTGGACTCGATAGGTGGCGCTGTGATCGTGTTTTAGGGCATTTACTTTTTTCACCCAAGCGAAGCTGGGCGGGACCACTAGTTTACTTATATAGATATACTAGCTGTCCCACCCAGCTTCGCTTGGGTGAAAATTTACATACATATCATCAGACCCTAACGGGGTAGGCAGGGAGTATAGAGCGCCAGTTCTCTCTGGACTTCATACCTCTTTTTTCACATCCGCTTCGTCCACATTCATCAGTCTCTTCATACATGATCGTCGGTTTCGAGTACTCTTGACGTTCCCGTCCTTGTGCGTCCGATAGATTTGACCTAGGTAGTTGGAACGTGGCCTTCCTCTGCCTCTTCACTTTAACAATCTCTTAAATAATCTATGAAGTACAAGTGATCTTCATAAATAGCCAACTACGCGATCACAGACAAGTCCAATGATAGACGTCTTGCTATGACCAATCTTAAAGAATAACTCCCCCTCCAATGGGGTCGTCTTACACCCCCGCAAGGGGGTGGAGGAATCCGTTTCGGGGCTGGTGGCCTCCTGACGGAAGTTTCGATCGCCGCGCGCGAATACGCGCGGGTCCCTGGGTTTGCCTACACCTGAAGATGCTGGCCGATGGTTTCTTCAAGTGGACGCGTCGCCCGACGCGTGAGCAGCGTGCCACGCGCGCAAGAGGGTCCTCTTCACGCCGCCCTCAGCGCGGTACTAGCCAGCCGGGTGAGACCTCGTTGGGGGAGGCCCGGCTAATTCCCCTCCACATTCCCAGCAAGACGTTATATTGGCCTTGTTCAGACGTCCCCCAAGTCAATTTCGCCGGAGATATATTTTAGTTAAGGTGGCAAGGTGGCAAAGTGGCAAGAGATGGCAAGTTCATCACCGTTACTCAAGTATTTGAATGTATTCTCAAACGTATGCAGGTTTCCTCTCGATGTTTCCTTCACCGTAAAGTGTTTAGACTGAACAATGCATTTATGAGATAAACTTGGTACAGATCTTGCAATCACAGCAGGCGAGTTCTCGAACGACTCCATCCACCACAATTCATTATGCCTTCGTTTATCTTCACTGCATCAATATTTCGGATCGGTATCATGACGCATATATAGCTTAAATGTTACGTATGTATGGAGCAGAATAAAATATGTTATTCAGAACACTGGTTTATTGATGATGGCGCATTTGCACCAAAGCCCGCCAAAACATACCTTGGAACCACAAAGGTCTCGCACTGTGCTTCCAAATGAGTTTTCTTCCGCGAACGCACAGGCTGTGGAATGAGCTCCCTGTTGAGGTTTTCCCTGGAGAGTACAGCATGAAGTTCTTCAAGAAGGGTGTGAAAAGATTCCTGCGGGTCGGCAACGCGCGAGTGAAACCCCTTGTGTTGCAAGCGTCCATAGGCGGCAGTAACCGCTTACCATCAGGCGGACCGCAAGCTTGTTTGCCACCCAAGTGGCAAAAAAAAATATCGCTGACAGCTGTCACGGTAAGTGATCGCGCCAAGCCGAAACTCATTGACAGCTGTCAGGGATGACAGTATACACATGCTTAAATCAATATATTATTTTGACGATCATCAAAAAACACACAGAGTAGGTATTGCATATGTAATGGAATCGTATCATTATGTACAATTGTTCGCTAATATAATCGCAAAGATAGCACATTCTGACCCATTATAAAGTAGCATTTTGTTGCGACTTCGGCCGCATTAACAATTTTCAAAGTAATGGAACTACACACCTAACGGTTTCAGCTGTGGTGGTCAATAGTTAGAGTCGTCTGCAAGCCAAAGATGCAAGTTCGAGCCCAAGTACGAGCCCAAGTTCGAGTATAAGAGAGGTAGGGCATAACGGATTCTCCGTTCGAATTTGGAGCTGCCCGACTGGGGCAGGACCTCCACCTTATAGAAGTCCGTAGCCAAATAACACAATTTTTTGTGTTGTGTTCCTACGTGGTGAATAAGGTTTCCAGTAATGAGCTCCTTGGGGAGGGGGGAGGATTGTTATATTGTGTTGGCAACCGAGGGATTAGACCTATTATGTTGCCAACACAGTATAACTCTCTGAACACAGAGTGGCAACGCGCAAGTGATACTTAGGTATCGTGAGCGTAAATAGGCTACGGTAACCGTTTCCCATCAGGTGGGCCGTATGCTTGTTTGCCACTCTTGTTGTATAAAAAAAAAAAAAAGTACCAATGAGTTTTTCTGTACCTAACTACAGTGATTAATCACACAACGAACTATACACCGAAGGAAACCATCGAGAGGAAACTTGCATACGTTTCGCAAGATCACAATGATAAACTGAAAAACAGACACACAGACAAATAAACACACAGAAAAGGTGCCACTGGTTCTTGTACATTAATCGCAGACAGACACACATAAATACATAACATAGCGGTGACCGAATATGTAATAGCAAGCAGTATTGAAGTAAAAACCTATTTTTTTGCATTTCAATTACCTAATTATCCGAACTCTGATCCCGGAAAGTAATATAATGGCAAGTAGGAATTTACAGCAGCAATCGCGTGTTCTGAACTAATCAGTTGAGTTGAAGACAGAGGACGAGGTATCTGCTTGAATCTTAAAATAGGTAAATTCTCTGTGATTTATTAATCTTTGACGTAATGCCAAAGTGAGTTTGTAATTCTCTTCTTTTTCTATATACAACTGTTAAGGCATAACATTTCCAAATTATTGTACAAAAGTTATCTGTCGGCTGCCTATCGATCATCTCGAGCCGGCCATCTTCAGCCTTGCAATTCACCCTACAATCTCATAATTACATTTCAAATTTAATGTTTTAAACTGTTTTTAATGACTTCAAATTATTGACTGCTGGTCTAAACCAAGTTGGACTCGAGTTCAATACATCCAAGTAGAATTATTTATATTAGATGGCGTTTCGGATAAAAAATTATCTATTATGACAGACTCCAACTCTTTGGCCCCAAATTTAAAGATTTTTAACAATGAATCACATTACTAGGGTTAACAATTCTTGAGGAGTCTTTTCCATAATTTGTAGAGAAAAATATTCAAAATTCCATCAAATACATACATACATATCATCACGCCAAGTCCCTAGCGGGGTAGGCAGAGAGTATAGAGCGCCAGTTCTCTCTAGACTTACATACTTCTTTCGCTTCGTCCACATTCATCAGTCTCTTCATACATGCTCGTCGGTTTCGAGTACTCTTGACGTTCCCGTCCTTGAGACTCCGATCTATTTGATCTAGGTAGTTGGAACGTGGCCTTCCTCTGCCTCTTCTTGCACGCACTTTTGTTTTGTATATCTGTTTCCATCAAATCAACCGACAATTAAAAAACATCAACGTCGGTCCGTGGGACGGTCTTATGAAATATTGTATTTTTCGTCACTGCCTTTTTGTTAAAAAACGTACATACTCGTACATACTACGAAGTAGTCCTTTATTGAAGATTGAACGAATTCTTAAGAAACTGGATTCTGTTATTGGGCAAAACCTTAGTATGATATATGCGAAATTTCAAGTATCGCATTACCAGCCTTTTAAGCTTCAACCCCCAGCGTGCGGAACATTGGAAATACACTGAATCCAGAATTAAATGCTTTCGAGTTTTTGCACCTGGTTCAAGCCAAAAACCGCTAGCTTGCACAGACGTGGGTGCACTTCGGCGACACATGACACACGACGAAAACAGTGGGACGATCCGATCAGCAAGTTGAGGTTGGCAGCATAATCTGTCCCTGTCCAATCGGTCTTACTCTGGAATGCGCTCCCCCCGGAAATCAGGATGTGTAATAGCCGTGACACATTTAAAGTGAAAGTGAAGCAGCTTTACTTCCGTCATGCAGAAACTGAATAATATTTATGTGTATTATATGATATTTATATATATATATATATATATATATTATATATGTACATGTATTATAAGTAGATTTATTCGTATTTATGTATTGTCTATTATATAATTAGATATATGATATTGTAACATATTATAATATGTAGTATATTATAATAATATATAAAGAATTTATGTTTATATTTCCAAACTATTTATTTCTTTTATAGCCTGCCATGCCTATCTCTGCATCACCCAAAGGTTAACTGGTAGAGAATGCCTTTGGCATTAAGTTCGCCTTAGCAAAATGTTTTGCAGGAAGTATTAATAAAATAAATAAATAAATAATGGGACTAATCCCTCTGCTGCCAACACAATATAACAATCCTCTCCCCTCCCCAAGGAGCTCATTACAGGAAACCTTATTCACCGCGTAGGAACACAACCTTGGCTACGGACTTTTATAATGTGGAGGCCCCAGTCGTGCAGATACAAATTCGAATAGGGAACCCGTTAAGTCCTAGCTCTCTCATATTGCATAAAAAACTACAAATAAAATTAATATTTACGCGGACAAAGCCGTGGGGCACAACTAGAGTGTATAATAAAAGTAACCTTCACCACCGCTCCCAAGAAAAAATCTGTCTGTCTGGAGAAAAAACGGTGACACGATCTCTGTGCTTGATGCTTGCTCCGTCCCAGATCATGGATGCGGCCCAAGAACTGGAGGCGGCAGTCCTGGCCCGCCAGCAGCCCATGTATATAGCGATGCAGCTCGGCACATCCCCCATGCAGCAGTTCTACAAAGGCGCGGTGGTCTTCATCACAGGAGCTTCGGGGTTCCTGGGGAAGCATCTGGTGGAGAAACTATTTAGGTACTCAGAGAAAGTGTGAGGGGTGGCAGAGTATGATCGCAACTTAGTACAACAAGCCGATATAGAAAAGAGCCTCTATTTCCTGGCGCGAGTGTAGTTCTATTATATAGAATCTATTATAAATGTAGTTTGCTACATACACGCCTTGAATAACCTTGATAAAACATTACTTCCCAATTACTAAGTCATGCAACACAACGATTGTAAGTTTGAATCCCGACTGTACCGATATTTTTTTCTGAACTTAAGTACAGTGATTAGTCACACCTCGAACTTTATGGTGAAGGAAAACATCGAGAGGAAGCCTGCATACATTTGAGAAGAAAATCAAAGGCGTGTGTATAGTCGTACTTGAGTAACAGCGATGGATTCGCAATCAGTCACGTAGGCATTCAATGGCCTCTGCCTTATTAGAAGATCCTTTCGAGAAGGCCTGAAACATAATTCTTAGTTATTATTAATGTAGTTTTCGACATACTCGCCGGAAAAAGTTTGGATAAATAGTTCGAAGTAGTTCACATTGCTAGAAACCACGTTAAAATGATTCAATTTATACCCACATTTCCCTACATATTCGTAGTACATGCTAATGAGAACATTATAATTACAAAACTGAACCAAGGTTAATAACATGTACATAGACGTGGCGCAGTTCCATTCCGTGAAGGCAGAGAGGCCAGTTCTCTCTAGACTTACAAACCTCTTTCGCTTCATCTACATTCAGCAGTGTGTCTTTTCAGGCATGCTCGCAGGTTTCTGGTACTTTTGACGTTCCCATCCATATTGAGTCTTCAATCGATTTGATCTAGGTAGGAATGTGGTCTTCCTGTGCCTCCTCTTGCCCGCACAATCGCATTGTATATCTGTTTCTCCAATCTTTCTATATCAAAGTCCAAGCCAACGTAACATGCCTATCTTCATGTTTACAACCACACCCTTGCTCACGAAAGTTACTTTGAAAATGTCTTCATTGCGGATTTGATCTCATGTCGTTACGCCGCACAGTTTACAAGGAGAACGGACCTCAGATGTTATTATATTACTTTCATACTTACTCTGACATACCCAGGATTAGCGGCCGAATAAAAATTGGAGGGCAGAAACAATATTCCTTGATTTATTACCTATAAACCTCTGCCTACCCCTTCGGGGACCCTTATGGGAAGGCGTGAGGATATATTAATATATATATACTAGTTGTCCCGCCCAGCTTCGCTCGGGTGGAAAAAAAAAGATGGTGGCGCTACCTATCGGGTCCAATTGTGAATCTAAACCATTCCCAGATCCCCTTGAACACACACAAAAAATTTCATCAAAATCGGTCCAGTCGTTTGAGAGGAGTTCAGTGACATACACACTCACAGAAGAATTATATATATAAATATATTCCTTGATTCCAGATCGTCCGATATTAAGAAGATTTACATCTTGCTCCGGTCCAAGAAGGGAAAGACCCTTGAACAGCGACTCGACGCCATCTTGAAAGATCCGGTTCGTTTATTATTACGTATCAGTGGGCAGTGAGAGTTGGGTTTAATTTAATTTTAATTTTTAGCAGTGGTGGCCGAATGGTTCAAGCAGTTGCCTTCGACGCAAAGGTCGCAAGTTCGAATCCCGACTGTACCAATGAGTTTTTCTGAACTTAAGTACAGTGATTAGTCACACCACGAGCTTTACGGTGAAGGAAAACATCGAGAGGAAACCTGCATATGTCTGAGAAGAGATTCAAAAGGCGTATGTATAGTCGTGCTGGAGTAATGGCGATGGACTCGCCATCTGTCACGTTGGCACCTAATATACCTCTGATGGAAAGTGGGTGTGTGGGTATTACCTATACACTGCCTGCCTACCCCTTCGGGGACCCTTGTGGGAAGGCGTGAGGATATTATTTATAACTTTCATCACAATTTCTGAAGGGTATTCAACTCATAAAAAAAAACTTTCCCACAATGTTCCCCGAAGGGACACCGAGTCTTTCATAGCTCTCTCTCCCAGGCTATGAAAGACTCGGTGTCCCTTCGGGGAACATTGTGGGAAAGTTTTTTTTTATGAGTTGAATACCCTTCAGAAATTGTGATGAAAGTTATAAATAATATCCTCACGCCTTCCCACAAGGGTCCCCGAAGGGGTAGGCAGGCAGTGTATAGGTAATACCCACACACCCACTTTCCATCAGAGGTATATTAGGTGCCAACGTGACAGATGGCGAGTCCATCGCCATTACTCCAGCACGACTATACATACGCCTTTTGAATCTCTTCTCAGACATATGCAGGTTTCCTCTCGATGTTTTCCTTCACCGTAAAGCTCGTGGTGTGACTAATCACTGTACTTAAGTTCAGAAAAACTCATTGGTACAGTCGGGATTCGAACTTGCGACCTTTGCGTCGAAGGCAACTGCTTGAACCATTCGGCCACCACTGCTAAAAATTAAAATTAAATTAAACCCAACTCTCACTGCCCACTGATACGTAATAATAAACGAACCGGATCTTTCAAGATGGCGTCGAGTCGCTGTTCAAGGGTCTTTCCCTTCTTGGACCGGAGCAAGATGTAAATCTTCTTAATATCGGACGATCTGGAATCAAGGAATATATTTATATATATAATTCTTCTGTGAGTGTGTATGTCACTGAACTCCTCTCAAACGACTGGACCGATTTTGATGAAATTTTTTGTGTGTGTTCAAGGGGATCTGGGAATGGTTTAGATTCACAATTGGACCCGATAGGTAGCGCCACCATCTTTTTTTTTCCACCCGAGCGAAGCTGGGCGGGACAACTAGTATATATATATTAATATATCCTCACGCCTTCCCATAAGGGTCCCCGAAGGGGTAGGCAGAGGTTTATAGGTAATAAATCAAGGAATATTGTTTCTGCCCTCCAATTTTTATTCGGCCGCTAATCCTGGGTATGTCAGAGTAAGTATGAAAGTAATATAATAACATCTGAGGTCCGTTCTCCTTGTAAACTGTGCGGCGTAACGACATGAGATCAAATCCGCAATGAAGACATTTTCAAAGTAACTTTCGTGAGCAAGGGTGTGGTTGTAAACATGAAGATAGGCATGTTACGTTGGCTTGGACTTTGATATAGAAAGATTGGAGAAACAGATATACAATGCGATTGTGCGGGCAAGAGGAGGCACAGGAAGACCACATTCCTACCTAGATCAAATCGATTGAAGACTCAATATGGATGGGAACGTCAAAAGTACCAGAAACCTGCGAGCATGCCTGAAAAGACACACTGCTGAATGTAGATGAAGCGAAAGAGGTTTGTAAGTCTAGAGAGAACTGGCCTCTCTGCCTTCACGGAATGGAACTGCGCCACGTCTATGTACATGTTATTAACCTTGGTTCAGTTTTGTAATTATAATGTTCTCATTAGCATGTACTACGAATATGTAGGGAAATGTGGGTATAAATTGAATCATTTTAACGTGGTTTCTAGCAATGTGAACTACTTCGAACTATTTATCCAAACTTTTTCCGGCGAGTATGTCGAAAACTACATTAATAATAACTAAGAATTATGTTTCAGGCCTTCTCGAAAGGATCTTCTAATAAGGCAGAGGCCATTGAATGCCTACGTGACTGATTGCGAATCCATCGCTGTTACTCAAGTACGACTATACACACGCCTTTGATTTTCTTCTCAAATGTATGCAGGCTTCCTCTCGATGTTTTCCTTCACCATAAAGTTCGAGGTGTGACTAATCACTGTACTTAAGTTCAGAAAAAAATATCGGTACAGTCGGGATTCAAACTTACAATCGTTGTGTTGCATGACTTAGTAATTGGGAAGTAATGTTTTATCAAGGTTATTCAAGGCGTGTATGTAGCAAACTACATTTATAATAGATTCTATATAATAGAACTACACTCGCGCCAGGAAATAGAGGCTCTTTTCTATATCGGCTTGTTGTACTAAGTTGCGATCATACTCTGCCACCCCTCACACTTTCTCTGAGTACCTAAATAGTTTCTCCACCAGATGCTTCCCCAGGAACCCCGAAGCTCCTGTGATGAAGACCACCGCGCCTTTGTAGAACTGCTGCATGGGGGATGTGCCGAGCTGCATCGCTATATACATGGGCTGCTGGCGGGCCAGGACTGCCGCCTCCAGTTCTTGGGCCGCATCCATGATCTGGGACGGAGCAAGCATCAAGCACAGAGATCGTGTCACCGTTTTTTCTCCAGACAGACAGATTTTTTCTTGGGAGCGGTGGTGAAGGTTACTTTTATTATACACTCTAGTTGTGCCCCACGGCTTTGTCCGCGTAAATATTAATTTTATTTGTAGTTTTTTATGCAATATGAGAGAGCTAGGACTTAACGGGTTCCCTATTCGAATTTGTATCTGCACGACTGGGGCCTCCACATTATAAAAGTCCGTAGCCAAGGTTGTGTTCCTACGCGGTGAATAAGGTTTCCTGTAATGAGCTCCTTGGGGAGGGGAGAGGATTGTTATATTGTGTTGGCAGCAGAGGGATTAGTCCCATTATTTATTTATTTATTTTATTAATACTTCCTGCAAAACATTTTGCTAAGGCGAACTTAATGCCAAAGGCATTCTCTACCAGTTAACCTTTGGGTGATGCAGAGATAGGCATGGCAGGCTATAAAAGAAATAAATAGTTTGGAAATATAAACATAAATTCTTTATATATTATTATAATATACTACATATTATAATATGTTACAATATCATATATCTAATTATATAATAGACAATACATAAATACGAATAAATCTACTTATAATACATGTACATATATAATATATATATATATATATATATATATATAAATATCATATAATACACATAAATATTATTCAGTTTCTGCATGACGGAAGTAAAGCTGCTTCACTTTCACTTTAAATGTGTCACGGCTATTACACATCCTGATTTCCGGGGGGAGCGCATTCCAGAGTAAGACCGATTGGACAGGGACAGATTATGCTGCCAACCTCAACTTGCTGATCGGATCGTCCCACTGTTTTCGTCGTGTGTCATGTGTCGCCGAAGTGCACCCACGTCTGTGCAAGCTAGCGGTTTTTGGCTTGAACCAGGTGCAAAAACTCGAAAGCATTTAATTCTGGATTCAGTGTATTTCCAATGTTCCGCACGCTGGGGGTTGAAGCTTAAAAGGCTGGTAATGCGATACTTGAAATTTCGCATATATCATACTAAGGTTTTGCCCAATAACAGAATCCAGTTTCTTAAGAATTCGTTCAATCTTCAATAAAGGACTACTTCGTAGTATGTACGAGTATGTACGTTTTTTAACAAAAAGGCAGTGACGAAAAATACAATATTTCATAAGACCGTCCCACGGACCGACGTTGATGTTTTTTAATTGTCGGTTGATTTGATGGAAACAGATATACAAAACAAAAGTGCGTGCAAGAAGAGGCAGAGGAAGGCCACGTTCCAACTACCTAGATCAAATAGATCGGAGTCTCAAGGACGGGAACGTCAAGAGTACTCGAAACCGACGAGCATGTATGAAGAGACTGATGAATGTGGACGAAGCGAAAGAAGTATGTAAGTCTAGAGAGAACTGGCGCTCTATACTCTCTGCCTACCCCGCTAGGGACTTGGCGTGATGATATGTATGTATGTATTTGATGGAATTTTGAATATTTTTCTCTACAAATTATGGAAAAGACTCCTCAAGAATTGTTAACCCTAGTAATGTGATTCATTGTTAAAAATCTTTAAATTTGGGGCCAAAGAGTTGGAGTCTGTCATAATAGATAATTTTTTATCCGAAACGCCATCTAATATAAATAATTCTACTTGGATGTATTGAACTCGAGTCCAACTTGGTTTAGACCAGCAGTCAATAATTTGAAGTCATTAAAAACAGTTTAAAACATTAAATTTGAAATGTAATTATGAGATTGTAGGGTGAATTGCAAGGCTGAAGATGGCCGGCTCGAGATGATCGATAGGCAGCCGACAGATAACTTTTGTACAATAATTTGGAAATGTTATGCCTTAACAGTTGTATATAGAAAAAGAAGAGAATTACAAACTCACTTTGGCATTACGTCAAAGATTAATAAATCACAGAGAATTTACCTATTTTAAGATTCAAGCAGATACCTCGTCCTCTGTCTTCAACTCAACTGATTAGTTCAGAACACGCGATTGCTGCTGTAAATTCCTACTTGCCATTATATTACTTTCCGGGATCAGAGTTCGGATAATTAGGTAATTGAAATGCAAAAAAATAGGTTTTTACTTCAATACTGCTTGCTATTACATATTCGGTCACCGCTATGTTATGTATTTATGTGTGTCTGTCTGCGATTAATGTACAAGAACCAGTGGCACCTTTTCTGTGTGTTTATTTGTCTGTGTGTCTGTTTTTCAGTTTATCATTGTGATCTTGCGAAACGTATGCAAGTTTCCTCTCGATGGTTTCCTTCGGTGTATAGTTCGTTGTGTGATTAATCACTGTAGTTAGGTACAGAAAAACTCATTGGTACTTTTTTTTTTTTTTATACAACAAGAGTGGCAAACAAGCATACGGCCCACCTGATGGGAAACGGTTACCGTAGCCTATTTACGCTCACGATACCTAAGTATCACTTGCGCGTTGCCACTCTGTGTTCAGAGAGTTATACTGTGTTGGCAACATAATAGGTCTAATCCCTCGGTTGCCAACACAATATAACAATCCTCCCCCCTCCCCAAGGAGCTCATTACTGGAAACCTTATTCACCACGTAGGAACACAACACAAAAAATTGTGTTATTTGGCTACGGACTTCTATAAGGTGGAGGTCCTGCCCCAGTCGGGCAGCTCCAAATTCGAACGGAGAATCCGTTATGCCCTACCTCTCTTATACTCGAACTTGGGCTCGTACTTGGGCTCGAACTTGCATCTTTGGCTTGCAGACGACTCTAACTATTGACCACCACAGCTGAAACCGTTAGGTGTGTAGTTCCATTACTTTGAAAATTGTTAATGCGGCCGAAGTCGCAACAAAATGCTACTTTATAATGGGTCAGAATGTGCTATCTTTGCGATTATATTAGCGAACAATTGTACATAATGATACGATTCCATTACATATGCAATACCTACTCTGTGTGTTTTTTGATGATCGTCAAAATAATATATTGATTTAAGCATGTGTATACTGTCATCCCTGACAGCTGTCAATGAGTTTCGGCTTGGCGCGATCACTTACCGTGACAGCTGTCAGCGATATTTTTTTTTGCCACTTGGGTGGCAAACAAGCTTGCGGTCCGCCTGATGGTAAGCGGTTACTGCCGCCTATGGACGCTTGCAACACAAGGGGTTTCACTCGCGCGTTGCCGACCCGCAGGAATCTTTTCACACCCTTCTTGAAGAACTTCATGCTGTACTCTCCAGGGAAAACCTCAACAGGGAGCTCATTCCACAGCCTGTGCGTTCGCGGAAGAAAACTCATTTGGAAGCACAGTGCGAGACCTTTGTGGTTCCAAGGTATGTTTTGGCGGGCTTTGGTGCAAATGCGCCATCATCAATAAACCAGTGTTCTGAATAACATATTTTATTCTGCTCCATACATACGTAACATTTAAGCTATATATGCGTCATGATACCGATCCGAAATATTGATGCAGTGAAGATAAACGAAGGCATAATGAATTGTGGTGGATGGAGTCGTTCGAGAACTCGCCTGCTGTGATTGCAAGATCTGTACCAAGTTTATCTCATAAATGCATTGTTCAGTCTAAACACTTTACGGTGAAGGAAACATCGAGAGGAAACCTGCATACGTTTGAGAATACATTCAAATACTTGAGTAACGGTGATGAACTTGCCATCTCTTGCCACTTTGCCACCTTGCCACCTTAACTAAAATATATCTCCGGCGAAATTGACTTGGGGGACGTCTGAACAAGGCCAATATAACGTCTTGCTGGGAATGTGGAGGGGAATTAGCCGGGCCTCCCCCAACGAGGTCTCACCCGGCTGGCTAGTACCGCGCTGAGGGCGGCGTGAAGAGGACCCTCTTGCGCGCGTGGCACGCTGCTCACGCGTCGGGCGACGCGTCCACTTGAAGAAACCATCGGCCAGCATCTTCAGGTGTAGGCAAACCCAGGGACCCGCGCGTATTCGCGCGCGGCGATCGAAACTTCCGTCAGGAGGCCACCAGCCCCGAAACGGATTCCTCCACCCCCTTGCGGGGGTGTAAGACGACCCCATTGGAGGGGGAGTTATTCTTTAAGATTGGTCATAGCAAGACGTCTATCATTGGACTTGTCTGTGATCGCGTAGTTGGCTATTTATGAAGATCACTTGTACTTCATAGATTATTTAAGAGATTGTTAAAGTGAAGAGGCAGAGGAAGGCCACGTTCCAACTACCTAGGTCAAATCTATCGGACGCACAAGGACGGGAACGTCAAGAGTACTCGAAACCGACGATCATGTATGAAGAGACTGATGAATGTGGACGAAGCGGATGTGAAAAAAGAGGTATGAAGTCCAGAGAGAACTGGCGCTCTATACTCCCTGCCTACCCCGTTAGGGTCTGATGATATGTATGTAAATTTTCACCCAAGCGAAGCTGGGTGGGACAGCTAGTATATCTATATAAGTAAACTAGTGGTCCCGCCCAGCTTCGCTTGGGTGAAAAAAGTAAATGCCCTAAAACACGATCACAGCGCCACCTATCGAGTCCAATTGTGAATCTAAACCATTCCAGAATCCCCTTGAACACACACAAAAAATTTCATCAAAATCGGTCCAGTCGTTTAGGAGGAGTTCAGTCACATACACACGCACACAAGAAATATATATATTAAGACTAGTTGTCCCGCCCAGCTTCGCTTGGGAGAAAAAATTAAAGCCACGGACCCAGTGGCGCCACCTATCGGGTCCAATTGTGAATCTAAACCATTCCCAGATCCCCTTGAACACACACAGAAAATTTCATCAAAATCGGTCCAGTCGTTTAGGAGGAGTTCAGTCACATACACACGCACACAAGAAATATATATATTAAGACTAGTTGTCCCGCCCAGCTTCGCTTGGGAGAAAAAATTAAAGCCACGGACCCAGTGGCGCCACCTATCGGGTCCAATTGTGAATCTAAACCATTCCCAGATCCCCTTGAACAC